>OZ024826.1:15617908-16302942 GCA_964016985.1 Anodontia alba
CACCTAGAAGATGGGATTAGACATTTAATGCGGGCTGTCTCCTTGGGAGAGGGTTGTTATGGAATGACTCATTCTTTTTTTTCTATTAGAGCTGACTAGGATATGTCAGGATATCGCCTGCTGAGGGTTTATATTCTAAATGTTATAACTTGACAGATTATTTACTTAAAAAGGTTTAATATTTTCTTATTTCCTATTGTTCATTTACAGCTGTTTTACACAGATCTCTAAACTCCTACTGTCATTCACGAGATCAGTTTGCTTCTCTGAACAAAAAATGCATTTCTCACTGCACTATATTTTGTAGGCTACATAACACTGTATGTTTCATTAGGGAAAACACGTCTATTCAAATATATGGCAAATTTCACCTCAAAAATACAGAAAATTTTCAGATAAAAAACTTTGATATTTTTCATATTTCTGCTCAAATCATAGATTGTGGGTACTTGTTAGAACCGCCTCACCGAGGCGGTTCTAACGAGTACTCACAATCTATGTTTTTGAGCAGAAATAAGAAAAATAATGTATACCCCGGTAAACCCCAGTTTTACTAAATAAAAGTGGGGTTTAAGGGGGTCAAAATTATATAGGCACGTTTTCGTGATGTAATGCCGAATAAGGAACTGTATTGTAAAACAAGAAAAAAACATCTAGACGTAAACGTGTAAGTACTTGCGCAAATTGTTCGTGTTTACTTAGAAATATGGAACACGGGTATACTAATGCGCACAACAATGTGAAACTAGTCTATTCCAACTGATTATAGCTAAACTGTTTGTGTTTTGATCAACAAGTCCACGCGGTATAATAGCTTTATATAGAAATGCATAATAAATGTGAATATGAGGACAACCTAATAACTGTTTACAACTTTTCTTCCCTCCCTTAAACACTTTGAGCAAATTCAGCAGATGACAACCTGATGTTATGTTTATGTTTGCCAGAAAAATTACTTTGATATTCCATGCAAAGTGTCTCCAAATGATTTGACAATTTGCATGGAATGCCAAAGTCTATCTTCTGGCAAAATAATTAAACTGTTTTAATTTGTCTGCTGAAATAGTTCGCAGCATACTCCAGATAAGAGGGAATTCAGGGTATTTCAGCAGTGATTTTTATGAAAATCAGCATTAAAATTGAAGCTTAGAGGGTAAAATACTCCTTGAAATTTAGGACTTCAGCATTGAAATCAAAATTAGGGGGTAAACATTTTCAGTGAACTTTACATTTAATGCAAACACACAGTGTTTGCTCATAAGATATATACCTTGCTCAGCCTAGGCCAAAAAAAGCATGGCATCGCTCAGCCATCTTGAATCTGGCATCACGGTAAACATATCATGAGACCAAATCTCGTATGACGTCTCGTAGCAAACTTTATCTCGTATCTTAAATTTGGCATTACGGTAAGCAGACCAATAAATAATAAGCCAAAACGTGATAAATAACTATTGATAAACAAGTTTCAAGTTGCTTTTGAATAAATATAAGGCTTTTAATTAAGCCCTGCTGAAATTAAACAAAAAATACAAAAAAGAAAAAAAAAAAAATAATAATAATAATACGCAAATAAAATAAAATTCCGAACATATCAAGTGACCTCAGTTCAGTGAACCTGGTGTGTGAGATCAACTATGTTTGTAAAAAAAATGCTATCAAGTCTTCAGCATATCAGAAAAAAAAGTTGGTTGAGTGTGTTTGCATCGAAAACAGTGCCTTTATTTCATATTAGGAAAATGATCAGAGTGACACCTTATCTACTTCCCATACTTGTCCTAAAATTTGAAACAGTCCATTTTTCTACCTGTTGAAGTGTCTAAAGTATTGCTGTGTGTATGACAAACAGTGTGGATCCCGATCAGCTCCCACATTCTGCAGTCTAATCTGAGTCTACAATATTTGCAAAGGCCTATCTGTCCCAATACCCAGGGTTATCAAGGCATTTAATTTTTTTCTATTTAAAGAAGAATGAAATGAAAGTGTTAGTTGGGTAACTCTATGGGAAGTCCTTGCTACTTAAAATGTTTTTGCAGCCAATTTTACAGGTATTAGAGAAATATAATGGCATAATGAAAATACAGTGAGGATGTTTTTTTTTCTTTTTGAAAAAAAAACTCTAACAGGGAGACCAAAGAACAACTAAAACTAGTTTTTTAATATATCTAATAACCATAACGAAAAACACAACAAATATAAAGATGAATAGTAAAGATGCTCTGCAAACCACCATACTGGGGTTTTCTTGAGAAGATCCCTGCAAACTGCCCAAGTTTACGACACTGGGATATATAAACAAAAATAAAACAAAAACAATAAAAACGCTGCAAGCTCTACACCATGCCCCGCCACTTCATCAAGCAAGAGCCATAATTCAGTCAAAACTAAAATGTGTTATACATGTTATGACCCTTTACATTTTTGCAAGGCTTCAAGTAAATCTCTGAAACCGTTTTAAGTAATTGAAAGGGCACATGTATATGCCTTGGATTACAATTGACAATGTTCAAAGGGCGGTAACTCCAAAGCAGGTAATTTAGAGTTACGGTTCTTGTGTTTTGCAAATTGTAGCATGGTGATATACATTTGAATAGACTTTCAAGAAAATATCTTGAACAGTTTTCAAGCAACTGAGTGGACACAAACATATAAGAGACATCACTATTTTCAAAGTGCAAAGGGCAATAACTCAAAAGTAAGTTAAGCAGAGTTATGGTTCTTAGGTTCTGCACCTTATCGTATGATGCTTTACATTTATGTGAAGTTTCATCAAAATATCTGAAACAGTTTTCAACTTACAGAGCGGACACAAGTACATAGTAGAAATGGCTATTTTCAATATCTACTATGTTCAAAGGGCCACAACTCCAAAAGCAGCTAACAAGTGTTATGTTTTTGTGTTCTGCACATTGTTGCATGGTGCTTTACATTTGTGAGAAATTTCATAATAATATCTCGAACAGTTTATAACTTTTAACTTACTGAGCAGAAACCAGTACATAGTAGAAATGGCTATGTTCAATATTCAAAGGGCAATAACTCTGAAAATAAGCAAACAAGAGTTATGGTTCACATGTCTTGCTAATCCTCTCATAGTGTGTTACATTTGTGTGAAGTTTTGTGAAAATATCTCCAAACAATTTTCAACTTGCAGAGCGGACACGGGTACATGGTAGAAATGGATATATTCAATGTTCAAGGGGCAATAACTCCAAAAGTAGCCGAACCAGAGTTATGGTTCATGTACTCTTAATGCCGTCTTGTAGTGCTTTACATTTGTGTGAGTTTTTGTGAAAATAGCTTGGATGGTACCAGAGTTATGGAGCAGACACAAATGATGGAAGTGCTAATGGGTGGACACTCAAAATTTCAGACAGTATAACATAATACGTTGCCACTTTTTGTAGTGGGGCATAAAAATGTGAACGATAATACTCCATCATACCATATAGCGGGCAGATAACTCTGTCAAAAATTGAAAAAATTTGCCCATTAGCAATCTCCAACCAGATCTTCACATCAATGCACATACTATGGTTGGTGAAAATCTATTCATATTTACTGAAATTATTGTCTGAAAATGAAAATACGGACATGTGGCATGCAGATAGCTGTCAAAAAGTGAAGAAATTTGGCCACTAGCAATCCAAAATCAGATCCCATAATATCAATGCGCATATCATGTTTAGTGAAAAGCCATTGACATTTACTCCATGTATCGTTCAGAAACAAAATACGGACAGACGGACGTATGCAAAACATGAAACAATTAACACCCGCCAGTATCGTGTGGCATTGTATAAAAACTACAACTTTAATGAGATCTACTTACTGTAACAGCCCTAAGTATTGGGACAGGAAGTCCTGAGCAAACAGTGTAGACCCAGATCAGATGCTACAACACCACATCTGATGAGGGTCTACACTGTTTGCCATCCATCCAGTTATTTTTAAGCACTATGTCATATAGTAAACTTGAATTGATCAAAATCTTGGACAAGTATGGCCAGGAGTTTAGATGTCCCAATATTTAGGGTAAATACAGTAACTCCGAAAATTTACAGCTTTGAGGGTTTAATATACAATGAACCCTCATTACGACGACAGCATTTGTTCCCAAATTGAGCCATTAAAATGAATTTGTTGTTGTACAGAATACTTAATGAGCAGATTGATATGCAAGAAAGGTACTGTTTTCTGATTTCTTCATAGAAGATATGTTTGGATATTTGTTAGAACGGCATCACTGAGATGATTCTAACAAATATCCAAAACGTATGTTTTGTTTCTGAAGTATTAAAATCAATATTCTTGCATGATTTGTGACTAATTGTTATCTTTTTAGCGAAGGTTATGTGTCATGATAACAAATATTTTTGTTATACCGAGTGTCAGTATGATGAGGATTGTCTGTATTTGAGCAGTGCCATGTGAAATTCAATATATCTGAGCAGAGTCATGTGAAAATGTTTCTTTGGGGCATATATGGACAAGGAAGGCCAATATCATGTAAACTGATGCCTTTTATGAGAAAACTCCCACTAACTCATAGCGCCAAATCAGGCACTTTTTTACAACTGAAAACTATTGAGTTTTCTTATTTCTTGACAAAAAACATACGTTGTGGAACTCATTAGGAGTGCCTTGGTGAGAGGCTTCTAATGAGTACCCACAACATTTGTTTTTGTCAAGAAATAAAAATATATTATGTGGACATCTCTTATCTGTAGCTTTGTAGCCTGTATCGGAACAGTCTTTGCATGCGACACATTATCACCTTAAAGGCTCCATATTCCTCAAAAATAAGACATTTTATTATCCAAGAAAGGTTTAATAAATTGATATATGATATTAATATAATTATAAAATGTAATGCCTGACAGCCTGTAAAATTTCAGTTAGTCTCTCGCTCTTAAAATGCATTGAATTTTTATCTTATTTTATGTTGGTAACATTAATTCAGAGATACTATAAAATTTAGTCTCTTGCTCTTAAAATGAAATGAATTTTTATCTATCTTATGTTGGTAACATTCATTCAGAGATACTATAAAATCATTTCATTTTTGATCCAGTTCAAAAATGAACTTGAGACTAATTGAAATTTTACAGGCCGTCAGGTGCCACATTTTATGATCATATTTATACTATATATCAGATTATTAAACCTTTCTTGGATAAAAAAAAAAATGTCTATTTTTGAGGAATATGGAGCCTTTAAGATGTGTTGCATACAAAAATGGGTTGTGTAATACAAATGTCCGGAATTATCGGCCCTTTATATAAAACATCCAGGCCAAGCTAAACCAGCACTGGCTGACACAAGATCACCAAATTTGGTCTGGTATTTTAAGATGTATACCCCACAAAACTTTTAGGATTTGCCTTCCTAGTTTACAGATATGGCCAGGACAAGCATTTTGCACCAATGGCATACTGTAATAATCCTAAGTATTGGGATGGATAGGCCTAATAAAACAGCCTTCACTTCCACTGTCTGTCATTTATCCAGCAATATTTTAGACACATCAACAGGTAGTAAAAGACTAAATTCAAGGACAAGTATGGTTAGGAGTTAAGGTGTCCCAATACGTTGGCTAAACACAGTAAATGAAAATAGCACACTGATAAACCAAATGTTTGAGCATGATACAATTTTAATGACAGATTCTATCTGTCATTCTTCGTTGCCACGCATGGATTTAGAGAAAGTGACTTTGACTACTATTCAATTTCATATTTATCCGCGCACAAAAGTAGACCAAATGTTTCAATGTGTGTATATTAGTATGCCATTGAAGAGCTGTCCATACAAAAGTAGTGCAACTTGTGCTTGATCTATGGTGAGAGTCGCTGAGAAAACCCACCTTAATATATGTGCAAACAACAAAGGTGCAGATCAGCGCCTTTGTTATTCGCTATAGCTCCTTTTTTTTTTCGACGAAAAAGCATCTCACAAACTTAAATGGAGAACAAAATGATACCGGCAATTTATTAGTTTCTCATAGAATCTGTCATTTCAGGGCTATTCAGCCCTTTGATTATCCTAGGGCATATAATTTCAACAAATTTGATGATCCTACACTATCCAAATATCTGAATGATGAAGAGGTTTGGGGCAGAAAAATGGTAAAATTTAATGTCAGTGCCCACTTTGTGGCTAGGTATAAGGACAATGACAAAAATGGAAGCTAAAAACGTGTAGAATTAAATAACAAACAGGCAAAGCTTCTACACACACGACTGCTGAAATACTAAAATATCAGCAAAGGTACTCTTTCCCTTAAAACTTAACAAAATAATATAACTAAATATTCAAATCATTCAATATTTTCAAAAGATGAATAACAAAATTCTGTACTGACATTTGACCATTAAAAGTGCCAATCACAACAGCAGCAAACAACATTAAAAAATATTTTTTTTTTTATTTTTCTGAGAAGTGTTTAATTTTCCTAAGAAGTCCAGTCATTTCATGTGAAGCAGACAATTCAAATGAAATGCCAAGCCTTATTTTCTCTAAAACACAATAAGAAAATCTTTATTTTGGAATGTTGGCTACTGCATTTCTAAATGGTACTTTAACCCATTAATGTCTAGTGGACTTTTTTACTGAAAATCTTAGGGCCATTCATCACGAAAACATACCTATACAATGTTGACCCCTTAAACCCCACTTTTATATAGTAAAACAGGGGTTTACAGGGATATACATTAATTTTCTTAGTTTTGCTCAAAACACAGATTGTGGGTACATGTTAGATAGGCCTCACCGAGGTGGTTCTAACAAGTATCTACAATCTATGTTTTGAGCAAAAATATGTAAAATATCGATTTTTTATCTGTAAATTTTCATGTTTTTGGTGGTAAAACTCTCAATGTATTTGAATAGGTGTGTTTTTGTAATGCAATTTCCAACAGCCAGGTGTCTGATTACTTTTTTATTATTACTGTTTTTATGGAAATTCCTGTAGCTAATGCAAATAGTGTAGACCCTGATCAGACACTGCAGCTTCTGATCTTGGTTCGAACTGTTTGCCAATTACCGTCTAGGCTCAACTACTTTTTGAAGGTTTCAAATACTAAGGATGCAACTGCTTGTCTGCTAAAGATAGACCATAACCTCTTTATAACATGACTGCTGGGATCCAAAGTGAAAGTCCTGTGAGCTAAACAACATTGTATCCAAACAAAATGTCCAGGTTCTATAGAAAAATGACCATTTTTCTATATAATCTATACACTTTTTTTTATTCAACACTAAACCATCTTACATCATAACCATCTTATAATGAATCATCTTATAAAAGGGTTCTTATGTATTTCTATTTGCATAATGGCCACACATTTTCTGATGATAAAGTTATCACTCTTGGTACAGACATTTCTTACCAAAAATGCTAATTTCAGATTTCTCCATAAAAAAAAAAAAAAAAAGTGGTGGTACTCATTGGCTTCACCTCGCCCAGCCAATTCCAATAAGTTCTGTATTTACTCTCAATATTGGAACACCTTAACTCCTTACCATACTGTCCTATAATTTGTTAAAAGTATGTTCCACCACTGGCTAATGTATTTAAAGTATTGATGGACACGTGGCAAACAGTGCAGACCCTGATCAGATGCTACAGTCTGCTATGTATGATCTGGTTCTACAGAGTTTGCTCAGACCTCTCTGTCCCAATATATAGGGTAATTTCAGTACTCACATCATATTTGTTTTTTTTTTTTTTGTGGAGAAATTCAAATTATATTTATCGACCCGCCTATCTTATCTTGATTTATGCGAAGACTAAGCACACATAAGAAAAATGAATGTGCATGTACATATCTAAAAATAGCTGATGATTGTCAAAATTAAGTTTTATGACTCCTTCAAAGCAAAATACTGCTTCAGTGGTGAAAGAATATGCTTGATGACTGGAACACACCAGGATTTGCCAAGCAGCTTGTGGCGAACAGACCGTGACAGGTGGCCCACATCTGTGTAATGTTCAGGAAAGCCAAAAAGTCTGAAAAAAAAAAAAAAAAAAAATGAAAAAAGGCCATTTTTAACTCTACAGTACTGGATGTGCATGTAGACCTGAGTATTTGTTGTTTGCAAGGGTATCAAGCCTACCCTTTGCTTGTCACAACTGATATTAACCTAACTGTTACTACTGAAAGTATCCATTACGAAAACATGCCTATTTAAATATACTGAAACTTTTACCACCAAAAAACGAAATTTTTCAGATAAAAAATTCTGATATTTTTCAAATTTCTGCTCAAAACATAGATTATGGGTACTCGTTAGAACCGCCTCGGATGAGGCGGTTCTAACGAGTACCCATAATCTATGTTTTGAGCAGAAATAAGGAAAATAATGTATACCCCTGTAAACCCCAGTTTTACTATATAAAAGTGGGGTTTAAGGGGGTCAAAATTATATAGGTATGTTTTCTTGATGTATACTCTTAACCCTTGTCCTGTTGAACCCGGATATACCCTGCTTTGCAAACAGTGTAGATTCAGATCAGTTGGCTTCTTCAGAAGCCAACTGATCTGGATCTGCACTGTTTGTCATTAAGTATGTGAATTTATAGTGATAAGATCTAGAAATCTGACTGGCTGAAAAACAGAAGTGGGTGTGGTATCTTAATTTATTCAGCAGGACAAAGGTTAAGAAAACTGACACATTTTCAGTGTAGGAAACTGTCAAAATTGTTTTGCCTCCATTCTGAAAGGAAATAATTTGCGCCCAATTCTTTTCTTTTAGAGTAGAATGGACTTGATGGGTTTATTTGTGTTGAGGTTTAACAGCCAAGTCAACCCATTAGGGTCATGTCGAGTGCAGTCAGTTTACCTAACCACACTTTTTCCTGGGCAGGCTTAGTCCTCTAAGCGATTAACCAGTACTTGAGTACATTCTCTTTTGCCAGAAACTGACAACTGCCCTTTTTGAATCAGTGGAAGGGAGAGAATGACCGTTTAAAATATATCATGATCAATTTCCATGATAGAATGTTGCCGGACCCAGCTGGGATCAAACCCACTACACCCTGATTACTAGTCAGACACGCATCCCGCTGAGCCACCAAGGTCTGCTTGACTTGATGGGTGGCAAAAAAGATGTCACAAAAGGTCTTCCTTGTCAAATATGACAGAAAAATTACAAAGACTTCTAGGCTCACTGCAGGCAAGTTTTGTTTGCTTGAGGCGAGGTGTCAACACTCACCAATTTTTCAGTCATGTGATGACATGGTCTGGGTGTGATAGTGGGAACTGAAGGTCTCTTACAGCGCTCCCTCACTATAGTATTCATCATGAAAACATGCCTATATAATATTGACCCCTTTAAACCCCACTTTTATACAGTAAAACTGGGGTTTACAGAGGTATACATTATTTTTCTTATTTCTGCTCAAAACATAGATTGTGTGTACTCGTTAGAACCGCCTCATCGAGGCGGTTCTAAGGAGTATCCACAATCTATGTTTCGAGCAGAAATATAAAAAATATCAGAGTTTTTTTTATCTAAACATTTTCAGTTTTTAAAGGTGAAATTTTCTATATATTTGAATAGGCATGTTTACGTAATGTGCACCCTAGATATAGCCCCAGATAAGGCATTTTTTCCATCTAAAAAGCAGTGATATTTTTCTTATTTCTCCATGAAAGCATATGTTGTCGGTACTCATATGAAGCACCTCATGAGTACCCACAACTTTTGACAATATACACTTTTGTGGAGAAATAAGAAAAATACATACCCCCTCTTATCTGGGGCTATGCTAGAGATTTAGAGATAATGACATGGTACTTCCACCTGCTATATTATACTCACACTGGTGTGACCAGTCCTAATTCTTCTTCCTAATGTTAAGTGCCAAGTAACAGAGCAGGTACTACCAATTTTAGCAAGTTAAGGTATGACCTGGCTAGAGGTTGACCCCATAACCTCTCAGTCTGAAGCCAGGTATTCTACCAACTGAGCCATGTGGTCCAGTCATGTGGCAGGTTTTATTTTAGGAAAAGCTATAAAACAGTTTGCTTCCAAGTGAATATTAAATCACACCAAAAATGTCCAATGCAATACATAAACAAGAGCACCGCATGCGGGTGCCAACGCTCGGCTGCAGTTTCTTTTAGAAATATATAGGGCATGTTTGATTATAAGCAACAGAACTACTTAAATACATTAAATTGGAAGTGGCATAATTATGTAATACCAAACATGATCAGAATTCATCCATCAGTTCTTGAGAAATCACGGTGAAACCATTTTTCAAAAAAAATTCTAAGTTGAAAAAGGGGCATAACTGTGCCAAAAATATTTTGAGGGTTACCTCCCCTATTGGTATGAGTTTCCCTTTTCATAATGAACAACTAGTCCGAGTTTCAAGTAAATAGTTTCAGTAATGACAGAGATATTACAAAATGTCCAAGTTTTTGCACCACAACGACGAAGCAGACGCAGACGCAGACGACGCCAGAGCTATGACACTACCTTGTCGTTTTCTTCGAAAACAGCCGAGCTAAAAATAAACATTCGCAAATAGTAATCTGAAAGGGTGAATTCTTCAGAAATACAGGGCAAACAAAAGCCAGTAACAGACTCTGTCTGATGCTGTTCATGTGGGATGAAATTAGAGGTGCAGAGAACTCAATGAACCTTCAGGATATGTATAGATTAGGATGTTGGGCAAGAAAATGGGGTACAAGATTCCAGCCTGTTTAATGCAAGATAATGCAGATAACTTAGAAGAGAACAAAGAAAGTTAAGGCTTCTTACACTTTAGAGGGAACTGTCCTCGGAAATGTGGATTCAATTATATACCTAGGAGTGACAATCATACATAATCTGAGATGGAATACAGATATTAGCAACATGTGTACTAAGGTAACTAGAACAGTGTTTTTGGAGGAAAAGGTATGTCCCCGCACCAGTATAAACAGACATATTGTTGAAATAGATTGTATCTATAATAAACTCAAGGTCACAATATACCTATATGTAAGTTTGGTCAAAATTCATCCATTCCTCCATGAGATAGGGTGCTGACAAGCCAATTTCTAAAATCATAGCCCTTGTGTGACCTTGAAAATGGGATTAAGGTCACAAAAAAGCTAATCAGTTCTTGTCTCTGTCTAAGCAATATAGCTGTGCAAGTTTGGTCAAAATCCATCCATTCTTTCAGCAGATAGCCTGCAGACAAGCCATTATCCAACAATCTGAGCCCTCCTGCAACCTTGAAAATGGGGTCAAGGTCACCAAAATAAAATTAGTTATTTTCCATGCCACAACAATTTAGCTGTGCAAGTTTAGTTAAAATCCATCCATTCCTTCAAAAGATACAGTGCAGACAAACCATTTTCCAACAATCTAAGCCCTAGTGTGACCTTGAAAATGGGGTCAAGGTCACCAAAATCTAATCAATTCTTTTCCATGTCACAACAATATAGATGTACAAGTTAGGTCAATATCAATCCGTTCCTTTAGGAGATAGGGTGCAGACAAGCCATTTACCAACTATCTAAGCCCTAGTCTGACCTTGAAAAATGGGGTGAAGGTCATCAAAATATAATCAGTTCCGATGCATGTCCCAAAAATATAGCTGTGCAAGTCTGGTCAAAATCTACTCATTCCTTCAGGAGACAAGGTGCAGACAAGCCATTTTCCACCAATGTAAGCCTTAGTGTGACCTTGAAAATGGGGTCATGGTCTTCAAAATCTAATCAGTTCTTTTCCATGTCATAACAATTAGGATGTACAAGTTGGTCATAATCCATCCATTCATTCAGGAGATAGGGTGCAGACAGGCAATTTTCCAACAATTTAAGCCTTACTGTGACCTTGAATATGGGGTCAAGGTCACCAAAATCTAATCAGTACTTTTTCATGTCTCAACAATATAGCTGTACAAGTTTGGTCAAAATTCATTTATTCATTCAAAAGATAGGTTGCATACAAACCATTTTCCAACAATCTAAGCCCTCCTGTGACCTTGAAAATGGGGTCAAGGTCATCAAAATCTAATCAGTTCTTAAACATGTCCCAGCATTGTAGATATGCAAGTTTGGTCAAAATATATTCATTCCTACCAGAGATAGGGTGCAGACAAGCGTTTTCCAACAATCTAAGCCCTCCTGTGACCTTGAAAATATGGTCAAGGTCACCAAAATCTAATCAGTTCTTTTACATGTCCCAGCAATAAAGATGTGCAAGTTTGGTCATTCCTTCAAGATAGGATGCAGACAAGCTATTTTTTAACAATCTCAGCCCTCCTGTGACCTTGAAAATAGGGTCAAGGTCACCAAACTCTAATCAGCATTTTCCCCCCTCCCAATGATATATTTGTGTAAGTTTGGCTAAAATCTGTCCATTCAGTAAGAAAATAGAGTGCAGACAAGAGGCTATACCCCATTTTACAACAATCTAACCCCTCCTGTGACCTTGAAAATGCGGTCAAGGTCACCAACATCTGACCAGCAATTTTCCCCCTCCAAATGATATATTTATGTAAGTTTAACTAAAATCTGTCCATTCAATAAGGATATAGAGTGCAGACAAGAGGCTACGTCCCATTTTCCAACAATGTAAGCCCTCCTGTGACCTTGAAAATGTGTCAAGGTCACCAAAATCTGATCAGTATTTGTCCCCCTCCCAATGATATATTTGTGTAAGTTTGGCTAAAATCTGTCCATTCAATAAGGAGATAGAGCGCAGACAAGAGGCTATGCTGATGCCGACACAGATGCCGACAGGATCCGCACTAAAAACCATATGTCCCCCCCACACCCATGGTGTGTGTGTGTGGGGGGGGGGGAGGGACATAAATAGAACATATGATTTCCTGACAAACTCAGTATGTGAAAGCTGCAGCATATAAAACACTTGTTTGCACATTTTTGGAATATGGCAGTTGTGTTTGGGATCCCCAGGGTGTGGCTCTTCAAAAGAAAGTTCAGAATAGGGCTGCTAGGTTTGTAACTAGTAATTACTGCTTTGAAACTGGAAGTATGACTGGAATACTCCAAAAATTAAGATAGGAGTCTCTCAACAAAAGAAGAGACATACTCTTGTACAAAGGTCTAAAAGATGTGACCAGCATTCAAACAGATGAGCTTACCTTCCCAGTTAGGTGCTGTAGAAATCATCACTCACTGACTTTTCAGACCCACTGCCTGAACTGAGATTTACAAGTGCCCATTCTTCCCTCAAATTATTAGAAATCTAAATGTCCTACCTGATTCGAATATTACCTCCGCTGAAGGTGTGGCAGATGGTGTGGCTAGGTTTACCTCTTTGATGGCAGCTAGGGACTAATTTACAATATCACAGGTCCTGGTGAATGAATGTTGTTTGATGTATCACCAGTAAAATCTCTTGATTCTGATTAAAAACAACATTTCTCAGACTCCCCAAAGGAAAACTTGATTTTCACATGACGGGTTATAAACCCACATCCTAAATGATGGGAAAATTCAACAAGAGGGCCCACAGGGCCCTATTTTGCACACCTGAGTGTCATTGTCTCTAGTATATTCTAAAAGATTATGGTTTCTCTTCATAGGACTATGTATGTTTAAAATTTGTTGAAAATGAATGTTTTGGACCAAGGGCTACAATTTGAATAATCTTGGTAGAGGTCCACTAGATGAAGCTACAGATCAAATATCAAAGACCTGGGCATTCTGGTTTCAGTCAAGAAAATTTTTAAATGTTTTCCCTATGTCAGTCTATGTAAAACATGTTGGCCCCTGGGTGGGGCCATTTTTGGATCTAGGGCTATTATTAGAACAATCTTGCAAGAGGTCTTCTAGCTGAAGCTACATACCAAATATCAAAGACCTGGTCCTTCTCGTTTCAGACAAGGTTTTTAATAGTTCTTCCCTACAAAGTCTATGTATAACATGTGACCCCTAGAGCCAGGACAATTTTGACCCCAGGGCTATAATCTGAACATTCTTGGTAGAGGTCCACTAGAAAAAGTTGTGTACCAAATATCCAAGGGCTGGGCCTTCTTGTTTCAAACAAGAAGATTTTTCAAGGTTTCCCTATTTAAGTCCATGTAAAACATGTGGGCCACTGCGCGGGGTCATTTTTGGCCCCAGGGCTATAACTTGAACAATCTTGGCAGAGGTCCACCTGACAAAGCTGTGTACTAAATATCAAAGGTATGGGCCTTCTGGTTTCAAAAAGTAAAGTTTTAGAGGTTTTGCCATATAAGGGTCTATGTTTAACATGTGACCCCTAGGGTGGGGCCAATTTTGATCCAAGGGCTATAATTTGAACAGTTTTGGTACAGATCCACTAGACAAAGCTGTGTACCAAATATCAAAGACCTGATAATTCTGGTTTTGAACATGAAGATGTTTTCCCTCTAAGGGTCTATGTAAAACAAGTGACCCCTTGGGCGGGGCCAATTTTGACCCCAGGGCGATAATTTGAATAACTTTGGTAAAGGTCCATTAAGTGAAGCTACATAACAAATATCAAACACCTGGGCCTTCTGGTTTCAGACAAGAAGATCTTTAAAGGTTTCCCCTATGTTAGTCTATGCAAAACATAGCCCCTGGGCGGGGTCATTTTTTGCCTAAGGGCTACAATTTGAACAATCTTGGTAAAGGTCCACTAGATGAAGCTATATATCAAATGTCAAAGACCTGGGCATCCTGGTTTCAGTAAAGAAGATTTTCAAATGTTTTCCCTATGTTAGTCTACATAAAACATGTTGGCCCCTGGGCAGGGCCATTTTTTGCCCTAGGGCTATAGTTTGAACAATCTTGCTAGAGGTTCTCTAGATGAAGCTACATATCAAATATCAAAGACCTGGGCCTTCTGGTTTCAGACAAGATTTTTAAAGGTTCTTCCCTATAAGGGTCTATGTATAATATGTGACCCCTAGGGCGGGGCCAATTTTGACCCCAGGGCTATAATTTGAACAAACTTAGTAGAGGTCCACTTGACAAAGCTGTATACCAAATATCAAAGACCTGGGCCTTCTGGTTTCAGACAAGAAGATTTTTAAAGGTTTTCCCTATGTAAGTCTATGTAAAACATAAGACCCCTAGGGCGGAGCCTTTGTTTGGCCCCAGAGCTATAATTTGAACAATCTTGGCAGAGGTCCACTAGACAAAGCTGTGTACCAAATAACAAATATTAAGTTTTTCCCTATAAGGGTCTATGTGGGCTGGGGGTGGGTGGGGAGGGAGCAATTTTGACCCCAGGGCTATATTTTGAACAATCTTGGTAGAGGTCAACTAGACAAAGCTGTGTACCAAATATCACAGACCTGGGCCTTCTGGTTTCAGACAAGAAGATTTTTAAAGGTTTTTCCCTATAAGGGTCTATGTAAAACATGTGACCCCAGGGCTATAATTTGTACAACTTTGGTAATGGTGCAATAGGTGAAGCTACATACCAAATATCAAAGACCTGGGCCTTCTGGTTTCAGACAAGAAGATTTCTAAAGGTTTTTGCTAATTTTCACCTATTTGTTGCCATGACAACCAGAGTTCTGCTTGGATTCCAAATCTTTGAACAACTTTCAGTTAGTACCTCCCAAGGATCATTCTGGTGAAGTTTGGTCCAAATTGGCCCAGTAGTTTAGGAGATGTCAACTGTTGACAGATGATGTACGATGGAGGACTGGCCCATCAGAATAGCTCACTGAGCTTTGTTCAGGTGAGCTAACAATATCATACCACACAGAAGTAAGTGGGCAAAGATTTAAAGCTTCTACAATAGTACCAAATGACAGCACTTAGGAAGCCTAATTTACTGGGACATCTAAACTTCAATGAATCTTGCTTTTGAATTGTTCGTTCTTGTATAAAACTGGGAACTATACAAAAACAAGAGGACCATGATGGTCCTATATCGCTCACCTGACCAAACAGATTTGCATATTTACTGTTGAAGTTTCAGCCAAGTTCACTGCTCTAGGATTTTTGTATAAACTTTATAGCACTAACCACCCCCACCCCCCTCCACCACACCCCCGGCCATGTTTTTTTTACAAATCTTGACAACTTGAACTGAATCTTAAAAGAGGGTCACCAAAGGAACATTTCTGCCAAGTTATACTTAAATTGGTCCAGTTGTTTAAAAAGTTTTATATAGCTATAAAGCCCTACGCCCTAACGGCCATGTTTTTTGACAAATCATGACAGCTTGAACAAACTTGGTAGAGGGTCACCAAAGAAACATTCTTGCCAAGTTATATTGAAATCTGTTCAGTGGTTTCTGACAAGAAGATTTTTAAAGTTTTCTATTTAGATATATAGGGAAAACAAGAAGATTTTTTTTCAAGTTTTCTGTATAGATATATAGGGAAAATAAGCCCCACCCCCTTGCAGCCATACTTTTTGACGAATCATGATGGCTTGAACAACCTTGGAAGAGGGTGACCAAAGACACATTCCTTCCAAGTTATATTGAAATCGGTCCATTGGTTTCTGCCAAGAAGATTTTTAAAGTTTTCTATATAGATACATATATAGGGAAAATAAGCCCTGCCCCCTGGCAGCCATGTTTTTTGACAAATCCAAACGGCTTGAACAATCTTGGTAGAGGATCACCAAAAGAACATTTCTGCAAAATTATATGGAAATCGGTCCAGTGGTTTGGGACAAGATGATTTTTACATTTTTCTATATATAGGGAAAATTAGCCCTGCCCCCTGGCAGCCATGTTTTTTGACAAATCCAAATGACTCGAACAATCTTGGTAGAGGATCACTAAAGGAACATTTCTACAAAATTATATGGCAATCGGTCCAGTGATTCTGACAAGAAGATTTTTAAGTTTTCTATATAGATATATAGGGAAAATAAGCCCCACCCCCTGGCAGCCATGTTTTTTGACGAATCCAAATGGCTTGAACAATCTTGGTAGAGGATCACCAAAGGAACATTTTTGCAAAATTATATTGAAGTCGGTCCAGTGGTTTCGGACAAGAAGATTTTTAAAGTTTTCTATATAGATATATAGGGAAAATAAGCCCTGCCCTCTGGTGGCCATGTTTTTTGACAAATCCAAATGGCTTGAACAATCTTGGTAGAGGATCACTAAAGGAACATTTCTGCAAAATTATATGGAAATCGGTCCAGTGGTTTCGGACAAGAAGATTTTTACATTTTTCAATATAGATATATAGGGAAAATAAGCCCCGCCCCCTGGCGGCCATGTTTTTTGACTAATCAAAATGGCTCGAACAATCTTGGTAGAGGATCACCAAAGGAACATTTCTGCAAAATTATATGGAAATCGGTCCAGTGGTTTCGGACAAGAAGATTTTTAAAGTTTTCTATATAGATTAAATAGGGAAATTAAGCCCCGCCCCCTGGCGGCCATGTTTTTTGACGAATCCAAATGGCTTGAACAATCTTGGTAGAGGATCACTAAAGGAACATTTTTGCAAAATTATATTGAAATCGGTCCAGTGGTTTCGGACAAGAAGATTTTTAAAGTTTTCTATATAGATATATAGGGAAAATAAGCCCCGCCCCCTGGCGGCCATGTTTTTTGACGAATCCAAATGGCCTGAACAATCTTGGTAGAGGATCACCAAAGGAACGTTTCTGCAAAATTATATGGAAATCAGTCCTGAGGGTTCTGACAAGAAGATTTTTAAAGTTTTCTATATAGATATATAGGGAAAATAAGCCCCGCCCCCTAGCGGCCATGTTTTTTGACGAATCCAAATGGCTTGAACAATCTTGGTAGGGGATCACCAAAGGAACATTTCTGCAAAATTACATTGAAATCGGTCCAGTGGTTTCTGACAAGAAGATTTTTCAAGTTTTCTATAAAGATACATAGGGAAAATAAGCCCCGCCCCCTGGTGGCCATGTTTTTTGACAAATCCAAATGGCTTGAACAATCTTGGTAGAGGATCACCAAAGGAACATTTCTGCAAAATTACATTGAAATCGGTCCAGTGGTTTCTGACAAGAAGATTTTTAAAGTTTTCTATATAGATACATAGGGAAAATAAGCCCCGCCCCCTGGCGGCCATGTTTTTTGACGAATCCGAATGGCTTGAACAATCTTGGTAGAGGATCACCAAAGGAACATTTCTGCAAAATTATATTGAAATCGGTCCAGTGGTTTCTGACAAGAAGATTTTTTAAGTTTTTAGTTAAAAAATCTATTTTTAGCTCCTGTGACCTAGATATGCAATGGACCGGAACCATTTGAACAATTTTGAAAGAGGACCAACCAAGGATCATTCCTGTGAAGTTTGGTCAAAATCCAATCAGTGGTTTAGGAGGAGGCGTTGTTTAAAGATTGTGGACGGACGGACATACGGATGATGACGACGACGACGGTCGGTAAGTGATCACAAAAGCTCACCTTGAGCTTTCAGCTCAGGTGAGCTAAAAAGATGAACAAAACCTTTCCATTTCCATAACCCAAATCCCATCTTCAACACCATTCATCTCGATAGGCAGACCTTCCCTGCCATTTTTCACTGTCAGAGAGTTTGTTCCAGTTGTAATTGTCCTCATATGGGAAATCTGTAAGCACAAACATTTCTTTAACCCTCCTCTTGCTGAACACAACATGCCCTGTCTTAGCAAACAGTGTAGATCCAGATCAGTTGGCTTCTGAAGAAGCCAGCTGATCTTGATCTGCACCGTTTGTCATTAAATGTGATTTTCTATCAAAAACTCAGATCAAAGAAATCTGATTGGCTGGAAATTAGAAGTGGGCGTGGTATCTTAATTTATTCAGCATGACAAGGTTAAAACTCAGTGTCAAGTCAACCAGCACTGTTATATACATTCAGCAACAGAATTGTTTTCAACTTAAAATACTGATATTTGTCTTATTTCTCCTTGAAAATGCAGATACTCATTAGATATGCCTCTGCAAGGTCTCTTCTAATGAGTACCATGTGTTCATTGAGAAATATGGAAATATTTGTGGGTACTCAATAGAATAAACTCAGAGAGAAAACTATTTATCTGCCAGGCTGTCTTACCTGGGTTTATAAGTGTTATACAATGCCACAGCTTCAGCATGAGAAAAGATATATCCCAGCATAGCACCAGATAAGGTGTTTTTTAGCCACAAACTAGTGAAAGATGTGTTGGGGTTTAACGACATGTCAACGCTTGCGAGTCATTTGTGTCATCTCCCAGAGAAATGGAGAAGAGAGATAGTAGAGGAGATGAAAGAGAGAGAAGAAAGAAAGAGAATGAATGAAAGTGAAAAAACAGAGGAAAGAAAAACATTCCCTCTTTACCCTTACCTGCTGCAAGGATAGCAGGTCCTGCCCAACTGTTAGCCAATATCAGTTGGATGCCCCACTGATGCAAGGTGAGATTTTTTATTTCTTCACAAAAATACCATATTTACCCTAAGTATTGGGATACCTTAACTTCTTACAATACTTGTCCTAAAATTTAAAAAGTCTACTTTACTAACTGTTGATGTGTATTAAATAGTGTTTGATGAGTGGCAAACAGTGTAGACCCAGATCAGATGCCACATTCTGTGGCATCTGATCTGGGTCTACACTGTTTGCTCAGGCCTGTCTGTCCCAATATTTAGGGTTATTACGGTATATGCTGCGTATCCTCAGAAGAGCCTGTGAGGGGCTAATTACTGCAACCCGTCTTTCTGCTACAGTAAGAACAATATTTACTTTTATCTTGAGCTCTACCCCAGGCACTTGAGGGCATCCAAGGACAGTAATGTAAGATGATTTCAGTTTTGACTCGATTATAAAACTGCAGTCATACCAAAATCTACATGAGGACTGATTGATGTAATTCATGTATATGTTACTTAAACCAAAACATTTGCTTTGGGAAGCAAGCGAACATTTTCTCATCCTCAGCAGTCAACCCATTCACTGGTGGTATAAATTTGCATAGTTAAAAAAACTAGAGCTGTCAAAGATCTGACTATAGCCCCACTATAGCACTAACAGAGAAGAAAAACACAAAAGTGTGTAAAAGGTTCAGGCCAAAAATTGTCCTAATTTACACAGGTACAAATGTTCAAAAATGTTTTAAAACACTAAACAAAAAGCACATGCATGCATGTGTTCATTCCATGTAGGATATGTCTTGAAGCTTTCAAAACAATTAGTGCAAAGCCCTAAGAGGAGCTGATGTCACTAAGTACCCACTGTCTATAGTTCAACATAGAATTTTAGGTTAAAATTTGACTGTCCAAACACCCAAAAAAGTGAGAAAAAAAAGAAAGTTTGTACAAAACATAATGTGTGTATCTTCAATCCATGTAGAAGATGACTGCAAAGTTTCAAACTGATCATGCAAAGCTGTAGGAGGAGTTGATTTCACAAAGTTACAACTGACTGTAGTTGACCATCACTTTCCAGGCTAAAGTTTAACTAATTAGGTCTGAACAGGTCTGAACAGCTGAAAAAGTGAGTAACAATAACTGAAAGATTTTACAAAAACCATATGCACATCTTCATACCATGTAGTAACCATCTGCAAAGTTTCAAAACAATCAGTTAAAGCTGTAAAAGGAGTTAATTTCACAAAGTTCCCACTGTCTATAGTCAAACAGAATTTCAGCTTAATAACTGACTACTAAGTCCAAACAGCCAAAACAGTGAGAAAAAAATGAAAGTTTGTACAACAACCACATGCATATTTTCAATCTATGTAGAAAATGACTGCAAAGTTTCAAAAGGATCAATGCAAAGTTGTAGGAGGAGTTGATTTCACAAAGTACCCACTATCTGTAGTTGAACATCACTTTTCAGGCTAAAATTTGATTAAGTCTGAACAGCTTAAAAAGTGTGAAAACATTACTAGACAATCATGAAAAATCCATATGCACATCTTCACTCCATGTAAAAAACATCTGTAAAGTTTCAAAAGATTTGGTGCAAACTGGTGCAAAGGTGTAAGAGGAGTTGACTTGACTAATTACCCACTACAAATTGTTACAGAATTTCTGAATCTAAGAATGTCGGACAGGGTGAATCCAGTACTAGTATAGCCCTGCTTTTTCAAAATGGGGGTTATAATAAAAACAAGAGCACTGCAAAGCAAGGCAATATACTCCCATTTACCATTTTACAAGAGTACCCCATCAAGATATTCCATCCTATAACATAGCTATGGAACACACAAGGACAGTCAAAAATTTTATCTAAGGGAAGTAATTCAGCAATTGGGAAATGGAGAGAGAAATCCTTTTTGTAGGCAACGTCCAACTTGACCTCATACAAATCATTAAAAAGTTTCATCATATATTCCATATGGTTAATTACCTATTTATGGCATGCAAAAGAAAAGTTTACGCCAGATGGATGGACCGATGGATAGCTGGACAACACTATAACATAACAGATGTATAATGAATACATGTTAAAAAGTGAGGATGAAAATTTACGGGTAAACAGGGCTGCAATCTGGAATAAATTTGATGATAAAAAAAGTGAGTACTCACAAGAGCTCGTCTATTACAGTTTGAGATCAATGCAGCATCCAAATCCTTCCTTTCCTGCTCTAGCTGTTTACAGAATTCTGGAGTACTGAAAATACAAGAATTATTTCTGCATAGCTCCAGATAAGAGGGGGTATCCACAAAATATTTTTCTTATTTCTGCACAAAAACGTATGTTGTAGGTACTTATTAGAAGCACCTCACATATAAACGCATATAAAATATTAACACAGTGTGTCACCTTTATAAAGGTGTCCTAGATTATGACCGGAGTACCTCTGCAATCCCCTGGCAAGAATCCTGTGTCAGTAGCTACGGAATCAAAAAAGACACTCCCAGGCACCCATGTTCCATATATGCATGCTTTCTGGCAAATGACTGTCGAGATATAAGCTTGAAACTTGAAAAACTATGAAGTGTGACAAAAATGTAAACATATTTCTCAATGAAAACACAAGTTGTGGGTACTAATTAGAAGCGCTTCACCAAGGCACTTCAAATACCCACAAAATGTCTTTATGGAGAGCTAGAACAGTCTCCAAGAATTACCCAGCTAGCATTGTACGTAAATCTACATCGGGCTGTCATCGGGCCGTCAGCTACCCTGACGGCCCGATGATGGCCCGATATAGATTTACGTAGAATGCTGACTGGGTATCATCTAAAACTCCTTAACAACTCCTCTCCTACAGATTCAATAAGAGGCTCTTTTTCTGTACCTTACAAATTAACTCACCTGTACAGTCCTGGTATATTACCCCAGAAAGATCTGGCCCTTCTCTGGCCTGTGAAATATTTGGCATCCCATATTGCTGGCTCCATCTGAATAAAAAAACAAATTTATTAATTTTAGAAGTATCACAGTGAACTATTAAAAACTTGAAGTTCTGGGCCCAATTGTTCAAAGCTAACGATGTCGTTAGTTAACAATTTGTTAAAATTTACATCGAGTGATAGGCAAATATGCTGAAATGTTTTGCTGAAAAAATGTGAGTAGCTTTTGCAGTGCAAAGTGCAAAAGCTACTCACATTTTACAGCAAAAAATATCAGAATATTGTATATCAAACCTGCTAAAACAGTCAACGAAATGACCCTTAACGAGCTCGTTAAGCTAACGATGCTTTGAACAACAGGGCCCTGGTGGCCAAGCCTGAATATCTAAATCTGAGACCAGATGAGTAAAAAGATTACACTGTTGTGTGGCGGTAGATAACTGTCATTTTGTCCATTTGCCAGACACGACAGCTGGTCTCAAGTTGCATCTTGACTTTCTTGTGCCTGTGTTCATTTTCAACGCCAATCACTTTAAATCTATCATCATAACAAATTTGAACAAAATCCATGGTACAATTTGGGAGTAATGAGATCTAAAAAGCTTCAATATGAAAATTGTAAGTCTTCAGGCAAGGGTAGTGATGGTGCTAATAAAACTTTCAGACTAATATCATTCATCATACCATTAATAACTAAATCAATCATAAGATCTGGGAGTAATGAGATTTTATAAACTTTAATACAAAAACTTTAATATGAAAATTTAATTTGATTGTGTCGGGGTTTAACCACACGTCAACCATTGTGGATCATTTTGTGTCATCTCCCAGAGAAAGGGAGAAAGAGATAGAAGAGATAGTAGAGATGAAAGCGAGGGACAGGAAGAAAGAGGAACAGGAATGAAAGAAAAGAAACAGAAGAAATAAAAACATTCCTCCTCTTCCCTTACCTGCTACAAGGATAGCAGGTCTTGCCCAACTGGAAGCCAATATCAGTTGGAAGCATGGTGATGTAAGATACCCGATACCTTTGCCACACCCAACCACCCCAAATATGAAAATTTAAGTCTATTACCTTGATCTTAAGTTCACAAGCAAGGGTGGGGATGGTGTTGATAAAATTCAGATCAGTACCTATCACCATTCCAAATATCAACTAAATCCAATATAAGGTTTGGGTGTAATGAAATCTTAAAAATGTTAAGGCAAAAACTTAATTATAAAAATTCTAAGTGCATGACCTTTACCTTTTCCTGGATTTTGAAAATATATACAGTGGTCACTGACGAGGTCCAATTTGCTGAAACTAGCTAATCTGTCCCAGAAAACTTTGACACTTCAGCTATTTTCATTCTTGTGAATTTGTTTTGTGTGTTTGTGTTTATGGCTCTCAATAGTCATTCTATTTTAGAATCTATTTACTGCATATGCAAATTACATAAGCTCATAACACTTGTGCCATTGCAGTCTAATCAGGATCTCTACCCTGCAACCACCAATGGACTTCAATGAAAACTGTAGGCCTTGATTTGGCTGTGTAATACAACAGTGGCCTTAGTTGTAGAAAAGACACTTTTTGTGTCAGTGGTAAGCATTGATATTTGTCTGATTCCTCCATGAAAATTTTAGTATGGATACTTTTTAGAAGAATGTTACATAGGTGCTTCTATTAAGTACCTTAAACATGAAGGAACAACAACAAAAAAAAATATCCTCTTATTTAAAACTATGTGGGTCTGTACTTTTTACAACAGATACAATTCATTTGTTCAGAACTGCAGTGAACAAAATACACCAATGTTAGACAATGCACATGAAATGGCAAAAGTTATTTTCATGAAAAATAAGAAAAATAATAATAAAAAAAACAAACAAATATTTTAGAATGTCATCTGCTGTTGCTTTGACTGGCAGTTTTGCCATCCCATAAACAGTACCAAAATTACAGCAAGTATTAGGACAGACATGCCTGAGCAAACAGTGTAGACCCAAATAAGATGCTGCAGAATGTGTCATCTGATCAGGGTTTACACAGTTTACCACTCATCCAGCAGTTTTAACCCAAATCAATCAATAGCAAAATGGACTGATTCAAATTTTAGGACAAGTATGGTAAAAAAGTACGGGATCTCAATATTTAGGATAAATATGGTATTTTAATTAGGCCTTGTACAATGGACCTCTGCATACACCACAACCTCTTTATAACATTATTGTTGGGGTCCATAGAATAAACAGTGTTAGTTAAACAACCATGTAATATCTAAACAAAAATGTATACATTATATTGAAAAATGACCATTTATGGTCATTTTTCAATATAATCTATACATTTTTGGAATCCGTCTTTGAACGGTGTTATATCCAAAACCATGTTATGTTATAAAGAGGTTGAAGTGTAATATAGAGATGTGCAAAATTCTTCCCTAACAACTTTGCAATGCAAGACCTCTAGATCAGCGAGCAAGCCCTTACCCAATTTATTTACCGTCAATTATCCTAGGCTTATGCTCACAAATTTTACATTTACAATATCAATATATACGTCTTACCATATTCACCCTTAGTACTGGGACACCTTAACTTACTTGACCTAAAATTTGAACAAGAGCTCCGCCAAGCGGGGCATTATACGCCCATGGCAAGAAATAAGATGCAGCACATTAACTGGCTCGTGTATAATTCAGTGCTCAGGATATAAACTGTAAGTGGAATTACAAAAAAAAAATAAAAAAATAAAAAAAAAATCATTGGGGAGTAATCTCTGCTGATATTTGGTGAACTGTAACCTAAGGGTCCAAGTTGGCCCAGAAATTAAGGGAGAAATTTGCTGCTTCTAGGGAGAAGTGCTTTCTGATGGAGGACACACCACAGAAGTATGCCTATATTATAAGCTCATATGAGCCTTTGGCACACTATTACCTCTAACAATATGCTGTGAAAAGTTTACAAAAACTTTCAAAGGGGCTTAAATCTGCAAATATTTGGTGCACTGTAACCTAAAAATAATATGTGCTGCTCCACATCATCGTATAAGTATTTATGAAGTTTCAGCTTGATCGGATGTAAACTGTAGGAGGATTTAGCCGGAAACAAAAAATTAATAGAAATTTTCAAAGGGGTTTAACTCTGCTAATATTTGGTGGACTGTAACCTTGAAACAATATACACTGCTCCACATCATGGTCTTCCAACAAATCAAGTTTCAGCTTGATCGGATGTTAACTGTAGGAGGATTTAGCCGGAAACAAAAAATTAATAGACATTTTCCAAGGGGTTTAACTCTGCTAATATTTGGTGGACTGTAACCTCGAAATAATAAGCGCTGCTCCACATCATGGTCTAACTGTACATGAAGTTTCAACTTGATTGGATGTAAACTGTAGAGGATTTAGCCATAAACTAAAAATTAATAGAAATTTTCAAAGGGGTATAACTCTGCTAATATTTGGTGGACTGTAACCTCGAAACAATATGCGCTGCTCCACATCATGGTCTAACTATACATGAAGTTTCAGCTTGATCGGATGTAAAATGTAGGAGGATTTAACCGGAAACGAAAAGTCTACTGAAATTTTCAAAGAGGCATAACTCTGCTAATATTTGGTGGACTGTAACCTAAAAACAATATGCGCTGCTCCACATCATGGTCTAACTATACATGAAGTTTCAGCTTGATCGGATGTAAAATGTAGGAGAGTTAACCGGAAATGAAAAGTTTACAGAAATTTTCTAAGGGGCATAACTCTGCAAACATTTGGTGGACTGTAACCCCGAAACAATATGCGCTGCGCCACATCATGGTCTAACTATATACAAATGTACCAAGTTTCAGCTTGATCAGATGTAAATTGTAGGAGGAGTTAGCCGGAAACGAAAAGTCTACTGAAATTTTCAAAGGAGCATAACTCTGCTAATATTTGGTGGACTGTAACCTCGAAATAATATGCGCTGCTCCACATCATGGTCTAACTATATATGAAGTTTCAGCTTGATCGGATGTAAAATGTAGGAGGAGTTAACCGGAAATGGCAAGTTTACAGAAATTTTCTAAGGGGCATAACTCTGCAAACATTTGGTGGACTGTAACCCAGAAACAAAATGCGCTGCGCCACATCATGGTCTAACTATATACCAAGTTTCAGCTTGATCGGATGTAAACTGTAGGAGGAGTTAGCCGGAAACGAAAAAGAGTACGGACGGACGGGCGGGCGGGCGGACGGACGGACAGACGGACGCCATACCCCCGTAACATAATACGTCCCGTTTTTCAAACGGGCGTAAAAAAAGTCTATTTTACTACTTGCTGATGTATTCAAAATAGTGCTGGATGCGTGGCAAACAGTGTAGACACTGATCAGATGATGCATTAAGCGGCACCTGATCTGGCTCTACACCCTTTGCTCCAGCCTGTCTGTCCCAACAGTTAGGGTTATTTAGGTAAACTAAACCAGAATGCTGTTCAAATCAGAGATGAATGAAACACAAATAGATAAACTTTATTTTAAAAGCAATCTGTCTAAAGTTATATCAGGTTATGCTGTGTGAGTATGGTCTATTTCAACAATCTTTCATTCATGTAATGACAATCTCTGACTTAATAGATAACTCATTGCTCAATTTTATTAGCTGTAGCTGCCTCACAAAAATATCAGGACTTCCAAATCTCAAGACAAGCTATCCAACCTATTACATTAAACTGACACCAGGCCAACCACTGCTAAATTTCATTCTTTATTCTGAGTGCCAACCTGTATCAGCTTTTAAGCAATAAGCTTCATACACTACGAGGGATGTTCGAAATGAATTGCTTATTGTCCTCTAGCTCGATATCCACGTGGGGCACGATAAAAACCAATACATACCTATATAGGGCTATTCAATATCTACACAATGGTGTATAAATGTACATGTTAGACTAAGTGTAAGATATAAAATTTGTCATTTGAATACATGCAGTCATTGACCACTGCAGTACAAATGGTTGGTAGAAGCGTGGACAAAAAAGATGAAATACAGGCTTACATCAAAGCTCACTCAAAACTTTTTATATTTTTATATGCAATCTTCTTCTCTGGTGAAGGAGTCGCAATAAAAGTGCCAGTGAAAAAGGGCAAAAGCATCACCGGAAAGTACTACAAAGACGTAGTACTGAAGAAACTGAAAAAGTATTATCAGAAACGACGCCCTGCCACTGGTTTTAAACATGTCCGTCTTCTACATGACAATGCCCCAGCTCATACCTCCGCAATAGTTATGGCGTTTTTGAAGAAAGAAAAAGTAACTGTTTTGCCTCACCCCCCCGTATTCCCCAGATGTTGCCCCATGTGATTTCTTTTTGTTTCCGAAATTGAAAGCATTCCTTGCTGGGCGGAAATACCAGTCCCGACAGGCACTTGGATCTGCCATTCATCAGTACCTTATTACTGTGCCCAAATCAGCGTACCGTGACGCCTTCAAGAAGTGGATACATCGGCTGAAACTTTGCATTTCTAGCCACGGGGAGAACTTTGAGGGCATGAAATGAGTAATTTTGGGCTAACTTGAAATTTGAAGTCTCCAGATAAAAATAAGCAATTCATTTCGAACATCCCTCGTAATTATGCTCATAGGTCTAGATAAGAGTGGGTATCAGGTAAAATTTTCTTATTTCTCAACGAAAACATGTCGTGGGTACTCATTAGAAGAGCTTTGGTGAGGCACTTCTAATGAGTACCCACAACATATGTTTTTGTTGAGAAATAAGAAAAATAGAGATACTTTTTAAGGTATAAGCTTCACAGACTAATTATACTCAGGTCTAAATAAGAGTGGGTATCAGGTAAATTATTTTCTTATTTCTCAACAAAAACATATGTTGTGGGTACTCATTAGAAGTGTCTCGCCGAGGCGCTTCTAATGAGTACCCACAACAGGTGTTTTTGTTGAGAAATAATAAAAATATAGAAACTTTTTGGTTGAAAAAAAAAAAGCGCCTTATCAAGAGCTATGATACTCATAGCTCAAGATAAGTTTGCTATGTATACTATAAAGAACTTACACCAAGTAGAGTACAGATAACTTGTTTGAAGTCTGTCAGCATTGACCCGGTATTCTCAAGTAGCCAGAAGACATGGTTTCTTCCCTTACACAGAGCTTCTATGTCTTTAAGTATAGTGACAAACTTCAACAGCAACATTCCAGTGCCATCTAAAAAACAAATTCAAGATAGACTCAGTCATGTCATGACAAAAGCTATCAAATCCTAAATATTGGGACAGATAGGCTTAACTCTTGGGATCTGGGAAGGGCTGCGGTTTGTGATTGTGGCACTCCCTGGACTTTTCTCTTACCTTTTTTTTTTTAAGCAAACAGTGCAGACCCTGGGTCTACACTGTTTCATACAGCAATATTTTAGGGACATTAACAGGTGGTTGAATGGATTATTTCTAATTTCAGAACACTATGGTAAGTAGATGAGGAGTCCCAATATTTAGGGTAAATACTGTAATTATCTTAAATATCAGGATATCATCAAATAAAAACATTAAATTATAATACAATGCCATTATTGTGTAATGGGGAGATAACTCTGTCAAACACTGATGAAATTTGCCCAAACAGCAATCCCAAACCAGATCTTAATATCAATACATGTACCCAGTTTGGTTGAAATCCCTTGACATTTACTTAAGTTATCGCTGGGAAAAGAAAATTTGGGCATGTCTTGGGCAGATAACTCCATCAAAATTTGATGAAATTTGCCCATTAGCAATCCCAAACCAGATCTCCTCTCCTTAATATCAATGCATGTACCAAGTTTGGTAAAAATCCCTTGACATTTACTCCAGTTATCATCAGGAAACAAAAATATGGGCGTGTCTTGGGCCGGCAACCATCAAAACTTGAGAAAATTTGCCCATTAGCAATCCCAAACCAGATCTCAACAATATTCATGCACATACCAAGTTTTGTGAAAATCCATTGACGTTTACTCAGGTTATCATCCTCAAAGGAAATACCGACAGACGGATGGACGGACAGACATACTTACAGGACAGATGTTGTGAGGTTATCCCTTTGATCTTTCTTTGATATTTTAACCCAACAACACCAATTCTTTTAACCCCACAATGCAAATTTAACCCCACAATGACAGAATAAACATACATGAACCTCATAATGTGAAATTCTACAGAAATGCTAACTT
Source organism: Anodontia alba (assembly GCA_964016985.1). Classification (NCBI taxonomy): domain Eukaryota; kingdom Metazoa; phylum Mollusca; class Bivalvia; order Lucinida; family Lucinidae; genus Anodontia; species Anodontia alba. Next base: position 15,647,295 of record OZ024826.1, read on the forward strand.
CTGAATGTACCTGGCATCTGCTCAACTGACAGAGGGATGGACAGACATATGGATGTCCAATGTGAAACTATAATACCCTGGCACTATCGTGTGGCGGGGTATAAAAAGACCACAGTGATCTTCAAATTTAAAAGAATGGGATACACAGTAGATTTTTGCTATGTTCTACAACTATTATGAATTCCTATTTGCTTTCCAGCACACCAAGTCCCTTCTGAAAAGAAGTCTACTCTAAAAGGAAAGAATTTGCTCAGAAGGAGAGGGGAGCAAATAGTTTCCTTTTTGAGTAGACCCCTTTTAAAAAGGGAGGCAAAAACAATTTTGACAGAGTTGCCCCCCTGAATTTGTTTGCATTCCTGATAAATAGATTTATTCCATTTTAACCATATGGTAGTGTATACAACTGCCGGCTGATCTGAGTCCTCATGTTTGCTGCACTATAGGCTTTTATCTGTGATTTATCGGGTGCCTGTAACGATTCATGGATGAGTTAGCAGACCTCCACATGGACACTAAACAAAGGTATGTTTTTACTACTATAGAAGCTGAGGGTGAGGGTTGGGATACCGTAAAGCTACCTTAAGCCCTCTCCCCTCCCCACAACCTCACTCCCCCTCCCACCCCCCCACCCCCAAACGTCCCCAGTAATTGTTGTTCTAAGGTGGTACTTTCACTGTGATACTTCTTGTTAAAAGTTCTGGGCCCAGTTGTTCAAAGCGTCGTTAGCTTAATGAGCTCGTTAAGGGTCATTTCGTCAACTGTTTTAGCGGATTCAATATACAATAATCTGATATTTTTTGCTGAAAAAATGTGAGTAGCTTTTGCAGTTTTGCACTGCAAAAGCTACTCACATTTTTTCAGCAAAAAATTTCAGCATATTTGCATATCACTCGATGTAAAGTTTAACAAATCGTTAACTAACGACATCATTAGCTTTGAACAACTGGGCCCTGTAGTGTTTTACTTACAATGTTTTTCTCTTAACAATTATATAAATTAAAGATATATTCAGCTAAGTTTTGGTAACAGTGGTGCCATCTTTTTTGGGTAAGACTGCCAACTCTACTTGCCATCTGTTCATTTTGTGGCTGTTAAACTGTATTTGTCTGCCTTTTCCTTTGATACTGAGAACTTGATGTGGATCTGTTTGTATCAGTTCCTGGATTGACTTATTTACTTTTCAGAATGAAAATATAAACAAACTACTGTGTAATTTGCATATTTGTGCAATTCTGTCTTGGTATATGCAGTTCTTCTTTTTAGAACATCCAAATGTTTGGGAAAACTGTGAATATTCTGACCAGACTATACATGTGTGTAGTCAAAACACAAAAATGCAAAAACACTAATTTAGCCATGAGATAATTTAAATACAAAAATTTGGACGTGGCTCACTACAGGCAAACAACAATTTTATTAAATGATCTGCACAAACTATCTTTGGGCATGTGTGTAATATATAGATTTGAATGGGCCACACTTTGCTCAAACATGTCTGGGTCAAGCGCAGACAGTGGAGGCCCAAGTCAACCTGCGCATCTGCTGTGTCGTTAGTTAACGTATCGCTAAAACTTTGATCATTAAATATGGAATAAATGCTAATATTTTTGCTGAAAAAATGGGAGTAGCTTTAGTTTTTGCAATTGCAAAAGCTAATCACATTTTTTTCCAGTAAAAATACCTGTGAATTGGATATTGTACTTACTAGAACAGTTAACTTTTTGACCACTAACGAACTCCTTAAGCTAACAATGCTTTGAACAAGTGGGCCCTGGATAGTATTTTGGGCATGGGCAGGATTATCTGAATCTAGGCATTTTGCACATGTGCTAAGGCACTTTTTTGCTTGACATGGCAAAAATACTCTTCTGCAAAACTAGTCTCATCATGACCTTTACCCTCTGCTGATACTTTCTACAGTATCCATTGACTCTATAAATAAGGCCCTGCTCAGACTATGAATGTGAAGGCTTATGTGCCATTCACTCTGCACATACTTCACAAACACATCTTTTCATGGATAGAAAAGAGTCAGACCAGCCTGTTTATCAGTTAGGATTCTGGTTATCTGCTGTAAAAATTCTAACTCTTGCCAGATTGCTCAGAACAGCCTCAGGGCATAGCACTAAATCGGAGGGCATCAGGAAAAACATAACTATATAATTTTGACCCCCTTTAACCCCAGTTTTGTATAGTATAACCTGGGTTTACAGGCGTATATATTATTTTTCTTATTTTGCTAAGAAACATAGATTAAGGGTATTCATTAGAACTGCCTTGCTGAGGTTAGAACTGCCCTGCCGAGGCAGTTCTAATTAGTACCCACAATCTATATTTTGAGAAGATATATGAAAAATTTTAGAATTTCTTATCTGAAGATTTTCCTTTTATGGTTGTAAAATTGTCAATATATTTGAATAGGCATGTTTATATAATGGTATCCAGGTAAGCATTTGTCTCCACAAAAACCATAATTGTAGGCACTCATTATTTTTCACTTTATACTCTTTGCATGCTGGGGTAATATTGCATGTTTTTTCATTATGAAAACACGCCTATTCAAATATATTGAATATTTCACCGCCAAAAACTGAAAGTTTTCAGATAAAAAATTCTGATAATTTTCAAATTTATGCTCAAAACATAGATTGTGGGTACCCGTTAGAACCGCCTCAGCGAGGCATTTCTAACGAGTACCCACAATCTATGTTTTTTAGCAAAATAAGACAAATAATGTATACCCCTGTAAACCCCAGTTTTACTATATAAAAGTGGGGCAGGGTTCATACAGGCAAGGCCAAGTCGAATTCAAGGACTTTTCAAGGACTTTTCCAGGACCAACTTTAAGTTTTCAAGGACTATAATACTTACACAAATTCGTAAAATCTGGCACTGTCATTCATTGTTTCCACATCCAGTGAAAACATTTGGGCTAAAAAAAACTGATAATTTCTGTTAAAATGAACTCTCTTAAAACCAAAAGTATTAAGCTGTGGTTGCAGTTTCTGTTTTAACTTGTGAGAAATTTACGAATGTCCGAGACATCACTTTTTCTTGTTTCTTATGCCCCTCTCCCTGCGCCTGTGACCATAATGAACTTTCACCCATTTGTGTTGATGTCCTTATCACAAGGTTGACAGTGCGCCTTATGTTTACTGTTTGTTTCCTTTACCCAAGAATATCGTTTTTGCCACTCTCTGCTATAAACACACATTTCCATTACGCAGAAATAAATTCAGGGTCCAAAAAACCACACATTAAGAACAGCAGACGCCATTTTTGTTTTTTGTTTAGTCTGCTTATTTGAATTGACCTTTTTCAGTAATAAAAGTTGTCAAAATCGCCAAGTACCAGTCTGCAAGGGAGACAATCCAAACATCAAGTACGAATCATTCGAACCCATGTGTATTCGAACTTTGTTTTCGCGCCCAGCACATTCGAACTCTTTAGTTATGGAACTCCTGCTCATCTGTCTTTACTCGAAACTTGCCGATTTTTTTTAGAAACTTTACTTTTGATTATCACAGAGATTTAAAATTGTCTAGAGCACAAGAAAATGTGAAATTAAAGTACTTTTCAAGGTCTATGGTCAGTTTTCAAGGGCTTTTCAAGACAAATTTTGTTTTCAAGGACTTTTCAAGACTGCCCTTCATTTCCAAGTACTTTTCAAGCCTGTGCGAACCCTGTGGGGTTTAAGGGGGTCAAAATTATATAGACGTGTTTTCGTGATGTATTTTGAAATTAACTTTCTCAAAACCATCTTTCAGGAATACCATCAAAGTGTCAAACAGTTTTGATCCAGATCAAGCTCAATGCTTGGTCTGGCCTGATCTGGGTCCAAACTGTTTTCAAAATTATCAGCAGACAACAAATGTCGCCACTAGCGGTGAAAGAGTTAATATGAATTATGTAATATACTTACTGAAGCCCTTCCTGAGTGGATTAACAATAGACAGATCATTACAGGGTGGACCACCAATAACAAGATCGATAGGACACAGCTTTGCCAACTGAAATATTAAGTGAGAGATATGATAAGCCCCACTGCAAAGCTCCGGGCACTATACATCATAATTTCGTATAGTGTTTGTTGCTTTTGCACAAAAATATATGTTCTCATAGCTCTAGATAAGAGGAGGTATCCATGTAATATTTTTCTTATTTCTCCATGAAAACATATGATGTGGGTGCTCATTAGAAGCGCCTCACCATGGGAAGTGTTTGTAACTGCTGAAGTATTCAAGATACTGCTTTAATATTTGGCCCACACCAATGTTAGGGTAAGACCTGTCAATAGCACACACCCCTTCCTGTTTGACCTTCTGCCTAGGTCAAGGTCAGGTCATACTGTGTCATTTACACCCATGTTGGAGCTCTGTGTTTAAATTTTGAAAAGTGTTTTTAACTGCTGAAGTATTCAAGACACTGCTTTAATATTTGGCCCACAACTTTCTTAGGGTAAGAGCTTTCAATAGCACACACCCCTTCCTCAGGTTGACCTTCTGCCTAAGTCAAGGTCAGGTCATACTTTGTCATTTAAAACCATGTTCAAGTTCTGTGTTTAAGTTTTCAAAAGTAAATGTTTCAATGGCATGTACCCCATCCCTCAGTTTTACATTCTTCAGACATCAAAGTCAGGTCATACTCTGTCATTTATAGCTATGTTTAAGTTATAGCTATGTTTAAGTTCTGCATTTAATCTTTAATATTAAAGATTGTGTTTTTATCCGATCAACTCTGTCCGGCGAGCTGCGTTGTCTTCTGACAACTCGTTTTAATTTTACAGTCAAGGAATCACAGAATCATGGTCACTGAATCACAATCACAGAATCATGAAGGGACAGAATAACGGAAGGACATAGCAAATCCAGTATAGCCCCATTTTTTCAAAGCAGGGCTATAAAAAATAAAGTCAGAGTTGTCATCTGCTATAATGTGATAATATATAATCATGGTAAAGATCCACTAGATAAAACAAAATATGAAATGTCAAACGCCTGGGCCTTCTAGGTTCACACAAGATGATGTTTTAAAGTTCTTTTCCCATACAAGTCTATGTAAGGCAAGGGCTATAATTTGGTAATGACCCTCTGGCTGAATATCAAATATCAAAGGCCTAGCTGTTATTCACTCTGTTAATTGGGTTTCACAGGCAATGTTTTACTTTCGCCAATAATATCTGCTTAACCTTTCCTATACTCTAGGCAAATTTAACAGAGGACAAACTGGTGATATTTTTCTTGTTTTTACCCAGAAAACAGGATTTGTCATTTCATGCCAACTGTCTCCATTTTGCATGAAATGTCAAATTCTGTTTTCTGCAAGAAATTGGAAAATTTTTCATCTTGTCATCTGCATACGAAGCAGATGTACCTGTGCTCTGGTGAGTTTAGCAGCATCTCCCACGTGTGTAACACGATGATGATAGGAGGCAACAAGCATGGCATCTGTGTTGATTTCTGATGCATAATATACTTCCACATCCAAACCAAGCTCATTCAATACCAGCTTCCCTACAATACAAACAAGCAAATGATATAGAATATACAATGCAAACTCTCTACCCAGTAAGCATTCTTTATAAATATACAGTGGGCCGTTATCGGCCTGTCAGGGTAGCCAACAGGCCGATAACAGCCCGCTATAGATTTATAAAGCATGCTAGATGGGTATGGACTAATCTATTTCCAATATAGCAGGTTGCTTTGTTAGTTTTTATTATGACTATGTTTAATAGAAATTCGTGTAGTTAATGAAAGCAGTGTAGAGCCTGATCAAACTGAATTTGCAGGGGGGTATAATAAGGGGGTGAGTCTATGCTGAACAAAATTCTAGATAGTATCTAACACAAACCCAAGTATCAAATAAATCAATTTAAATGTCCATGAGTTATATATTTCTTCAAACCATTTACCATAAATGTGTAACATAAAATTTCTAAGTCCTTAGCTTGACCCCAAGGTCTTAGGCAGGGGTACCAGTGGCAATGTGTAAAGTAGGGGCCCAATATATAGCAACAGGCCAACTATAAATTAAATCCTGCAAACGATTAGGACAATACATTACAAAAACATGTCTATTCAAATATATTGAAAATTTCACCACACTGGAAGTTTTTATATAAAAATTCTGATATTTTTCATATTTCTGCTCAAAACACCCACAATCTATGTTTTTGAGCATAAATAAGAAAAATAATGTATACCCCTGTAAACCCCAGTTTTACTATATAGAAGTGGGGTTTAATGGGGTCAAAATTATATAAGTATGTTTTCGTGATTTACTTCTTAAAACTTTTCATGAAAAACTTTACCTTTGTGGATGCGGACCTGCTGCAAATGTCAACACAAGGGGTAGTGTAGTAGCTCTCCCTGTACTTTCCCAAAGATGAGTTAAAAAGATAACAAAACAACTCACAACAGTGGATTGTAAATTGTACCTATTGACCATAAATATTCAGCCAGACGAACAGACCTAGGATGCCATTTGATAAGGATCTACACTGTGCAACATTTGAGCTATATCAACATGCAGGGCCCAGTAGTTCAAAGCTAACGACATTGTTAGTTAACGATTCGTTAAAATTTACATCGAGTGATACGCAAATATGCTGAAATTTTTTGCTGAAAAAAAGTGAGTAGCTTTTCACATTTTTTTTGCAAAAAATATCACAATATTGTGTATTGAATTCGCTAAAACAGTTAATGAAATGACCTTTAATTAGCTCGTTAAGCTAACGAGGCTTTGAACAACTGGGCCCAGACTAATAAACTTTTCTTATTCAAATTTTGGAATATGTAAGGTTACAGTATACAAATATTCAGGGTAAATACAGTATCAACTCTATTCTGCAATTCGAAATATAGAAAGGACATACCTGTTCCGATTCCATCAAATAATGATAAAACTCTGATTTTCCTTTTTCTGTCTGCAGTCATGTAATCCAGATCATTGCACTGAAAATAGGTCAAAACCAATAAAGATGAAAGTATAGATGATAATATAAAGTGTTTTTATTTGTCCAAGAAAATATCATTGCACTGAAAATAGGTCAAAACCAATAAAGATGAAAGTATAGATGATAATATAAAGTGTTTTTATTTGTCCAAGAAAATAAAGTTTGACATTTTCCTCCACTAGGCAGGCAATTCTAATCAAATGTAAAGACTTATTTTCTTGGAAAATAACGCAGTATTTTAGAATATTGCCTGTTGTTGTTGCAACAGACAAAAAATAACTGAAAAAAAAAAAAACACCCAAAAAAAAAACCAAGAAGCCCATGGACCACGAATCGCTCACCTGATAAAAACAGATATTGCATATCTGCAAATGCCATGCAACTTTTTTCCAGTATTGCCACAGCAACTAGGACACAAATTTGATCACATCATAAAAAGGTCAAAGGTCATTCTAGTATCATCATTTCTACAAACTTAGTAGATTTTGAGTCCCTGATGCTGAGTACCAAGATTCAGCCTCAGAGCTTTTATAATTCTGGAGAAGATTTTTTGGGCATGGCAGCCATCTTGTTCACTGGCACAGAACCATTTGAACAAACTGTCAACATCCTTTCGACAGAAGGCCCCATGTGAAATCTAGTGAAACTGTTATAGCTGTTTCAGAGAAGAAGACATATTAAGATTTCATAACTTTATACAGCCCAAGGGCAAGGGCAAACAGCCCCCAAAATTTGACTGCAGCTAAACAGTTTTACTATCTTAATCATACATTGTAAGTTTCAGCCATTAGTTTTTATTATGCACTGAGAAAATGATTTTTAACTTGCAGTAAAAAGGTCAATGGTCAACCTAAGATCATCATTTGAACATAATTGGTTGACCTTGAGTCCCGAATGCTATATACCAAGATTCAGCCTCAGAGCTTTCTTAGTTCTGGAGAAGGAGAAGTGTTTTTACCATATATGGACATGGCCGCCATCTTGTTCAGTGGCACAGAGCCATTTGAACAAATTGTCAATATCCTTTCAACAAAAAGACCCATGTGAAATCTGGTAAAAATTGCTCTAACGGTTTTAGAGAAGACATCTAAAAACAAGATGGCGGCTGTGGTGGCCATCTTGGATTTCCGATCGGCACAATCCCAGCTAATTTCAATTCTAGAGGTCAACCTCTTGCTACAGTGTAAGTTTCAACACAAATCACCCAACTGTTCAGGAGGATAAGTCAAAAATCAATCTGTGGTGGCCATTTTGGATTTCCAATCAACAGGATTTTAGCTATTTTTATATCTACTGGTCAGCCTCTTGCTCGATCATAAGTTTTGACTTAATTTGCAGAGTGGTTTGCGAGGAGATATCAAAAATAGACTTTTAAGATGGCGGCTGCAGCGGCCATCTTGGATTTACGATTGGCACACTTTTAGCTACTGTTGATCTAGAAGTCATCCTGTTGCTACAGTGTTAGTTTCAACTGAAACCGCCGAATGGTTTGGGAGGAGAAGTCAAAAACTGGTTTTCAAGATGGCGGCTATGGTGGCCATTTTGGATTTCCAATCAGCATGATTGTAGCTATTTTCCATCTACATGTCAACCTGTTGCTACAGGCTAAGTTTCAACTTCACTCGCCTTGTAGTTTGCGAGAAAATGTCGAAAACAGATTTTGAAGACGGCCTCTGTGGCAGCCACCTTGGATTTCCAACTGATATGATTTTAGCTTATTTCAATCCAGAAGTCATCCTGTTGCTACAGAGCAAGTCTTGACTCAAACTGACCAAAGGTTGAAAATTGATTTTCAAGATGGTGGCTGTGGTGGCCATCTTGGATTTTCGATTTGCTCAATTTTAGCTATTTTGTGTCTACTAGGCGGCCCAATGCTCCTTATTAATTTTTGACTCACTTGGATCATAGTCTTTAGAGGAGATGTCCAAAATATGAATTCTCAACATTTTCCCATATAAAATATATAGGGTCCATACAAATGCACAGGAAAGCAAATTTGACCCTACCATAAAAAGGTCAAATGTCAAGGTAGGACCATCATTTTAGCAATATTTGTAGACCTCCCGTCCCCTATGATTTGTGCAAAGATTAGGCCCCAAGGCCTACTTGGTTCTGGAGAAGATGATTTTTAAAGGTTCTTATCATATATGGGTATGGTGGTCATCTTGGTCAATGGACTGAGACCATTTAAGCAATATTTCATTCACTCCATAAACTTGACCATAGTGCAGATTAGATTTCGCTTCCTCTGGATCATTGGGCCCATTATGGTACATTTGAAAATGGATTTCTGCTCTTGTATACGCTAGAGGGCATAAGCAGCATTGCAAACTTCATTACTGCTTATGAAGAGTCTCAATAAAACCGAGACTCCCTTTTCTAATCTGTAGTTGTTTCCAAAGGCAATCTTTTTGACGTTTATTGAACAGAGGTCTACACTGCCAGGTTAGTGTTCCGGTTTTAGATGATAAAAAAAATTAAAATCTAACGTCTCCTCAGAAATTTGATTTTGATTTGCTTTGGAGTTTTACAAACCAGTCAAAACTGTTATGGTCATGTTGAGCCAGTCAGTTTACTTACTCACACATTTTACCTTGGCAGGCTTAGTCCTCTAAGGAGTAAAACAGTACCTTGTGCATATACTTTCTGCAGTAACGGACATTTGCCCTTTTTGATTCAGTGGAAGGAGGAGACCAAAGATATTTCATGATCGATCTCCACAAAAGTTATTTGGCCAAGCTGGGATTTGAACTCGCAATCCCAGGACCTGCTACCATCCGTGCTATGGATCCCAGCTGTCCTCAGTAAACAAATGATGTGGGTACTCATTAGAAGCACCCATAACATTTGTTTCCTATGGAAATAAGAAAAAATATCAATATATTTGACTGACAAAAGCACCTCATCTAGATCTATGAAGTATGGTAAATGTCCTAAAATGTTGTACATCAAAGTTGCTGACAAAATGGCATATGCAAACAGTGTAGACCCAAATCAGACTGCTTCTTAAGAAGCAGTCTGATCTGGGTCTATACTGTTTGCCATTCCACATAAAGTATTTTAAAAAAACAACTGCATAAGGCAAATTTTAGGCCAAAATAGTGTGATTTCAAAGTGTTCAAAAATTTTAGGACATTTACCATAATAAGTAAACATACCAATGGAATGTTGTCTGTCTGGAAGAATTTAACAGTTTCCAGCTGCCAGTCTTTCCTTGGGGATAAATTTCCATGCGTAAAAAAACTGTAGCTTGAGCACAAGAAACAATGCCAGGGATTTATCTCTTTGATCTAATAAAATAAGCATTATAGTAGATACCTGGGCCCAGTTGTTCAAAGCTAACGATGTCGTTAGTTAACGATTCGTTAAAATTTACATCGAGTGATACACAAATATGCTGAAATTTTTTGCTGAAAAAATGTGAGTAGCTTTTGCATTGCAAAAGCTACTCACATTTTTTCAGAAAAATAATTTCAGAAAATTGTATATTGATCTGCTAAAACAGTTAACGAAATGACCCTTAACGAGCTCATTAAGCTAATGACACTTTGAACAACTGGGCCCAGGAATGCAGTAATGTTCCAGTATCTTTTATGTACTGTATGTGCAAACATCCAAGTCCTCAACCAGACCATGCATCCACGCAGTCTGACCAGTACAGATGCAGTCCTTGGTTGAGAATAAGTGAAGTTCAAGTATCATATATATACTGTATATGCAAGCACTAAAGTCCCTAACCAGACCATGCATCCACACAGTCTGACAAAGACAGAAATACTCCTCAGTTGAGGGTCAGTAAACTTCAAGTGCTTTTAATTTGCCATGCAGACTATTCACATGAAATGTCAAGTTTTATTTTGTTTGAAAAATGAAAACAAAAAATAGAATGTCATCTGCTGCAGTTGTGATTAATGATTGGTTGGTTAATAGTAGAATGTATTTATTTATGGCAAGAAAATAATATCCTCTAAATATCATGTGGGAACAGTGAAGAATCAGACCAGATCATCTGTGCAATCTGACCAAGACCCTGGTTACAGATTCAGAGCCAGTAAAATTCAAGTATTTGATGCACAGTAGGTGTAAACACTGAGGCCCTGAGGCCCAGAGCAATGGTACAGTACAAGCAAGTCTTGATCCTAGCCATTAGCACATCAGCATAAGGTGCCTGAAGGCCTTCTGTGTACCAGCACATTATAAATGCATTTAGACTTTTCGAGTCCAAACCAATCAGGCCCCAAAGTTATAAAACTTTTTTCATGCTCAAATCAGTTCAAGCATGAAATTGGTCCTGCTAATAAATCTCAAATTACTAACAATTGCAAATTCTGTCCTGCTAAACATAGCTGAGCATGAAAATTTCTCTGCTAATAAATATGAAAATGCCAGCTGTTGTTGGCATTTTCGTATTTTTTGGCAGAGAAAATTTCTTGCTCTGCTGAGTTGAGCAAGTTTTATAACTTGAGTAATTCAACTACTTGTATGTATAATGTCTAAAGCACAAAACATAGATACCAATCATAATCTGCGACAAATACACATCATACTGGCCAAATTTACCAACATACGAGGGTGAGTCAATAAGTAACCAACCTTACTTATTTCCAGTTGAGATCCATCTCTTCTTTTTCGATGTAATAGCCCTCTAGTGTGATGCACTTAGACCAACGGTGTTCAAGTGCCATCAGCCCAGAACTGAACAAGAGTTGTCAGAAGACAACGCAGCTTGCTGGAAAGGGCTGATCCGATAAGAAAACAATCTTTAAATATTAAAGATTAAATGACAGAGTATGACCTGAGTTTGATGTCAGAAGAATGTCAAACTGAGGGATGGGGTATATGCCATTGAAACATCTTCCCTTAGGCTGTTGTGGATGAAACATGAAAGCTATATCTTACATACTTCAACAGCCATGTACACTTTTCAAAACTTTAACACAGGTATAAATGACAAAGTATGACCTAGGCAGAAGGTCAAACTTACCAACATACGAGAGGGGTGTATATTATTGAAAGGTCTTACCCTAAGGTAGGTGTAGGCCAAACATGAAAGGAGCATCTTGAATACTTTAGCAGTTATGAACACTTTTCAAAACTTAAACACAAAACTCAAACATGGGTTTAAATGACAAAGTATAACCTGACCTTGACCTTGACAGAAGGTCAAACTGAGGAAAAGTCTGTGTTATTGAAAGGTCTTTCCCTAATGTTGGTGTGGGCCAAATATTAAAGCAGTATCTTGAATACTTCAGCAGTTACAAACACTTTTCAAAACTTAAACGCAAAACTCGAACATGGGTTCAAATGACAAAGTATGACCTGACCTTGACCTAGGCAGAAGGTCAAACTGAGGAAGAGGCATGTGTTATTGAAAGGTCTAACCCTAAGGCTGGTGTGGGAAAAATATTAGAGCTCTATCTTGAATACTTCAGCAGTTATGTACACTTTTCAAAACTTAAACACAAAACTTAAACATGGGTGTAAAAGACAAAGTAAGAACTGACCTTGACCTACATAAAGAGTCTATTTTGTCTATTTTGGGAATGGGAATGTATGCTATTGAAAGGTCTTATCCTAAAGTAGGTGTAAGCCAAATATGAAACCAGTACCTTAAACAATTAAAAAACTATGCACACATTTGAAAACTTAAACATTGTGCTAACGCGGACGCCGAAGCCAACGCCTGGGTGACAACATAAGCTCTCCAGGGACATAGTCCCAGCAAGCTAAAACGTCAGGGTCCTTTCCACTGACCCACTCCTCAACTGTCGTCACGACTGCCTGCGCTATTGCTTCCACCTGAATTCGCCTATAGATCAGAGTACACCAGATCCCGAACTTTCTTACCATTTCTTCATCGGTTGTATCCAGTGGGCGTCCAGAACTGGCTTCATCTTCTAAAGACATTCTACCGCGTTTGAATTCCCCTACTGAGAATTTAACCTGAGCATAAGATGGTGCAGAAGACCCATAAACTCGCCGTGTATTTCCTTGCCTGTTTTACCTTTTAAATACAAGTACCGAATTACAGCACGGTACTCAACTTTAGATGAAAAGCATGCCTTTGCATCACTAGCCATGTTTGACATTCAATATCTTATTTAAGAATGACTCAATACGTGTGCAATTTTGTACCCATGTATAAAACATATATTGAAACAAAGCATTAAAATCGTGACTGTCTCGGTCCATCAGAAATGGGATAGGCTGGTTATTTATTGACAAGCCCTCATACATCAGGGAATCTCTTACGTCAAAATGTATTAAAAAAATATGAACACATTTTTGTTATGGTGACCTATGAGGCAAACTATTAAATTTGTGCCAAATTATGTGTTGTTTTATTTCCATTTTTTTTCAAGATACAGTCAAACATGTCCTAAAGGCCACCTGCATTAAGCAATCACCTGCCTTTAAAGGCCACTATTTCAGAGCCCATTAAAGGTAAAGAAGTGTAAATCTACCTATTTAAAACAAGCAGCTGTCTTAAGCAACAAGTTTTTGGCTTTCCTATAGGTGCTTGCTCAACACAGGTTTGACTGTATGATCAAAGATCATCAAGATATCTGAACCGTGGCCCAAATCATGCCAAAATTTTGTGAATTGGCAGGTATTTAAAGTCATTCCTTCACTCACCAATGTCCATCTAACAATGAAGGATGACAAGTTTAGGCACAATTTTATTAATTATTACTTAGAGAAATGAAAACTGTGACACCAACAGCACATATGTCAAAAGTAATTCCCCCACCACCTACACACACAATGTCTTATACACTATCTAGGGACAATGTGATTCCTATATGTCAGCCATGGTACACATAGACAACATAAAAGAGGTTTGGCACTATCAAATGCACAGTGGCACATATGAAATGTGAATTTGTGCACTATTGTTAGGGATAGCATAGCTCCAGATAAGAGAGGGTATCCTCATAATTTTCTTCTTATTCCTCCACAAAAATGTATGTTGTGGGTACTCATTAGAAGTGCCTCGGTGAGGCACTTCTAATGAGTATTCACAACATACATATCTATGGAACTTTTCTTTTGAATCAGAACATTTTGTTTGAGAAAAAAAAATGCCTTATCTGTACCTTATGATGGACATCAATTCCATACACTTGAACCATAATCTTGTATTTTTTTTTCACATGTATTTACACATCCATTTATTACCTGATTCACAAGCTGCTGCCCTGAATGTCTCTCAACACAGCTAAAACAAAAGGCCCTGAAAAAAAACAAAAAAACAACTGAGTAGTTATCTACTTACGAAAAATGGCTACAATTTCAAGGGAGGCAACTCTGTCAAAACCACTTTATACATCTTTATTGTTCATTCAATTTTTGGGAACATTTTGGTCTTGCTTTCCCCGAAACTGAGTGAACATTTAAACTATTTCATTGATTTTCTTTCTATGAAGAACTTTAACCCTAGTCTAGACTGCCTCCAGTCTCCAGTGACTAAATATTTTTCTCATAATCCTGTTTGATAATCCACTAAAATAAAACAAAAACAAGAGGCCCATGGGCCACGGGTCTCTCACCTGAGTGACATAGCCACTGCAGATATGCTGATGTTATGCAACATTTTTCCAAGCCTGACATCGCAACTAATGAAAAGATCATCTTTCAAGCAATTCTTAATTTTGAAGAAGAATATTATATATGGCATGACAGTCAATGGAGCGTGATCATTTGAACAAACTCTCATTCACATTTCAACAGTAGGATCAATAAGAAATTTGGTTGCAATTGCCCAAGTGGTTTCTGAAGAATCATGATTTTATACATATAAACAGCACAGTAGCAGGGAAATATAATAAACATAAACAAGATGGTAGCCATCTTGGATTTCCAATCAGAATGATTTTAACTACTGTTGATCTACAAGTCACCTCGATACTTCCAATGAACTTTGAGTCAATAGCCCTTTATAGCCCTTCGGTTCAGGAAAAAAAGGTCAAAACAGATTTTCAAGATGGCCACTATAGCCACAATTTGGGATTTCCTATCATAACGATTTTTGCTATTTTTGATCTACAAGTCACCCCGATGCTTCCTTCCAAGTTTGGGGTCAATTGGCCTTTCAGTTCAGAAGAGAAAGGGAAAAACAGATTTTCAAGATGGCTGCCATCTTATATTTCCAATCGGAATGATTTTAGCTATTTTTATATCAACAAGTCATCCCGATGCTTCCTACCAATTTTCAAATCAACTAGCCATTTGGTTCAGGTAAACAAGCGAAAAAAAGAGTTTCAAGATGGCTGCCATGACGGCCATCTTGGATTTCCGATCCAAACAATTTAAGCTATTTTAGATCTTCAAGTCACCCGAATGCTTCCTACCAAGTTTCCAGTCAAATGGCCTTTCAGTTTAGGAGAAGAAGCGAAAAATAGATTTTGAAGATGGCTGTCATGGCAGACATCTTAAATTTCTGATAGGGATAATTTTAGCTATTTTTGATGATTTTAGCTATTTTTGATCTACAGGTCACCCTGATGCTTCCTACCTAGTTTAAAGTCAATAAGCCTTTCGTTTCAGGAGAAGAAGTGAAAAATAGATTTTCAAGATGGCCGCCGCCATCCCGGATTTCCAATCGGAACGATTCTAGCCATTTTTAATCTATAAGTCACGCCGATGCTTCCTATCAAGTTTCAAGTCAATTGGCTTTTTGGGTTTAGGAGAAGAAGCGAAAAAAAGATTTTCAAGATGGCCACCATGGCTGCCATCTTGGATTTCCAATCAGCATGATTTTTACTATTTTTGATCTACAAGTCACCCTGATGCTTCCTACCAAGTTTGGAGTCAATTGGCCTTTCGGCTCAGGAGAAAAAGCAAAAAATAGATTTTCAAGATGGCGGCCATGGAGGCCATCTTGGATTTCCAATTGGAACAATTTTAGCTATTTTTGATCTATAAGTCACCCTGGTGCTTCCTACCAAGTTTCGAATCAATTGGCATTTGGGGTTAGGAGAAGAAGCGAAAAATAGATTTTCAAGATCGCCGCCATGGCGGCCATAATGGATTTCCAATCGGCACTATTTTAGCTATTTTTGATCTACAAATCACCCCAATGCTTCCTACCAAGTTTGGAGTCAATTGGCCTTTCAGTTTAGGAGAAGAAGCAAAAAATAGAGTTTCAGGATGGCTGCCATGGCGGCCATCTTGGATTTCCTATCGGAATTATTTTAGCTATATTTGATTTATAAGTCACCCCAATGCTTCCTACCATGTTTGGAGTCAATTGGCTTTTGGGTTTAGGAGAAGAAGCCAAAAATAGATTTTCAAGATGGCCGCCATGGTGGCCATCTTGGACTTCTGATTGGCACGATTTTAGCTATTTTTGATCTACAAGTCACCCTGATGCTTCCTACCAAGTTTAGAGTCAATTGGCCTTTAGGTTCAGGAGAAGAAGCGAAAAATAGATTTTCAAGATGGCAGCCACCTTGGATTTCCTATCGGCACGATTTTAGCTATTTTTGATCTACAAGTCACCCCGATGCTTCCTAGGAGTTTGGAGTCAATTGGCCTTTCGGTCCAGGAGAAGAAGCGAAAAATAGATTTTCAAGATGGCGGCCATGGCGGCCATCTTGAATTTCCGATCGGCATGATTTTAGCTATTTTTGATCTACAAGTCACCCTGATACTTCCTAGCAAGTTTGGAGTCAATTGGCCTCTCGGTTCAGGAGAAGAAGTAAAAATAGATTTTCTGAGATGGCGGCCATCTTGGATTTCCGATCTGAAGGATTTTAGCTATTTTTGATCTACAAGTCACCCCAATGCTTCCTACCAAGTATCAAGTCAATTGGCCCAGTGGTGTAGGAAAAGTAGGCCCTTAAAGCAATTGTTGAGGCCGCACGACGCACGATGGACGACAGACATTGACTGACCACAATAGCTCACTATGAGCACTGTGTGCTCAGGTGAGCTAAAAAAATATGACCAGCCTTTATAGTCATGATATTACTTTGGTTTTATTTTAGTGGATTAATAAATAGATTATAAGAAAAATATTTTGTCACTAGAGACTGGAGCCAGACTAACCCTAGTCCTGCTGAACCCAGATATACCCTGCATTTGCAAACAGTGTAGCTCCAGATCAGCTGGCTTCTCTGGTGTGGAAGAAAGCAAACACCAAGTCAAAAAAGTTGTCTTCCTTGAAAAAACACAAGGCTGCAGAATCTTTGAATGGTGCCCTTCAGCTTAACCCTTGTGATGCTGAAAAAATTAAGATGCCACGCCCACTTCTAATATTCAGCTAATCAGATTACTTGATCTGGATTGTTGCTACAAGTTCACATACTTAATGGCAAACAGTGCAGATCCATATCAGTTGGCTTCTTCAGAAGCCAACTGATTGGATCTACAAGGTTTGCAAAGGCAGGATATTATCCAGGTTTAGCAGGACAAGGGTTAATGCAGGACTGCAGATAAGAGTATGTAAAATATACACTACTATGATGTACAGGGTCAGTAAAGGGCAATATGTAGTCACCCATTACTTTGACATAATGGAAACAGAATTTCAGTGTTGTAATTACACATTTCTAAGTAAAGAAGGAAAAGTCCTACATGCATAGGAAACAAAGCAATGTGTTAACACACCTATATTAAGTACAACACCTGTGGTCCCATAAAGCCTAAAGTATGCAGGGGTATATATTATTATTAAATTTATCCTTTTATAGTTTGGTTTAAACCTAAGTTAGACCTGTTTGTTACTTCAAGCCTAAGTTAGACCTGTTTGTTACTTCCAGCAATGTTTTATATTCCACAACTTTATTTTAGTGCACTTAACACTTACCACGCTATGAACAGATTCAGCAGATGACATGTTGGTGATACTTTTCTTATTTTTCCTAGAAAATAGGATCTGACACATTATGAAAACTGTCTCCTAAGGAGACAATTTGCAGTATCAAATTCTGTTTGCAAGGAAAAATAAGAAAAATATTTCAAAATATTGTCAGCTGAAATTTTTACCTAGCATGCAACATCCTGGTCAATATAAATGCATAGGCTTCAGGACCAAAGCATCGGCTGCTAGTTTTGAATGCATTGGCTTCTAAGGAAAATGGCCTAAAGAGGCAATGCTAAAAAGTAACTGACAGATTATTCATTTGTTTTATAATTGTTCATCTATTGTCCAAAAGAGACACTACCTTACGAAATGTAATATTGATTTGCCTTTTTCATCTACAATAAGGCAAACTCTCTATATTCCAAAATGAAGAAAAAGACCCAAATCAAAATCTGAATGGAAGTGTGATTTCTCATAAATTTCCTGCTTTTACGGATTTCCATCTGAAGTATGTGATCTAAGACCTTTTACTGACCAGGGAATTGTAAACAAAGATTGTCAAGGCATTCAGTCATTAAATGTCAAATCTCTGCTTGATAATTTTTTTTTCGAAATTTTCAATACAATGTTAGTGGCTTCTAAATCATTTACAATGCTGAGACTTCTAACACAATTTAAAAATTCAAACTTGAATGTGAATTTCTATAAATTTTGCAATGAAAAGATGCAGACATCATTTTTCAGTGACACTGCCTGAGATCTTTCGACTGAAGTTCTATGCTGTACCATCCCAATCTACAGAAGTGACCTTGAGGTAACTTATGTTCAAGTCTTTGGTATAAGAGGCAAAGCACAATTCATAAAGCTATGCTGTCCTTCAACAGCTCTTATCTACATTATTATAGAGTTGAAAGGCTAAGTATAGGTAACTGCATAAGTTTAAATTTCCAGCCGTCAGGTGAGAAATTTCGAAGTATGCAAAAACCAATTTGTCGCAATAATCATTGTGACCATATCCCACAGATGTCATATTGAGACTGACCACAGTATACACTGATCATGTATTTAATCAGGGACATATATCAAATCTCATCTGATGGCTTATTGCAACAAGCATATTTTAGGTAGGTGTACAAAAATATCAACTTACAAGGAAAACATAGCGGTTTGCTGTAGCATGCATCTAGTACAGATTCTAAAGACAAATTCTTAAAATGTTTAAAATCAGACCTATCAATCAAACACTCATTTTAATTTTACAGTCTGGCACTATTTTCATAGCTTAGAAGCTTTAGGCTGGTTGAGGGAAAACTGAAGCTTTTCCTTCATACATTCAAAGTACCCACAAGATATGAGAAAATTATCTCTGAATGTGATCTTTACCCTTGCCATGCTGAATGAATTAAGATGCAAAGCTCACTTCTAATTTTCAGCCAATCAGAGATTAAGTGATCCAGGTTGTCGATACAAATTCACATTAATGACAAACTGTGCAGATCCAGATCAGTTGGCTTCTTCAGAAGCCAACTGATCTGGATCTCTACTGTTTGCAAAGACAGGGCATACATATCTGGATTCAGCAGGAAAAGGTTTAAGGAGTATTAATACACCATCAAGAGAAGGGAAATAACTCTTAATATGACACTATTTATCTCCATTCTCATTGTTCCCTCCTTCACAAGTAGACCCCATTTTTGAATGGCTTCAAATTCTAAGAAGACACAGTTCTGTTTGTGAATGTTGTCTGCCTTAGCAAAAAAGCATTCAGGGCTCTAGATAAGGTTTTAATACTAAGAGTATTTTACCCCCTGCTTTAAAGCTTAATGCTTAAATGCCCATTTGCAATGCTTAACTCTTAAAGTGCCAAGCTTAATTGTAGCATGGAAAACATCTAACTTGTTAAGAGAAAATAAAGCTTGGAATTTCATGTGAATTGTCTGCTAAGCAGACAATTCACATGAAATGTCAAGCTTTAATTTATCTGAAAAAAAGAGGAGAAAAAAAAGAAAAGAAGAAAAAACCAGAGAGAAAAAAAAACACCTAGTAATGCATTGGTCTTTAAAACTTAAGGGTTAAGCCCTTTCTGATCTATATAGTATACTGCTCCTGCTCACAACAGATTCAATATGAGGGAAATTAAAAGACATAAAATTCACTGAAAAACTTTACCCCTTAATTTTGATTTCAAGGCTGAAATCCAAAATTTGAGTATTTTTACCCCCTCAGCTTCAATTTCAATGCTGATTTTAAAAAATTCAATGCTGAAATACCCTTTACTCCCCCTTATCTAGAGCTCTGAACGAATCATAAACTCCAGGTGTGTCCATTCACCTAAGAGCAAGGGTTACACATTTTGGGGAGTTAACCCTTCTCTTGCTAAACACGACATCCCCTGTCTTAGCAAACAGTGTAGATCTAGATCAGTTGGCTTCTGAAGCCAACTGATCTGGATTTGCACTGTTTGTCATTAAATATGTGAATTTCAATCAAAAACCCAGATCAAGTAATCTGAGTGGCTGGAAATTAGAAGTGGGCTTGGCATCTTAATTTACTCAGCAAGAGAAGGGTTACTTCTTTCGAAACTGTTTTGCCTACCTTCTGAATGAGCTCTACTATACAAGAGGCCCACGGGCCACGGGTCGCTCACCTGAGTGACATTGCCACTGCAGATATGCAGATGTTATGCAACATTTTTCCAATCCTGTCATCGCAACTGATGAAAAGATCATCATTTAAGCAGTTCTTAATATTTTTGACCTACGAGTCACCCCAATGCTTCCTACCAAGTTTTGAGTCAACTGGCCTTTCGGTTCAGGAGAAGAAGCGAAAAATAGATTTTCAAGATGGCTGCCATGGCGGCCATCTTGGATATCCGATTGGCATAATTTTAGCTATTTTTGATCTACAAGTCACCCCAATGTCTCCTACCAAGTTTGGAGTCAATTGGCCTTTCAGTGCAGGAGAAGAAGCTAAATATAGATTTTCAAGATGGCGGCCATGGTGGCCATCTGGGATTTCGGATCAGAACAATTTTAGCTATATTTGATCTACAAGTCACCCAAATGCTTCCTACCAAGTTTCAAGTCAACTGGCCTTTCGGTTCAGGAGAAGAAGCGAAAAATAGATTTTCAAGATGGCTGCCATGGCGCACATCCTGGTTTTACGATCGGCACAATGTTAGCTATTTTTGATCTACAAGTCACCCCGATGCTTCCTAGCAAGTTTGGAGTCAACTGGCCTTTTGGTGCAGGAGAAGAAGCGAAAAACAGATTTTCAAGATGGCTGCCATGGCGGCCATCTTGGATTTCCGATAGGCACTATTTTAGCTATTTTTCATCTATAAGTCACCGCTTCCTACCAAGTTTGGAGTCAATTGGCTTTTGGGTTTTAGGAGTAGAAGCGAAAAATAGATTTTCAAGATGGCGGCCATGGCAGCCATCTTGGATTTCCAATTGGCACGATTTTAGCTATTTTTGATCTACGTCACCCTGGTGCTTCCTAGCAAGTTTGGAGTCAATTGGCCTTTCCGTTCAGGAGAAGAAGCGAAAAATAGATTTTCAAGATTGCGGCCATCTTTGATTTCGAATCGGCACAATTTTAGCTATTTTTGATCTACAAGTCACCCTGATGCTTCCTACAAAGTATCGAGTCAACTGGCCCAGGGGTGTAGGAGAAGTAGGCTTTTAAAGCAATTGTTGACGCCGCACGACAGACGACGCACAGCGGACAACGGACATTGACTGACCACAATAGCTCACCATGAGCACTTCGTGTTCAGGTGAGCTAAAAAGGAAATTGTTTCCTTTTACGGTAGATCCCTTTTCAGTGGGGCTTTGTTTACTAAAAGAAAACTCTTTCTTTTTTAGAGCAGATCCTTTTCAGAAGGGGGTTGGTGTACAGGAAAGCAAACAGGAATACGCAAAATTTGTCTACCTTGTAAAACGATCATCAATAACCTCACCAAGTAAGAGTTTCAAGATCCTAGCTCAAAGTTTTCAAGACAGCTTCCTCACAAGATTTCATTATTTCCCATAGGCTTACAATGCCTGAGTTGAAAAAGAGACATAACTCTTTAACTATCATGGACAAAAAAAGAAAAAATACAGGTCTGCTTATTTTCCATCCTAATTCCATATATACTATTTCAAGTTCATATCTCTAACCATTCTTGACCATATGCTAAGCATGACAAACAGACCAAAAAGCAATATGCCCCTCCAACTTCTTCGAATTCAGGAGCATAAAAAGATAAGAGTGGGAGACAGCAATACAAACCTTCCACACAATTCTTTTTCGCAGACAAACAGTTTTCCTCCTTCACCACAAATTCCACAAAACAACTGAAAGTAAATACCTATGATATTAAGTCAAGCATTACTATACAAACCTTGAGTATTGGAACACCTAAACTACTTATCATACTTGTCCTAAAACTTGAAAAGCACTACCTGTTGATGTGTATAAACTATAGTTGGACAAGTGGCAAACAGTGTTCTGTAGCATCTGATCTGGATCTGAACTGTTTGCTTAGGCCTGTCTGTCCCAATACTTAGAGGAGTTATTAATGTAAGACAAGCATTATATTTATGTGGGTCCCTCACTAGGCCCCAACAAAAATCAGAGTTTACAGACTCTGCTCCCATTTAACCCTTGCCTTGCTGAATAAATTAAGATACCACACCCACTTCTAATTGTCAGCCAATCAGATTACTTGATCTGGGTTTTTGATAGAAATTCACATATTTAATGACAAACAGTGCAGATCCAGATCAGTTGGCTTCTTCAGAAGCCAACTGATCTGGATTTACACTGTTTGCTAAGAGGGCATGTCGTGTTCAGCAAGAGAAGGGATAAAGTTTTAGTGTCTTTTCAACAAGAAATAAGACTAACCAGACAAGAGGCTGATGGGCCACAATTCACACACCTAAGTGAAACAACCACTGCATTTCTGCAGATTGCATGCAACATTCCTCCACATCAACTAATCAAAATAACAGATGGTCTTCATTAACAAAATTTGCATCAAACAGTTTTCCGTATCTATATAGGGAATCAAATTTAACCAAGCCATAAAAAAAGTCTACATCAAACTAAGATTAACAAATCTGGTAGATTTCCCATCTGCAATGCTCTATACTAAAACTCAGTTTCAATTCTTTCTTGGTTCTGAAGAAGATTTTTAAATTGTTTTCAACATTAGTGGACCAGCAGCCATCTTGGTCACTTTAGCATGACTATAAAAACAAATTTTCAATTTCCCTTTGACAGAAGGCTTCACATGAAATTTGGGGAAACCTGGCCCTGGCAGTGATTTCAGAGGAAAATAAATTTAAATATTTCGTGATTTTTAACATGTATACAGCCTAGGAGCAAGGGTAAATAACACTCAGGGGATAAATATTTTTATTATAAATGAAAGGTTTTGCTACTCTAATCATCATATGTTGTAAGGTTCAAATCATATTGTAAAATTCAACAATTAATATGGAAAACATTTTGAGAAAATAACTTTACAAAATTTTTCCCATACACAAATGGGAAGCTAATTTGATCTTGCCCTAAACAGGTAAAACGTCAACCTGAGATCATCATTTGAGCTTATCTGGAACATTAATCAAATTTGGTAGTTCTCGCAATCCCAATGCTATATACGAGGGATAATCAAAAAGCTCCCAGCCCCTGCACTTTGGAAAAGACAAAGAGCAGATATTGTGCCATCATTTCTCAATATAATCTCCCTTTGCTTTGATGCACTTTCTTCAATGCTGTTCCAGTCTGCTTATCCCTTCAAATTAGAAGCCTTCTCTCTGGTCTCCCAAGTACTCATCAACATCTATGATGTCTATTTGCTTCCAAATTTCCTACCACAAAGGTTAGTTTTCTGATTTTGAAATGGACAGAAGTCCAAAGGGGCTAAATTTGGAGAACCCTGAAGCTGCATTTGGTTGCAGCAGCCATAGCAACTTGAGAGGTGTAGGCTGGTGCATTATTTTGCAAGCGCAGAATACCTTGAGTCAATTTTCCTCTTCTTTTCGTCACAATCTCCTGAAGCAGCTGCCTTAGTTTTTCTGCATAATATGCACCATTCACTGTGCAACTTTCCTCAAGAAAATCCACCATGATAACACCCTGATTATCCAAAAGACAGAGGCCATCACCTTCTCAGCTGAAGAAACTCTCTTAAATTTTTTAGGAGGGGTGAGCTAGAGTGCTTGCATTGCATACACTGCTTTTTGGCTTCAGGATCAAAGTGATAGACCTGTCTCATCTTGGTTCACAATGACACAATTCATTTCCTCAAGGTCATCTTAGTAGAGAGACAGAAGATACTTAGAAATACCAAGCCTGCTCTTCTTCTGATCTTTGATCAACATTCTGAGGACCCATCTACAAGACATCCCTAAGATATTGGTCAAGGTAGACTGATCTGTCTAAAAACATACGCCTATTTGTCTAGCTATATCACACAGGCTCGTTCTCCTATCACACATGATCAGACTGTGCACAAGCTCAACGTTTTTGTCTGTAGTAGCCTCTTTAGGGCACCCAGACTGTTTATAATCCTCTACGCTCCCCTCCCTCTCCTTAATTCAGCAGCCCATTTCTTCACCATGCTATCAGAAGACTCATCTCCAAGGGTTTTAATGAAGTCATCATGAAATTCCTTCAGGGAATACCCTTCTTACAGAAGCATTTCATGACTGCTCAACTGATTGGGATTTCATTTCAATTTGTTCATTGTAAATATATCGGGTCGAGAACTTTTTTATCATACCTCTTACCAAAAATTGAAAATGTTTAAATGCTCAAAGCTTTTTTGGTTCTCAAAAAAAAAATTGTTTTTAACATATATGGGCATAGCTGACATCTTGGTCAACAGAGTGTGACCATTTGAACAAAATATCAATCTTCCATTGACAAAAATCGCCATATGAAATTTTGTGAAAGCAGGCCAAGTGGTTTCAGAGGTGGTTGTTTGAAGATTCCATGATTTTCTACATGTATAGAGCTTAAGGGGCAGAGGCAGGGGCAGAAAACCTCAGGGGTATAGCATTTTGCTACTTAAATCATACATCATAAGTTTCAACAATTGCTCCTTAAAATATTTTGAGAAAATGATTTTTCAAAATTTTCCCCATGCAAATTTATGAAGAAGCAAATGACCTTGCTGTGAAAAGGTCGAATGTCAACCCAGGTTCACTATTTGAACAAATTTGGTAGATTCTGTATCCCAGATGCCAGATACCAAGAATCAGCCTCCAAAGCTTGCTTGGTTCTACAGAAGAAAATTTATAAGTCCTTTCACCATATATTAAGACTAAGATTAGGATTAAGATTAAAATTATGATTAAGATTATATATGGTCGTGGCAGACATCTTGTTTAATGATGTGGAACCATTTCAAGAACCTTTCAACATCTCTCTGAAAGAATGCCCTATGTGAAATTTGGTGAAAATTAGCTAAATGGTTCCAGAGGACAAGTCGTTTGAAGATTACAAAATTTACATAGTCCAGAGGCAAGGGCAGAAGGGCAGATAACCACTGGGGAATAAAATTTTTATTGTAACTAAAAAGTTTTGTTCCTAATCATACATTGTAAGTTTCAGCCATAAGTCTTTAATACAGTTTGAGAAAATGATTTTTCAACATTTTCCCCCAATACAAAATGTATAGGGATACAAATCTGACAAAGGTCAAAAGTCATCCTAGGGTCATCATTTACACAAACTCAGTAGACCTCGAGTCCGGGATGCTATATACAAAGATTCAGCCTCAAAGCTTTTTTGGTTCTAGTGAAGATTTTTACGTATTTTTTACCATATATAGACATATATGGAGACCATAGTGCAGAAACATTTGAACAAACTGAACCCCTTCAACAGAAGGCCCCATATAAAATCTGGTGGAAGCTGGTCAAGCTGTTTCAGAGAAGACCACATTTAAAAATTACACAAAACTATACATGTGTATAGCCCAAGGGCCAGAGCAGACAACCCGCATGTGACAAATTTTTAACTGAAAAAAATTACTACCATAATAAGACATTGTAAGTTTCAAGCATTAGGCTTTAATACATTTTGAGAAAAAAGTGATTTTGCAACTTTTTCCTCATACAAATGTATGGGGATGCAAATTAGACCTTACCGTAAAAAGGTCAATGGCAAACCTCCTATCATCATGAGAACAACCTTGGTAGATCTTGAGTCCTGGATGCTACATACTTAGATTCAGCTTTAAAGCTTCACTGGTTATGACAAAAATGCAATTAAACCATTTTCCAATAATAAGTCTGTGGGAGTTTTCTGTTGAGATGGTTGTCCCAAACCAAACTGATCTCCGCTTTTGTTTGTTTGTGCTGAGGTTTTATGGCCCAGTCAACCCAATGGGGTCATGTCGAGCCCGGTCAGTTTACCTAACCACACGTTTACTGGGCAGGCTTAGTCCTCAAAGCGGTTAACCAGTATTGTGCACATTCTTTCGCCAGAAACTGACAGAATGTGCACAATACTGGTTAACCGCTTTGAGGACTAAGCCTGCCCAGTAAACGTGTGGTTAGGTAAACTGACCGGGCTCGACATGACCCCATTGGGTTGACTGGGCCGTAAAACCTCAACACAAACAAACAAAAGCGGAGATCAGTTTGGTTTGGGACATCTCCGCTTTTGGTGTTCATTTATAATTCATAGCTCCAGATAAGAGGTGGGTATCAAAACAATTTTTCTCTTATTTCTTCATGAAAACGTGTCTTGTGAGTGCTCATTAGAAGTGCATCAGTGAGCCGCTTCCAATGAGTAACCACAATATATGTTTTTGTGGAGAAAGAAGAAAAATGTCAATACTTTTCAGTTGAAAAATGTGCCTTATCATGAGTTATGTAACATGACATTTTTCAATTGTTCTGTAAAGAAAGTTACGGTAAATGTCCTAAAAATTGGAACACTAAAGCGTCTGACAAAATGACATATGCAAACAGTGTGGACCCTGATCAGACTGCTCCTGAAGGAGCAGTCTGATCAGGGTCTACACTGTTTGCCATTCCACTAAATATTTAAAGAAACTGCTGCATAAAATGCAATAATTAAGCCAAAGGAGTATGGAATAAAGTGTTCGAAATTTTAGGAAATTTACCGTACACTTACACTACAACCATCGTCATCAATTGCATAGAAACTGGACATTAACCCATCCTGCAAGACAAGGAAAGTATACAACATTGTACTGTATTAACTATAATATTGAAACTAGGTAATTTCTTGCCATACTTGTCCTATAATTTGTAAAAGTCTGTTCCACTACCTGTTAATGTGTTTAAAATATTGCTGAAAGGTGGCAAACAGTACAGACCCTGATCAGATGCCGCATATTGTGGCATCTGATCTGGGTCTACACTGTTTGCTCAGGCCCCTCTGTCCTAATACTTAGGGTTATTATGGTATATCTCTTCTGAGCTAAATGTCCTAAAAATTGGAACACTAAAGCGTCTGACAAAATGACATATGCAAACAGTGTGGACCCTGATCAGATAAATATTTTTCTTAATTTCTCCATGAAAACTTATGCTCTGAGTTCTTGTTCAAGACATTGCTTCTGAGTTCACACAATTAACTTATCAGCCTCTCCCATTTGAAAACGGCTTTATGACAAATGTGACCAGTGTAGACTCAGATCAGCTGCACATAATGTGCTATCTGATCTACATAGGTCACTAACATATTTTATGGACATAAAACATTAAATTGGTGATCGGATCGGATACATGGGCTGATCCTGGTCTATTATGCCATAAAGTCAATTTCTATACAGTTAGGCTAACATGCTTTTGTTTAGAAATAAATATTGATTCATTGCTCCAGATAAGATACTTTTTTTTTTCAACATAAAATGCTGATATTTTTCTTACTGTCCAATTAAAATGTGTTGTGGTACTCATTAGAAGCTCCTTGCTGAGGTGCTTCTAATGAGTACCCACAGCATACCTGTATGTTTCCATGGAGAAATAAGAAAAACATTATGCGGATACCCCTCTTATCTGGAGCTATGCAATATGTTCTGGCTGAAACAAAATACCTATCTAGAGCTCTGAAACATGCAACACAGCCCGTACGAAAATTCTAGACTGGATTCCAAGCAGACTCCAAGCGGAAGTATCACGAATTTTAGAAAATTCTGGCGTAATATGCCAAGACACATATTATTTTTCCGAGTCCAGGTGTACTGGAAGAGTAATTTTTTTTTCAAAGTCCGCCAGGAATAAAACTCTGCCCCGATTATTACTACTTAAACTTTCAGAAACATTGTTACTTTTTTCCAAATCCACCTGGAATAAAAACCCACCCGCATTATTAATACTTAAAATTTCTTCATTGACCCATTGACCTATATGTAACCTGACACCTCAAAGGAATCACCAGTTGTATGGTTTTGCTCCACATGGCATTTCTATGACTATTTTCTTTGGACAATTATCTTTCTATTTAATAATGCTGGTATAATAACAATGAAAAAACTGTTTGTGAATTTAGTTCCAAAAGGACTTTTCACTAAGTGTTATTTGTAAAACTCACAGAGATTTAACATGCCAAATCTTCGAGGTGGAAGAAAAATGCGGAATGAAACAGAAAGTTATTTTAAAAGTCAGGGATAAGTTCATTAGTTATCACTTCTGCACTGGGCAAGTTAAAAGACATGATTATGCCTAAAATATTACTTTATGTATGGCAAACAGTGTAGTCCCTGATCAGACTACAGCATCAGCAAATGACAATATGATATTTTTTTCTGTAGAATTGAGTACCTGAACCCTTAAACTGCCAGTCATGACATTTGCATATGTCATCAAGTATCAAATATTTTTTTTTTTTTTCAAGGAAAATAAGGCTTGACATTAGAGGTTAATCAACTGCCAAGCAGATGATTCTCATCAGGCCTAGTTTTCCCTGAAAAATAATTTACAAAATAAAATAGCTGTCTGCTCTAAAAATAGGGTTTGATTAAATTTCAACAGTGGCTGAGAATTTTTCTAATATTCAGTTTGACTGGAGGCGGACATCTAGTACACTTGGATTTTATGTAAAAATTACGTCAGGATTTTTTGACACAGAAATCAAGGTGCAATTTTGATAAATACATGAGGCAGACCTTTCCGCCTGGATTTTGTTCAATACATGAGGCGGACCACTCCATTATTACGCCTGGTTGAAAAGTACACCTGAAATATCTGAAAGACCTTTAATTTGTACACCAGGAATATGCATGGGATATCGGAAAGACGCCAGAAATAATTTTGAAAAAAAGGCCCACGGGCCACGGGTCGCTCACCTGAGTGACATAGCCACTGCAGATATGCAGATGTTATGCAACATTTTTCCAATCCTGTCATTGCAACTATTGAAAAGATCATCATTTAAGCAGTTCTTAATTTTGAAGAAGAATATATATGGCATGCCAGTCAATGGAGCGTGATCATTTGAACAAACTCTAAATGGCGGCCAGCTTGGATTTATGATCGGCACGATTTTAGCTATTTTTGATCTACGAGTCATCCCAATGCTTCCTACCAAGTTTCGAGCCAACTGGTCTTTCGGTTCAGGAGAAGAAGCGAAAAATAGATTTTCAAGATGGCTGTCATGGCGGCCATCTTGGATATCCAATGGCACGATTTTAGCTATTTTTTGATCTACAAGTCACACCAATGTCTCCTACCAAGGTTGGAGTCAATTGGCCTTTCGGTGCAGGAGAAAAAGCTAAATATAGATTTTCAAGATCGCGGTCATGGTGGCCATCAGAAGGATTTTAGCTATTTTTGATCTACAAGTCACCCAAATGCTTCCTACTAAGTTTCGAGTCAATTGACTTTTTGGTTTGGGAGAAGAAGCGAAAAACAGATGTTCAAGGTGGCGGCCATGGTGGCCATCTTGGATTTACGATCGGCATGATTTTAGCTATTTTTGATCTACAAGTCACCCAAATGCTTCCTACCAAGTGTCGAGTCAAATGGTCTTTCGGTTCAGGAGAAGAAGCGAAAAATAGATTTCAAGATGGCTGCCATGGCACCCATCCCTAGGCACGATTTTAGCTATTTTTGATCTACAAGTTACCCTGATGCTTCCTAGCAAGTTTGGAGTCAACTTGCCTTTTGGTCCAGGAGAAGAAGCGAAAAATAAATATTTTCAAGATGGCTGCCATGGCAGTCCCCTTGGACTTCCAATAGGCACAATTTTAGCTATTTTTGATCTATAAGTCACCCCAACGCTTCCTACCAAGTTTGGAGTGAATTGGCTTTTGGGTTTAGGAGTAGAAGCAAAAAACAGATTTTCAAGACGGCTGCCATGACGGCCACCTTGGATTGCCGATCGGCACGATTTTAGCTATTTTTGATCTACAAGTCACACTGATGCTTCCCAGCAAGTTTGGAGTCAACTGGCCTTTCGGTTCAGGAGAAGAAGCGAAAAATAAATTTTCAAGATGGTGGCCATGGAGGCCACCTTCGATTTACGATCAGCACAATTTTAGCTACTTTTGATCTACAAGCCACCCTGATGCTTCCTAGCAAGTTTGGAATCAATTGGCCTTTCGGTTCAGGAGAAGAAGCGAAAAATAGATTTTAAAGATGGCGGCCATCTTGGATTTCCTATCGGCACGATTTTAGCTATTTTTGATCTACAAGTCACCCTGATGCTTCCTAGCAAGTTTGGAGTCAACTGGCCTTTCGGTTCAGGAGAAGAAGCGAAAAATAGATTTTCAGGAAGGCTGCCATGGCGGCCATCTTGGATTTCCGATCGGCACGATTTTAGCTATTTTTTATCTACAAGTCACCCTGATGCTTCCAAGCAAGTTTGGAGTCAATTAGCCTTTCGGTCCAGGAGAAGAGGCGAAAAATAGATTTTCAAGATGGCAGCCATGGCGGCCATCTTGGATTTCCACTCGGCACGATTTTAGCTATTTTTGATCTACAAGTCACCCTGATGCTTCCTACCAAGTTTGGAGTCAATTGGCCTTTCGATTCAGGAGAAGAAGCGAAAAATAGATTTTCAAGATGGCGGCCATGGCGGCCCTCTTGAATTTCCGATCGGAACAATTTTAGCTATTTTTGATCTACAAGTCACCCCAATGCTTCCTACCAAGTATCAAGTCAATTGGACCAGGGGTGTAGGAGGAGTAGGCTTTTAAAGCAATTGTTGACGCCGCACGACGCACAACGGACGACAGACGACGGACATTGACTGACCACAATAGCTCACCATGAGCACTTCGTGCTCAGGTGAGCTAAAAATAACCTCAATTTGCATATGGAGCTGACTAATTTAAACATTACCACCCATTTTATGCCTGGAATAGGTCTATTTCCTTTGATCTGTTACTAAAAATAAAACTCCGTCTGTACTTTAAAATAGTAAACCTCCAGACGGAATACGCCAGGAATATACTATATAAGTATGTGTCATTTCCACCTGGATTCCAACTGGGTATTTTCATGCGGGATTATAAGCTACACAATAAGATTTAAGGTCTTTGGGTTATATGCATCAATAAAGATCTGGATCAGCCAATAAACCAAGATGACCCTGTATCCCTCAACTGAGTATCAGACAAGTTTCAAGTCATTTGGCCTTTCGGTCCAGGAGAAGGTAAAAACAGATTTACAAGATGGCAACTGTGGCCATCTTGGATTTCTGATCAAAACAATTTTAGATATTTTTTGTTTACAAGTCACTCTGATACTTCCTACCAAGTTTTGAGTCAATTGGCCTTTCTGTTCAGGTGAAGAATTTTAAAATAGATTTTCAAGACGGCAGCCATCTTGGAGTTCCGTTCTTAAATATTTTCACTATTTTTGATCTGCAAGTCACTCCTATACTTCCTAGCTATCAAGTTTCAAGTCATTTGACCATTTGGTTCAGAAGTTCAAAATAGACTTTCAAGATGGCAGTCATTTTAGTCATCTTGGATTTCTTACCAGAACCATTTTAGCTACTTTTGATCTACAAGTCCCAGTGATACTTCCTAGCAAGTTTCAATTGGGCTTTCAGTTCAGGAGAAGTTCAAAATAGATTTTCAAAACGGCAACCATCTTGGAGTTCCATTCTTAACTATTTTCACTATTTTTGATCTACAAGTCACTCCTATACTTCCTAGCTATCAAGTTTCGAGTCATTTGACCATTTGGTTCAGAAGAAGTTCAAAATAGACTTTCAAGATGGCGGTCATGTTGGCCATCTTGGATTTCCAACTGGAACCATTTTAGCTTTTTGTTAAGAGAGTCACCTAGGCAACATTCCTATGACTTTTGACAAAAATTGGCACAAGGGTGTAGGATGAGTTGTCATTTAAATCAAATTGTTGACGTTGCACAATGGACACCTGACGACGCACAGGGGACACTGACTGATCACAATAGCACACCTTGAGCACTTTATGCTCATCTGAGCTAATAAAGCTGTATCAGCTGTTCAAAGACTGCTGTACCCAATTATTTTGCAAGAACATATTGGATGGCCTAATATAACTACACAGATGTAAAGGCTGATGCAGTCAATCCCAGTCCACATATGCCAAAAGGCACACTTGCCCATGGCATTCAAAGCTCAGATATTTTCTGCTATTTTTTTCACACACACAAAAATACAAAAAAAAAAAAAAAAAATGTATGACCTCTTTAAAATAATGCCTTGATGTTGCATTCCACTTGAATATTCACAACATTTATTTTGGTGTCACTTTTGAAAACATTATCTTCCCGAACTGTAAAATGATGTTCTATTGTGTTAGACAAACTTTCATAACAAACCAAACTTCTAGGAAATGCATAGTTGTATAATTGTCTATGTCTATGCGGTTCACATAATGGCTTTCTGGAAGTTGTGAAAATAAATCACTGTGAACTACAAAAAGTTTCTCACCATGTAAGAAATCTATCTGGTTTGATGTATTCCTGAGCAAACTGTACATTTTTATCAGGGTCAGCCAGCACCTTTTAGACAAATCACCAGATAATAAAAACAATGACTTTTATTTTTAATTTTAGAACAAGTAAGGTAAGGAGTCATAAAGTCCATATGTAAATGCATGAAAATATAACCCAGTCTGCTGCAAATCTAACATGCTGCTATAATAGCCGACTTGTACTACAGGGCAATGCAACTGTGCTTAATACCTACCATATTTACCCTAAGTATTGGAACACCTTAACTCCTTACCATACTTGTCCTAAAATTTGAATGTCTATTTTACGTCCTGTTGGTGTGTCTAAAATAGTGCTAGATGAGTGGCAAACAGTGCAGACCATTCTGCTGTGTATGATCTGGGTCTACACTGTTTGCTCAGGCCTGTCCAGCCAAATATTTAGGGTTATTACAGTGTATCAGGTGACATTCTCCCCTTCAAACTGAAATTTATGCTTTCTTGGAATCCAAATCTCATTCCTACTCTCTTACACATTGCTGTAAAAGCCGGCTTTGTACTGCACGCCTCTAGTTACGGCCCATTTCATGCTTGAATGATTGGGTTGGAGTTTAACAGCCCAGTCAACACTATTAAGGTCATGTAGAGCCGGTCAGTTTACCAATACCTAATCACACTTTTTCCTGAGCAGGCTTAGCAGTAAACCAGTACTTGTGCACAGTCTTTTGACAGAAACTGACAACTGCCCTTCTTGAATTAGCAGAAGGGACAGAATGACCCTAGAAAATATTTCATGATCAATCTCGATGAAAGAATATTGCCAGACCAAGTGGGGACTGAACCCGCAATTGCCTAATCACCAGTCAGATGTGCATCCGACTGAGCCACCAAAGCTGCCCTTTTCAAGGTTAAAGTTAAATTAACCCTTGACCTGCTGAACCAGAATATACCCTGCCTTTGCAAACAGTGTAGATCCAGATCAGTTGGCTTCTGAAGAAGCCAACTTATCTGGATCTGCACTGTTTGCCATTATGTGAATTTATATAAAAAATCCTGATCAAGTAATCTGATTGGCTGAAAATTTGAAGTGGGCGTGGCATCTTACTTTATTCAGCAGGACAAGGGTTAAACCTCTGCTGAACTATTTTTCTGAGACTTTTACTGCTTCACACGGAATAGTGTATACTCTAGTGTCAAGACTCAACAAGTTACAGCCAAACTTCCCTGACAGCTTAATTTTTAATAAAACCAGTCAAGATGTTCACAATTACCATCAGAATGTAGAGAGACATTTGTTTTTATCATTATAATGTAATTCTATCACATCACGAAAACATGCCTGTATAATTTTCACCTCCTTAAACCCCACTTTTATATAGTAAAACTGGGGTTTACAGGGGTATACATCATTTTTCTTATTTCTGCTCAAAAAGTACTGTGGGTACTCATTAGAACCACCTCCCTGAGGCAGTTCTAATAAGTACCGACAATCTATGTTTTGAGCAGAAATATGAAAAATATCAGAGATTTTTTTATCTGAAAATTTTCAGTTTTTGGAGGTGAGATTTTCAGTATGTTTAAATAGGCATGTTTTCATAATGATGCAAGGCAAAAGAAAAATGATTAACATATATACTTAAATAAAGTGGTACAACATAGCTCCAGATAAGAGGGTGTATCCACGCAATAATTTTCTTATTTCTCTATGAAAACATATGTTGTGGGTACCCATCAGAAGTGCTTCAGTGAGATGCTTCTAATTGGAGAAATATGAAAATATTAGTACTTTTTGGTTGAAAAAAGAGCTTTAGCTGGAGCTAAGGTTCAACCATCACTGGAATAAAGATGAAAAACTGATTATAATTACCTTACACTTTCTGCATATTGTGCCTTCAAACAGTGGATGCTGGTACACTTGATTGTCATCATTCAATGGTAGATCACAAGACAGGCACATGGACACAGTTTGTCCTAAAATTGTTATTAGCTATGCTATGGGCAAATCAACATTTCGACATGCAAAAGAAACAAAAACTTTCAACAAGATCCATGTCTTGTGTTGAGGTTTTACGGCCCAGTCAACACAATGGGATCATGTCGAGCGTGGTCAGTTTACCTAACCACACATTTACTGGGCAGGCTTAGTCCTCTAAGCGGTTAACCAGTACCGTGCACATTCTTTCGCCAGAAACTGACAACTGCCCTTCTTGAATCAGCGGAAGGGAGAGAATGACCGTAGAAAATATTTCATGATCAATCTCCACGAAAGAATGTTGCCGACCTCGGCGGGGGTTGAACCCGAGACCTTCTGGTCTCCAGTCGGACGGCGCATCCAACTGAGCCACCATGTCAAAGGAAAACCTATTTTCAAGGATATATATCAGCAATGTGAATCAAAATAACTACAGGCTTATAAACTCTCTAAAATATTTATAAAAAATTCAGAATTATTTCTACAGAGCAGGGGTCGAAATTTTCTCTGGGACTCATTTGTTCTGTAGGGCAAGTGGTCTCAAATTGTCACTCGCCCTTAATCAAGTTCTATTAGTCCTTACATTTGGTACTGCAATTGAGACAAGAAGCTAGAAAAAACATTTTTATTGTGTTACTGTATTCATTTATAATGCCTTTTATAATATGACTGCCACTGACTATTATTCTAGTACCAGGAAAGCAAAAGTATATGGCAATGTGCCGTATTTCAGACTTTGAATTTGACAACCATTAAGTTAAAACAAGTTAAAGCATGTCAATCTGACTAGACAAAGAGAAAATAAACAATCTTATTATTAACATTTGCTTCAAAATAAGTAGCTCTCTAGGCATTTCTACTGAGAAAAATCTTTATCAAAGCCAAAACAAACAAACAACTCCTAGTGAGAACTCAATATTTGCTTATTTTATCCATCAGGGTCCTCTGAATCAGACTGAGGTGCAGCAGCTCTGGAACCTCTAAGACCAGTGCATTTATGCCCCTTAATGTGTCTACTTTTTTGACCAGTGCAAAATACTATCTCAAGGGTTAAGCCCAAGACTGTAGTAACTCAAACATATTTTTGAAACCCTTGTTTAGGGGCAACTTTGACCCCTTTGTAAACAATGCAAATTTAGGTGCCATTCCTCATACGAGCAATGGCACCTAAATTTCCACTGTTTACAGAAAGAAATATTGTAATCTTCATAATGCCTTAATGGTGAGGAAATTATTAAGTATTGGGAAAAAGAACCATCTGACTTGCTACAGTCTTGCGATCAACCCTCGAATTCTGTGAGCTGGTAATGTCCAAGATCAGGCCCATTTACCTTTATTCTAATCAGACTTGATAATGTTGTCTGCTGAAATAAAAGCAGGGATGACTATAAAACCCCAAAATTATCGGTATTTAAAAATATGAACAACAGAATACCAGAGTGGTCCATAAAGTCCCGGAAATTAGTTCAGGACTGGTATTGAACCAGGGCTGCTTTCAATAAAGCAAAACACTGACGAGTGTTTTCAAAAACTATTTTGCATCTTCGGAATGATTATCATAAAGCTGTCTCAAGTGATCTCCAGTTAGAGAGTAGCCTTTATTCTCGTATACTGGACTTGATCTTAGTCTGAATAAATTATATCAATGATTATTACTCTCTATACAGAATCAAATAAATTATATTGATGCAGTAAAAATTCTCATATTTTTGTTACAAGCAAGCAGACATAAATTTTATTTGCATACACTTTCATCCTTGATGCATAACTGGTGTATGTTTTTGCCATTCAATACTTTATATGGAATCATTCTCTGCAGGGCTCGAAATAAGCACTCGTCCACTTGTATTTACGAGTAGATGTTTTTTAAGGGTAAGTAAAAAATTCAACTGCTTGCCTGACAGGATGAGTAACCTTTTTTCAGCATTAAGGGGAGATATTTTAGGGAAAAAATACAATCAGCTAGCAGGATTACAAAGTTTTAAAAAATCACTCCAAAATTTCATGGAAAGATTATTTTTTATGGTGTCAAAATTCTGCTCACATGTCAAAATATTTATACCGAAAGCTGGCTACTAGAGTTGACTATTCCACAAAAAACAGCAACAGTAAAACCCAAGCTGTGTTCAGTTAACGGAAACTTCCCCTTCTCTCGCTAACAAAGCAAACTTTCCATCCACTTGTGACAGTTTTTGTTGGAGGGTAGCGAACATCCCCAAACTATTCTCAAGCTGTCTTTTGACATAACCAAGATGGCGGCTACTACCGCACTGACATCACTGAGAACACTTGGGCACAATCTTTTGATAAACCTACAGGTAATTGTATGCAAGTATTCTCAATAATGACAATATGGTTATGCATCAAGTTTGCCAATATGAATGCCTTGTTTCTCGCTTCTCTGCAGTCTGCCAATTGTGAAATCAGTACACTTCAGCCTCTTTATAACACGGTTCGTTATAACACAGTTTTGGATATAACACGGTTCAAAGATGGATCTCAAAAATGTATAGATTATATTGAAAATGACCATAAATGGTCATTTTTCAATATAATCTATACATTTTGGTTTGGATATAACACGGTTGTTTAACTAACACGGTTTATGCTATGGACCCCAACAATAGTGTTATAATGAGGTTGTGGTGTATATGAAAGGTTGATATAGCTCTAGATAAAATGAGTACCAGATAATTTCTTTTATTTATCAAAGAAAAAACAACAACAACAAAAAAAAAACAAACAGGTTTGTTTGTGTTGAAGTTTTACGGCCCGGTCAACCCAATGGGGTCATGTCGAGCACGGTCAGTGTACCTAACCACATGTTTACTGGCCAGGCTTAGTCCTCTAAGTGGTTAACCAGTATTGTGCACATTCTTTCGCCAGAAACTGACAACTGCCCTTCTTGAATCAGCGAAAGGGAGAGAATGACCATAGAAAATATTTTATGATCAATCTCCACGAAAGAATATTGCCGACCTCGGCGGGTGTTGAACCCGTGACCTCCTGGTCTCCAGTCGGACGGCACATCCAACTCAGCCACTGAGGCCGGCTCATGGGGTATCAGGTAAATATTTTCTTATATCTCCAGGAAAACATATGTTGTGAGTACTCAGAAGTGAGGCCCTTCTAATGAGTCCCACAACATGTGATTCGTGGAGAAATAAGAAATACTGTTTGGTTAAAAAAAGCACCTTATTTGCATCTATGTTTCAGCTGTATGAAGAATATAATCAGAACTATCCCAGCTAGCATTCTACGTAAATCTACATCGGGCTGTCATCGGCCCGTCAGTTAGCCCAATTTAGATTTACGTAGAATGCTGACTGGGATGGCTGAAGTGTAAATTATCAGTAAAGTTAGCATTAACCATTTACCTTCATTAATAGGTACTTTCTTTGTTTTCTCCTTTGCCTCCTTCCCCTTCTTTTTCAGTTCTGTTTCAACTGTGTCATCAAATACTCTCTTCTTTATGATACCGAGTTGGTCCAATACAAACAATGGTAAAGGTGCAGCTGAAATCATCAACTACAAGTATCAGCTTTAACAAAAAACATATTTTGTGTAAGCTAATAAATACTTGGTTATAATAATGCTGAGCAGTCTCTATGGAAAATAGCATTGAGCCACTCTATGACCTTTCATAAAGTGCCTCCAGAGCAAAATGCAAACTCCCAGAGCAATGGCAAAGTCTAAGATTGTCTATGCTAATGGCAAAGGCTAACATCAGCATGTATGCAGATCACTGTTCTTACACTTTTTGTATGCTTTCATTTAAAAGCATCAAAGTGTCCAAACTATCATAAAAATAGTCCTATTTAGTACCTATATATAATATAGATATTTAGTACCTTTTTAATGTGTTATTTCATGGAAACAAGAATTATGCTGCCTTCAATAGAAGTTTAAAGAAAGTGGTTATTCCAGGGCAGCAATGTTATATCATGTAGTGTTACATAAGCAAACCATGGCCCATTCTGAGGAGTTTTAAAGCAAAAACCATGTTCAGCAAGAACTCTGCTGAGCAGGACAATATATGCCCCTAGGGGTTCTTAGTAGTAGAGGATACTTTACATCAAATAGGGGTTTTGTTTGTCAGTAACAGGAATATTTGTATCAGTTACTACCAAAGGCTTCTCAACGTTGAGTTTGACTGGGATCCAGACGACCTGTCTTATCAACCACCAGTGGAAGGCCCTCCCATCCCAATCACCATTGATATGATTAAGAAGGCTATCTCACAGATGAAAGCTGGCAAAACACCGGGCCCATCAGACATAGTGGTGGAGATGATAAGAGCAGCCTGTGACATGGGTGTCTCCATGATCCGTGACCTCGCAGCTGCAATCATTCGTGATGGCAAGGTACCCTCTGACTGGGATCAGAGTTTCATTGTCTGCCTCTACAAGGGAAAGGGGGATGCATTGGAAAGGGGCAACTACCACGGTCTGAAGCTGACAGAGTAGGTTATGAAAATCCTGAAGAGGATTGTGGACGGCCTCATCAGAAAGTTGGTGTCAAGCGACGATTCCCAGTTTGGCTTTGTCACTACAGACGCAATCTTTGTTGTCAGGCAACTGCAAGAGAAGTATCTAGCTGCCAACAAGAGACTACATGGCTTTCGTAAACCTGGATAAAGCGTTTGATCAAGTACCTCGGAAGGTCATCTGGTGGGCGCTGAGAAAACTTGGTGTGGAGGAGTGGATTGTGTGACTAGTGCAGGGGATGTATGCAAATGCCCGGAGCCGTATCCGTGTTGGTGAGGGGTACAGTGAGAGTTTGAAGGTTGGTGTTCACCAAGGATCAGTAAGCCCGCTGCTCTTCATCATTGCGCTTGAAGCCTTATCACAAGAGTTCCGCTCTGGGATCCCCTGGGAGGACCTCTATGCCGATGACCTTGTTATCATTGCTGAATCACTTGAGGAATGTGTCAGGAGGCTCTTGACTTGGAAAGAAGCAATGGAGGACTGAGAGTAAATGCAGGAAAGACAAAGATCATGATCTGCGGTACGGGACTGGACCTCCTGCAGAGTTCAGGCGAGTTTCCATGGGCCGTCTGTCGCACTGGAGTGGGCAGCAACAGCTCAATCAGCATCTTCTGCAATGGCTGCAAGCACTGGGTGCACAAGAAATGCAGTGGGCTCAAGTGCTTAAAAGAAGACCCTGACTACAGATGTACACGGTGCCAAGGAACTGCACGCCCCTTGGATGGCAGACCACAGACTGAAGTTTGACAAGCTTGAGGTGGTAGCTTCCTTTTACTACCTAGGAGTCTTTTTCACTGCACATCATCTGATCATGCCTTATATTTAAACAAAAATTTCATGAAGAAATCTTAAATGGTTTTAAAGTTATAAAGCGGACACGATTTATTGCCATTTGAAATCTGACCTTGAAGTGTGGCCTTGACCTTCACTGAACAGGATTGACTGATGCATTCTGCAAATTGTCTTGGTATGGCAAACATTTAAGCATAGTTTAACAAGCAAATTCCATGGGAATTTATGTCCCCCGCCTTATTTTTATTTGAGGTGTTAAAAATGGTAAAGTTAACCAGAGGACCATTGGTCCTGTATCAATTACCCAAGTATTGAAGCAGGAAACCAGTGATAAAAAATAATTTCAAGATTATGAAAAAACCACATGCATATCTTCAGACCATCCTTAAAGCACCTGTAAAGATTAGCTTAAAACTGTGGTAGGAGTTACGCGGTCAAGGTACCTACTCCCTATACGCTTCTGTAGTATTAGAACTCAAAAAATGTCTAATTTAAAAATGCGGAAAAAGTGATAAAAAATTATTTCAGGATTCTAAAAAAACCACGTGCTTATCTTCAGGCCATCCTAAAAGCCCTTGTAAAGTTTCAAAAGGATCGGACAAAACTGTGGGAGTAGTTAAGGGGACAAGGTACCTGCACCCTATACACTTCTGTAATATTAGAACTCAAAAAATGTCTAAGTTAAAAATGCGGAAAAAGTAATAAAAAATTATTACAGGATTCTGAAAAATCCACCTGCATATTTTCAGGTCATCCTAAAAGCCCACGTAAAGTTTTAAAAGGATCAGTCAAAAACTGTGTGAGGAGTTAAGGGGACAAGGTACCTACTCCCTACAGACTTCTGTAATATTAGAACTCAAAAAATGTCTAAGTTCAAAATGTGTAAAAAGTAATAAAAGATAATTTCAGGAGTCTGAAAAAACCACATGCATATCTTCAGACCATCCTTAAAGCACCTGTAAAGTTTCAAAAGGATCTGCCAAAAACTGTGGGAGGAGTTAAGGGGACAAGATACTTGCTCCCTATACACTTCTGTAGTATTAGAACTAAAAAAAATGTCTAAGTTCAAAATGTGTAAAAAGTGATAAAAAATAATTTCAGGATTCTGAAAAAACCACATGCACATCTTCTGACCATCCTTAAAACACCTGTGAAGTTTCAAAAGGATCAGCCAAAAACTGTGGGAGGAGTTAAGGGGACAAGGTACCTGCTCCCTATACATTTCTGTAGTATTAGAACTCAAACAATGTCTAAGTTACAAATGCGGAAAAAGTGATAAAAAATAATTTCAGGATTCTGAAAAAACCACATGCATATTTTCAGGACATCCTAAAAGCCCATGTAAAGTTTCAAAAGGATCAGCCAAAAACTGTGGGAGGAGTTAAGGGGACAAGGTACCTACTCCCTATA
Organism: Anodontia alba; assembly: GCA_964016985.1. Lineage (NCBI taxonomy): Eukaryota > Metazoa > Mollusca > Bivalvia > Lucinida > Lucinidae > Anodontia > Anodontia alba. Next base: position 15,688,623 of record OZ024826.1, read on the forward strand.
ATAGACCTGTTATATTAGAACTGAAAAAATGTCTAAGTTCAAAATGTGTAAAAAGTGATAAAAAATAATTTCAGGATTCTGAAAAAAACACATGCACATCTTCAGACCATCCTTCAAACACCTGTAAAGTTTCAAAAGATCGGCCAAAAACTGTGGGAGGAGTTAAGGGGACAAGGTACCTACTCCCTATACACTTCTGTAATATTAGAACTCAAAAAATGTCTAAGTTAAAAATGCGGAAAAAGTGATAAAAAGTTATTTCAGGATTCTGAAAAAACCACATGCATATCTTCAGGCCATCCTAAAAGCCTATGTAAAGTTTCAAAAGGATTGGCCAAAAACTGTGGGAGGAGTTAAGGGGACAAGGTACCTACTCCCTATAGACTTCTGTAATATTAGAACTGAAAAAATGTCTAAGTTCAAAATGTGTAAAAAGTGATAAAAAATAATTTCAGGATTCTGAAAAAACCACATGCACATCTTCAGACCATCCTTAAAACACCTGTAAAGTTTCAAAAGGATCCAACAAAAACTGTGGGAGGAGGTAAGGGGACAAAGTACCTACAAAAAATTCGGAACCACGCACCATGCCCCACAGAAAACCAAAAACAGTGTCCCTCCGCTTTTCTTCGAAAAGGCGGGGGACAAAAAAATCCTTCAATTGATGAAGGAGATATGGAGCGGACACGAAAAGTTAACAGACAGACAGACAACATAACATGACGACATATGACCCGTCCTTCAATGGGCAAATAAAAACCATGTGCCCATTTGAACAAAGCTTCAAACAGATATACACAAGAGTGACTTCTCTCTTTTTGACATTTTCCCTATGTTTATAAAAGACATTTTCCCTGTGTTAAATTGAAAATAAAATAAAAGGAAGAACTCATAAAACTCCTACCGTAATTATTCCTTTTGTCATTTTAGAATTTCTACACAGCTTTTTATAATATTAAAGCCTGCACAAGTCTAAAAACTTGTCAAAATACACTTTCACAATGCAAACAAAAAGACTCTGCCTCAGACTAACATGGCCTCCAGGTTTTCAATGATGTAACTTAAGACTTTACTGTTTAGAACATAGGGATTTTCTACTAGTGTGGTTTGCATTTGTTTGGTTTACAAGAATACAGTTCACTGAGGAGGTTCAGACTTTGGTAAAGGGATTATATAATTATTGAAAACTAAAACAAAACACATAATTTGGCAAGTAAAATATTATAAATAAACAGCTGCCATAACATCCCTTTCAGAAAAGTACTATTCTGGTAATGACGTCGCTTAGCAACGAGGCCATCTTAAATCAGCAATGTAAACAACAGAAAAGCCTGACCTCAGAGTCAAAAATAAGAATAACTGTAAAACCAGAGATCTAAATGCATTTTTTTCAAGGATGACAAAAGGTTTCAAATATGTAAGGCTATAGTTTATCATTACAGATGCTTTTACAAAATCCAACACAAAAACGTGTTTCCAAACTAGAGCTGTCAGAGGATCTCACTATAGTCCCGCTGCAGCGTTATCAGAGAAGAAATACAGTGTTGAAATATTTTTAATTCATGCTTATCAGATGCATCACAGTAAGACATGCTAACATGGCAATGTAAAATCTATCATGGGATTTAACTCCATGTGTTGGACCTGATTCTGGTATACATTATACATCAACCCCATCTCCATGTTTGTAGCAGGTTTCAACTTTGTTACCCTTACAGTTCTTGAGAAAAGTGCGACAAAATTTTTTCATTAATGGAAATTTGTAAAATCTATCAAGGGATGAAACTCCAAGAGTTATAGGCCCTTGGCCTAGATTCTGATATACACGATACAACAGCCCACTGTCCATGTGTGTACTGTTTCAACTTTAGAGCTTTCATAGCTCTGAGAAACCTGTAATGAAAATAATTTTTCATTTATGGTGAATTGGAAACCCTATAAGGGATTTAACTTCAGAGTTATGGGCTCTTGGCCCTGATTCTGGTACAAATAATACAACAGCCCACTGTCCATATGTGTACCAGATTTCAATTTTGTAACCTTTACAGTTCTTGAGAAAAGTGTGACAATTTTTTTTTATTAATGGCAAAATTGTAAAACCTATCAAGGGATGTAAATATAAGAGTTATAAGCATTTGGCCCTGATTCTGGTATACACACTACATCAGCCCACTGTCCATGTGTGTACCAAGTTGTAACTTTACAGCTTTCATAGTTCTTAAGAAATCTATCACGAAAAATGTTCATTGATGATAAATTGTAAAACCTTTCAATTTTTCGTTTATGGCAAATTGTAAAACCTATCACGGGATGTAACTCCAAAAGTTATGGGCCCGTTAGCCCTGATTCTGGTATACACAATACATCAATCAACTTTCCATGTTTGCACCAGGTTTCAACTTTGTAACCCTAACAGTTCTTGAGAAAAGTGTGATGAAAAGTTTTCATTAATGGCAAACTGTAAAACCTATCAAGGGATATAACTCCAACAGCTATAAGCTCTTGGCCCTGATTCTGGTATATACGATACATCAGCCCATTGTCCATGTTTACCAAGTTTCAATTTTACAGCTTTCATAGTTTCTGAGAAGTCTGTAACGAAACTTTTCATTAATGGTAAATTGTAAAAGCTATCAAAGGATGTAACTCCAAGATTTAAGGGCCCTTGCCACTGATTCAGGTATATACGATGCATTAGCACATTGTCCATGTAAGTACCAAGTTTCAACTTTACAACTTTTATAGTTCCTGAGAAATCTGTAATGAAAATGTTTCATTCATGGTAAATAGTAAAACCTACCAAGGGATGGGATGTAACTCCAAGAGTTATAGGCCCTTACCACCTATTCTGGTATACATGATACAGCAACCCACTGTGTACCAAGTTTCAACTTTGTAACCCTTACAGTTCTAGAGAAAAAGTGCAACGAAAATTTATCTGATAACTGGAGGGAAGGAAGGAATGATGGAAGAAAAGAATGATGGATGGAAGTAATGATGGAAGGACAAGGCAAACCCACTTTTTCAAAGTGGGGCTATAATGATGATAAAAAGATAGTAGGCAGAACACCTGGCATTACAATAAAAAGATGAAATCAGAGGTATACAGAGCTCCAGATAAGAGTGGATATCCACATACATTTTTCTTATTTCTTTACCAAAAAGTATGTTGTATACTCATTAGAAGTGCCTCTATGAGGACCACAACATATGTGTATGTATAAATAATTATGTATATGTACTGGTATGTTTAAATCTTGTTACATTACGAAAATATACCTATATAATTTTTACCCCCTTAAACCCCACTTTTATATAGTAAAACTGGGGTTTACAGGGGTATACATTATTTTTCTTATTTCAGCTCAGAAACATAGATTGTGGGTACTCGTTTGAACCGCCTCGGTGAGGTGGTTCTAATGAGTACCACAATCTTTGTTTCGAGCAGAAATATGAAAAATATCAGAATTTTTTATCTGAAAATTTTCCGTTTTTTTGGTTGTAAAATTTTCAATATATTTGAATAGGCGTGTTTTCATAATGCAAATTACAATTCTTACAGTAACATGTATACTTAATAGTGTTTGTAGCAAATACCACATTTTGCATCTGTTTAAATTATTCACCATGACATGTGCTTTGTTCAATGTTTTGGGGAGACAGATTCATATAATTAAGTCCTTGACTTTTTTTTCTGAATCTCGTCTGAAATATATTCATCTTGATATGAATTGTATCTGTATTTATACAAATAAAATATGTTTAATAACATATGAATAAATATCAATACTTTGGGATGAAAAAAGCACCTTATCTGGAGCTATGTAGAGTACCTTCATCAGGTGGGAACACAGCTTCAGCATTCTCATCAATAATTTGCTGGATGAAGCCGGACGTTGACTGACCCCACTCTTCAATGGACTGAAAGGAGCTATGGTCTATCTGGGCATGTTCAGCACAGACCTGAAAGAGAGCAACCACTGCGGTGCAATGTGAAACATCAACCATAACTCCAGATAAGAAAGGGTCTTAGCATTATACTTTACTTATTTCTCCATGAAAACACATGTTGTGGGTACTCATTAGAAGGGCCTTGCCCAGGGACTGATAATCAGTACCCACAACATGTATTTGTGGAGACATAAAAAAATATGAATGTTTCTCTCTTGAAAACAAATGCCATATCCATACATATGATGATTAAAAACTAGCACATATAAACAGTCAAACCTGACTGATAGTTTCAATCAGAAGAGCGAAATCATTCAAAATAATTTTGTTTCCTTTCTGAAAAGGGGTCTATTCTAAAATGACAGACTTTGCTCCCACAGGAAGCAAATTCTTTCCTATTACAGTAGAACTTTTTTCAGAAGAGACTTGGTCTGCAGGAAAACAAACAAGAAGTCATACAAGTCTCTCAAGTAACAAAGCCATCAGAAGAGATGGCAGATCCCCTGAATGAGGGCCAATATGGCCTCCAGATTATACATACAGAGAAACTTCACTAGAAGTACAAAAAACCCTCTAATCCTCAAGTACATTTCACAAAGTATCAGCAAGACATCTGCAAGGATATATATCTCAAAGGGTGCTGGAGTTATAGTGATAAAGTTTCTTTTACCAAATACTGTCAGGGGAGATAACTCAAAACCAGCAATATCCAGAGTTGTGGTTCTTGAATGCAACATGTCTTTCAAACTTATGCACAATTTTACCAAGTATCATCAATATACGTCTTGCTAAATACTGTCAGGGGTTATTAACTCAAAAGGGTGGCATCCAGAGTTGTGGTTCTTGTATGCAACTTACCTTCTCAACTTTCTGTACAATCCTATCAAGTATTATCAACGAGTTTCAAAGGATGTTGAGTTTTGGTAATCAGAAGGTTTCTATTACCAAATACTGTCAGGGGAGACAAAAAAAACAACAACAACAACAAAAAAATACAGCCTCCAGATTTTTGTTTCTTGTATGCAACACGCCTTCTCATCCTATCAAGTATCACCAAGATATATGAAAGAGTGTTGGAGTTATCATGATTACAAGGTTTCTAAGACCAAATAATGTCTGGGGAGATAAATAAAAAAAAGCGTGGAAACCAGAGTTGTGGTTCTTGTTAGCAACGCCTTCTCATCCTTGTGTACAATGCTACCAAGTATCATCAATATATCTGAAAGGGTGTTGCAAACTATCATAATCACAAGGTTTCTATTACCAAATACTATCAGGGGAGATAACTACTAAAAACCATGGCATGTACAGTTGTGGTTCTTGTGCTTGACACACCTTCTCAACCATGTGTACAATCCTACCAAGTATCATAAATATATCTGAAATGGTTTCTATTACCAAATATTGTCCAGGGAGATAACTCATGAACTGGGGAACCTAGAGATGTGGTTCTTGTATGCTACATGCCTTCTTAACCTCATGTACAATCCTACCAAATATTATTAATATATCTATAAGTATGTGTGAGTTATCATGATCACAAGGTGTCTATTACCAAATACTGTCAGGGGACATAACTAAAAATCGTGGCACCTGGTGTTGTGGTTCTTATACCCAACATGCCATTATGGATCTTGTGTTAATCCTAAGGGTGTTGAAGTAGCGGAGCTCGCTATAAAAATTTGCCTTTCAACTCTATGAGGTAAAATTTCAAGGGCAGATAACTCAAAATATGAAGCAGCACATGACATGCCTCCTAGACTTGATCCAAAACTCTACCAATGAAAATTGTCAATAAGCAGCCCTTATTCGATCTTCCTCCCCCCCCCTCCCCCCCCCCTTCCCCTACCGCATAAAGCATAAAACCTTTTTCTAACAAAATTTAAGTTTCAAAGTGCCGGTGTGACCTTGAAAGTAACGTCAAGGTCACCAAATAATAAAACCAGCAGTTGGTTAAAGAGATAGTGTGCACACAAACATTTTACTCCATTAACAAGGCTCACTTTTTGAGTATTTATAATGTAGTGACCCTGAAAATAAGGTCAAGGGCATCAAAATTGAATCACTTCTTTCCCCCATCCTGATGATGTATCTGTGCTAGTTTGGTCAAATTCCGGCCATTGGTTAAAGAGATAATGTGCACACAAACCTTTTACTGCATTAACAAGGCTCACTTTTTTTAGTATTTATAGTGTAGTGGCCTTGATAATAAGGTCAAGGTTACCAAAATCTAATCACTTCCTTGCCCCATTCTTATGATGTATCTGTGCTAATTCGGTCTATTTCCAGCCATTGATTAAAGAGACATTTGGCACACAAACTTCTTACTTCATTAACAAGGCTCCATTTTGAGTATTCATAATGTAGTGACCTTGAAAATAAGGTCAAGGTCACCAAAATCTAATCACTTCTTTGCCCCATCCTGATGATGTATCTGTGCTAGTTTGGTCAAATTCCAGCCATTGGTTAGAGAGATAGTGTGCACACAAACTTTTTACTGCATTAACAAGGCTTGCTTTTTAGAGTATTTATAGTGTAGTGACCTTGAAAATAAGGTCAAGGTCACCAAACTCTAATCACTTCTTTGCCCCATCCTTATGATGTATCTGTGCTAGTTCGGTCAAATTCCAGCCATTGGTTAAAGAGATGTTGTGAACACAAACTTTGAACTTCATAAACAAGCTTAAGGCTCCTTTAGGCTCCTTTTTGAGTATTTATAATGCAGTGACCTTGAAAATCAAGTTAAGGTCACCAAAATCTGATCACTTCTTTCCCCATACTGATGATGTATCTGTGCTAGTTTGGTCAAATTCCATCCATTGATTAAAGAGATAATGTGCACACAAACTTTTTACTTCATTAACAAGGCTCACTTTTGTGAGTATTCATAGTGTAGTGACCTTGAAAATAAGGTCAAGGTCACCAAAATCTAATCAATCCTTTGCCCCATCCTTATGATGTATCTGTGCTAGTTTGGTCAAATTCCAGCCATTGGTTAAGAGATATTGTGCACACAAACTTTTTACTTCATTAACAAGGATCCTTTAGGCTTCTTTTTGAGTATTTTTAGTGTAGTGACCTTGAAAATAATGTCAAGGTCACCATACTCTAACCACTTCTTTGCCTCATCCTGATGATGTATCTGTGCTAGTTCGGTCAAATTCCAGCCATTGATTAAAGAGACTTTTTTTCTGCCTTTTTTCTGCATTAAGAAAAAATTTTACAAAGGGCAATAACTCCAAGAGAATTGGCCCCTAGCCCTTACTTTCTCTTAGGTAGGTGCATCTTATTAATATCAATGTGTCTGCAGAAATTGATGAATATCCATTGCTGCATTTTCAAGATATTAGGAAAAACCCAGCGTCGCGGATGACACACTGACAGACGGACAACGTGAAAACAGTACTCCCGGGGGTGGGGGGGAGAGGGGGGGGGGAGTATAATTAATATATTCCAAAAATATCTCAAAGAGTTCAAGAGTTATACCGAACACACACAAGGGTATGTACAGATAGACAGACAGAAGGACACCAGTATAATCATTATATCACCCAAACCCATTGTCGGTGGATAAAAAGGGCAGGGAATCTACCGTGTATCCTGTCCCCTTAACCCTTGTCATGCTGAATAAATAAAGATGCCACACCTAATTTCCAGCCAATCAGCTTACTTGATCCGGGTTTTTGATAGACATACACATATTTAATGACAAACAGTGCAGATACAGATCAGTTGGCTTCTTCGAAAGCCAACTGATTTAGTTCTACACTGTTTGCTAAGATAGGGCATTTTGTGTTCAGCAAGAGAAGGGTTAACAGACCTCTCTAAATGAAGAACAAAGATGTGGTCATTTAATGGCAGATTGTCATTTATTAAAGGTCTAAATAAGCACAGACCCAAGGACTACAATTCACTACCAGAGCAAAAACTGCCATGGTAGAATATCTTAGCAATTTTTGAATGCCAGTTACTGACTTTCATGTCTGGTTCAAACAGCTGCCTTGTCATGGCCAAGCTGCTTCATCAGTTAAGTTTGAGATGTCAATCTACACTTTTTCCCTTCTTACTGTATTTATCCTAAATATTGAGACACCTTTATTCCTTAGATATTTGTTCTAAAGTTCATACAAGTCTATTTTCTATCTGTTAAAGTGTCTAAAATGTTGCTGAATTAGTGGCAAATAGTGTAGACCCAGATCAAAGGCAGCATTCTATAGCACATTACGAAAACAAGCCTATTCAAATATACTGAACATTTTATCACCAAAAAAAAGTGAAAACTTTCAGACAAAAATTCTTATATTCTTCATATTTCTGCTCAAAACATAGATTGTGGGTACTCGTTAGAACCGCCTCGGCGAGGCGGTTCTCGCCGAGGGGGTTCTAACGAGTACCCACAATCTATGTTTTTGAGCAGAAGTAAGAAAAATAATGTATACCCCTGTAAACCCCAGTTTTACTATATAAAAGTGGGGTTTAAGGGGGTCAAAATTATAAAGGTATGTTTTCATGATGATCTGATCTGGGTCAACACTGTTAGACCAGGCCCATCTGTGCCAATACTTTGGGTTATTATGGTAGTCAGTAAGAAACAGTTTTCCATAGCAGCACTTAGTATTTCACTTGAGTCTGTTATGAGATGATCTGAAAATATGTGGAGCTTTTATAGTCAAAAAAATAATAAACCTATTATCATATTTACTCTAAATATTAAGAGAGACATACATGAGCCAAAAGCAAAGATTTACATCACTGTGATTAAGTCAACTGTCTAACCCTAAAAGCACCAGTCACAACTATTGTCGTCTGCTTTGTCATCTGCTTGTGATTTTAAAAGTCATTTTTGCAAACAGTGTGGACCCAGATCAGACTGCTCCTTTAGGAGCAGTCTGATCAGGGTCCACACTGTTTGCCTGTATGCAAAAATAGGTTTGAAAAGTCTGCAAGAATATTCAGCAGACGACATAAACAGACGACATTTAAGGGTTAATCATGTCTAACATCACGAAAACATGCTTATATAATTTTGACCCCCTCAAACCCCACTTTTATATAGTAAAACTGGGGTTTACAGGGGTATACATTAATTTTCTTATTTCTGTTTAAAAACATAGATTGTGGATACTTGTTAGAACTGCCTCGCTGAGGCGGTTCTAACGAGTACCCACAATCTATGTTTTGAACAGAAATATGAAAAAAATATTCGAATATTTTATCTGAAAATTTTCATTTTTGGTGGTATTTTTTTTTTTTTTAGTATATTTGAATAGGCATGTTTTCATAATGACTTTTGCTTTTCCTCTTGGTATACAAATACACTTGTTCGAAATTTTGAATAAGTGTGCATAATTCCAGTTAAGAGAGGGTATCCACACAATGCTTTTCTTATTGCTCCACAAAACATACAGTATTGGACCTAATTACTGCACATGCTCCTATAAGCACACAGTCAAAAAATTTAGTAGACTTTAGATTACAGCCAGTGTACTTTTATCTACTTTTTTTATCCTTTTATCTACTTCTTTATACAAACATATGTTGTGGGAGCTTATTTGAATTGCCTCAACAAGTCGAAAATTTGTGTAGAAACAAGACAGTTATCAATACCTTTAGAATAAACTACAAACTACAGCTATCCCTCAATATGATCAATACCCATACTACGGCTTTTTAAATATTAAAATGGAAACAGTACCAAGGGAAAATACCTTGTTAAAAATGACCTTTAAAAGAAAAAAAAATATATAATTATAGGCTTCTTATCATCGTGGTTATTTATCTGAAGTTTTATGAAAATCTAGCAAAACCTAGAAATATTTTGCAACACAACAAAGGTGGATAAAGTGCCAAGGGGAAATAATCCTGCAATAAAAAAAACTTTTAAAACCATGCACAGCTACTCGTCATGCTGATTATTTCTGTGAAGTTTTACGAAAATCTAAAAAAACACAGTAGAAGTAGCTCTCTCCATAAACTTAGACAGATAGACTTAAGTGCCAAAGGCAGATAATCCTGCAACAGAAACATTAAGCACTGCTACTCATCATACTGACAATTCATCACGAAAACACGCCTATATTAGTTTGACCCCCTTCAACCCCACTTTTATATAGTAAAACTGGGGTTTAAATAATACATTATTTTTCTTATTTTTGCTCAAAAACATATATTGTGGGTACTCGTTAGAACCGCCTCGCCGAGGTGGTTCTAACGAGTACCCACAATCTATGTTTCGAGCAGAAATATGAAAAATATCAGAATTTTTTATCTGAAAATTTTCCTTCTTTAGTTGTAAAATTTTCAATATATTTGAATAGGCGTGTTTTCGTAATGTCTGTGAAGTTTCATGATGATTTAACAAACACTTTTGAAGTACTTTGCATCACAAACTTGGACAGAAGAAGGGACCAACCAATCAATGGAAAGATGGAATGACACATATAAACCCTTCATAATTTCATATGTCCATTTTAGAGCTAAGACACAATACAAAAATATAGCTCCAGATAAGAGGGGTATCCAATGAATATTTTCTTATTTCTCAATATAAACATGTTGTGAGTACACATTAGAAGCCCCTTTTAATGAGTACCACAACATGTTTTCATTACGAAAAAACCTGCCTATTCAAATATATAGAAAATTTCACTTCCAAAAACTGAAAATTTTCAGATAAAAAAACTGATATTTTTCATATTTCTACTCAAAACATAGATTGTGGGTACTTGTTAGAACTGCCTTGGTGAGTACCCATAATCTGTGTTTTTGAGCAGAAATAAGAAAAATAATTTATACCCCTGTGAACCCCAGTTTTACTATATAAAAGTGGGTTTAAGGGGGTCAAAATTATATAGGCATGTTTTCATGATGTTCATGGAGAAATAAGAAAATTATCAGTACTTTTGGTTGAAAAAAGTGCCTTATCTGGAGCTATGCTCCTAATTTTAAATGATCCTTTTAGTGGTAAGAAACAATACAAAACCTTCAAGGCTTTCAGCATTCCTATCTTCATGCTTTCTGTCAACAAACCAGATGTTCTTTCACTGTAGTGGCTTGTGAATAGTTCTATCTGATTATTCTTAAGCTGAAAGAAATAATAAAAAAAAATTCTGCATTTAGTTTGTTTGTTGTTTTTTTTTATACCATAATTACTATAAGTATTTGGACAGACAGACCTATGGTTAGTCATTTTTGCTATTATTTTTGTTGTTTTAATGAAAAATTGAATCCGCTCGAGTATGCACCAAGGAGGAAAGTACTTATATTTGTACATTTTATCATTGAGAACACTCGGGCACAATATTTTGTTAAACTTTTAAGTAATTTTATGCAAGTGTTCTATCAACAATGACAATATGCTCAAGCATCATTTGCCTATATAAATGCCTTGTTTCTTGCTACATACTCTAAGCCTATCCTGCTTTTTGTCAGAACAATAAAATGGAAAAATACAGCAATTTACTGATTTGAACAGATCTTTTTTGCAAAAATCCATCACAAAAACATACTTGTATAATTTTGACCCCCTTAAACCCCACTTGTATACAGTAAAACTAACGTTTACAGGGGTATACATTATTTTGCTTATTTTTGCTCAAAAACATAGATTGTGGGTACTTGTTAGAACCACCTATGCAATCTATTTTTTGCGCAGAAATATGAAAATATCAGAATTTTTATCTGAAAACTTCCAGTTTTTGGTGGCGAAATCTACACTATATTTGAATAGGCATGTTTTCGAAATGTATAGTCTTTTTCACTATTATGTATAACATAGGATTCCCCCCTTGGTAAAGTATGGTAATGGGTTATCATAGCTATAGGCATAGCAACAGATAAGGTGCTTTTTTCATCCGAAAAATGCTGATATCTTTCTTATTTCTCGACAAAAACATACGTTCAACATATGTTTTTGTCGAGAAATAAGAAAAATGTGGATACCGGTCCCCTCTTATCTGTAGCTATGTTTAATAGGTAAAAGTATCCAGATACATTTTATAATTTCTCCATGAAAATGTTGTGGTTGAAAAAAAAGTGCCATATCTACAGTGATGGAATTTAATGCGACCAAATATATAGGTTAACCCTTGTCCTGCTGAATCTGTCCCAATACTTAGGGTTATTATGGTACAGTGAACCCTCTTTATACTGACACTTGATACAATGACAAAATTTGTTATAATGACAATTTGAATGTCACGAAACCTTCACTCAAGAGGTGACAGTTAATGAGAAATTAAGCAAGAATATTGCATTAAAACTTTAAGCAACATAATATGTTTTTGGATATTTGTAAAAAGAATTGTCTCACTGAGGTGATTCTAACAAATATCCAAAACATATGTTATAGAAGGAAATAAGAATAAAACAATGTCTTTCTTACATATCATTCTGTCCATTAAGGATTCTTTACAACAGCAAATTCATTTAATGGCAACATCTTTGGGAACAAATGCTGTCAGGTTCAGTGTATTACCCGTGAGACTATGATCAGACAGCCAAAAGACTCAGTCACCAGATGACCAGAGGCTCTGGCACAATTCCAGGTAAGCTTGCAACCAAACAGTACTTATTGATATATTTTCTTGTTTCTCCAAGAAAACACGTTGTATTCATTAGAAGGGCCTCATGGAGGCCCTTCTAATAAAGGGCCTCATGGAGGCCCTTCTAATTAGTACTCACAACATTATGCTTTTAAGAAGATAAAAGCACAACATTTTACCAATAAGAAAAATAATTTTCTGAACATTCCTGTATAGTTCCAGATAAGCTTCCAACTAAAAAGTATTGATATCCTTTCTTGTTTCTCCATGAATACATAATTATGTTGTTATACTCATTAGAAGAGCCTCATGTAAGTGCTTCTAATGAGCACTCACAACATGTTTTTGTGCAGAACAAATAAGAAAAACAATTTTCTGGATTTCTGGATGCTCCTCTTATCTGGAGCTATGGTTCTGGGTTCTGTTTCCTTGTACACTTCAACCTCCTTATAACACGGTTCGTTATAACACGGTTTTGGATATAACACTGTTCTGATGGATCCCAAAAATGTAAAGATTATAATGAAAAATGACCATAAATGGTCATTTTTCAATATAATCTATACATTTTTGTTTGGATATAACCCGGCTGTTTAACTAGCACGTTTAATGCTATGGACCCCAACAATAGTGTTATAAAGAGGTTGTGGCATACAATGTTCAAGCTACAAAGGCCTTTACCTGTGAGACCTTGTTGTCAGACAGCCAGAAAACCCAGTTACAGCCAGGTCTGGTTTCTCTCTTCAACATTCTTCCTGTTACTACAATAGCTGGCCACCATCGAGCCTTACTGAATCTGCCCCATACTACAGTTCCTACTGGGAATACCTAGAAAACAAACTATATCTTTAACTCTTACAGCACCAAGCAAAAGTTTTAGTAGATGATCTTTTTTTTTCATAGAAAATAAGTCTTGACATTCCATGTAAATTGTCTGCCTGCGAAGACATTTATTTTCTATATAAAATAAAAAAAAAATATTTAAAAGTGTCATCTGCTGCAGTTGCTATTGGTTTGTTTGTGTTGAGGTTTTACGGCCCAGTCAACCCAATGGGGTCATGTCGAGCGCGGTCAGTTTACCTAACCACACGTTTACTGGGCAGGCTTAGTCCTCTAAGCGGTTAACCAGTATTGTGCACATTCTTTCGCCAGAAAAGGGAGAGAATGACCGTAGAAAATATTTCATGATCAATCTCCACGAAAGAATGTTGCCGACCCCGGCGGGGGTTGAACCCGCGACCTCCTGGTCTCCAGTCAGACAGCGCATCCAACTGAGCCACCGAGGCCGGCAGTTGCTATTGGTGCTTTAATGTTTAACCATTAATGCATTTAAAAGTAAGAAATCAATAATTCCAGATAGCTTTTCTATTATTTTACAAAAATAAGGCTTGACATTTGATCTTTCCTGAAGAGGCAGTGCTTAAGCCTTATTTTCTGGGAAAAATTATGCCTGAAATACATCTCATCAGTGTATAAATTAGTGAAAACAAAACCTATTTAAAATACAAATTTTCTCATTTTCTATTCTGCCCCAAAATAGGCCTATTCAAGTCTTTGCACTTTTGGTTAGCTAACAAGAGATTATTTAAATGAAAAGCTGAATCACATTTTCTGTGTATGTACAATCCTCTGGAGGCCATATTGGCTTTCGACTGGCGGATATGTCTTCTGACGGCTATTTTTGTTATTTGCGAGACAACTTTTGTTTCTTCCAGTTTGCTTTTCTGTACACCGAGTCCCTTCTGAAAAAGTGTCTACTTTAAAAGGAAAGAATTTGCTCCCTGGTGGAGCAAATTCTTTCCTTTCAGAGTAGACCCCTTTTCAGAATTATTGAAAATTATTTAAATGAAAGGCTGAATCATATTTTAGCCAAAAATAAGAAAACCTGGTGAGAGGTTTTTCAAATAAATATTTTTCCTCATGTGAATGGACACACTTTCAGGGAAGGTATGTCCTCCTAGGAGAAAATTCTTTCCTTTAAGAGTGGACCCCTTTTCAGAAGTGGCTTGATGTGCAAGGAAGCAAACAGGAATTCACGAAAGTCCTTTCCTTTTTAAAAATGGAGGAAAATCTTCCAGTTGTATCCATTCACTTTAATTCACAGCAAAACCATATGCTGGGGATACTTACCGTCATAGCCCTAAGCATTGGGACAGACAGGTTCAAGCAAGCAGTGCAGACCCAGATCAGACAACGCAGGTTGTGGCGTCTTATCAGGGTCTACACTGTTTGCCACCCATCTAGCAGTTTTTATACACATCAATCTGTAGTAAAATTTTAGGACAAGTTTGGTAAGGAATAAGGTGTTGCAATAGTTAGAGTAAATATGGTATTAAAATTTCTGTGTACTAGTAAGAAAAATACCAAATTTTTGGGCAAATAAAAACATCCACTTCTAATCTTCAGTCAATCAGATAACTTGCTCCAGGTTGTTGATATAAAACCACCTACTGAATGACAAACAGAGCAGATACACATTTGTTGGCAACTGATCTGGATCTACACTGTTTGAAAAGACAGGGCATATCCAGGTTCAGCAGGACCAATTATCAAGGTAAACCTTCTGTCATGCACAGTTTTCAGATCTGTTTTGCATAAATGAGCATTATTTCTATCAAATTACCATATTCGACCTAATTTCCGCACTGTGCACTTAAGTTTTTCAAAATTACTGAAAAACCTGTAGTAAACAATCTTCCTAGTAAGGGCACACCTTGAAGGAATATTAGCATCTCTAGGACTTTTCGGGGGGTATATTTAATGATGCTTATATGATAGGTGTTCTGTTTCTTATAAAAGCATATACTGTGGGTACTCATTTGAATTACCACAACAGGTTTATAAAAGCATAGGTTGTGGGTGCTCATTTGTAGAGGCAATTCAAAAGAGTACCCACAACAAATGCTTTTATAAAAGAAACAGATAAAATTATAGTGGTTTCAATCTGAAGAGATAGAAATTGCTTGACAGTGCGCTTATAGGAGCATGTGCGGTAATAAGGGCAAATATGGTAGGTTAAAATCGCTTCAGTGAAGGGCTCATGAAAATGACAATTGCTATTCAATCTGGCTTTTTTTCCATTTCTGAATGTGTTTGCAGATCTTGGGTTTTGGTAATTTCCGTGACTGACGGTAATTTCCACAGAGGGTGTTTCGGTAATTTCCGTGGCTGACGGTACTTTCCAAAGAATATTATTATTATTATTATCATTTTTATGTCATTTCTAAATGCAGGAGACATTTTTCTTCAATGACAAACACGACAACTGAAGCAAAAGCATGCCACATATCCATGCTACACATCCCATACTCCAGCTGACACACTCTAACATGGTTACCTTGTCGCAAATGCGAACCTCACAGACTCTGATCAGACTGTACCCGGAGTCTGATATGCTGAACAGCCTGTGTATTTTCTGGGCCTGCATAAGTCATATGTGCAATAAAGTTATCAACTGATATTCTTTGATCCCTAATTAATTTCCATCATTGAGATTATGAATGTGTGCTCCTTATTTTTGTTGTTGTTTTTTTTTTTGTTTTTTTTTGTTTTGTTTACTGGATGCTTCATGCAAAAGATGACAAGAAAGTGGAAAAAAGGTACCGTATTTTACTGCAAGTAAGTTAATAATGGCCATTTTTTCTTTTTTTTTTTTTTTTTATTCAGTCAAAAAGAGCAATTATGGATCAAATTTTAGATGTCCTTTTGAAGTCAAATTTAGTCCAGCTCATAAAAAAAAAAAAAAAAAAACGGTTTCAGACCAAAAGACCAGCTGTTTCTCAAGCCGTGTTTCAGTGGAATCAGAAAAAAATATTTAAAGTGTAGATGATGATGACAAGTTCAGGTTTTTAATAAGGTCACTGGTGTCAATCTATGAGGGTCATTTGGGACAAACTTCATTTTTGGAGGTCTGGGTGGATACACAGATGGATGACAAAGTGATCACTACAGATCATCTTGATTTTTACTCAACTAAGCTCAAAATAACTGAAAAAAAAAACACCCTACAAAGTCTCTGTAACTTTCGCTGAAATACAAAGCAAAACCATCTCAGTTAACCCTTAAAATGCCTAGAAAACCTGCATCTGAAAATGTTGTCTGTGTATGTCGTCTGCTGAATATTCTTGCAAACTTTTTAAACCTATTTTTGCATACAGGCAAAAAGTGTGGATCCTGAACAGTCTGATCTAGGTCCACACTGTTTGCAAAAATGACTTTTAAAATCTCAAGCAGATGACAAAGCAGATAACAATTGTTGTGCTTGGCAGTTTAAAGGTTAATGAACCCCATTGTATCCAAACAAATAAATGGTAGTATCTTCTGCATATTTTTGCTTGGATGCAACATCTTTGGGGTTCACAATTAAACCTTATCATATCCAAACTGCATGTGCTATTATGAACCATGTTATAAACAGTTCTCATGTATATCGAGATAAAGACACTACAGTAGTTACCCTAAGTATTGGGACACTTCAGTTCCTTACTCTACTGGTCTTAAAATTTAAAAAGGTCTATTTTTCTACCTATTGATGTGTTTACAATATTACTTGACAAATGGCAGTGTAGACCCTGATCAGCTGCATTTTGCAGTGTCTGATCTGGATCTACACTGTTTGCTCATGCCTGTCTATCCCAATACTTAGGGTCATTATGGTAATCCTAAATCTGATTTCTGAAACCCTACCTTTTTGTCCACAGTTTCCTTGGTTTGTTTTATTGAATGATGATCTGATAAACTGAGGCTTTCCTCAACTCGACCATTCACTGGCACTTTTGTGCTAGCTGCTGTCAACAGGCATTCTTCATAGATCTTTTCACACGAAGCCTCACTTTCTGCTGCTTTTCTACAAGGAAAGATACCCTGAGAGTTGGCCTTGCTTTCTTCATCATTACTATTGCATATAGTATGCTTTTCTTTATTAATGTTCTTATCCATCATATTTTCCCGACCTTCCTCCAATAAAGGCTCATGCTCAACTCCAACACTGATGCTTTGATCATAGTTCATGTCAAATATTTCCTTAACAGCTGCATTTTTCTGAACATCAGGCCCCTTTTCAATACCAACTGCATGCCCTTCAGAAACCATTTCTGCTGTGTTATTCATAAACCTATCTGAAAGTAAAGATTTGCTATTTCTTTCTTTAACATTTTCAGCTTTATAAAGACCAGCTAAAGCAGCAAGTACATTTGCTTCCTTTTCTTTATCAATATTTTCAGGTATCATAGACTTATCAAAAACACACTCATCACTAAATTTAGGTAAATCAGTTACACTTGTTATACCTTCTGCATTCACATGCTTTCCCATTATCTCAGCAACTCCACCATCATAAACATTTAGCATCTGATCGTTTGTTCTCATTTCAACGTTCAAGACTTCAGCACTGAAAGTGACACTGCTCAGATCTGACATGTTTAAAAGAATGTCTGTATCTTCTGAAGTTAGCATTTGTTTTTGTTTGCACTTCTTATGACTGCCATTATTTGCAGCAATGCCAGGTATAAAATTTTCATCCAGTTTTCTAGCTTTTAATTTTGACATTTGTGATGAACTGTTTTTAACACTGTCCTTACTTTTCTTAATGTTTTGTCGCTTCTTATCTGGAAAATAAGTGACTGGAGAATGTTTACGGAGAACCATTTTAGGGATCATCACGTTTGACTCTAGTAAATCAAGCAACTCCTCTGAATCTGTTAATTGAATATGGGAATTCTGATTTAAGGATTGTGCTTGTATATTTGTTGATTCTTCAAGTGCATTTGGTGAGCAAACTGATTTTTTTGTATCAGTTGTGGAACTGCTGTTCTTTCTGCTCCTACTCCTTCCAGGAATCTTTGTCTTTACTATATGTCTGGGTACAGATTTTGTTCTTTCATGTTTCTGGGGCAAACATTTCAACTGACTCTTACAACATTCTGACAACCTATTTGCTCTCAGGTCTGATGGTTTGAACTGCATATCCAAAACACCGTTTGTTACAACATGACTTCTTTCATTCACATCACTTACTGTTTGTAAGCTACATGTTTCCTTACCAAAACATATCTGCTCATCTACATAGCTGTTTGATATTGTATCAGTTTCAATTGTATGAATGTTCTGATTTTTACTTTTAATGTTCTGCTTCTCTTGAGTATTGTTAGACAAATACAGAATGTCTGCTAGAGAAACAGCAGTCATACCTGAACCAATACATGTATTTCTATTTGTCTTTATCCCTTCTTTAGAATTTTTTATGTCTTTAGATTTATTAATCTTCCTTCTTTTATCAGTCTCTTTGTTGATCTGTTTATTTACTTGTGGGAAATAGTTAACAGGAGAAAGATCCCTAAGAGTTCTCTTCTGGACTCTAACTTGACCTTTGAAGTCATCCTCTTTCAACTTCGTATTCAGTTCTGCTTCATCAAGTGTTTCTTTCTGTCCTGGCAATATTCCTTCTAAATACATATTTAACACCTCAGTATTAATCACCTCAATACTGTTGCATTTTTTTAAGCTCTCCTTTCCATCTTCCATATGTCCTCCACTAGGGCTAGTGCTATTATCAGAAGATTGACAAATTATTGTAGTTTTACCTGATGAAAGTCCATTTTTGTTCTCTGAATTTTTACTTGAGCTGTTATATCTATTGCTACATACTGATATGTTTCCCTTTGATGAATGCCTATCTGAAGTCACCATAATGTTTTCTTTTGAAGAATCAATACAATGCATATTGGGCAATTGCTCTTGATAGGATTTTTCATGTTTTTCACAAAGTTCATCACAATCATAAACAGAGTTTTCTGGAGAGATACCCATCTCCTGTAGCAAACTATCAATATCAAAATCTTTAGTAACAGCATGTTTTGCTAAATCTGCCTCAAAAATGCCATCAAACTTAATGCAGTTATATATCCCTTTGCCTGCTGAAAAGTTGGATACCTCAAAATCATCTTGATCATTTACTGAGACAGTAAAACCAAAGGCCTTTGGGGGCAAACTATTTAATGTGTCTGGAAAAGAGTGAAGAGAAATACTTGTTCCTGCCAAAGTTTTAACCTTGGTTCTAACAAGTTTTGACAAATTCTGATGATTGTTGTCCTTCTTTAATCTCAGTATTTTGCCATTCATTTTTAAATCTTTATGGTGTTTATTTAGAAATTTAATTTTGCCAGAATCTTTAAATGTTTGTATTATGTCTTTATACCAGTACAAAACAGTTAATGGATCTTCAATGCTCTCCTCACATTCAGACTTTAATAATTTAGAATTCAATGTATTCTTTTTTTTCTTGGGAAAATAGTCCACAGCTTTCCTCTTTCTTAAATTTCTAATTCCTGTAGATGAATCCCTATCCTGTATTTCTGAACTACTGGCTTTCAAATCTTGTGAATTTTCCATTTCCTGATCAAATGGACATGTTTTATCTCTATCTCCTGCAACAGAAATCAGTTCAGAATCCATCATTCTGTTGCTATCTTGTCTTGGTTGACTTCTATCAGTATTTTTGCTGGGACTATTTGCATCACTTTCTTTATCAAAGTATGTTTCAGTTTGTCTATCAAAGTTCTCATCCTCTTCTCTAGATGAACAAGAAGATATTGTCTGAGCTTCTGTTGTTGCTGAAGAAATACCAGTAAACATAGCTCCAGATAAGGGGCTTTTTTCAACAGAAAAGGATTGATAGTTTTCTTATTTCTTGTCGCAAATATATATATGTTGTGGGTACTCATTAAAAGCACTTGGCGGGACACTTCTAATGAGTACCCACAGTATATGTTTTTGTTGAGAAATAAGAAAAAAGTATTATGTTGATATCCCCTCTTATCTATAGCTAAGAGTATATTATAAAATATTCCAAAGTAGGGAATACAAAACAAACTAGAACAGTGTTTTCAGAGGAAAACGTATGTCCCCCCCACCAGTCTGAACAGACATATTGTTTGAACAGACATATTGTTAAAATAGATTGTATCCTTAATAAACTCAAGGTCACAATATACCTATATGTAAGTTTGGTCAAAATTCATCCATTCCTCAATGAGATAGGGTGCTGACAAGCCATTTTCTAAAATTATAGCCCTTGTGTAACCTTGAAAATAGGATCAAGGTCACAAAAAATCTTATCAGTTCTTGTCTCTGTCTCAACAATATAGCTGTGCAAGTTTGGTCAAAATCCGTCCATTCATTCAGCAGATAGTGTGCAGACAAGCCATTATCCAACAATCTGAGCCCTCCTGCGACCTTGAAAATGGGGTCAAGGTCACCAAAATAAAATTAGTTATTTTCCATGCCACAACAATTTGGCTGTGCAAGTTTAGTTAAAATCCATCCATCCTTCAAGAGATACAGTGCAGACAAGCCATTTTACAACAATCTAAGCCCTAGCGTTGTCCTTGAAAATGGGGTCAAGGTCACCAAAATCTACAGTTCTTTTCCATGTTCCAAAAATATAGCTGTGCAAGTCTGGTCAAAATCTACTCATTCCTTCAGGAAACAAGGTGCAGCAAGCCATTTTCCACCAATCTAAGCCTTAGTGTGACCTTGAAAATGGGGTCAAGGTTGTCAAAATCTAACCAGTTCTTTTCTATGTCTCAACAATTAAGATGTAGAAGTTTGGTCAAAATTCATTCATTCTTTTAGGAGATAGGGTGCAGACAAGCAATTTTCCAACAAATCTAAGCCCTCCTGTGACCTTGAAAATGGGGTCAAGGTCACCAAAATCTAATCAGTTCTTTTACCTGCCCCAGCATTGTAGATGTACAAGTTTGGTCAAAATCTATTCATTCCTACAAGAGATAGGATGCGGACAAGCCATTTTTGCTACAATTTAAGCACTCCTGTGACCTTGAAAATGGGGTCCAAGTCACTAAAATCTAATCAGTTCTTTTACATGTCCCAGCATTGTAGATGTGCAAGTTTGGTCAAAATCTATTCATTCCTACAAGAGACAGGGTGCGGACAAGCCATTTTCCAACAATCTAAGCCCTCCTGTGACCTTGAAAATGGGCTCAAGGTCACCAAAATCTAATCAGTTCTTTTACATATCCCAACAATATAGATGTGCAAGTTTGGTTAAAATCTATTCATTCATTCAAGAGATAGAGTGCGGACAAGCCATTTTCCAACAATCTAAGCCCTCCTGTGACCGACGGGATCCGCACTAAAAACAATATGTCCCCTACCCCCCATGGTGGGGGGACATAACAAAACAGGAAAACAGGAGACATGATTTTATTGAATCTGTTCGTAAGGAATAATGAACGCTGCAACATCCCTTATGCCCATGAGCAGCTTTGGGAGGGATTCTATTTTCACATATAGGTCACTAAGACCAACATTTATTTTGCCGTCAAACTTTTTGCATAAGACTGTGAAATAGAGGCCACTGTGACCTAAGTTTATTTTATGGTCAAACTTCAGGTCATACTGACTCACAATCTAAAATATAATGTTTATACAAGAAATACCCAAGATACAAGAGCAAAATCACTGGACCATGAAACATTGGTTATTTTGAAGTCAATCTTCAGGTCATATTGATTCATAATCTGAAAATATGTTTATAAACCAAATATTTAAAATGATAGGTAGAATCACTGGACTGTGAAATATAGGTAACTGCGGCCTACATTTATTTTGAAGTCAAATGCCAGGTGATACCGAAGTCTAATCTAGAGGTACGGTGTTTATACATGAAATACTTATCGAGATATCAGGCAAAATCACATGACCATGAAATATAGTTTGTTTTGAAGTCATAATCAGATATGTTTGTACACCAAATATTGCAAGATAAAAAGTAAAATCACTGGACTGTGAAATAAAGGTCATGGTGACCTACTTTCTTTTGAGGTCAAATGTCAGATGATACTGAAAGATAATCTGGAAGTATGATGTTTATACATGAAATACTTTTCAAGATGTAAGGCAAAAATCACTGGAGCGTGTAATATAGATAATTTTGAAGTGTAACCTTAGTTCATATTGACTCATAACATGCCTACCTAAGGAATGAATGCGTAACCATCAGTTAAGATTGTGAAACAATCACAGCGACATCGGTTAGGCATTCGATAACTCAAAAAATGTAAACAAACTTTGCATTTTCTGTGTTTCATGAGCG
The DNA here is from genome assembly GCA_964016985.1 of Anodontia alba. Taxonomy (NCBI): domain Eukaryota; kingdom Metazoa; phylum Mollusca; class Bivalvia; order Lucinida; family Lucinidae; genus Anodontia; species Anodontia alba. Next base: position 15,711,231 of record OZ024826.1, read on the forward strand.
ATATAAATGTTTTGAGGAAATTATTTGAAAAAACGGGGAATTACATTCAACAGCCCATTGATATCAGTGTCTGTGGAGTAAATCTCAGACTACCTACTTCACGCATACTGGCTGAATTATTTTTTGCATGCTGGAGGTGTACCGAGAACCACAGAAAAGACGTGGAAATTCGTGGTGTTTATTGTCCTGTATTTAATTCTGCACTTTGCTATAAGTTCAGCATATCATCATGCACACATGATAGACACATAATGATTATTTGTGTTATAGATATTTCGGCTGTCAATGCAGCATTGTTGAGAAATCGCCACGGGAAGGGTCGAAAATGGGTGGTTATGCATAAGATCTAAATAAATAATAACAATACTTACAGCTCCAATGCATAACCACTCATTTTCGACCCTTACCATGGTGATTTCTCAACAATGCTGCATAGACAACCAAAATATCCGTAACACAAATAATCATATGTGTCTATCGTATGTGCGTGATGATTTGCTACACTTCTAGCAAAGCGCAAAATTAAGTAAAGGACAATAAACACCTAAAATTTCTATGTGTTTTCTAAAGCTTTTGGTACACCTTCAGCACGTGAAAAATAATTCAGCCAATATGCGTGAAGTAGGTGGTCTGAGATCGATGGGTGGTTGAATGTAATCCCTGTTTTTCAAATAATTTCCTCAAAACATTTGGATCACTCATGAAACACAGAAAATGCAAAGTTTGTTTACCTTTTTTGAGTCATCGAATGCCTATCTGATGTCACTCTAATTGTTTCATGTTCTTAACTGATGGTTAAGCATTCATTTGTTTGGTAGGTGTGCATAATCTGAAAAATATGTTTATATACCAAATATTCCAGATATTATGTAAAATCACTGGACTGTGAAATACAGGTCACTGTTACCCGAGTCTTTTTCAGATAAATGGAAAAAATAACATCCATCAGTTAATTTTTTTTAAGGGACGTTTCAGCTAAAATTTCAATTTGTACTGGTAAACTGATCTATAAAGTAACATAAATTGGCTATAGGAAAAGTCTCAAAATGATTTAGTCCTTTTCACAAAGTCATATAATGCAATTATGATATACATAGGGTAACATCCGTCACTTCAAAAGATGCCACAAAACAAAGCAGAAATTTCTTGGTTTCACTAAACATTTGTTTGTAAAGATTTCCTTTAATATTCTCTGATGAGAACTTGTTTGAAAAAAAAAACCAAAAAAAAAAAAAACCCTAAAACATTGTATTTTCTGGACAAATATAATGTCAAGGTAATGTCTGTCACATTCACATTGTTGTAAAATAATTGTAATATTTTCTAAAGTATGTCATGAAGTGTCTTTTTATAGCCAATTTATGTTACTTTATAGATCAATTTACCAGTACAAATTGAAATTTTAGCTGAAACATCCCTATCGATATATATCTATCGAGTGAAAAGCATCATCTTAATTATGGCTTTCGTCCATAAACATGCACACAAATAATGCTGCAGTTACTTTTGACATTCAACATTGTGTTGGACGTGACAACAGAAAATTGGTTGACCAACATAATTCTCACACCACTTCTGCTTTCACTTTGCACTCTACGCTGGAACTGATGACGTTTTTCACATACGGTGAACCATTAACTTTACAACTTTGTGAAAACTACCCACGCATCTATTTTAGTTTACGGCCAACAAAGGGTATAAATGGACAATATGAATTGACCAACACATGACAATGGCATAATAAAACAGCCATACTGTGCTAGCCTGCACATTAATCGTTAAGAAGATTGTTTTAAATAACTATTTGAACATTTTCCACCAGACATCTTTTAACTGAACCTGTGCAACATAGCGCTTCCAGGTGCTATTTCAATTTTGGGCAGTTCAGGCCTCAGATTCAATGACCAGTGGGTTGGGGCTTGACGATTTACCTTTGGTTCAACTATTGGTTTTCATTTACTCTGTCACACAGCAGAATTAGCCATGAGTACTCGACTTTGTTTATCATAGTGATGAATTTTGATTTTTTTGTTTTCGCTTTGATACTCTGATTGAGTTGGGAGCCTTTATGCGAACCGAATTTTTATGTTTTTCTATATTAAGAGTTACATCAGGACACAGGGTAAAGTTGGCTGTCCGTAAAAGTGCTTTAAACCCTTAGGTGGTTTGTTCTACTGACTGTTCTTAGGTGGTGGTCCCGGTGTTAGTCTTACTCTTTGTGGCTTTGTGGTTTATTCTACGAGGGGATTTGTTTTATATCTTGCCTTGTGTTATTTTATTCTTGTGTTTTACAGTCCTTTTAGCATTGTGACTACCTCGCTTGGGGAAGAGAGAGCTAGTCTTGGTGCTTTTCTTACGTTTGTTCGATTTGCGCTTGTTTTGGTTTTGTCCATTTCCTCTTCCTCTTGGTGTCTGTGAAGGGCTGCGGTTTGTGATTCTGACACTCCCTGGATATTTCTGAAGTAGTTTTGATAGACAGCGTAACGGGCACAACACATACTTTCAGCAACTAATTTATCTTTGAAAATATGCTTAGAAACACTTAATAATGGCTGAATATATAGCAGAAATGTTATTCTGGCTGTCAATTAGTAACAAACCGTGCAATTCTTCAAGTTGTGATCTCACCTATTTTGACATACCACATCCAACACATCATTATAAGAGGGGCTAAAAAACAATGACATTTCCCACCAAAATAAAAACTGTGTCACATTTATCAATACCTTGATTTAAATTTTATCATGGCTATCTCTTTGTTGCATGAAAAGAGGTAACTTGTATAAAATGTTCAGTTATGTCTCATAGAGGTAAAAAAAAAAATAAATTCAAAGTGACAGCCGTTATTTCTTCAATTTATCTGAAAAAGACACACCTATATTTATTTAGCGGTCAAATGTCAGGTGACACTGAAGGATAATCTGAAAGTATGAAATCTAACAGTTAACACATGAAATACTTTTCAAGATATAAGGCAACACCACTGGACTGTGAAATATATATCATCATGACCTAAATTCATTTTGCTGTCAAACTTCGGGCCATATTGACTCATAATTGTAAAGTATGAAGTTTAAACATGAAATATTCTTCAAGATATCAGGCAAAATCATAAGGCTGTGAACTATGTTACTGTAAACTAATTTCTTTTAAGGGCAAACTTCTGTCATACTGACTCATAATCAGAACGAATGATGTTTATAATATTATATCAAATACTCAAGAAATGTAGGTGTCAATGTGACCTACATTTATTTCGAGGTCAAACTCAAGGTCATGCTGATTCATAATCCATAAGTATGATGTTTATATATCAAACACTCTTCAAGATAAAAGGCAAATTCATTGGACTGTGAAATGTAGGTCACTGTGACATACATTTATTCTGAACAAAAGCATGTCCTCCAGGATACCTATGGTCCAAGCATGAATGCTTTGTGATATGCAGTTGTCCAGATATGAACATTTGAAAAACTTGAAGGGAATGTGCACAAACGTTGATGGGTATGACTAGTATGACTACAACAGCTTTCCATGTACTCCATACAGACGAGCGAATGTGCACAAACGTGGACACAGATGACTGGTGCCACTACTCTGTACAGGAGAGCTAATAACGTAATAATATCAGCACTATATCCTTTTGACGGCAGTAGCGTATTTATGCATAATTTCTATCCCCCACTTTTTTAATGACCCTCATGGCAAGATTAATACAGGCAATTTTCCAGTTCTAGTACTGTTTAATATGATAGTATGCAGGATAATAATAGTATGAACACCAGCTCTCTAACATGTAAAGAAGGGCGCGAAAGGCTTCCACAGTAAGAAAAAATGGTCGAATTTTCGGACCAAAAATGTTGGGTTTACCATTGTACCTCCGTAATGCAGCCCTGTCAACATTCAATCAAGTGCGGCTCAAAAGGCCAAGCATACAAAATGCACAAGGAAAGGCAGTACAAGTGTATCATATACCTATCACTACTACAATTAAATATTCCAAAGTAGCCATCCTTTGGAAATACAGAACAAATCAAATCAGAAAATACCAGACTCAGTTTATTGAATCTGATGAGATATAATGAAGAAGTCAATCCCCCTGAGACATGCCTACTGCGTGATTTGAGCAACAGCAATAATTGTGGTTCTATAAAGGTTTTTACCAAACTCGTATCATATTTATATATAGACACGACTGCCATCTTGTCAGATCTGAATCATTTTAGCAATCTTTTGTTCCTCCAACCTAAAGGAGCTCTACACAGTGGCTTCAGATGATGTTTGAAAATACGGCTGGATGTCAGAAAAAAAGAGATCATATAGCCTACTATATCTCATCTTAAGCCTTCAGCTCAGCTGAGCTAAATATAGAAATAACTGTACTTTGGATACTTAAAAAAGTAAAAACAATACTTTGGGTACTTTGAAAAGTTTCAAGCTGTACAGTTTTACTACAGGGATATTCCTGGAATGGGCCCTATCCATTTGTGTGAAAAACATTAATGTTAGATTTAAACTGAATTTACCTTTGGCTGGGATCCTGCATGTACAAGCTATTCAAATCCAGTGTTCATTATGATCTCAGGCATGTATTAAGGATTCTAGGCCCATCAAAATTTCAGGCAGACCATCAAAATTTAAAAAGGCCCATCTAAATTTTAAATTTTACCTGTATTAGAATGGGACATGGGCCCCATTTCAAGGGCCAATGGTAACTTTGGGCTAGAAATATCCCTGTTATTACGACTGGTATTCACTTAAACCCATTTTAGTCTGGCGACCCCCAAAAGGACTACTAAACAGTGCAGACCTAGATCAGATGCGACAGAATGTGATGTCTGATCAGGATCTACAATATTTGCATTTAATACAGTAATTTCTATACAACCTATAACTTAATAATAAAATCTAACCAGACACCCTGATATTAGAAACAGAACGGTCCAATGAGTTGTAGCAGAAAAGTCAACTCAACATAAACGGAATAATAGCACATGTACATGCATGTTACCATATACCTTTACTGAGTACCAATTATTCTCTCAGCTAAATGCATACGCAATGGGAAAAAGCACAATTTCCAATTAAAAAATGCATCCTATCATCAGACAAAAAATGAATTGTACCACCAAGTTCATCAAGATTTCTTCAGCTTGTCAGATGCAAGTAAGACTATAAACCGTTGAAAACTCATGGGAAAATGCTATATCTAGGCAGGTAAAAATAGAGAAAAACTAGAAAAAGTGTCCATAGGACACAGCTGCCCCCGCCAAAATGCTATTCAGAAAAAGGTTACATATGTAGTCAAGGGCAGATAATTCATAAATCAAATAAGCAAGAATTGTCTTCCATGTTCATTACACATCGCCTAAATGTCTGCATGCATCTGTAAATTTTCTTAAATATATTCGATATGGTTTTGGAGTTATGGCCCACACACAGTTTACTATACGGAACTAAGTCAAGGGCAGGTAATTCAAAAACCAAACAAGCGAGAGTTGTCTTCCTTTTTCACTACACATCGTCTCAATGTCATGCATGCACCTGTAAAGTTTCATAAATATATTCCATACGATTAAGGAGTTATGGCCCCCACACTGTTTACTATATGGAACCAAGTCAAGGGCAGATAATTCAAAAATCAAACAAGCAAGAGTTGTCTTCCTTTTTCACAAACAAGCAAGAGTCTTCTTCCTTTTTCACAACACATCATCTCAAAGTCATGCATGCACCTGTAAAGTTTCATAAATATATTCCATACGGTTAAAGAGTTATGGCCCGGACATGGTTTACTTTATGGAAGTTATGGGCAGATAATTTAAAAACCAAACAAGCAAGAGTTGTCTTCCTTTTTCATGACACATCATCTCAATGTCATGCATGCACCTGTAAATTTTCATAAATATATTCCATATGGTTAAGGAGTTATGGCCCGGACACGGTTTACTATATGGAACTAAGTCAAGGGCAGATAATTAAAAAACCAAACAAGCAAGTGTTGTCTTCCTTTTTCATGACACATTGTCTCAATTTCATGTATGCACCTGTAAAGTTTCATAAATATATTCCATAGGGTTATGGAGTTATGGCCCAGACACGGTTTACCATATGGAACTTAGTCAAGGGCAGATAATTCAAAAACCAAACAAGCAAGAGTTGTCTTCCTTTTTCACGACACATTGTCTCAATGTCATGCATGCACCTGTAAAGTTTCATAAATATATTCCATACAGTTTAGGAGTTATGGCCCAGACAAAAATGGGGACAGACAGACGTGCGTTGGGGATGGACAGACAGGGCAGATAATTCAAAAATCAAACAAGCAAGAGTTGTCTTCCTTTTTCATGACACATCATCTCAATGTCATGCATGCACCTGTAATGTTTCATAAATCTGTTCCATACGGTTTAGGAGTTATAGCCCGGACACGAATTCGTACGTACATATGGGACGGACGGACAGGGTTAACACTTAATGCCCTTCCGCTATTCTTCGAATAGGCGGGGGCATAAACATGTAGAATCTTGTTTGACTTAGCCATTGCTGTAAAATTGCATTGACCTTTTTTCCTTAAAAAATGCTAGTCTATGTAAATTATCAATTGATAGGCCCCTTTTGAAAAATGCATACATTATATTTTTGTTTGAAAAAAAAAAAAAAAAATTCTGAAACTACCACAGCAATGCTGCTTGCACATCTCCATTATAATTTTTGTAATATGACTTTTGTCAAAAGTAGCCATGTGATCACAGAGAGAACTCTGGCCCTTGGACCTCTTTATTCCTGTGTTTCAACGAGAGAGTGATAGTTTTACCTTGATCTCTAAAAAAGGCTGAACAGTCCACAATGATGGTTGGCGATAGGAGTTCAAACCGAGATTCAAGTCCTTGTTTTCCACTTCTTCTGTGAAACTCAGACAACTTCCAAAATAGTCCATCTCTAGAACTATGTTCAAAATCAGAGAAATTGCAGATTTCCCCACTAAATTTATCGGTTATGGCTTTACCCTTACTGACAGTAATTGTCTGACACCGTCTGTCAAAATCTGGTCCACCACAGGTATCATTTTGACTACTAGTACTACAATTATCTAGGACAGACCTTAAAGCTGTCTGGGTTTCAAGTGAAGTTCTTTTGTCATGGACTTCCTGATTGTTTGCGACCTGTGCTAGGTCAGCTACAGGACCTTCAGTGCCTGAAGATGCAAGTTCTACTTCAGTGTTTCTTTGATGCACAGCAAAAATTAGCAAGTTTGAGTCATTTCCTGAAGTATTTTCTGATAAAGTAGTCTGTTCTCTAGTCACTTTACTTCTGCATGAACTTCTCTCCACAGTAAACTTAGAGCTCTTCATCTGCTCATTATCAAACACAATACTTTGACAAACTTTTTCATCTTGAACAACAGTTTGCCCCACTTGAGACGTCGACTCTTCTACTGAAATTTTCCTACTGTTGTCATTAACTTCTACCTTGTCTTTGATGGCCAGTCCTCTAGTTTCTTCACTCATCTTTGCAACCTGCATTAAATAAATATTTGGGCCCAGTTGTTCAAAACTAAGTATGTCATTACCGGTAGTTAACTTATCGTTAAAACTTTGATTGTTAAATATGGCATATATGCTAATATTTTTGCTGCAAAAATGTGAGTAGCTTTTGCATTTGCATTTGCAAAAGCTACTCACATTTTTTCAGCAAAAATACCTGTGAATTAGATATTGTAGTTACTAGGAACAGTTAACATTTTAACCACTAATGAGCTTGTTAAACTAACGATGTCTTTAGTTAACGTATGAGTATACCCACATTTTCACTACAGCACATCTAAGGAGTATCAACAATTTAATAGAGAAATAAAGAAAGTTCTATATATCAGTACCACGGGTCAAGAAACTAATTTGCCAATTCGTCCAGTTTTTTTGGCTGCATTCACAGAGCCTGGCAAGTCATTTTGGGCCGCATTTACTGAGTTTGCCGTGGGGAGATTTCTGTATTTTCCCTTACCATTGTCAAAGAATTCCATATTGGTATTTCAAAAGCAGATCTTGCTTTATAATTAACATAATGAATAACATACCAACATTGCTTACACTTGCTGAACTTTGGTGCACATAAGTATCATGATTATAAATGGCAATATAGCTCCATAGTATCAAACATGCATGATTTTATGTGCTTTTTTTACTTTCACAACAACCGAGCACTCAGTCGGTGAAGAGCACAAAAAGGAAACAACTGAAATCTCTTCATGTCGTGGCGAGTCATGTTTTTCATGTTCTCGTTGCACTGCAGCTAACCACTACATTTTCTTTCTTCCTATGCATCACGAAAACATGCCTATATAATTCTGAGCCCCTCAAACCCAACTTTTATATAGTAAAACTGGGGTTTACAGGGGTATACATTATTTTTCTTATTTCTACTCAAAAACATAGATTGTGGTACTCGTTAGAACCGCCTTGCCAAGGCGGTTCTAATGAGTAGCCAGAATCTATCTTTTGAGTAGAAATATGAAAAATATCAGAATTTTTATCTGAAAACTTTCAGTTTTTGATGGTGAAATTTTCAATACATTTGAATAGGCATGTTTTCGTAATGTGGACCATAAAAAAAAAGTGTTTCACCCTAGTGCTGTGTCAAGGCCAAGCACATCTGACTTTGGGAGACTGAGCATGTTAAATTGCAATGAAGCACTATAAGATCTTTTAAAACTAAATAAATTAACAACAGCGAGAAAAACATCTTTTATTGTTGTAATGTGCCACCAAGCAGGCATAACAGCTGTCCCTTTGATCTACTGTAATAAGCCCAGTGTTGGGACAGACAGGCCTGAACAAAAAGTGTAGACCCAGATCAGAAGCTACAAAATGTGCGGCTTCAGACTCTCATCAATATTGTCTACCACTCATCTAGCAATGTAAAAAATGCCTGAAGGGGTAGTAAAATAGACTTCTTCAAATTTTTGGACCAGTTGGGTAAGGTGTTATGGTGTTCCAATACATTGGTAAATAGGGTAACAGCAGGTACTGTTTTTTCACATGTCAATCAATTGGGCAGTTACTTAGTTTTGAAATGCTGATCAAACCATGTTGCTATAATGAGCAGATTTCTGTTACATGGTTAGTGTTATGAATGTGCTGACAAAAGATTTGTTTATTTTTATAACTCCAGATAAGGTGTAAATTTTAAAGTCCAATATTAGAAAAATTTTAATTATTACGGGCCAATTTTCTTTTGATGTCCTTCTGAACTGAAAATCTGTCTTCAAAAACCTGTCTCTGACCTAAGAACTGTCATTTTCTTGAGCCCTGATCAGTACTTTTTCAGACAAAGAAAAACACATCTTTTGTTCTACCAAAAAAAAAAAAAAAAAAATCACATTAAATGCCCCATGCCAAGAGTTCTGCCAAGGTAGCAGTGTCTTAAGAACTAAAACTTTACCCCTGTTCACATTATGTGGTACACTGCCTGATACGTCTGTGTTACTTTTCACTATAACATGTCCCCCATTTTTGCTGAACTTCCACGTAAAAATGCACTGATAACTGAGAGGATTTGTCCCAGGGATAAGCCCTATTCTAGTTACCAGTAAGGTGGCAAGATATTTTGTGTTGTTCTTAAAGCAGGTTATCATCAGCTGGATGACTTTTTATGTTCTACCCTGGCTGCCCCCACAACCCTACTGTACAACCCCACCCTCACATGCACCCACAGTACAGCAGTGTGAATGGTTGCTGTAAGGTATGCGAGTCTCCTACAATTTTTCTGCCTATGGCCCAGTCAACCCAGGGTCATGTCCAGCCAGTCAGTTTACCTATCCACTTTTCGTGGGCAGGTTTAGTACTCTAAGCGGTTAACCAGTATTTGTGCCAGAAACTGACAACTGCCCTTCTTGAATCAGCAGCAGTTGAGAATGTCGGCAGAAAATATTTCATGATAGCCACAAAATAGTGTTGCCAGACCCAGCAGGGGTCAAACCCACAACCTGGTCACTACCATATCCAACTTAACCACCAAGTGCACCTGGCAAACTCTGGACACTGCATGCTGGGATTAAAAATTTTGATCTTAATACATGATAATGATTATTTGGTGTTGGTGTTGATTTACTGTACGAAGGGATTAAAAATTGAAATTTGACAGTTTTGAAGATGTTTGTCTCATTCCTTAGGGAGTGACCATTTGATTTTTATAGGAATGGATGGGTTGTGGGGGTGGGAGGGGGGTGGGTATGGCTGTCTTGTTGTTTCTTTTTAAATCCAAGACAAAATTTTGCCCAACAGAAATAGCCATGACCATGGTGGATGCTAAGTACTGTTTGCCTTGCAAAAAAAAGAAAATAAAGATAGACTCTCATCATGGATGAACATTTCTGCCAGGACCCTAGACATCTTGCCACCCACTACCCTTTCTTCACCCCCTCACTTCTTAACACCCTCTGGATAAAAACGGGTTGGTTCCTTTCTCTCCAGTGATTTTTTTACCTGCGCATCCCGAGTCCTGTACTCACATTTTTGCTTGGGACTCACATTTTAAATCTCAGCAAGTCCCAGGACTCACAAAGTTATAGTGGAAAATTCTGTAATGGACTCAATGATTTTCTAGTAGGACTCACTTTATATAGCCCAAGTGAGTCCTGGGACGCATTTTCATAAAATTGTAAATAAATCACTGTCTCTCTAGTTATAATTTATTTTGGCACCCAGCACATCCTGCCTCTCCTTTCCTCAGCAACAACCTCACCTACCAGACCCACAAAGGGGAGCATCACATATGGGATTTCTAATGTCAATAAAAACGTTAAACTATAATACCCTGCCATTATCATGTTGCTGGCAGATAACTGTCAAACAATGAAATTTGCCAATTAGCAATCCCAAACTAGATCTCCTTCATATCAATGCATGTACCAAGTTTGGTTAAAATCCCTTTTGACTTTTACTCAAGTTATCATCCGGAAACAAAAATATGGGTGTGTCTCGGGCAGATAACTCTGTCAAAATTTGACAAAATTTGCCCATTAGCAATCCCAATCCAGATCTCCACAATATCAATGCACATACCAAGTTTGGTGAAAAATCCATTGCTGTTTACTCGAGTTATCATCCGGAAACAAAAATATGGGTGTGTCAAAATTTGCCCATTAGCAATCCCAAACCAGATCTCCACAATATCAATGCACATACCAAATTTGGTGAAAATCCATTCTTTTACTCAAGTTATCATCCGGAAGCGAAAAAACAGATGGATGGACAGACGGACGGACAACTGACTGACTGACAGATGGAGGGACAGGCACATGACATCCAACGTGAAACCATAATACCCTGCCACTATATAGTGGTGGAGTATAAAAATGTAAAATAGGTCAAAGTAGGCTCGATAGACACTGTCTATATTGAAAGACAGTGTCTCTCAGTCCCCGTCTTTTTGGCCATTTTTGACATTCCCCGTACGTGCCAGTCCCCTATGGAACCACCTCTCTACTATCAGCAGCATGATAGGCCCAGCTTAGGTAAAGCCCACAGCCTTCTGGCAGTTCTGCCATTTCATCTGGCTGAAATAAACTTTTTTTTTTTTTTTTTTTTTTGATTTGGGTTTTACGGCCCTTTCAAGAATATTTCACTTATATCGAGCCGATCGTTCATCGAAGGTGGGCGAAAACCGGAGTACCCGGAGAAAAACCACCTGACCATCCGTAAGCAGAACTTGGCTTTCCCACATATGACCCGAGCTAGGCTCGAACCACAGCGGTGAGAAACCTAATGGATTAAGAGTCAACTCTCTTATCCACTAGGCTACGGGGGCCCGCGTGAAATAAACTACATGTACAGTTTGTTTGTTTGTGTTGAGGTTTTACGGCCCAGTCAACCCAATGGGATCATGTCGAGCGCGGTCAGTTTACCTAGCCACACGTTTACTGGGCAGGCTTAGTCCTCTAAGCGGTTAACCAGTATTGTGCACATTCTTTCGCCAGAAAGATGTACAGTACCATCTTGTTCCCTGACCCCGTCCTCCTACACTAGCCGTTGGGTAGCTTCCTTTTCTTCATCTTACATCTTCATTCAGCAGCCCTGAGATATAAAGGCACCATCACGTGTTCGCGGTCATCATACCCACCTGAGTGCCTCAGAAATTGGTCTCAAAAAATTACTACCTCAGTCAGATTTCACTTCATCTCATCCTGGTATGCCCGAGACCTTTCCCGCCAAGTGTCATAAAACATATCATCGACTTCCGGTTCCGGGTACAGTTGTAAGCCGAAAGTAAAGGTCTCTTGAAAGTCGGAACTAAAAGTCGCAATCAAATAATAAAACTAAACAAGCACCTATCGGAATGAAATTTGAAACAAAATATAGACTTTTCTTCAAAATGTATATAAGATTTTGTATATTTATCAACTATTTTTCACGTCATAGTAAGAAATATACGAGTACGTCGCTCATTGGGGTCGGGACCAACTTTTGCGGTATTGACGATGTCAAGCATTTTGCAAATTATAGTCAATCTGGGGATTCCACACGAATTATTTTATATATTGTCAATTAAAACAAGTCACAATTCGAGTCTCACAGATCAGAAAAATAATATGAAATAGGTGCAACCTAATGGCCAACAAACCAATTTGTGACTTTCCAAAAAAAAAAAAAAAAAAAAAAAAAATGGACTTTAAGTTTCATCATCCTATGTATCATTCTGAATGAAAGAGGAAAGGAGGCTAAAAATGCTGCTATAATAACTATGTTGAAGCTTAATAATACTCATTTAATATGAAATAGGTGCAACCTAATGAGCAACCAACCAATATGTGGCTTTCCAAAAATAAATAAATAAATAAAAATGGACTTTTAAAAAGTTTAAACAATTTGCGGGGGTGGTGGTGAGGGTGGATGCGGGTGCATCTTATATACAAGTATTCCTCAACAGGTTTTTTAAATTCAATAATACAGAAGCATGATTTTTTAGTGATGTAAGACTGTATTAAAAGGCGGGAAAAGGCATTTTCATCCAAGTACATTGAATAAGTTCCCACTGAGTGACCTTAGTATAAGTTTAGGGGGTGACTACTTCCATTTCCAGCATAATTTCTCACAACATTCACCAGTACTAAAGTGAGCCAAAGCATAACAAAATCTATGGCAACCTGTTTGTGGTTTTATCCATTTAATTTAGATACCTGCATTTCAAATACAGACATACCTGCTAATAAACACAGATATCTTTATAACAAATATCTCTAATTAAAATGCAGCTATATGTCATTGAATTGAGATACCTCTTACTGAAATCCAGATATCTGTACTTGAGAAGTAGATATCTCTATTTTCAATCATAACATAGAAATCTGCATTTCTATTAGAGACATCTGCATTTAAAAATACAGATATATCATCTTATGTAGCTGAAATTCAGATATCTGCATTTAAAATACAGACATCGCTAATGCCATTACGAAAACACGCCTTTTCAAATATATAGAAAATTCTACCTCCAAAAACTTAAAATTTTCTGATAAAAATCTTTGATACTTTTCATATTTTTGCTCAAAACATAGATTGTTGGCACTCCTTAGAACCGCCTCGCGAATTTAAGCAAAAGTAATGTATACCCTGGTATACCCCAGTTTTACTATATAAAAGTGGGGTTTAAGTGGGTCAAAATTATATAGGCATGTTTTCCTGATGCAAATGCAGATACCTGTATTTGAAATGCAGATATCTTTATTTCTAAATTAAATACATATACCTGAATTTCAAGAAGAGATATCTGCATTTCATTAGAGATATCATTATTTATGGTTGAAATAGATATCCTTATTTACTCCAACGCGTATTTTCACATGCATAAATTCAGGCATTCTAGGCAGGTATACACGATACATTCTGGGTTGCAGAATGAAGGCCCACAAGTAATCATTTAGACTACCGAATGTATGGCTCTTTAACCTGCACATGGGTACTTGACTTTCCATGCAGAAGCCAGAGCGGGTCCCAGCAAAGACTGCAGTTATTATGTCATCCCTGCAAATCACAAAGGAAAGCGTATTCGGATTCCATTTATTATTGTTTTTTTTTTTTTGTTGTTGTTGTTGTTTTTTCTCGCCAATGGCCGAGATTGAACGTACCTCCAGTACTTAAGGCTATTGGACTCACCACTGGGCTACCTGCTGTTGTCCGAGTTTAAGGGAAGCGTAGTAGGCTTATCCTCAACCTATACCAAACTTATCCTACCAAAAACTTGAGCAAGGGACTATTGATTATGTTGAAAATAAAAGTTGAAAATAATCAGGTTCTTAAGAGAACTTTGCATTTGAAATTACAATTATCTGTAGTTTCTATAAATAAAGATTTCTGTATTTGAAATACAGATATCTGTATTAGAAATACATGCATCTCTATTTGAACTGCAGATATATTTTATTTGAAAAATAATCATAGATATGCGTATTTCAGTTAGAGATAGTTGTATTTCAAATAAAGATATTTGTATTTCAAAAACAGTTACCCGAGTTTCTAAGATGTACTGATATCTTACTTAAATAGAAACATCTGCATTTGAAATGCAGACATCTGTAATTAAAATGCAGATATCTATGATTCAAATTCAGACATGTCCATTAAAGAACCAAAAAGAGATATCTGCATTTCAAATACGTATAAATACTCTGCATTTGAAATACAGATATGTGCATTTAAATGTAGGTAATTGCATTTAAATGCAGATACCTTTATTTAAATGCAGATATCTGCATTTTAAATATAGATATCTGTATTAAATTGGTTTTAACCCAAACGAGCCACCATAAAAAACAATGAAATGACCTATAAAAAACACTTGAATTTTAAACTAGTCACAAATTATGGCAATATGTGCAAACCAATCTGCCATTCTGCGGATACAGACAGTTCTTAAGTGATAGCATTATGCTGCATTGAAATAAAACTCATCTGTAGATGAGGGAAGCAGTTACTGACAGTTCCTGGATTCACATGCAAGGTCACTGTATCTCATTTATAACAGAAGTAATCTATAAGAGAATAAATTAATTCTTTGTAAATAAGAATTTCAACAGTTAAGAATTAGATAAACACCAGAATTATTATCATAAAATGCTTCTCTTTTTTACAGGTTATTTTAGCAAGAGAAAATGAACAAATATTTTTTTCTTTTTTTTTTTTATTCATTCATAAAAGATTATAGGACTAGACTACTGATGGTGCCAAGTATATAAGATAATAAGACATAACACATGTATAATTCTTTTGTCATATGAAAGAACTTTTTATAGAAAAGTCTTTTCATTGCAGTTAGTGCCTTTTACATGCAACGGTACGTACAAACACCGGATCGGACCGGATCGGGCTCAATTACCGGATCGGACCCTATTTTGACTATTATTTTTTATTTTTTTTTTTATTTTTTCTTTCTAGTTGTTATTTTTAATACTGTATTAGTTTTTTAATTATGTATGTGATGCTATTTCATTAGCGGATTCAATACTATCACTCCGTCGCCACTTTGCCTCACTCGCAGCATCATTTACATATATCAATCACTATATTAATTTATCACTCGCAGCATCATTTCCATATATCAGTCAATCACTAATTTTAATCCCCAGCATTAATTAGAAGAAGAAAAAATAGCTCATCATATCATTCAATTAGAAGTGATATGTGTTTTGGATGACACTTGACAGATTGATTGATAAGCTTTTTGAACTTTGTGTTTGATTACTGGTAATGTGATTCTTGCTTTTACATTAAAATTTACCAACGAAATGTAAAAAAAAAAAAAAAAAAAAAAGATAAAAATTCTGATATTTTTCATATTTCTAGAATCGGGGAACTTGTGAGAACCGCCTCACCAAGGCAAGCCTAACGAGTACCAACAATCTATGTTTGTGAACAAAAATAAAAAAACGGTCCGGTGTTGGCCGACGGCGATACGACGTAACAACGTATCGCTGTCGGTCCGACGTTGTCCCGCTGTTTGGTGCTGGCTTGTCATCCGAACTTAATGCAAATGCTACAGACTCCTAGCATAGCCGACATTAGCCGTTTGGCTATATATATATGGGTGGAGTTATGTTTGGTCCGTTTTTTTTTTTTATATTGGAATGAAGGTGTGAGGTAAAAATAGTTTTGTATGCTGTAAACCTCTTCCAACTGTGCATAAAGAATAAAATATCGAAGAAAAAATGAACATAGCACAGAAAACCGGGTCCGATCCGGTCCGATCCGGTAATTAAGCCCGATCCGGTCCGATCCGGTGTTTGTACGTACCCTACATGCAATGCATAATACATAGTAATAACTCGGTGATTAAACCTGATATAAATAAAGAAATGAAACTGTTCAATGGTGATTCTTACAAGTATTATCAACAGAACAGTGCTTCCATCCACTGTCATTCTATGAAAAAAAGAAAAAAAAAAAAAAAAAAAAAAAAAAAAAACGACAACAATAATGGTCTGTAGTGTTCACCTGTGCTTAACAGATTTACATACCTAAAACTGAAGTTACACAAAACTAGACTGTTTAAGATTTTTCTATAAATTTTATTTTAAAAAGACACATGACGGTTTTAAACAAACAACCCCGGCTTACAAATTGAACAATCCTAGTGCAAATCCACTAGACAAACTCAAACTCATCCAAGATTTTATGACCGTCCTCATTACAATTATCAGTTACAGGTCATCTGACTTTGAACAAAAGTGTCGGGTAACTGTCTTCAAATCTGTTGGGGAACTGTCTCCAAAAGCCGTGTCGGGGAACTGTCTTGTCGGGGAACTGTCTTGTTTCCTCCTGAATGGGGACTGCAAGTCTGATGAACAATTTGATAACTAGAAATTGTGTTTAAAAAAAGACTATGCCCCCCAACCCATCCCCACCAAACCATATGCTAGATAATACAAGGTAAATATGGCCCAATCTACACAGGGTCATAATTCCTTAAACATTTTTAAAAGTTAATCAGGTCAACTTCTAATCACTACGAATCTATTCATCAAGTTATGAGGCACTAGCTTCAATAGTTTTTGAGATCTTTTGCTGGCAAGGGAAAAAGTTTTAGAGATATTTTGCTGGCAAGGAAAAAATGCCCAAAGTTACAAAGGGCCATTACTCATGAAATATTTTTAGAATTTATTCAAAAGAATCAGGTTATCTACTCATCATTATCAATCAATTTAATAAGTTTCAATGCTCTAGCTCCAACAATTTTTGAAATATTCTGCTGACAAGGTAAAAATGCCCAAAATTACAAAGGACCATAACTCATGAAGTATTTTTTTTTAAATTATTTCAAAAGTTAATCAGATCGTCTACTCATCACTACCAGTCTATTCATCAAGTTTCAAAGCTCACGCTTCAATAGTTTTTAGATACATGTATTTTAATGAAGTCTCTATCAGCCAGACTACATTTGTGCCATGCAAGTAGTCCGATCTGGTTGAAAACTTGTGCAAGATTTATGTCCAGCTTCATTAACAGCAAGTTTGATATAGATCTGATCACAGAACAAAGTCGCTGTTGCACGCTGCTTGGATAACATTTTCACCACAATATGTGTATGGGACTTTTTGGTTGCTATAGCATCCAAGGTTTTCATTGGGTTACCATGAAAAGTAAAGCTCCACAAGAGGTATTCTATAGATGAGAAATGATTTAGATCGGCCTGCAGACTGCAGATATAAATGATTAAAGGTGCTGACGGATGACTGATGTTTGAAGAATGGACTACCATCCTATAAGCTCCCGATGAGCCTTCAGTCCAAGTGAGCTAAAAAACAGAAAAAAAATATCTGCAGTTCTATAAATTTTCATTCCTAGACTATCTTGCGTGTGTTATTCAGGGCTCAAAATTTTTTCTTGAACTAACTCCTCCTATAGGACAAGTGGCCTCAAATTGTTACTTGCCCTTAAGCTATACTCATCCTTAGTCTTATATAAATTTGGTACTAAAACCAGACCTGTCCATAAAGTCATGGAATTTAGTTCACATACTGAAGTGGGTTTTACTGTTGCTGTTTTGCTGCGGAATAGTAAACTCTAACAGACACCTTCCAGAATTGAAATTTTAACTTGTAAGCAGATTTTGACATCTTTTTGTGACATTTTGGAGTGACTTTTAGAACGTTGTAATTATGCTAGGTAATCCAAATTTTTTCACTATTTACCCTTACTGCGAAAAAACATACCTGTCCTGTCGGGCAAGCCGTTTGATTTTTTTTTCACTTGCCCTTAAAGAACATCTACTCATAAATATGAGCTGACAAGTGCAAATTTCAAGACCTAGTTATTACAAGTAACAATGCCACTCTCTGCAATGAAAAGATTTCATATAAACAGTTCTTTCATTTGACAAAATAATGTCATAAGTTAGCAGTCTCACTTCAATGAATATAGTTTTTACAATGGTAGTTCATCTACAATGTCTTTGAAGTAGGTCCATTAATATGTTGAAACCCTGCATCAGAGTTAAGCCAATGGCTTATAGAGCTTTCAGTGGTCACCCTCAGTCAGAATCAAAATTCCCTGACATTTCACTGACTTTTCCCTAACCCAATTCTCTTTTTCCCTGACCAAAGTGCTGAAAATTTAATGGGCTTTTTCTCATCTTGCAGAAGATAAATGATTCATTCTATTTTAACAATATAAATATAACCCCCTAATTTTTCAGTAAAAAAAAATAAAATGTTGTCAAAATTTTGGTCATTCATTTTCTAGAATGAGCATTAATTTGTAGCAATGTGGAGTGAGCGAAAAAAAAATACAAGGCTTTCAGTCACTCAAAATGGATAAAATACCTGCCACAGCCTAACAAGTTTCGGCCAAAATTTGAATTTCCCTGAGTTTTCCCTGACTATCTTAGTATTTAAAATTTCCCTGACCATTTCGCAAAATTCCCTGACTTTTCCCTGACCCTGAAGAAAAATAAGATTTCCTTGACTTTTCCCTGACCAGTGGGCATCCTGTATTTGGACTGAACTCATCAGGTCCGGTCCAGTAGTAGCCAAGTTCATTAATATGCACAAAGACAGTTCTGCTCATTATTTGTACATGTAATTCTGTTCATTTTATCAATACAGTAATAATTATACTGCTGTTGGATTAACTCATGCTGGTCCGCATGTAAAATGTCTTTTAGATGTTGGTGCAGAGTGCACAAATCCAATTCCCATATCTAGAGAGGCTGGTTTTGTCACTGACTAACAGCTGGTACTGGAAAGCAGAAAAAAACACCTCTGGGGCTCCACTTTGAAGATGGAAAACCTGCAATTAAAAAGGATATGTTTTTCTTATTAGTCTGTTGTTCATATAGGGTGAGACCTTTCAAAGAAGGGGTGTACTGTTAAAGGAAAAAAAAAAAATTGCTCCAGTGGGTAACAGCAATTTCTTTCCTTTAAGAGTAATCCCCCAATGAAAGGGGAGGAAACACTTCAATGGCAGGGTGATGTCTTTTGGATGTATCCATTCATCTTTAGGGATAAAACAGCAAAGCTTCAGGTTTTTTACTATTATATGCATAATGTTAAACTATAATACCCCACCATAATCGTGCTGCGGGCAGATAACTGTCAAACACTGACAAAATTTGCCCATTAGCAATCCCAAACCAGATCTCCTTAATATCAATACATGTACCAAGTTTGTTAAATCCCCTGACATTTACACGTTATTGTCAGGAAAAGAAAATATGGGCGTGTCTCGGGCAGATAACTCTGTCAAAGTTTGACGAAATTTGCGCATTAGCAATCCCAAACCAGATCTATACAATATCAATGCACATACCAAATTTTGTGAAAATCCACTGATGTTTACTCAAGTAATCATCTGGACACTAAATATGGAAGGACGGATGGACGGACGTGTGACAGACTGATGTTCTAACAAATGGATAGTTAGTTATATGGCTACCATCACTATATTAGCATACTTATGTGGCTAAAAAATAGCCACCTAACAGTAAAAAAGCCACATAAAAGGCTGATTTTATGTGGCCGACGGAATAAATCCCATTGAAATACATTGCAATTGTCCATAATTCTTAGCCATCTAACTACCCATTTGTATGTGCGCACAGACAGACACACTGACGTCCAACTTGAAACCATAAAACCCCGCCATTATCGTGTGGCGGGGTATAAAAAGTGATGCATGGTACATTTGATAAAATCATAAAGTGAAAACTGAGGGATTTACATAGAAGATATTTCTGCTTACCATTCCTGAACAAAACTGAGCATGTCATCAATGGTCTGTGTGATGGTCCTTTTCTGACATATCCACTTTCAGTTCCAGTGTCTTGAAGGTCTTCAGTGGCTCGCTGTAGGCCGAATAGAATTCCTGAAAAATATCACCACACATAAATTAAATGTCACCTTATGTCAGTTGACTCCTTTTAACATAATAAACATGGTGGTTTGAAGCTAAATTTTGATTAACATATTAAGATACTTAAACTGTGTTGTTAGTTATATGTACAGTTGACTCTGGTTATCTCGAATTCCAAGGGACTCTTTGAAATACTTATCCGTAGCTCGACATATCAGATTTGCAGAAGTGAGGAAAAAAAAATTCCAACAACCAAATTTAGCAAATTTATATGTAACGGGACTTTTTAGTTTAGAGATGTACTGAAAATATTGTGGAAATTGTGGAGCAATTTCTCCTCTTTTCCACAATATTTTTTAACCTGTTGTAAGATTTTCATGTTTAGCCAGGGACAAGATTTTCATTTCGAGATAAGCTGTTATTCGAGATAAGCAAGGTCCAGATAACCATCAACTGTACTGCAATGCTAATACCGGCAGACCTATACTGACCTTTCACATATGGTACTATTTGCATATGTTATGTACTATGCACATACTTTGGTATGTGTTGAGCAATTATTCTAGTATGTGCTGTGCACATTCTGGAATGCTTTGCACATATTTTGTTATAATTTATGTGCTGTGCATAGGGCTGGCTAATCAGAGTTGAAAAGATGATCAACATGATAATAAGTCCTGCCATTGTGATCGATAAACGATTAGTAATCACTGAAGATTTGTTCATAATTTTACCTGTCATCTTAACATGACTCTTACCATATGTTATACTTTACTGTACTTTACCTTGGCCTGACAGGCCTGAGCAAACAGTGTAGACCCAGATGAAAATGTGGTCTCATCAGGGTATACTCTGTTTGCCACTCATTCAGCTATTTTTAGACACAACATTGGGTAGTAAGTTGTACTTGTTCAAATTTTAGTTAAGTATGGTAAGGAGTTAAGGTGTCTGAATACTAAGGGTAAATACGGTAAAGTAACAGACACAGAAATCAAATGATCGATTATTAGCAAACTGTAACGATAATCATTTTTGTGAATTTATCAATTAATTAATCAATTATCCAATTAATTGTGTCAGCCTTAGCTGTACACATACTTTGCAATGTGCTGTGCACATATTCTGGTATGTGCTGCACATATTGTGACATATTCTGGTATGTGAAGCCCTCCCAAGGATTTGGGGGAACAAAATAAAGCCTAAAAGATTGCCTTTGGAAACAAAGAACACAATACAGATAGAAAATAGGAGCCTCAGTTTTACTGGGACTCTTCATAAGCAGTAATGAAGTTAGCAACACTGCTTATGCCCTCTTAGTCTAGCATATACATGAGCAGAACTCTATAATATCGGCCCAATGATCACAAGGAAATAAAAATGTAATCTGCACTGGTGAAGTACGGGAAGACATTCTATGGCCAACACATGGTACTAACATCAGCTGCAGTGAGGTAAAATCAAAGTCTCCAAGTGAAGGGAAAATGGGAACAAAGGCAATATGTGGAAACAGGGAACTTAGTCTGGGGGTACCATCAGGGGTCTTCTGAGAGGGCAATTTGGGAGAAAAAGCCTCCCTAAGCTGGCTGATCTACAGCTGAGAGAGAAGTGAAAATATATAGAATATATAGGGAAATCCAAAATTTGGACCAAAACTTCTCTCTGAAATCCTGAAATTTGTCTCAAATCTTCTCCCTCTTTAAAAGCTCTAGGATGACCCCTATACCATCTCTATATACTTGCCCGAAAATTGACATTTTCTTATTTATGGAAGAAAACTTGTTGTTAATACTCATTAGAAGTGCCTCAAGATACAAGATACCTGTACCGCTGATATATTGGCATTTACCCTTGTTCCCAAGAACTGATATTTACAAGGGCTATTCTTTCCTGAGACAATTAAAGATTGGAGTGCCCTTCCAGATTCTATACTAGCGGAAAAAAAAACGCAAGTATTAATTCTGGGGTTGTATTTTTAAAGAAATTTGTGGATTTCATTTGATTGTTTAATTTTTTTAATTCTTTACTTCATTTTCTGTTAAATGCTATTGGTTTAGTGTCGTATAGCAGACGACTTTTGCAATAAATAGCGTTAAACACAGACACCCAACGTTATTGAATAATGGGTATCAATAGCGTGTGTCCACCACGGGCTGCTGTCACGGCTCTCACTCTTCTAACCATAGACCCGACTAAGTTGTCAATGGTCCTTTGAGGGATATTATTCCACTCTTGAATAAGAGCTAGCTGGAGCTGTGCAACGTTCTTCGGTACGTTGACGCGCTTCCTGACCCTCCTGTCCAACGCATCCCAAAGGTGCTCGATTGGGTTTAAATCTGGACTGTATAGGAGCCAATCGAACACTTGGACATTATTCTGGTTGAGGAAGTTGCGACAAACCCTGGCAACATGCGGTCTCGCGTTGTCATGCTGAAACGTGAGATTATGAGCATTGACAAGCGGGAGGACGTGAGGCATAAGCACCTGATCCCGATAGCGTACGGCTGTAAGATTACCCTGAATAACCACTAGGGGCGTTTTCACCCCATGAGAAATCCCACCCCAAACCATTATGGACCCCCCTCCCCCAAATCTGTTGACTTCTCGTACGCAAGCGTCATAATATCGCTCACCAAGACGTCGATACACTCGTTGTTGCCTATCTGACCGCTGAAGCGAAAATCGCGACTCATCACTGAACATTACACGCCTCCAGTCAGCCAGTCGAAACCGATCTTGTGCATGGGCACGCAGCCTTTGCATGCGGCGTTGATGTCGCCTGGGCGTAAGGTCCGTAAGGACGGCATGGACGTAAATCGAACTCTCGCAAGCAATTTCTGACTGTCCTTGGACACACACGATGGTCATGTGTTCCCATAACTTCTCTTGCGGTCTCTGTTGCCGTCCTTAACCTGTTACGAAGGTGTACAAGATGTATACGTCTATCTTGACGTTGCGTCGTAACGTGCAGGCGTCCGCTCCTAGGACGGTCACTTAACCTACCGGTAGCTCTAAGACCCTGAACTAAGCGTGATATCGTCGACTCGTGCACCCCAAATTGCTGTGCAACGTCACGCTGTGACCAACCCTGCAAAATGAGAGCAATAGCTCTACCCCTATCCAGTTGCGATAAGCGTACCATTTCTCTCAACAAACTCAAACAACAAACGTTTTGTGCAACTGATACGAATGGAACGAAAGTTCGATTTGGTAATGTGTTAAAGTCTCTACCACGCGACACTACCCGTGCAGCACGGACATAACGAAATTCAGGTACAACGATATTGGGTAGCCTGTGTTCACGCTTCAGTGATTTTGTCTGATCCATACACGGGGAAGTACACTAATGTCACCAAATACAGAAAACTAGATCAGTTTGTTCACAAACAAACTTTCAGTATTTAAAGATTTGAACTTGCATTTCTTTTTTCTCCAAGTATATTATTTGCTCCTCTGAAGGTGCTGAGGATAGTGTGACATCATAATCAGAATTTTCACTGGTGACACCTCTACTGACAGTCATTCACCAGGAATGAATGGCTAGGTTAACCCAGGGCTGTGGAAATGCCGTACCATGTCAAATGTCGGATTTACCTTTAAACATGTTATGTACAAGAAATTTAAGTTTACCTTTCCTGGGACATGGATTTCATCACTGTATTAAGAAAACTACCAGTTAACGTCAAATATAATCAGATATAGCTCATATCTTTTCTTGTTTTCTTTAGTCTAAAAAATGAATCCCATTAACAAACTGATCTTGGAACTGCTGGGAGGGCCTCATTCATGATGTTCCAGAAGACCATAATACCTTGCGGGAATGTGACATCCAGTTGAACTAATAGTCTAGGCATTGCCTTTGAAATCCAAAACATTTGATAAAGATTCCACAAATATGAGCAGCCATCCATACATCATAATTTGTGGGGGATTTGGGTTTTACGACCCTTTCAAGAATATTTCACTTAAATCGAGCTAATCATTCATCAAAGCTGGACGAAAACCGGAGAACCTGCAGAAAAAAACACCTGACCATCCATAGTCAGAACTTGGCTTTCCCACATATGACCCAAGGGAGGCTCGAACCGCAGCGGTGAGAAACCTAATGGATTAAGAGTCGGTTCTCTTATCCACTAGGCTTTGTTTGTTTTGAGGTTTTACGGCCCAGTCAACCCAATTTGGTCATGTCGAGCGCGGTCAGTTTACCTAACCACACATTTACTGGGCAGGCTTAGTCCTCTAAGCTGTTAACCAGTATTGTGCACATTCTTTCGCCAGAAACTGACAACTGCCCTTCTTGAATCAGTGGAAGGGAGAGAATGACCGTAGAAAATATTTCATGATCAATCTCCACGAAAGAATGTTGCCGACCTCGGAGGGGGTTGAACCCGCGACCTCCTGGTCTCCAGTCGGACGGCGCATCCAACTGAGCCACCTATCCACTAGGCTACTGGGGCCCACAGGGGAGAGGGTGGTTGGGGGGCATTCCAGCTGTCAGATTCAACATCGTCTCAGTAGACCTTGATCTTATTCAATCCAAGTACTTTTAACTAACACACAGATTTATTTTTTTTTTTTAAACAATCATCACTTAATATGACTTTCCACAATACTGTTTCAGGCCATACTTACAAATACATGTATGTTGATACTCTAGCATAAACTCCAGACCTTCCATACCCTGCATCATTGACTAATTCACTGAATGATACTCCAAGGTACACAATATTTGACAGGTTTTCATATGTACTTTGTTGCCGACTCATATTCCAGAAACATTCCTGGTGACCGGCCGTTATATCGCAGGTTACTGGCTGATACACTAGGGAACAGCGTACCTGACAGGTCTTCGTATACTTTGTCGTTGACCGATATTCCTGTAGATTTATACATTCTAAATGTATACCCCAGGTTACTGACTGTTACTCGGACATCGGGATACAATGTAGCTGGCTGGTCTTTGTAGCTGACTGATATTCAGGTGTACACTTCAAGCGACAGGCCTCTATATCCTGGGTTACTGACTGATATACTGGGTAACAGTGTAGCTGACAATGTCTTCGTACAGTTTGTGGCGGACAGATATTCCAGTATACAATACAGGTGATGGGCTGCTATATCCCGCGCTACTGACAGACACAGGGGTACAGTGTTGCTGACAGGTCTTCATATACTTTGTCGCTGACTGATATTCTGCAATACACTCCAAGTGTAAGGGGGCTAAACCCTGAGTTACTGGCTTATACACAGGGAAACAGTGTAGCTTACGAGGTCTAAGTAAACTCTGACTGATATTCTGGTATACTCTCCAAATGACAAGCTGCTATATCCAAGATTACAGACTTATACTTTGGGGTACAGTTTATCTTATAAGTCTTGGTATACTTTGTCGCTGACCATTAGTCACTGGTTTACACTTTAGGTGACATGCCATTATACACCGGGTTATTGACTGATATACCGGGGAGCAGTGTAGCTTACAGGTCCTCATATACATTGTCGCTGACCGATATTCCAGTAAACATTCCAGGTGACAGGCCACTATCCAATATACTGTGTAACAGTGTAGCTGACAGGTATTCATATACTTTGTTGCTGACCCGTTTTCGGGTATGTACTCCAGACAGCTATACCCGGGTACAGTGTAACTTACAGATCTTATTATACTTTGTCAGCTTACAAATCTTATTATACTTTGTCGCTGACTGGTATTCTGGTCCAGGTGAGCGGCTGCTATACCCTAAGTTACAGACTGATGCTTTGGGGTACAGTGTAGCTGATAGGTCTTTGTATACTTTGTCTCCACTGATATTTTGGTATACACTTTAGGTGACAGGCCGCTATACCCTGTCAACTATAAACAAACCATCAATCTCAACCCTTTCACATTGAGTACAACATAATGTACTTTTTATGCTCTGCATCGTGTTTGCCAATTAATCAATCAATCATTGAAACAGTGATGAGAAATTCTCTAATACCATGTTAGATTGTGCGTTTACTTTTAATTTTCAATTGCTGTTTTGTAAACAAAATGCCAGTGGGTTTATATTCTTACTTGAATATCTTTGCAATACATACCAGGAGCTCCGGGAGAAACAAGTGCAAGATTATTGTGACCCGACATCACTCAATTTATACCCACCGTTAAGAACTGTTTGGAAAGTCTATTATTTTCACTCTAGATATGCGATAATGCTCAGATATCAGTGGTGCTTTTTCTACTTTCGTTTCAACCGGATGTCACGTTGCGCGCGCGCAAGGTATACGTTCTTCTGGAATACCACCGAAAATATTGACAAAACTATTGTTTGTTTTATTCTTACCTTAAAATCTCGCCTATGTCTGATTTTTACTTGTTTTTAGCATGGAATCGTGATATCTGTTAGGTTTAACAGTTGCTGTCGCCGGGTGATTGTAAACAAACGCTGAAAACGGAAGTGACGTATTTAAAGTTCACATTCACAATTTCCGGTTACACAAAAAAATCGGCCTTAGTATAGCAATTTTTGAATAGAACAGAATACTACCATAAAGCAACCAACTCTCGTTGTTGCCGCTTCGCGGCAACAACTCGTTGGTTGGTTGCTATAAAGGATTTATAATATAATTAAAATTAACAAGTCGCGGGGGTGGTGGTGAAGGGGTGGAGGGTGCATCTTTACATGAATTCTTAACAGGTTTTATAAATTCAATAATACAGAAGCATGCATGTATGATTTTATACATCCAGTATAATCCAAATAACCTGCACAAGGGGTTGACATAACACTTAACCATAATTTCTTCATTTTTAGAGATTTAAGACTGTTTTAAAAGATGAAAAAATGCATTTCCATCCAAGTACATTGAATAGGTTCCCACTGAATGAAATCATTATAACTTTAGGGGTGACTGCTTCCAGTTCCAACATAATTTCTCACAAAATTCAGCAATACTGAGTCAAAGCATGACAAAATCTATGGCAACCTGTTTGGAGTTTTATCCCTTTAATTTAGATACCTGCATTTCAAATACAGATATCTCTGCTAATAAACACAGATATTTTTATTTATTTAATTAACCCGGGAGTAGGTCAGGACTAAATTTCGGTTTTTGCGGTATTGACGATGTCAAGCATTTTGCAAATTCCGCAAATTCTGGTCAGTGGGTGGGCGGCTGGGGTGGGGGGGGGGGAGATTTATTTTGTGCAATTTTATTTGAAAAAATGTCACAGATCAGAAAAAATATGAAAATAAATTTATTTCATCGCACCGTCTAGTAAATAATTTGGCCCGGGAGTACGTCGGGACTAAATTTCTGCTTGTAATCGACTCCGATTTGCCTCCTTGGTATTGTCACATACGTTGTATTTCTTTAACTATGGTTATGTCTTGTAACACATGAGCATATATGGGTTTTGTGTTGTAGTAAAATCTCGTTGGAAGTTGAAACAGTATTCTTTCTCACAGTGGTCACACACCCAGGAACACTCCTCACCCTTTCATATCCCTACACATCTCAAACGATACCATCTCCGACATCTGCAAGTGATTTCAATCATCTTCATGTTTTTATTTATGTCGATTTTGACATTTCTTAGCCTAGAATATTCCTTTGGAAAAGGCTGAAATTGTTCATTTTCAAGACAGGCGGTTTAATGTTTTCTTAAAGATCCTACCTCAAAGTTTTACTTAGGAGGTGTATGTTTTTGGATTGAGTCAAAGTCCTAATATGAAAAAAACAAATTATGCGCGTGTGTGTGTTAATAGCTCTCAACGGTCATTCCTTATAAAATCTATATAGTTACCCATTTCTCCGATTTTTGTTTATTTATTTGTTCATCATTTCCAAAGGCAATATTTTGTTTAAACTTAACTTCACTTAAGGTTGTGTAAAGTGCTAAAATATATGTTGTCGCCGTAACATGTCCCCACTTACTTCACTATAGTACAGATTATATCTTTATTGCAATTGCGATTATTGAGCTTATTCTGGGTACTTTTGAAATTAGCCGGTCATTACGAAACCACGCCTATTCAAATATATAGAAAATTTCACCTCCAAAAACTGAAAATTTTCAGATAAAAACTGATATTTTTCATATTTCTGCTCAAAACATAGATTGTGGGTACTCGTTAAAACCGCCTCGGCGAGGCGGTTCTAACGGGTACCTACAATCTATGTTTTGAGTAGAAATAAGAAAAATAATGTATACCCCCGTAAACCCCAGTTTTACTATACATCACGAAAACATGCCTATATAATGTTGATCCCCTTAAACCCCACTTTTATATTGTAAAACTGGGGTTTACAGGGGTATACATTATTTTTCTTATTTTTGCTCAAAAACATAGATTTTGGGTACTCGTTTCTAACGAGTACCCACAATCTATGTTTTGAGCAGAAATATATAAAATATCAGAATTTTTATTTGAAAAATTTGTTTTTTTTCGGTGGTAAAATTTTCAATAGATTTGAATAGGCGTTTTTCGTAACGATAAAAGTGGGGTTGAAGGGGGTCAAAATTATATAGGCATGTTTTCATGATGGCTTGGAGGCGTTTACAAACTCGCACATATTGCTGCATACGAAGAGATTCCATAAAAACCGAATCTCCAATTTCCGTTCTTTTGTGTGTTCTTTATTTCCAAGGGCAACCCTTTAGACTTTTATGTACCGGGTTAACTCAGTTATGTTTTAAGTGCTTTTGTTGTTGAGTTAGAATTCTGAACTGGAATCAGATACCCGTTTCTGAGCCAGCACAAGGCCGGTCGCGCTAAAAACGAAGTTTAAGAGGAACAGATAAACGTTCAGGGTAATATCTGTTTTAAAAGTGTCCTGCCATCCTTCTGTAAGAAAAGCGCCTGGAAAGATTGCAATTCCTTCTTTAATGGAGTTTATTGAAAAAAATAAAATACTTTGCATATGGTTTCTATATCTCATTCCAAGGATACACCTTGGTCGGTGTACGTAGGGCCTTTTTATGCGCGTCCAACAGGTGATAAGGACATTACGGGTTCGATCTCCGCCGGGTCTGCAACATTCGTTCGTGGAGTTTCAAGAAGGGCAGTTGTCAGTTTTTGGCGAAAAAAAATATGCACAATACTGGTTTACTGCTTAGAGGACTAAGCCTATCAAGTGAAAGTGTGGTTAGGCAAACTGAGCGTACTCGACATGACCCCATTGGGTTGACTGGACCGTAAAACCTCTACAAAAACAAATGTAGGTCCTTTAGTCTTTTCTCCTCAGTCAGATATTACTGGACACAGAGCTTTCATATAGAGACAAGCAAAGGAATAATGACAAAAACTTGATTTCTTCTGAATAAATAAATTTCAGGCATATTTTGACCAGCATCAAGCGAAAAAGTGCCTATCTATCTATCTGCCGTAACACCTTAACCTCTGAAGAGGACTTCAGATGGCTTCGAGCATGCGCAAAATATGTGGATTAACATCATCCTGCACATGCGCAAAGTCTCATCCGGACACGTGCTTACTATTGAAACATTCTATAGTATCCAATGATTCTGTGTGCGGACAGCGAAGGCCTTGATCAGACTGCGCGAATGCGCAGGCTGATCTGGGCTTTCGCTGTCCGCACATGCCCGGTCATGTTTGGCGCGGCTCATTTAAAACCTTACAATTGCAACCAGATCAGGCATATAAAACGCTTGGTTAATATTCAAAAGACTCAGTTGAATGGACTTTGATCATTCACCGGTTCATTTATTAAATATATTTCAATTGTTATTATTGAAACAGACAACAAACGGACAGAAAAGTTCAATATCACTCTGGCGATTACGAGCATATGTAAGTCTTGAAGTCTTCTCAGAATTACATATAGTAGTATGAATATGTGAGACTCTCCGAGACATACGTGGCAGCGTAGACCCAGATCAGCCTGCGCATCCGCGCAGTCTATTCAGTGTCTAGGCTTTTCGCTATTAGACAGTGGAAGGTCCAGCCATTATGTTTAATTTAGTGAAACTTGTTGACTCTGGTAGGACTGTGTGGATGCCCATGCTGATTTCAGTCTATGCGGGCCGTATATGTCATACGGTCGGTTTGTGTTCGGAAAGGCTCGGGTGCTAATGTACATAGCCGAGTTATTGTACCCTTTCACCCCTGGCTTTCTGGAGTGGACTCTTCCAAGCTTGAAACTGTACGTGTCCACTGATGCAAATAAGGATGTCAGTTTAAAATTGAAAGAAAATGGCAAAGAGTGTAGATCCTGATGAGACGGCTCATTATGAGCCGTCTCATCAGGATCTACACTGTTTGCAAAACACTTGGTTTAGTCTGCAGGGCAGAAATAGTTAACGCTTAGCCAAAAGATAACCAATGGTACTGCTGTCGGCCCATGTTGCTGAATAAAAATAGGGTCGGCTATTATCGTGTATTTGATGTAGTTTTTCATGTATTACCAAAGGATCGCTCGCTCCTTTCACAATTCATTAACCCTCCCCTCTCCCTGATTTTCTGAAGTGGACTCTTCCATCTTTGAATCCGGTCAGAATCATTTATCCAAATAGGGATCTTAGTAAAAAAATCAAGCAAGAATGACAAACAGTGCAAATCCTGATGAAACGGCTCATCAGAATCTAAAAAAAACACACACACACACACACACAAAAAAAAAAAAAAAAAAACAACAAAGAAAAAACAAAACAACAACAGTGTTTTGGTGTGCAGGGCAGGGTTGATAACAAAATGAGTCTTCTTAAGCACTATGATCTTGCTAAATCTTGCCCTGGCCAATCGCATAAACAGCAAGCACGTGGCTCGAGGTCACCAAAGTCTGGTCGCTGTCACACCAACATCTTTTACACCCAACACAGATGCCTGTGCAAACAGTGTGTATCCAGATGAGACAGATCGTAAAGAGTCGTCACATCAGGATCTACACTGTTTTGTTATTCTGCTTTTCAGTTTAGACTGAAACTCCTATTTTCAAAAATGGACTTGTCCAAATTCAAAGACTGAAGAGACAATTTCAGGAACTCAGATGTAAAAGTGTTAATATTGTATAGAAACTACTGGAACAAAAAGTTTTTAAATGTATCGGCACACGTGCATGTATTAAGCAACAACAGTAAAATAATAGTCATGTCTCTCGTTTCTATAAACTTATTAACCCTTTCACCCCTCTGGTTCTTAAGTGGTATCTCCCATCTTTGAATTTGGAAGCATCTGGTTTTGCTAAGAGTTGTGTTAGTTAAAAGTCATCAACAGATTGACAAACATTGTAGTTCCAGATGAGACGGCTCATTATGAGCCGTCTTATCTGGATCTACACTGTTTGTAGAGGTATTTGATTTAGATCTACAGGACCGAAAGAATTAAGACATTCAGACTTTTGAAAAGCACTGTCAGTGGATATGTTTTCCACGGCCTCCCAGTTAGAAGAAGAAGAAGACCTCGTAAACAATTGTTTGTGTAAACTTCAAGATGGTCTCAAAGTTAAACCTAATGAAGCCACAGAAGCCTTGAGGCAGTACGGAAGATTCAAAGCGGAGGTTGACAGACTACAACAGCGTCTAGAGCGTCCTTCTGTAAGAATTTTATGTATTAACGCCATTACTAATTAAAATTACTTTGCATTCTTATATACAGGTTTCTCTCTCCCTCACACATGCAGACACACACGCACGCACACACACACGCGCACAGAGAGAGAGAGAGAGAGAGAAAGAGAGAGAGAGAGAGAAAGAGAGAGAGAGAGACCATTTGTCTGCGAAATTAGTTCAGCGAATAGTATGAAGATGCTTTTGGTCTCAGAGTTTCTGAAATGGACTCTTCCAATGAATTTGAACGCGTCCATTCTTTGTAATTGGCGTGTTTATTAGTCAATGTAAGATGGCAAGCTGCGTAGATCCTGATGAGGCGGCTTGTATCATTAACACGATGACAAGCAGTGTAGCTTCTTATTAGACGACTCGCCACGAGCCGTCTCATCTGGATCTCTGTTTGCATACGTATCTGTACCGATCTGTACCGATCTACAGGGTTGAAAAGGTTAAGAAATCCAACGTTATGATGCGATCCTCTTCAGAGAGACAGTTGCTAACATATGACTGTATTATTCCATGAAATCTATAATGTTATTAGCAATTGTGTCAAGAGTCACCGTAGAAATATTTTGGAATTTCAGAATTAACAGTGGTACTAAGATCATATGGCCGCACCATGTAAAAATGTCCCTTCTAGGCTTTAAGAAACAATAAACATCACGAAAACATGCCTATATAATTTTGACCCCCTTAAACCCCACCTTTATATAGTAAAACTGGGGATTTACAGAGGTACAATTATTTTTCTTATTTTTGCTAAAAACATAGATTGTGGGTACTTGTAAGAATCGCCTCGCCGAGGCGGTTCTAACGAGTATCCACAATCTGTGTTTTGAGCAGAAATGTAATGTTTTCAGTTTTTGGAGGTGCAATTTTCCATATATTTGAATAGGCAAGTTTTCGTAATGGATCCATATCAGTCCTGATAAGGACCTTTGTTATACAGATATAGTCTACAATATCTAACGATTCTGTAAGTGGACAGTGAAGGCCCATATCAGACTGCGCGGATGCGCAGGCTGGTCTGGGCCTTCGCTCCCCACATATGCCCGAAAACACGTTTCCACATGGCGAGCCCAGTTATAAGTATTGATAATGAATTCACCACGGAACTGTTCTGTAAGCGGACAGTGAAGGCCCAGATCAGACTGTGCGGATGCGTAGACTGGTCTGGTCTTCGCTCTCCGCATATGCCCGAAGACACGTTTCCACATGGCGAGGCCCAGTTATAAGTATTGAGAATGTGAATTCATCTCAGGAATTGCTGCGAGTTTTATCAATAAGAGTCATTTCTGGCGAAAGAATGTGCACAATACTGGTTAACCGCTTAGAGGACTAAGCCTGCCCAGTAAACGTGTGGTTAGGTAAACTGACAGCGCTCGACATGACCCCATTAGGTTGACTGGGCCGTAAAACCTCAACACAAACAAACAAAATCAATAAGAGTCAACTACTTGAATAAGTAATGCATCAAACAGGATTCAGTATAAGCAGGTTTTGATCATGAGAAATAAATAAGAAGATCTGACCATAAAATAAACAATCCACATAAATATGGCCAGCTACAATGGTTTTCTACCCATACTGGAGACGCATGACGTTTCCGGACTTTTTCTATGAAAACTATAGGACACGCAGGTTAGTAAGAATACAGATAAGCCGTAACATCAGAAAACATACCTTTGCATTTCGAAAACACGCCTATTCAGCTATATTGAAAATTTCAGCACCAAAAAACTGAAAGTTTTCAGATAAAGATTCTGATATTTTTTCATATTTCTGCTCAAAATATAGATTGTGGGTACTCGTTAGAACCGCCTCGGCGAGTTCTAACGAGTGCCCACAATCTATGTTTTTGAGCAGAAATAAGAAAAATAATGTATACCCCTGTAAACCCCAGTTTTACTGTATAAAAGTGGGGTTTAAGCGGTCAAAATTATATAGGTACATTTTCGTGATGGGAAATGTGCGCCCAGCGAAAATTCAAATCAGCTTGCGCATTCGCGCAGTCTGATCAGAGTCTTCACTGGACGCATTTTGAATAGCCAAGGATGCAACGTGTCTTCATGCGGACAACGAAGACTAATCAGACTGCAAGGATGTGCAGGCTGATATGAGTCTTCGTTGGGCGTACATGTAAAAAGGTACGTTTATGTACGTTAAGGGCTTTGATCCTATCCGCCCAGTAGACCAAACCAAATACCTAAGAAAACAGTGTAGATTTAGGAGTGACGGCTCTCATCATGCCGTCCTATCAGGATCTACACCGTTTGCTATTCGGCTCTAGATTTTGACCAATGTCCCTGTTTGTAACAACTGACGTGTTTAAATTCAACTAATGGAACACAGGGATAAAATGGTTAAGAAAAGGACATAAACAGTGTTTTGGGAGCGGCTTCCCTTGTAAGACAGCCTCTAAAAGCAGCAAAACTTCTGCAAAGGAGAAATATGAGACTTACATTGAATTTCGAGATAGAAAAAGAAAACAGAAAAGAAAACAACAAAAAAAAAAACACACAAAAAAAAAACAACAACAAAAAACAACAACAACAACAAAGAAACAAACAAAAATTCTGCCATTCATTCCGAGACAGTTTACCATCAAATTGATATAGAAGATGCATTATCTTTAAATTTGCATTGACCCTTTATGCCTGAGTTTCTGCTGTGGACTGCAAAACAGACATACCAGTCAAAATCTAGAACCAAGAGGCAAACTTTTTAGATCCTGACGAGACGGCTCGTTACGAGTCTGCCTTGTCCGCATGAAGAAACTATATCTTTTGCTATTCTAAATGCGGCCAGTGAAGATTCTGACCGGACTGCAGGAATGCGCAGACTGATCTGAATGTTCGCTGGGCGAACATGCTCGAATGTATGCATCACGAAAACATGCCTATATACTTTTGACCCTCTTAAACCCCACTTTTATGTAGTAAAACTGGGGTTTACAGGGATATACATTATTTTTCTAATTTCTGCTAAAACATAAATTGTGGGTACTCGTTAGAACCGCCTCTCCGAGGTGGTTCTAACGAGTACACACATTCAATGTTTTGAGCAGAAATATGAAAAATATCAGAGTATTTTTATCTGAAAATTTTCAATTTTTGCAGGTGAAATTTTCACTATATTTGAATAGGCGTATTTTCGTAATGTTTTCCGACACTACGACTCAAATGATCCATTCGTTTTTTTTTTCAGAGAACTCCAAGAGTTACGTCCTCCTTGTATGTGCAAGAGAAAAGTTTTAAAGAAAGAACTGAAAAAATAATCGCTGCAAAGGAAAAGGAAATCAGCGTTCTGAAGCAGAAACTTACAGAAGTTACCACAAGGTTGTACTTCATTGGGGTTCTCAAGTCCCTTTAGCTTTCCATCATGTTAACCCTAAGTCTAAGGCGGATCTAGAGGGGATTGTGGGGTTCGTTCAGTTGAACCCCTCTTTCACCTAATTTTCATTTTCATGAGAAGTTTTGGATGATAAATATTCGAATATTTTCACACCTAACTCTTTACCGTGTACTTTAATAAAATTCACAAGTGCATATAACTGCAGGCACATGTTAATGTGTCTAAAATGCTAGATGAAAAGCAAACGGTGCAGACCCTGAATAGAAGCCGTAATTAGACAATTTGCTTGAAATAACAAAGTCTGTTTTCTAGGGAAAAAAATAAGAAAAAATAGTTCAAAATGTTATATGTTGAAATATTTACCAAATATGCTAAGCGCTAAGCAATGTGACGAGAAATAAGTTATAGATGGCATAAAAAGGTCATTCTTAAATGGTAATGCTGGTCATTCTTTATAAGTTATACTGGTACATTGGGGGCACTGAAAAGCGTTTACAATACAGGCCGCATTATGAATCAAATTAACCAATTTCAACTCCATAGGCAAAGACAGCTACTATTGCAAACAGTGCAGATCCTGATCAGACGGCATATTATGAGCTGTCTCATCAGGATCTTTACTGTTTGTCATTATGTTCTAGATTTTCGACTTTGACCCTTTTGGCAACGATGGGTGTGTCTAAATTCAAAGATGGAATAGTCTACTTTAGAGACTCGGGGTTTAAAGGGTTAAGTAAATGGATAACATTGCGGTGCCATAACACCGTCAAAATTGCTTTGCCTCTTTTCTGAAAAGGGTTGTCATAAAGAATTCTTTCCTTCCAAAATAGACCCTGTCTTGATATGGGCTTTGTGTACAGAGCAACAAAAAATAATAATAAAAAAAGTCACAAAACTAGTCTCCCCTATACAAATTGCCAAATATACACAAAGTATACCAAAATTTAAATGAAGATACCCAGAAAATGCCACAGTCACGAAGCAAAGCCCTCACGAAGTACCAAACGAAGGAGAGGGGAGAGATCAGGAACAAATAAGGAGATCTAAGGTGAGCTAAACCAGTTTAAACCAAGATGGATACACTCTCATGGGACGCCACTCTGTCAAAATTGTTTTGTCTCCCGTACTGACTACAATGTGCAAGAAAAAAGAAGCAAAACAGAAAGTGTCAAAACTTTGTCTCGGTTGTGAAAAGTTGCGGAAAATCTACCACGTGATTCAGTCCCCACTCATTTTTTTTCTGATATGCATGCTTTTCCGGGAATCGTGAAACAATGACGCAAACACCCTGCAATTCTCAAATGAAGTAGTTCTAAACAGCAGCATATGAGTTTTTCAGCATTATTGCTCTGCCATCGGTATGTAATTTTGAAAAGAAGCCTATATTAAAAAGGTCTGATCGTTAATTTTCGTTTGCAGACTCGCAGCACTGGTAGGAACCCAAACATTTGACGTGGATGACAACCGCTCGGATCTAACTGACCCTTTCAAACCAACCAAGTTGGCTGAGGACTACAGGGCTATCCTTGATAATGAATGGGACTCAGCGTATGAGGAATTAGAAGTAGTTCTGGACGAGCCTAAAATATTAATCTACCTTGGGAAAGTAACATGGGTATGTGTATAAATTGCTTCTCTGAGACGTAACATATACTCATATTGACAGGCGTTGTAAATTCTAACTATATTGGCTGAGAACTACAGGGCTATCCTTGATAATGAATGGGACTCAGCGTATGAGGAATTAGAAGTAGTTCTGGACGAGCCTAAAATATTAATCTACCTTGGGAAAGTAACATGGGTATGTGTATAAATTGCTTCTCTGAGACGTAACATATACTCATATTGACAGGCGTTGTAAATTCTAACTATAGTCTAAAACGTTAAATAACAGATATTCCACATATGGAGTTTGAAATAGAATAGAACAGAATAGAATATAATGGTTTTATTCACCCAATCATAGACCATTTATGGCATATGTAACAACAAACTCGATAAACATAATGAACTATTAAACTAAACGTGATAAAATGACCATGAAATGAGATGAACAATGACTAAATTAAATCTCAGTAGCACGTAGAGAATAAAATGTTATATGTGTGTCACTTGGTGATATGTTGGCAAGAGGTATCTAAAATCCTAAACACATGCTAATTTTATGTCATACATGCATCAACTCTTGAACAATGAATACAGCTCAAAAGTATAAAATATTCATACGCATTTCTAAGTTGGAAACAGTCATATATGTACAACAGTAGTATTATATCTTCAGACTCATTATTCTTTAACCAAAAAAGCCGAGACTCTTGCGATAATGCTGTAAAATGTTTGCATAAACTTGCAATCTTAGCAGAGAATCGTTTTCTCTGTGAACTATATTGGTTACAATTAAAAATTAAATGTTTTTCATCTGTCACATCATTAAATGTGCATACCTTACACAATCTTTTCATGGACTGTGTTTTTATATCTGCCTACTTCAATTTCTAACTTGTGTGCACTTATCCGGAATACCGTTAAACTTTACGAATATCAACATTATCTATTATGAAAAGTATTTCTCCTTTTTGAAAACAGTTTTGAAAAAACAAAAAAACAAAAAAAACAAAACAAAACAAAAAAAAAAAACAACAAAAAAAAAAAAAACAACAACATATGTTCGTACTTTTCCTTGTTGCGTTTCATTGCATTTGGCTAAATAAGTTGTGAGACTTGTTTTGGAGCGATTTATAAGCTTACAATTAACCATGTACGGAAAACTAGGAAGACAAGCTTGACTAGAAGAGACTCCTGTCTGTTTTAATACAAACTCTACACAAGACACCCAGCTCATCCTTTTACTGTTCGAAATGTCACAACTTCCAGGCTGCAATAAGTTAGAGCTACTTGTTAATAGTCTATGTAGGTACTGGTATTTACGATAATAAAGGATATCTTCCAAATGCACTCAATACAGCCGTATCTGATGATTTCTTATTCATGCGAAAAATGTCTTAAAAATTTCAACTGTAACATCACATAAAAAACTTTTCTACTAAGTCCTCCAGTTTAAACTCTGCCTTTCTGATCTTAGATGATAGAATATTTACTGTGCCCCCTATTTCGCTACCGTGTAAGAGTATTGGCTCAATTGTGTGTTCAAACAAATCATCACGAAAACATACCTATATAATTTTGATCCCCTTAAACCCCACTTTTATATAGTAAAACTGGGGTTAACAGGGGTATACATTATTTTTCTTATTTCTGCTCAAAACATAGATTGTAGGTACTCGTTAGCTCATTTTTTGAGCAAAAATATGAATAATATCAGTATTTTTTATTTGAAAATTTTCATTTTTTGTGGTAAAATTTTCAATATATTTGAATAGGCATGTTTTCGTAATGTTCAGTAACGTATCAAGCTTTTGGGGGCATACTACCAAATATTTTGTGAGTTTAAAATGGGCACTTAAAGCCCGATTATACAAATCAGTCTGGCAGTAAGAAAATGTATATGATAAAGAAAATATAATGCCCAGGACCCAGTTGTTCAAAGCGTCGTTAGCTTAACGAACTCGTTAGTGGTCAAGATTTTGACTGCTTTAGTAAGTACAATATCTAATTCAGGGGTATTTTTCTAAAAAAACAAAAAAAAAAAAAAAAAACAATAAAGAAACAATGTAAGTAGCAAAAGCTACATTTTTTCAGCAAAAATATTAGTGTGTCTACCATATTTATAGATCAAAGATTAAACGATACATTAACTTATGGCGTCGTTAGTTTGGAACAACTTGGCCCTGATATTTATATGAAGTGCTTTTCTCTATCTCTGTGCTATCATAATAGAACTTATCCACAGTTAACGTCCACTTATGCAAAATACAACTATTTTTGGTTTCTTCGGATTAACATTTCAGCAGTTATTTTCAGTGTATGAAGCAAGTATATCTAAACAGCTTTGACGACCTGGTTTATGGAGTTGAAATGTTGCAAAATAAACATGTGCGGAAATGTTGCTCACCTGGGATCAGAATAAGTGTCAGACGTTGTAAGGACAGACAGAAACGTGACATGTTATGTGCGTATGTAACGTACAGATTCTTTCTTGTAAAGATGTCATAGCTCAATGAAGGGATTTGTTTACTTATTTTCCCGTATCCCTCCAGCCGAAGTTGTACTGTTTTGTTACAGGCAATACGCATCCATAGTTGCTGCATCTATTCTTTATTACAGACGGGTGCGAAATATGACAACTGGGCCGCGCAGTGCGAAAACGTGTCTTCGGGCATATGCAGATAGGTAAGACTAAGATCAGCCTGTGCGTCCACGCAGTCTGATCAAGACCTTCACTGTCCGCTAATAGAATCATTGGATACTACAGAATGCATGGATAGAGAGCAAAGGCCCGGATGATACTTTGCACATGCGAAGGGTACTATGGATCAGCACAATTTACGCAAGCACTTTTTCGAAGACACATTTTTGCTTGACGCGGCGAATATGACAATATGCGGCCCATGCAATATAAGACTACAAGCATCGATACATGCTAACGTACCTCTTTCCTGTTCCAGTTAGCCTATCAGTTTTGCAAAGACCTTGCGGAACAGCAATTAACAGACCTCATGCAGAAGGAAATCGAAATAATTAGAATTATGTCAAAGCCAAGTTATGAAGAAGCAGAACGCAGAAAACCGCTGGTAAATGAGTTTGATGTTTTTGGTTTAATATAGGGAAGATTTTAGTTAACCGTTTCACCCCTCAGAAATTCACCCCTGTTTTTCTGAAGTGGACTTTTCCGTTCTTAGATTTGGACATGTCCATTGATGCAAATACGGGTTCTCGTTAAAATCAGAAACAGAACGGCAAATAGTGTAGATCCTGATGAGACGGTTCGTTTTATCTGGATCTAAACTGTTTGCATAAGTATTTATGCCGGTCTACAGAATTGAAAAGCTTGCATAAATCGAAGCAACATTAAACGTAATAATATCATAGTCATAAAAGTATTCTTGACTTTTAAACACTACTGTGCTTTGATCTATAACTGAATAATAATCTTAATTGCCGCCTTTTGATTATGTTCTAGTTTACAAAATGTCAATGTCGGTTCGATACATGCAAATATGTAGACATTTATATTTTACGCTGTATTCCTACATGCATATACCCGTATATTCTACTTGTGTATATTCTGCTTTCATTGTGGTACTTTTTAATGTTCTGTAGTGTTTCACGTACAAATGTTTTGTTTCTTTCTACAAGTATTTAAATTTAAGATATATACAGTTAAGTTTGGATAATACAGTTGCAACCTTTTTGGGAAAGGGCTGCCAGATCTGCTTACCATCTGGGCCCAGTTGTTCAAAGCTAACGACATCGTTAGTTAACGATTCGTTAAAATCGAGTGATACGCAAATATGCTGAAATGTTTTGCTGAAAAAATGTGAGTAGCTTTTGCAGAGCTCACATTTTTTCAGCAAAAAATATCAGAATATCGTATATTGAATCTGCTAAAACAATTAACGAAATGACCCTTAACGAGCTCGTTAAGCTAACGACGCTTTGAACAACTGGGCCCTGTCTTTGTGTGGCTGTTAAATTGTTCTTCTATGTCTTTCCCTATGATGTTGAGAGTTTGATTTAGAGCTGATTGTATCAGTTCCTGAGTTTAGTTATTTTCTTTATTTAGCAAAAGCTGTTCGTGTGCGATTAAGTATTTTGTAATACATAGCATATATAACAATCAGGGCCCAGTTGTTCAAAGCGTCGTTAGCTTAACGAATATCTAATTCACAGGTATTTTTGCTGAGAAAAATTTGAGTAGCTTTTGCAAATGCATGCAAAAGCTACTCACATTTTTCAGCAAAAATATTAGCATATATGCCATATTTAATGATCAAAGTTTTAATGATACGTTAACTAACGACATCGTTAGTTAACGTATACTGGGCCCAGGTGTACAACTTAATAAGATGGTGTAACTCAAATTTTGTCTAAACCTTATAGGTTTCAGAAGGAATTCAACCAAGAAAATTTGAACGAGATGAAACATTCAACCTTTTGAAGCAATATAGGCGATGTCTGGCTAGGACAGCTGTGCCCGGTGTACAACAGGTAAAATATGTTTACTACAAGGATATTCAAATGATGATTGTTCATAATAAAGCCTACGCGTCCATTGATTCAAATATTACATTCATATATTTATTTACAACACAGCTACCTGCGAGAGATTTGTTTTGGTCCCAGTATGTTAAAGACTCCATATTTCTCAAAAATGATTTTATAATCCAAAAAAGGTTTAATAAATTGATATATGGTATTAATACGATCATAAAATGTGGCATCTGACAGTCTGTAAATGCCTCTGCATCCAAACTAAAGCCTGGAGTAGACATCATTTATACAAGGTTTAATCGCTACATGTCATCTAAGCCAACCATTTGATTGTTGACTGTTACAAGTTAGTCGAACTTCAATAGCTCGAACCCCTTTGGGACCATGAGCCACTGAGGGTTAATCATTACGCTAGGTCAAGAAGCAAATGGCGACAATTTAATGATTTTTTCGAGCTTCTGGATAATAATGGTATGTTGTGTGTACACACAACATACAATTCCATGATAAAATAAAAAAAATCATTAAATATTTGTTTTCTTGAGTTATTGGAAGAATTTTGTAGGAACTGAAAAAAAGAGGTCGAATCATCCACGGTAAACGAGCCATCCGTGTTCGAGCCATTGAGGTTATACTGTATTTATGTTGCAGTTCCTCTTCGTTTGTTTCATTTTATCTTAAATGGTCTACGTCAAGAGAAAAAAAGTGCTTTCGAACATGCAAAATGCGCTGATTCAGATCGTCCTGCGCATTTACAGTTTGTCATCCAGGCCTTTGCTCTCCATTGATACATTCATTCTATCCAAAGATTCTGTTAGCGGACATTGAAGACTCTGATCAGATTGTTCAGCGGCGCAGGCTGATCTGGGACTGTGCTGTCCGCATATGCCCGAATACACGTTTTCTCATGGGGAGTCTCAAATGAAGATCTATTAAGTGTTGCCATCATAAATAACATTATCCGGTGCGTTGGGAGGTCTGCATTCTGATAATGTAGGTTTTCCTGGGTATTTTCATGTTTTTCTTTTCTTATCGTCGCTAACGCTGGCGTTAGGTGCCGATTAATCAGACCCAAATTTACCCGGTATATCATTATATATATTACAATGGTCCTTTGAGATCACTGAGAGTTATGTGAGCAGTTTCCTCGACGTTGTTTAGCTTTCAATAATAGGTTTAGATTCATTCTACGTTCGATAAGCAGGGTTAGAAAAAATTACATAAATGAATCGAAAATAGCATACTCAGATTTATTGAGTCTGTTTATAAAGATGTATTCTCGGTTCATGGCCTATAGAAATGTGCTGGGAAAACTTTGTTTTCACAATTATACAAAATGAGATCAGTGTTCCAAAATACCAACATATCAGTGAAAAACGGGATAGTGTATTACGACCGCTACCTTGCACTAGCCCTTTCTCTCTGTAGACCAGTACAGACAATTTGCAAACAGTGCAGAAGAAGATAAGATGGCTCGTAGTAAACCGTCTCATCAGGATCTGCACTGCGCGTCATGCTGTTCTTGAATTTTAACTCATACCCCTTTTAACATCAACAGACCTGTCCAAATCCAAGGACAGAAGAGTCCGCATCAGACAATAAGAGGGTGAAAGGTTTAAATCAGCAGTTGTGAATCAAAAGACATTCCGTAAAACAAGGCGTGTGTAGAAGAATAAAAAAACAACAACACCACATAATTGAGTCGAAAATAACAGACTCCATTGTTGAAACAGCATAAAAACAAACACTCTTTATACCTCTAGTGCGCACAACTATTTTCACAGTTGCAGAAAAGGGATTTAAGATCAGAAAATAGAAGCTACTATGTTAACTCATAACTCTTAAACTGCACGTCTGTTTTGGTCCTAGGTTGTTTGCCTACCAACATTGTAAAACGGCAGTGTTTCAAATGACCTTTGTCGACTATGCTTTTCATTCCAGTATCATAAATTACTTTCTTCGTCAGAACTGTACTAAGGACTACTTAAAAGGCCCCTGTGTCTGAAAGTAGCTTTTATGACCCATTGAAATAGTCGAATTAGATTCTGTTGTTTAGACTGAAAATTTGGAGTTTTTTTAGGTGAAATTTCAATATATTTGAATAGGCTTGTTTTCGTAATGAGTATCATGTATTGCTTTCTTCGTCAGAGCTGTACTGAGGACTACTTAAAAGGCTCATGTTTCTGAAAGTAGGTCGTATGAACCAATGAAATAAACGAATTAGATTATATTCGAAATGCTATTAATTGATACTCATATCAAATATTCCATCCATGACTTTTGAAAGCACATCACGAAAAGACGCCTATATAATTTTGACCCCATTAAACCCCACTTTTATATAATAAAACTGGGGTTTTTAGGGGTATACATTATTTTTCTTATTTAATTGTATTTTTGTCTATAAAGGCATATGAGTACCCACAACATATGCTTTTATAAAGGAAATAAAAACCACAACAACAACAAAAAAAACAACAAACAAACAAACCAAAAAAAAAAAAAAAAAAAAAAAACACACAAAAGCATCGCATAAGCGTTATTTGATAAGTCCTTCGCAGTTTTTTTTAAACTGTACCTTTAGTATAGATAGGTACATATTTTACCACAATTTTCCTCAGCA
Source organism: Anodontia alba (assembly GCA_964016985.1). Taxonomy (NCBI): domain Eukaryota; kingdom Metazoa; phylum Mollusca; class Bivalvia; order Lucinida; family Lucinidae; genus Anodontia; species Anodontia alba. The sequence goes on from OZ024826.1 coordinate 15,755,209, forward strand.
TTTTTGAAAAGTCTAAGCGCACAGTGTGGTAATTAACTTGAATACGGTAGTTTACCTACCAGAGATATTATCTATATGCGTGTTTTTTATATTTTAGATATTTCTTACATTGATGTCTCGGACTCCCGCTGTAGAAGGTGGAACTATATCAGACGGTGTGAAAGCATACCTGCTTAAAGTTGTAGAGCTAACTTATTTAATGTGTATACAAGAGCCGCCATTGCACCTTGAATGGGTGCGATTTGGAGACATTTTTGATCCAGAAAAATTTAAACCTTACGCAAGTACAGGCAACAAGATCGTTGGAACAGTATGGCCAGTAGTTTTGTTACATGCAAATGGGCCTGTGATGAGCAGAGGTGTCGTTGACATGATGACAAGCCAAGTCGGTGGACCGAAAGTCCTAAAATAATAGACACTTCTTTTCTTATTGCTATGTTTTGACGGTCGTTTGTCACGCATATCAAATAGTCTATACACTATGCATACTCGGTTTACATATTAGCTCCTTGAATCTTAAGGAGCGGATGACGTTGCATCATACAACGACGGTCTAAGTAAGACTGCACATCCTCAGAATCTGATCAGCGTTTTTGTTGTCCATAAAATTTACACAATAAATACAATATAATATATTGAGTGAATGTATTAAGCTAGATATATAGGAGTGCAGTTTGAGGCTTTTTCGTCTGTTCGCATATACCCTAGATATATCTGTTCGCTTGACCTGACAAGCAGATTTCTTGGATAGTTAATGGGTATATAGTAAGACACCCAAGATGGCGAATCTTGCCAAAAAAATCATCTTACATTGATTGGAAAGATATACAGCTGATTCGTATATATAACGAATGAGCAGCCATTGCTTTACAATTTAAACTGAAATACATTTTAGCAAAACGCATGCAGTTTGAACAATACAATTTTTCATTTGTAACGAGCAACTGTACTTGTGTAAAAGAGTACAGAGATGGATAGATGCACCTCATTACGAAAACATGCCTATTCAAATATACTGAAAATTTTACCACCAAAAAGTGAAAATTTTCAGATAAAAAAATCCTGATATTTTTTATACTTCTGCTCAAAACATAGATTGTGGGTACTCGTTAGAACCGCCTCGTCGAGGCGGTTCTAACGAGTACCCACAATCTATGCTTTGAGCAGAAATAAGAAAAATAATCCATACCCCTGTAAACCCCAGTTTTACTATATAAAAGTGGGGTTTAAGGGGGTTAAAAATTTTATAGGCATGTTTTCGTGACTGTGACTGGCCGTGCTTATGTAACAGTTAAATACTTCGAATGCTGTTGTCGCCTGAATTGAAACCCTCACAGTAGGTTTAAATTCGTTTGAAGTGTCTACTCAACGTTTTTCCTTCAAGACCGGTTTGGCAAAAGAAAAGTTTGAGTGATAGGTAGCAAATCTTTTACTTCACACTTTTACAAAGAACGCTATAAATATTATAATGGCTTCTTGGCGAATAAAACGATTTTATAAACCTTAAATGCACCGCGCTCGACATGACCCCATTGGGTTGACTGGGCCGTAAAACCTCAACACAACAAAACCTTAAATGCACATGTTCAAGAAATGTTTGTTACAAATCCAAACACTTAATTGAAAATAGTAAGGTGAAATTTTCTGAATATATGTTTTCATCAGTATGAATCGTAGCGGCCATATTAGATGCACAATTAAACTGTTTCAGCGAGAATCTATTCCTGCATAACTCGAGATAAATGGCATAGAAAAATCGTACATGTTGCAGGAAAAAAATATCTTCGCTTTAATTCCAGAAATGGCTGCATGCACAGTAGTGCGTAAAGTTAAATGCTTGCATAACGGACAGTCTACATTCTATGTTCAGTTCGAGCAATCGTTTCCATCTTAACAATAGTAAAAGCCTGAATTAACAAGTAATTTTTTTTTTTGTGAATTTGGAAGTGGACAAGTACGGTCCTCCGTAAACACTATTCATGCAGATCTGCTGTACCGTGGTTTTACATACAACATTGTTTAAGCTTACTTTCAGTAACAAAATTTCCCCACTGGATCCGAAAACTTGTCTTCAGGCATATGTGGACAGAGAAAGCCCAGATCAGCCTGCCCGCTAATAGAATCATTTGATACTATAGAATGTACAAATGTAGAGCAAATGCCAGGATGAGACTTTGTGCTTTTGCGGGATGTATCTGAATCTGTGGGCTTTGCGCATGTTCGAAGACACATGTTTGCTTGACTCAGCCCATATTATCATAACATATAGCAATATTCGCACACCGAGCAGATAGCCAGCCTGTCAGCTCAATCTTCAATACTCTAGTAAGAATAAAAATAATCAACAGGCATACGTTGTCAGCCCCTCCATCTCCGAGTTTCAGAAGTGGACTCTTCAAACCTTTATTAGGGCATATTTATTGACGCAAACAGGGGTTTCAGTCTAAAATAAAATAAAATGATGATGATGATGATAATAATAATAATAATAATAATAATGTTCTTCCTGATTTATATTCAATGATTTGGGCCACCCAACCGACAATATGTTTTCGGACATATGTGGACAGCGAAGGCCCTGATCAGACTGCGCTTTTCAGGGCCTTCGCTGTCCGCAAACCGAATCATTGGATACTACAAAATGTTTTAGTGGAGAGTAAATGTCCGGATGAGATGTTGCTTATGTTCAGGATGATGTGAATACGCACATTTTGCGCATGCTCGAAACCACGTTTTCGCTAGACGCGGCCCGTATATCTTCTATCATATTTCTGAAAGTATCCGAACTTATTTATATTCAAAGATTTGATTACAAGAAGAGTAACACGGGGAAATGTATCTCAGACAGGAAGAAAAAATTAGGAAGTGCCCCAGTTGCAAATCGCTGCTACCACCGATACTGAGAGAACAAGCTAATGAAGAGGAACATCCACATGAAGTACATATAACTAAACGATTAGCCAAGAGACTACCCTTTGCTTCCAAGTGTCGCGACCACAACTTTGAAGCAAGTCGTGATAAGACGAACATAAGGACATGCCGCCATTCAGAGTAGACAAAAATAACCCCTCAAATGTGTACAAAGTAGTAGAAAGAACGAACAATATTAGAATCATAACCTAGACATTTCAGCAGTTGTGAACACTGTGGGTGTAAACGTATAGAAACGAACTTGTCCAGGGGCTCCATTGTCACATTACGAAAACACGCCTATTCAAATATACAGAAAATTTTACCATCAAAAAATGAAAATTTTCAGATGAATAAAGTCTGATATTTTTCATATTTCTGCTCAAAACATAGATTGTGGGTACTCGCTAGAACCGCCTCGACGAGGCGGTTCTAACGAGTACCCACAATCTATGTTTTTTGAGCAGAAATAAGAAAATTATGTATACCCCTGTAAACCCCAGTTTTATTATACAAAAGTGGGGCTTAAGGGGGTCAATATTATATAGGCATGTTTTCGTGATGATATAACATAGCCCAACAATGGCACCAAATGGAAGATTGAACAAACGACGACCAAGAACATACACGTTCTAAACAAACGAACATCAATGCGGCCGGCTCGTTCTTCCTCAGATTTAAGTGATCACAATGCTAAACGGGGCAACCAAAAGCAACAATAAGGCAACACACTGGACAAGATACGACACACTGGATGAAATACAAACTAAAGTCGTCCTACTCGTAGCTTCATATATTGTCCATAATACATATCTAAAACAAAGAACATCGTCCCGTTTTACAGGATCCTAATGTGCACCCTAGGTACCGACATTATTCGAAATACATAGAATTGTTCGGTTCGCATAGAGGCTGCCTAACTCAGTCAGTATCATCACAAAAATCACATTGACGCTTAGCACTCTGGTTAAAAAATTCAGCAGACGACATTTTTAGGGTGGTTGGGTGAGGCAAAGATGTCGTGTATCTCGCGTCACCGGGGCGTCCAACTGAGATCGGCTTACAACTGGGCAAGGCCTGCTATCCTTGCAGCAGATAAGGATAGAGGAGGCGGGAGGAAGGGGGTGGGGTGGGGCGGATGTTTTTATTTCTTCTGTTTCTTCACTTTCATTCATTTTCCACACTCTCCCATGCCCCTCTCTTTTATCTCTACTTTCTCTTCCAGCTCTCTCCTCCATTTCTCTGGGAGACGACACAAAATGACCCACAAGGGTTGACATGTCGTTAAACCCCAACATAATCAATCAAGTCCAGAAAACAGGTTTATGATAGATTTGGGTGGGTTCGGGCGGGAGTTGCTGGCTCTGCTTGCCATCATTTTGTGGCTGCTTTATTCTGTTTGTGTCTTTTCCTTTGGTGTTGGGGGTTTGGTGTAGGTCTGGTTATGTCGGTTCCTGAGTTTTCTTATTTACTTGGCATTTCATGAAAATTGTCTCCTAAGGAAATAACTTGCATGAAATGTCATATCCTGTTTTATGCGAAAAAAAAAAAAGAAATATTATCAATATGTGGTCTGCTGAATTAGCCCAGAGGGTGGTAAACACGATGTACCTGGGCTAGTTCAGCAGACGACAAATTGATGATATTTTACTCATTTTTTCCCAGAAAACAGGATTTGACATTTCATGCAAATTGTCTCTATTGGAGACAATTTGCATGATATGTCAAATCCTGTTTTCTGGGAAAAATAAGAAAATATTTTAATAAGTCGTCATCTGAAAATTTTACCCAGAGTGCTTAGCGTTTAGCAAAAGTGAGGCCCATGACAAAACATATACAAACTGGAAGTCAGAGCTAAAAATATCTATTTACTAATCCATAGTAGTCCACTCCCTGATTACCACATATACTCTTGTATCGTATTTACCCTTATTATATGGTCACCGTAGCTCCGTATCATATTTACCTTAACATTTTGATACCGATCGATTTGTCAGGCAAACAGTATAGACCCAGATCAGACACCTCATTCTTTTCGACGTCTGATCTGAGTCTGCACTGTTTGCTCAGGCATGTCTACCCGAATACTTAATGTACATATGGTATGTAAAAATTAAGGGACTGAAAGAAATATTGCTAAAGAATATGCCTAAGATGCAAGATCCTGAAAAACTCAACATATTACTGCAGATTTGATCAAAATCGAATGACTACATCACGAAAACATACCTATATAATTTTGACCCCCTTAAAGCCCACTTTTATATAATAAAACTGGGGCTTGCAGGGGTATACATTATTTTTTATATTTCAGCTCAAACACGTAGATTGTAGGTACTCGTTAAACGAGTACCCACAATCTATGTTTTGAGCAGAAATACAAAAAAAAAAAAAAAAAAAAAAAATAAAATAAAAAAAAATGGATATTTTATATGAAAATTTTCAGTTTTTGGTGATAAAATATTCAGTTTACTTTGAATAGGCATGTTTTCGTAATACTAAGGTTTGAAGTGATCAAAACTGCTTTTATTGGTGCCACTAGTTTTAATATTTAAAGAGAAATTTTGACGCCATAAAGCCTAAATGAAATATGCAAAACCTAACTGAACAATAGTTTAAACCATGTGGAGCTGTTTAAGTATTTATTCCCTATTTATAGATATCCATAATTATTTATAAATATCCTTAATTCCAATTAGTAATAATCATACTTCGAAATACTGATATACATAATTATTTATGGATATAATTATTTATTGCTATCCATCATTCGAATTAGTGATATCAATAATTAAAATTATGGATATCACTAATTAGAATTATAGATATCCAATAATCTAAATGATTTGTTGATATCACTAATTCGAGTTATGGATATCACTTATTCGATTTATGGATATCACTAATTCTAATTATGGATATCACTAAATCAGCCTATTTATGGATATCACTAATTCGGAATTATTGATATCACTAAATCGAAATAGTAATATCCATAATTCGAATTAGTGATATCCATCAACCATTTAGATAATTAGATATCTATAATTCGAATTAGTGATATCAATAATTCGAATAATGGATATCAATAACTCAGCCCAATTATTGATATCACTAATTCAAGTTATGGATATCACTATTTCGAATTAGTCATATACATAATTCGTCTTTGCAAATAAAAACGTTTAAGTAACGATTGCTTCCTTTGCAAAGCGGAAATATTAGCTTTCCTATTCGGCTATTTCCGTCAGGTTTCAGTAGAGACACCCCCTTTTGAAGTATTAACAGATGTTCTTATCATTTTATTGTGTTCTAACAGATAAAATACACTCTCTGAAATTGTCTATGTTCTTTATGTAAAACATGTCGTCGGCTCGGTGACAAAACCTCGTAAGTACATTTTTTAAAAACCTTTATAGCCTGTTAGATGCCTCATTTCATATGAGTTAAACCAAAATGACGGTCACCATGGTGGGCTGCTTTCACTTGGAATTTTATGAAGACAGTTGATGCCAATGATATAACATAATTTTATAGCAGACCATGATTATCTTACTGGATGTTACCTGTGAAACTCATGACACGTCAAACAATGCTTAAGTGCGTCAAAAAACACGAGTCCAGGATAACCGATGGAACACTACGATATAATAGGAAGAAGTACACTGCAAACAAATGGTAGATACCATAGAATTTGCTTCTCAACATTTAACATACACATTTTATCTTGTTTTATATGTGGAACGCAAATAGGAACGCAAATAGCGAATAATCGTATTTTCTTCTTTTGCACTACCATGCTGCCGTCTTGAAATCATATAAGAACTCAATCACGTGACTTAGGGAAAAAACATTTAACCAAAGGCCTTTGCGGTGAATTATAGATATCAGTAATTCGAATTATGGATATCAATAATTCAGCCCGATTTACTGATATCACTAATTCAAATTATGGATACCCATAATTCGAATTAGTGATATCACTAATTCAGTCTATTTATTGATATTCATAATTTGAATCAAAGATATCCATAATTCGAATCAGTAATATTCATTATTCAAATTAGTGATATCCATAAATCGGGCTGAATTATGGATATCCATATTTCTGCTCAAAACATATATTGTGGGTACTCGTTAGAACCGCCTCAGCGAGGCGGTTCTAACGAGTACCTACAATCTATGTTTTGAGTAGAAATAAGAAAAATAATGTATACCGCTGGTTTTAAACCCCAGTTTTACTATACATCACGAAAACATGCCTATATAATGTTGACCCCATTAAACCCCACTTTTATATTGTAAAACTGGGGTTTACGTCTTATTTTTGCTCAAAAACATAGAATTGTGGGTTCTAACGAGTACCCACAATCTATGTTTTGAGCAGAAATATATAAAATATCAGAATTTTTATTTGAAAATTTTCGTTTTTTTGGTGGTAAAATTTTCAATAGATTTGAATAAGCTCGTTTTCGTAATGATAAAAGTGGGGTTGAAGGGGTTCAAAATTATATAGGCATGTTTTCATGGCTTGGAGGCGTTTACAGACTCGCACACATTGCTGCCAACGAAGAGATTTCATAAAAACCGAATCTTCAATTTCCGTTCTTTTGTGTGTTCTTTGTTTCCAACGCCAACCCTTTAGATTTTTATGTACCTGGTTACTTCAATTATGTTTAAAGTGCTTTTGTTATTGAGATAGTGTTCCTGAACTGGAATCAGATACCCGTTTCTCAGCCAGCATAAGGCCGATGTTTAAGAGGAACAGATAAACGTTCAGGTTAATATCTGTTTTAAAAGTGTCCTGTCATCCGTCTGTAAGAAAAGAGCCTGAAAAGATTGCAATTCCTTCTTAAATGGAATTTATTGAAAAAAAAAAAATAAATAAAATACTTTGCATATTATTTATATATCTCATTCCAAGGATACACCTTGGTCGGTGTACATAGGGCCTTTTTATGTGCGTCCCGACTGGTGATAAGGAAATTACGGGTTCGATCTCCGCCGGGTCGGCAACATTCTTTCGTGGAGATTCAAAAAGGACAGTTGTCAGTTTCTGGCGAAAAAATATATACACAATACTCGTTTACCGCTTAGAGGACTAAGCCTGTCCAGTGAAAGTGTGGTTAGGTAAACTGAGCGTACTCGACATGACCCCATCGGGTTGACTGGACCGTAAAACCTCAAGAAAAACAAATGTAGGTCATTTTGTCTTTTCTCCTCAGTCAGATACTACTGGACACAGAGCTTTCATATAGAGACAAGCAAAGGAATAATGACAAAACTTGGTTACTTCTGAATAAATACATTTCAGGCATATTTTGACCAGCATCAAGCGAAAAAGTGCCTATCTATCTATTGGTCGTAACACCTTAACCTTCGAAGAGGACTTCAGATGGCTTCGAGCATGCGCAAAATATGTGGATTAACATCATCTTGCACATGCGCAAAGCCTCATCCGGACATGTGCTTACTATTGAAACATTCTATAGTATCCAATGATTCTGTGTGCGGACAGCGAAGGCCCTGATCAGACTGCGCGAATGCGCAGGCTGATCTGGGCTTTCGCTGTCCGCACCCAGCTAGCATTCTACGTAAATCTACATCGGGCCGTCATCGGCCCGTCAGCTACCCTGACGGGCCGATGACGGCCTGATATAGATTTACGTAGAATGCTGACTGGGCACATGCCCGGTCATGTTTTGGTTTGGCGCGGCTCATTTAAAACCTTACAATTGTAACCAGATCAGGCATATAAAACGCTTGGTTAATATTCAAAAGTCTCAGCTGAATGAACTTTGATCATTTACCGGTTCATTTATTAAATATATTTCAATTGTTATTGAAACAGACAACAAACGGACAGAAAAGTTCAATATCACTCTGGCGATTACGAGCATATGTAAGTCTTGAAGTCTTCTCAGAATTACATAGTAGTATGAATATGTGAGACTATCCGAGACATACGTGGCAGCGTAGACCCAGATCAGCCTGCGCATCCGCACAGTCTTTTCAGTGTCTAGGCTGTTCGCTATTAGACAGTGGAAGGTCCAGCCATTATGTGTAAATTTAGTGAAACTTGTAGACTCTGGTAGGACTGTGTGGATGCCCATGCTGATTTCAGTCTATGCGGGCCGCATATATCATACGGTCGTTTTGTGTTCGGAAAGGCTCGGGTGCTAATGTACATAGCCGAGTTATTGTACCCTTTCACCCCTGGCTTTCTGGAGTGGAGTCTTCCAAGCTTGAAACTGGACGTGTCCACTGATGCAAATAAGGATGTCAGTTTAAAATTGAAAGAAAATGGCAAAGAGTGTAGATCCTGATGAGACGGCTCATTATGAGCCGTCTCATCAGGATCTACACTGTTTGCAAAACACTTGGTTTAGTCTGCAGGGCAGAAATAGTTAACGCTTAGCCAAAAGATAACCAATGGTAGTACTGCTGTCGGCCCATGTTGCTGAATAAAAATAGGGTCGGCTATTATCGTGTATTTGATGTAGTTTTTCATGTACTACCAAAGGATCGCTCGCTCCTTTCACAATTCATTAACCCTCCCCTCTCCCTGATTTTCTGAAGTGGACTCTTCCATCTTTGAATCCGGTCAGAATCATTTATCCAAATAGGGATCTTAGTAAAAAATCAAGCAAGAATGACAAACAGTGCAAATCCTGGTGAAACGGCTCATCAGAATCTAAAAAACACACACAAAAAACAAAAAACAAAAACAAAAAAAAAAAAAAACAAAAAAAAAAAAACAAAGAAAAAACAAAACAACAACAGTGTTTTGGTGTGCAGGGCAGGGTCGATAACAAAATGAGTCTTCTTAAGCACTATGATCTTGCTAAATCTTGCCCTGGCCAATCGCATAAACAGCAAGCACGTGGCTCGAGGTCACCAAAGTCTGGTCGCTGTCACACCAACATCTTTTACACCCAACACAGATGCCTGTGCAAACAGTGTGTATCCAGATGAGACAGATCGTAAAGAGTCGTCACATCAGGATCTACACTGTTTTGTTATTTTGCTTTTCAGTTTAGACTGAAACTCCTATTTTCAACAATGGACTTGTCCAAATTCAAAGACTGAAGAGACAATTTCAGGAACTCAGATGTAAAAGTGTTAATATTGTATAGAAACTACTGGAACAAAAAGTTTTTAAATGTATCGGCACACGTGCATGTATTAAGTAACAACAGTAAAATAATAGTCATGCCTCTCGTTTCTATAAACTCATTAACCCTTTCACCCCTCTGGTTCTTAAGTGGTATCTCCCATCTTTGAATTTGGAAGCGTCTGGTTTTGCTAAGAGTTGTGTTAGTTAAAAGTCATCAACAGATTGACAAACATTGTAGTTCCAGATGAGACGGCTCATTATGAGCCGTCTTATCTGGATCTACACTGTTTGTAGAGGTATTTGATTTAGATCTACAGGGCCGAAAGAATTAAGACATTCAGACTTTTGAAAAGCACTGTCAGTGGATATGTTTTCCACGGCCTCCCAGTTACAAGAAGAAGAAGACCTCGTAAACAATTGTTTGTGTAAACTTCAAGATGGTCTCAAAGTTAAACCTAATGAAGCCACAGAAGCCTTGAGGCAGTACGGAAGATTCAAAGCGGAGGTTGACAGACTACAACAGCGTCTAGAGCGTCCTTCTGTAAGAATTTTATGTATTAACGCCATTACTAATTAAAATTACTTTGCATTCTTATATACAGGTTTCTCTCTCCCTCACACATGCAGACACACACGCACGCACGCACACACACACGCGCACACACACAGAGAGAGAGAGAGAGAGAGAGAGAGAGAGAGAGAGAGAGAGACCATTTGTCTGCGAAATTAGTTCAGCGAATAGTATGAAGATGCTTTTGGTCTCAGAGTTTCTGAAATGGACTCTTCCAATGAATTTGAACGCGTCCATTCTTTGTAATTAGCGTGTTTATTAGTCAATGTAAGATGGCAAGCTGCGTAGATCCTGATGAGGCGGCTTGTATCATTAACACGATGACAAGCAGTGTAGCTTCTTATTAGACGACTCGCCACGAGCCGTCTCATCTGGATCTACACTGTTTGCATACGTATCTGTACCGATCTGTACCGATCTACAGGGTTGAAAAGGTTAAGAAATCCAACGTTATGATGCGATCCTCTTCAGAGAGACAGTTGCTAACATATGACTGTATTATTCCATGAAATCTATAACGTTATTAGCAATTGTGTCAAGAGTCACCGTAGAAATATTTTGGAATTTCAGAATTAACAGTGGTACTAAGATCATATGGCCGCACCATGTAAAAATGTCCCTTCTAGGCTTTAAGAAACAATAAACATCACGAAAACATGCCTATATAATTTTGACCCCCTTAAACCCCACCTTTATATAGTAAAACTGGGGGTTTACAGAGGTACAATTATTTTTCTTATTTTTGCTAAAAACATAGATTGTGGGTACTTGTAAGAATCGCCTCGCCGAGGCGGTTCTAACGAGTATCCACAATCTGTGTTTTGAGCAGAAATGTAATGTTTTCAGTTTTTGGAGGTGCAATTTTCCATATATTTGAATAGGCAAGTTTTCGTGATGGATCCAAATCAGTCCTGATAAGAACCTTTGTTATACAGATATAGTCTACAATATCCAACGATTCTGTAAGTGGACAGTGAAGGCCCATATCAGACTGCGCGGATGCGCAGGCTGGTCTGGGCCTTCGCTCCCCACATATGCCCGAAAACACGTTTCCACATGGCGAGCCCAGTTATAAGTATTGATAATGAATTCACCACGGAACTGTTCTGTAAGCGGACAGTGAAGGCCCAGATCAGACTGTGCGGATGCGCAGACTGGTCTGGTCTTCGCTCTCCGCATATGCCCGAAGACACGTTTCCACATGGCGAGGCCCAGTTATAAGTATTGAGAATGTGAATTCATCTCAGGAATTGCTGCGAGTTTTATCAATAAGAGTCATTTCTGGCGAAAGAATGTGCACAATACTGGTTAACCGCTTAGAGGACTAAGCCTGCCCAGTAAACGTGTGGTTAGGTAAACTGACTGCGCTCGACATGACCCCATTAGGTTGACTGGGCCGTAAAACCTCAACACAAACAAACAAAATCAGTAAGAGTCAACTACTTGAATAAGTAATGCATCAAACAGGATTCAGTATAAGCAGGTTTTGATCATGAGAAACAAATAAGAAGATCTGACCATAAAATAAACAATCCACATAAATATGGCCAGCTACAATGGTTTTCTACCCATACTGGAGACGCATGACGTTTCCGGACTTTTTCTATGAAAACTATAGGACACGCAGGTTAGTAAGAATACAGATAAGCCGTAACATCAGAAAACATACCTTTGCATTTCGAAAACACGCCTATTCAGCTATATTGAAAATTTCAGCACCAAAAACTGAAAGTTTTCAGATAAAGATTCTGATATTTTTTCATATTTCTGCTCAAAATATAGATTGTGGGTACTCGTTAGAACCGCCTCGGCGAGGCGGTTCTAACGAGTGCCCACAATCTATGTTTTTGAGCAGAAATAAGAAAAATAATGTATACCCATGTAAACCCCAGTTTTACTGTATAAAAGTGGGGTTTAAGCGGTCAAAATTATATAGGTACATTTTCGTGATGGGAAATGTGCGCCCAGCGAAAATTCAGATCAGCTTGCGCATTCGCGCAGTCTGATCAGAGTCTTCACTGGACGCATTTTGAATAGCCAAGGATGCAACGTGTCTTCATGCGGACAACGAAGACTAATCAGACTGCAAGGATGTGCAGGCTGATATGAGTCTTCGTTGGGCGTACATGTAAAAAGATACGTTTATGTACGTTAAGGGCTTTGATCCTATCCGCCCAGTAGATCAAACAAAATACCTAAGAAAACAGTGTAGATTTAGGAGTGACGGCTCTCATCATGCCGTCCTATCAGGATCTACACCGTTTGCTATTCGGCTCTAGATTTTGACCAATGTCCCTGTTTGTAACAACTGACGTGTTTAAATTCAACTAATGGAACACAGGGATAAAATGGTTAAGAAAAGGACATAAACAGTGTTTTGGGAGCGGCTTCCCTTGTAAGACAGCCTCTAAAAGCAGCAAAACTTCTGCAAAGGGGAAATATGAGACTTACATTGAATTTCGAGATAGAAAAAGAAAACAGAAAAGAAAACAAAAAAAAAAAAAAAAAAAAAAAAAAAAAAAAAAAAAACAACAACAACAACAACAAAGAAACAAACAAAAATTCTGCCATTCATTCCGAGACAGTTTACCATCAAATCAAATTGATATAGAAGATGCATTATCTTTAAATTTGCATTGACCCTTTACCCTTTCATGCCTGAGTTTCTGCTGTGGACTGCAAAACAGACATACCAGTCAAAATCTAGAACCAAGAGGCAAACTTTTTAGATCCTGACGAGACAGCTCGTTACGAGTCTGCCTTGTCCGCATGAAGAAACTATATCTTTTGCTATTCTAAATGCGGCCAGTGAAGATTCTGACCGGACTGCAGGAATGCGCAGACTGATCTGAATGTTCGCTGGGCGAACATGCTCGAATGTATGCATCACGAAAACATGCCTATATACTTTTGACCCCCTTAAACCCCACTTTTATGTAGTAAAACTGGGGTTTACAGGGATATACATTATTTTTCTAATTTCTGCTAAAACATAAATTGTGGGTACTCGTTAGAACCGCCTCTCCGAGGTGGTTCTAACCAGTACACACATTCAATGTTTTGAGCAGAAATATGAAAAATATCAGAGTATTTTTATCTGAAAATTTTCAATTTTTGCAGGTGAAATTTTCACTAAATTTGAATAGGCGTATTTTCGTAATGTTTTCCGACACTGCGACTCAAATGATCCATTCGTTTTTTTTTTCAGAGAACTCCAAGAGTTACGTCCTCCTTGTATGTGCAAGAGAAAAGTTTTAAAGAAAGAACTGAAAAAATAATCGCTGCAAAGGAAAAGGAAATCAGCGTTCTGAAGCAGAAACTTACAGAAGTTACCACAAGGTTGTACTTCATTGGGGTTCTCAAGTCCCTTTAGCTTTCCATCATGTTAACCCTAAGTCTAAGGCGGATCTAGAGGGGATTGTGGGGTTCGTTCAGTTGAACCCCTCTTTCACCTAAATTTCATTTTCATGAGAAGTTTTGGATGATAAATATTCGAATATTTTCACACCTAACTCTTTACCGTGTACTTTAATAAAATTCACAAGTGCATATAACTGCAGGCACATGTTAATGTGTCTAAAATGCTAGATGAAAAGCAAACGGTGCAGACCCTGAATAGAAGCCGTAATTAGACAATTTGCTTGAAATAACAAAGTCTGTTTTCTAGGGAAAAAAATAAGAAAAAATAGTTCAAAATGTTATATGTTGAAATATTTACCAAATATGCTAAGCACTAAGCAATGTGACGAGAAATAAGTTATAGATGGCATAAAAAGGTCATTCTTAAATGGTAATGCTGGTCATTCTTTATAAGTTATACTGGTACATTGGGGGCACTGAAAAGCGTTTACAATACAGGCCGCATTATGAATCAAATTAACCAATTTCAACTCCATAGGCAAAGACAGTTACTATTGCAAACAGTGTAGATCTTGATCAGACGGCATATTATGAGCTGTCTCATCAGGATCTTTACTGTTTGTCATTATGTTCTAGATTTTCGACTTTGACCCTTTTGGCAACGATGGGTGTGTCTAAATTCAAAGATGGAATAGTCTACTTTAGAGACTCGGGGTTAAAAGGGTTAAGTAAATGGATAACATTTCGGTGCCATAACACCGTCAAAATTGCTTTGCCTCTTTTCTGAAAAGGGTTGTCATAAAGAATTCTTTCCTTCCAAAATAGACCCTGTCTTGATATGGGCTTTGTGTACAGAGCAACAAAAAGTAATAATAAAAAAAGTCACAAAACTAGTCTCCCCTATACAAATTACCAAATATACACAAAGTATACCAAAATTTAAATGAAGATACCCAGAAAATGCCACAGTCACGAAGCAAAGCCCTCACGAAGTACCAAACGAAGGAGAGGGGAGAGATCAGGAACAAATAAGGAGATCTAAGGTGAGCTAAACCAGTTTAAACCAAGATGGATACACTCTCATGGGACGCCACTCTGTCAAAATTGTTTTGTCTCCCGTACTGACTACAATGTGCAAGAAAAAAGAAGCGAAACAGAAAGTGTCAAAACTTTGACTCGGTTGTGAAAAGTTGCGGAAAATCTACCACGTGATTCAGTCCCCACTCATTTTTTTTCTGATATGCATGCTTTTCCGGGAATCGTGAAACAATGACGCAAACACCCTGCAATTCTCAAATGAAGTAGTTCTAAACAGCAGCATATGAGTTTTTCAGCATTATTGCTCTGCCATCGGTATGTAATTTTGAAAAGAAGCCTATATTAAAAAGGTCTGATCGTTAATTTTCGTTTGCAGACTCGCAGCACTGGTAGGAACCCAAACATTTGACGTGGATGACAACCGCTCGGATCTAACTGACCCTTTCAAACCAACCAAGTTGGCTGAGGACTACAGGGCTATCCTTGATAATGAATGGGACTCAGCATATGAGGAATTAGAAGTAGTTCTGGACGAGCCTAAAATATTAATCTACCTTGGGAAAGTAACATGGGTATGTGTATAAATTGCTTCTCTGAGACGTAACATATACTCATATTGACAGGCGTTGTAAATTCTAACTATATTGGCTGAGAACTACAGGGCTATCCTTGATAATGAATGGGACTCAGCGTATGAGGAATTAGAAGTAGTTCTGGACGAGCCTAAAATATTAATCTACCTTGGGAAAGTAACATGGGTATGTGTATAAATTGCTTCTCTGAGACGTAACATATACTCATATTGACAGGCGTTGTAAATTCTAACTATAGTCTAAAACGTTAAATAACAGATATTCCACATATGGAGTTTGAAATAGAATAGAACAGAATAGAATATAATGGTTTTATTCACCCAATCATAGACCATTTATGGCATATGTAACAACAAACTCGATAAACATAATGAACTATTAAACTAAACGTGATAAAATGACCATGAAATGAGATGAACAATGACTAAATTAAATCTCAGTAGCACGTAGAGAATAAAATGTTATATGTGTGTCACTTGGTGATATGTTGGCAAGAGGTATCTAAAATCCTAAACACATGCTAATTTTATGTCATACATGCATCAACTCTTGAACAATGAATACAGCTCAAAAGTATAAAATATTCATACGCATTTCTAAGTTGGAAACAGTCATATATGTACAACAGTAGTATTATATCTTCAGACTCATTATTCTTTAACCAAAAAAGCCGAGACTCTTGCGATAATGCTGTAAAATGTTTGCATAAACTTGCAATCTTAGCAGAGAATCGTTTTCTCTGTGAACTATATTGGTTACAATTAAAAATTAAATGTTTTTCATCTGTCACATCATTAAATGTGCATACCTTACACAATCTTTTCATGGACTGTGTTTTTATATCTGCCTACTTCAATTTCTAACTTGTGTGCACTTATCCGGAATACCGTTAAACTTTACGAATATCAACATTATCTATTATGAAAAGTATTTCTCCTTTTTGAAAACAGTTTTGAAAAAACAAAAACAAAACAAAACAAAACAAAAAAAAAAAACAACAAAAAAAAAAAAACAAAAAAAAAAACAACATATGTTCGTACTTTTCCTTGTTGCGTTTCATTGCATTTGGCTAAATAAGTTGTGAGACTTGTTTTGGAGCGATTTATAAGCTTACAATTAACCATGTACGGAAAACTAGGAAGACAAGCTTGACTAGAAGAGACTCCTGTCTGTTTTAATACAAACTCTACACAAGACACCCAGCTCATCCTTTTACTGTTCGAAATGTCACAACTTCCAGGCTGCAATAAGTTAGAGCTACTTGTTAATAGTCTATGTAGGTACTGGTATTTACGATAATAAAGGATATCTTCCAAATGCACTCAATACAGCCGTATCTGATGATTTCTTATTCATGCGAAAAATGTCTTAAAAATTTCAACTGTAACATCACATAAAAAACTTTTCTACTAAGTCCTCCAGTTTAAACTCTGCCTTTCTGATCTTAGATGATAGAATATTTACTGTGCCCCCTATTTCGCTACCGTGTAAGAGTATTGGCTCAATTGTGTGTTCAAACAAATCATCACGAAAACATACCTATATAATTTTGATCCCCTTAAACCCCACTTTTATATAGTAAAACTGGGGTTAACAGGGGTATACATTATTTTTCTTATTTCTGCTCAAAACATAGATTGTAGGTACTCGTTAGCTCATTTTTTGAGCAAAATATGAATAATATCAGTATTTTTTATTTGAAAATTTTCATTTTTTGTGGTAAAATTTTCAATATATTTGAATAGGCATGTTTTCGTAATGTTCAGTAACGTATCAAGCTTTTGGGGGCATACTACCAAATATTTTGTGAGTTTAAAATGGGCACTTAAAGCCCGATTATACAAATCAGTCTGGCAGTAAGAAAATGTATATGATAAAGAAAATATAATGCCCAGGACCCAGTTGTTCAAAGCGTCGTTAGCTTAACGAACTCGTTAGTGGTCAAGATTTTGACTGCTTTAGTAAGTACAATATCTAATTCAGGGGTATTTTTCTAAAAAAAAAAACAAAAAAAAAAAAAAAAAAAAAACAATAAAGAAACAATGTAAGTAGCAAAAGCTACATTTTTTCAGCAAAAATATTAGTGTGTCTACCATATTTATAGATCAAAGATTAAACGATACATTAACTTATGGCGTCGTTAGTTTGGAACAACTTGGCCCTGATATTTATATGAAGTGCTTTTCTCTATCTCTGTGCTATCATAATAGAACTTATCCACAGTTAACGTCCACTTATGCAAAATACAACTATTTTTGGTTTCTTCGGATTAACATTTCAGCAGTTATTTTCAGTGTATGAAGCAAGTATATCTAAACAGCTTTGACGACCTGGTTTATGGAGTTGAAATGTTGCAAAATAAACATGTGCGGAAATGTTGCTCACCTGGGATCAGAATAAGTGTCAGACGTTGTAAGGACAGACAGAAACGTGACATGTTATGTGCGTATGTAACGTACAGATTCTTTCTTGTAAAGATGTCATAGCTCAATGAAGGGATTTGTTTACTTATTTTCCCGTATCCCTCCAGCCGAAGTTGTACTGTTTTGTTACAGGCAATACGCATCCATAGTTGCTGCATCTATTCTTTATTACAGACGGGTGCGAAATATGACAACTGGGCCGCGCAGTGCGAAAACGTGTCTTCGGGCATATGCAGATAGGTAAGACTAAGATCAGCCTGTGCGTCCACGCAGTCTGATCAAGTCCTTCACTGTCCGCTAATAGAATCATTGGATACTACAGAATGCATGGATAGAGAGCAAAGGCCCGGATGTTACTTTGCACATGCGAAGGGTACTATGGATCAGCACAATTTACGCAAGCACTTTTTCGAAGACACATTTTTGCTTGACGCGGCGATGCGGCCCATGCAATATAAGACTACAAGCATCGATACATGCTAACGTACCTCTTTCCTGTTCCAGTTAGCCTATCAGTTTTGCAAAGACCTTGCGGAACAGCAATTAACAGACCTCATGCAGAAGGAAATCGAAATAATTAGAATTATGTCAAAGCCAAGTTATGAAGAAGCAGAACGTAGAAAACCGCTGGTAAATGAGTTTGATGTTTTTGGTTTAATATAGGGAAGATTTTAGTTAACCGTTTCACCCCTCAGAAATTCACCCCTGTTTTTCTGAAGTGGACTTTTCCGTTCTTAGATTTGGACATGTCCATTGATGCAAATACGGGTTCTCGTTAAAATCAGAAACAGAACGGCAAATAGTGTAGATCCTGATGAGACGGTTCGTTTTATCTGGATCTAAACTGTTTGCATAAGTATTTATGCCGGTCTACAGAATTGAGAAGCTTGCATAAATCGAAGCAACATTAAACGTAATAATATCATAGTCATAAAAGTATTCTTGACTTTTGAACACTACTGTGCTTTGATCTATAACTGAATAATAATCTTAATTGCCGCCTTTTGATTATGTTCTAGTTTACAAAATGTCAATGTCGGTTCGATACATGCAAATATGTAGACATTTATATTTTACGCTGTATTCCTACATGCATATACCCGTATATTCTACTTGTGTATATTCTGCTTTCATTGTGGTACTTTTTAATGTTCTGTAGTGTTTCACGTACAAATGTTTTGTTTCTTCCTACAAGTATTTAAATTTAAGATATATACAGTTAAGTTTGGATAATACAGTTGCAACCTTTTTGGGAAAGGGCTGCCAGATCTGCTTACCATCTGGGCCCAGTTGTTCAAAGCTAACGACATCGTTAGTTAACGATTCGTTAAAATCGAGTGATACGCAAATATGCTGAAATGTTTTGCTGAAAAAATGTGAGTAGCTTTTGCAGAGCTCACATTTTTTCAGCAAAAAATATCAGAATGTCGTATATTGAATCTGCTAAAACAATTAACGAAATGACCCTTAACGAGCTCGTTAAGCTAACGACGCTTTGAACAACTGGGCCCTGTCTTTGTGTGGCTGTTAAATTGTTCTTCTATGTCTTTCCCTATGATGTTGAGAGTTTGATTTAGAGCTGATTGTATCAGTTCCTGAGTTTAGTTATTTTCTTTATTTAGCAAAAGCTGTTCGTGTGCGATTAAGTATTTTGTAATACATAGCATATATAACAATCAGGGCCCAGTTGTTCAAAGCGTCGTTAGCTTAACGAATATCTAATTCACAGGTATTTTTGCTGAGAAAAATGTGAGTAGCTTTTGCAAATGCATGCAAAAGCTACTCACATTTTTCAGCAAAAATATTAGCATATATGCCATATTTAATGATCAAAGTTTTAATGATAAGTTAACTAACGACATCGTTAGTTAACGTATACTGGGCCCAGGTGTACAACTTAATAAGATGGTGTAACTCAAATTTTGTCTAAACCTTATAGGTTTCAGAAGGAATTCAACCAAGAAAATTTGAACGAGATGAAACATTCAACCTTTTGAAGCAATATAGGCGATGTCTGGCTAGGACAGCTGTGCCCGGTGTACAACAGGTAAAATATGTTTACTACAAGGATATTCAAATGATGATTGTTCATAATAAAGCCTACGCGTCCATTGATTCAAATATTACATTCATATATTTATTTACAACACAGCTACCTGCGAGAGATTTGTTTTGGTCCCAGTATGTTAAAGACTCCATATTTCTCAAAAATGATTTTATAATCCAAGAAAGGTTTAATAAATTGATATATGGTATTAATACGATCATAAAATGTGGCATCTGACAGTCTGTAAATGCCTCTGCATCCAAACTAAAGCCTGGAGTAGACATCATTTATACAAGGTTTAATCGCTACATGTCATCTAAGCCAACCATTTGATTGTTGACTGTTACAAGTTAGTCGAACTTCAATGGCTCGAACCCCTTTGGGACCATGAGCCACTGAGGGTTAATCATTACGCTAGGTCAAGAAGCAAATGGCGACAATTTAATGATTTTTTTCGAGCTTCTGGATAATAATGGTATGTTGTGTGTACACACAACATACAATTCCATGATAAAATAAAAAAAATCATTAAATATTTGTTTTCTTGAGTTATTGGAAGAATTTTGTAGGAACTGAAAAAAGAGGTCGAATCATCCACGGTAAACGAGCCATCCGTGTTCGAGCCATTGAGGTTATACTGTATTTATGTTGCAGTTCCTCTTCGTTTGTTTCATTTTATCTTAAATGGTCTACGTCAAGAGAAAAAAAGTGCTTTCGAACATGCAAAATGCGCTGATTCAGATCGTCCTGCGCATTTACAGTTTGTCATCCAGGCCTTTGCTCTCCATTGATACATTCATTCTATCCAAAGATTCTGTTAGCGGACATTGAAGACTCTGATCAGATTGTTCAGCGGCGCAGGCTGATCTGGGACTGTGCTGTCCGCATATGCCCGAATACACGTTTTCTCATGGGGAGTCTCAAATGAAGATCTATTAAGTGTTGCCATCATAAATAACATTATCCGGTGCGTTGGGAGGTCTGCATTCTGATAATGTAGGTTTTCCTGGGTATTTTCATGTTTTTCTTTTCTTATCGTCGCTAACGCTGGCGTTAGGTGCCGATTAATCAGACCCAAATTTACCCGGTATATCATTATATATATTACAATGGTCCTTTGAGATCACTGAGAGTTATGTGAGCAGTTTCCTCGACGTTGTTTAGCTTTCAATAATAGGTTTAGATTCATTCTACGTTCGATAAGCAGGGTTAGAAAAAATCACATAAATGAATCGAAAATAGCATACTCAGATTTATTGAGTCTGTTTATAAAGATGTATTCTCGGTTCATGGCCTATAGAAATGTGCTGGGAAAACTTTGTTTTCACAATTATACAAAATGAGATCAGTGTTCCAAAATACCAACATATCAGTGAAAAACGGGATAGTGTATTACGACCGCTACCTTGCACTAGCCCTTTCTCCCTGCAGACCAGTACAGACAATTTGCAAACAGTGCAGAAGAAGATAAGATGGCTCGTAGTAAACCGTCTCATCAGGATCTGCACTGCGCGTCATGCTGTTTTTGAATTTTAACTCATACCCCTTTTAACATCAACAGACCTGTCCAAATCCAAGGAAAGAAGAGTCCGCATCAGACAATAAGAGGGTGAAAGGTTTAAATCAGCAGTTGTGAATCAAAAGACATTCCGTAAAACAAGGCGTGTGTAGAAGAATAAAAAAACAACAACACCACATAATTGAGTCGAAAATAACAGACTCCGTTGTTGAAACAGCATAAAAACAAACACTCTTTATACCTCTAGTGCGCATAACTATTTTCACAGTTGCAAAAACGGATTTAAGATCAGAAAATGGAAGCTACTATGTTAACTCATAACTCTTAAACTGCACGTCTGTTTTGGTCCTAGGTTGTTTGCCTACCAACATCGTACAACGGCAGTGTTTTAAATGACCTTTGTCGACTATGCTTTTCATTCTAGTACCATACATTGCTTCCTTCGTCAGAACTGTACTAAGGACTACTTAAAAGGCCCCTCTGGCTGAAAGTAACTTTTATGACTCATTGAAATAGTCGAATTAGATTATGTTGTTTAGGCAAAATTTTGTGTTTTTTTTTAGGTGAAATTTCAATATATTTGAATAGGCGTGTTTTCGTAATGAGTATCATGTATTGCTTTCTCCGTCAGAGCTGTACTGAGGACTACTTAAAAGGCTCATGTGTCTGAAAGTAGGTCGTATGAACCAATGAAATAAACGAATTAGATTATATTCGAAATGCTATTAATTGATACTCATATCAAATATTCCATCCATGATTTTTGAAAGCACATCACGAAAAGACGCCTATATAATTTTGACCCCATTAAACCCCACTTTTATATAATAAAACTGGGGTTTTTAGGCGTATACATTATTTTTCTTATTCAGCTCAAAAAGATAGATTTTGGGTACATATTAAACCCGCCACACCGAGGCGGTTCTAACGAGTACCTACAATCTATGTTTTGAGCAGAAATATAAAAAGTATCAGTGTTTTATCTGAAAATTTTCCGTTTTTTGGAGGCGAAATTTTCAATATATTTGAAAAGGCGTGCTTTCGTAATGAAACGCATCCGTAGTACTGGTACGAGTCGAATCTCACATACCGTATTCGACCTAATTACCGCACATCCCCTTTTAAGTACAGTCAAGCAATTCTGTAGTCTTTAGATTACAGCCATAATTGTATTTTTGTCTACTTCTTTATAAAGGCATATGAGTACCCACAACATATGCTTTTATAAAGGAAATAAAAACAACAACAACAAAAAAAAAAAAAAAAAACAAAAAAAACAAAAAAACAAAAAAAAAAACAAACAAACATACAAAAGCATCGCATAAGCGTTATTTGATAAGTCCTTCGCAGTTTTTTTTTAAACTGTACCTTTAGTATAGATAGGTACATATTTTACCACAATTTTCCTCAGCATTTTTGAAAAGTCTAAGCGCACAGTGTGGTAATTAGCTTGAATACGGTAGTTTACCTACCAGAGACATTATCTATATGCGTGTTTTTTATATTTTAGATATTTCTTACATTGATGTCTCGGACTCCCGCTGTAGAAGGTGGAACTATATCAGAGGGTGTGAAAGCATACCTGCTTAAAGTTGTAGAGCTAACTTATTTAATGTGTATACAAGAGCCGCCATTGCACCTTGAATGGGTGCGATTTGGAGACATTTTTGATCCAGAAAAATTTAAACCTTACGCAAGTACAGGCAACAAGATCGTTGGAACAGTATGGCCAGTAGTTTTGTTACATGCAAATGGGCCTGTGATGAGCAGAGGTGTCGTTGACATGATGACAAGCCAAGTCGGTGGACCGAAAGTCCTAAAATAATAGACACTTCTTTTCTTATTGCTATGTTTTGATGGTCGTTTGTCACGCATATCAAATAGTCTATACACTATGCATAATATGTTTACATGTTAGCTCCTTGAATCTTAAGGAGCCGATGACGTTGCATCAAACAACGAAGGCCTAAGTAAGACTGCGCATCCTCACAGTCAGATCAGCGTTTTTGTTGTCCATTTACACAATAAATATAATATAATATATTGAGTGAATGTATTAAGCTAGATAGGAGTGCAGTTTGAGGCATTTTATCTGTTCGCATAAACCCTAAATATATCTTTTCGCTTGACCTGACAAGCATATTTCTTGGATAGTTAATGGGTATATAGTAAGACACCCAAGATGGCGAATCTTGCCAAAAATCATCTTACATTGATTGGAAAGATATACAGCTGATTCGTTTATACATCACGAAAACATAAGTATAAAATTTTGACCACCTTAAACCCCACTTTTATATAGTAAAACTGGGGTTTACAGGGGTATACATTATTTTTGTTAATTCTGATCAAAAGCATAGATTGTGGGTACTCGTTAGAACCGCCTCGACGAGGCGGTTCTAACGAGTACCCACAATCTATGTTTTGAGCAGATATATGAAAAATATCAGATTTTTTTATCTGAAAAATTGCCATGTTTTGGTGGTAAAATTTTCAATATATATTTGAATAGGCGTGTTTTCGTAATGTAACGAATGAGCAGCCATTGCTTTACACCAATACTCTGTATTGACATTTAAACTGAAATATATTTTAGCAAAACGCATACAGTTTGAACAATACAATTTTTCATTTGTAACGAGCAACTGTATTTGTGTAAAAGTGTACAGTGATGAAAGATGCACCTGACTGGCCGTGCTTATGTCACAGTTGTATATACTTCGAATGCTGTTGTCGCCTGAATTGAAACCCTCACAGGAGGTTTAAATTCGTTTGAAGTGTCTACTCAACGTTTTTCCTTCAAGTCCAGTTTGGCAAAAGAAAAGTTTGAGTGATAGGTAGCAAATCTTTTACTTCACACTTTTATAAAGAACGCTATAAATATTATAATGGCTTCTTGGCGAATAAAACGATTTTATAAACTTTAAATGCACATGTTCAAGAAATGTTTGTTACAAATCCAAACTCTTAATTCAAAATAGTAAGGTGAAATTTTCTGAATATATGTTTCAGTATGAATCGAAGCGGCCATATTAGATGCACAATTAAACTGTTTCAGCGAGAATCTATTCCTGCATAACTCGAGATAAATGGCATAGAAAAATCGTACATGTTGCAGGAAAAATATCTTCGCTTTAATTCCAGAAATGGCTGCATGCACAGTCGTGCGTAAAGTTAAATGCTTGCATAACGGACAGTCTACATTCTATGTTGAGTTCAAGCAATGGTAAAAGCCTGAATTAACAAGTTTTTTTTGTGTACTTGGAAGTGGACAAGTACCGTCCTCCGTAGACACTATTCATGCAGATCTGCTGTACCGTGGTTTTACATACAACATTGTTTAAGCTTACTTTCAGTAACAAAATTTCCCCACTGGATCCGAAAACTTGTCTTCAGGCATATGTGGACAGAGAAAGCCCAGGCCAGCCTGCCCGCTAACAGAATCATTTGATACTATAGAATGTATAAATGGAGAGCAAATGCCAGGATGAGACTTTGTGCTTTCGCGGGATGTATCTGAATCTGTGGACTTTGCGCATGTTCGAAGACACATTTTTGCTTTACTCAGCCCATATTGTCATAACACACAGAGATATTCGCACACCGAGCAGATATCCAGCCTGCCAGCTCAATCTGCGATACTCTAGTAAGAATAAAAATAATCAACAGGCATACGTTGTCAGCCCCTCCATCTCCGAGTTTCAGAAGTGGACTCTTCAAACCTTGAATTGGGGCATGTTTATTGACGCAAACAGGGGTTTCAGTCTAAAATAAAATAATAATAATAATAATAATAATAATAATAATAATAAAACAGAATGGCAAATAGTGTACATCCAGATGAGCCGTCTCATCTGGATCTATCCTGTTTGCAGAGATGCCTATTTTGGTCTGCCCGACTGAAAGGGCTAAATCAACATTTGATACAACGTCATCTGTCTGCTGGGGCATCTTTACTTTATTTAAACAGCTATAAAACCATAGTGAAACGATGGCTTATACTAATCATAGTTACACAGAAACAAATGTATTTAAGCACTTACGCGGGTCGCAGATATATTTTACTCATATCTCTCGTAATGTAATATCTGAAATATTACTTTGTAGCTCCATACCAAGCCAAAATTATTTATCTTTTATCATGTTTCTGTAAGTGTCCTTCATGATTTATATTCAATGATTTGGGCCACCGAACCGACAATGTGTTTTCGGACATATGCGGACAGCGAAGGCCCTGATCAGGCTGCGCTTTTCAGGGCCTTCGCTGTCCGCAAACCGAATCATTGGATACATGTACTACATGTACAAAATGTTTTAGTGGAGAGTAAATGCCCGGATGAGACGTTGCTTATGTTCAGGATGATGTGAATACGCACATTTTGCGCATGCTCGAAACCACGTTTTCGCTAGACGCGGCCGTATATCTTTATCATATTTCTGAAAGTATCCTTACTTATTGATATTCAAAGATTTGATTACAAGAAGAGTAACACGGGGAAATGTATCTCAGGGACAGGAAGGAACAAATCAGGAAGTGCCCCAGTTGCAAATCGCTGCTACCACCGATACTGAGAGGACGAGCTAATGACGAGGAACATCCACATGAAGTACATATAACTAAACGATTAGCCAAGAGACTACCCTTTGCTTCCAAGTGTCGCGACCACAACTTTGAAGCAAGTCATGATAAGACGAACATAAGGATATGCCGCCATTCAGGGTAGACAAAAATAACCCCTCAAATGTGTACAAAGTAGTACAAAGAACGAAAAATATTAGAATCACAACCTAGACATTTCAGCAGTTGTGAACACTGTGGGTGTAAACGTATAGAAACGAACTTGTCCAGGGGCTCCATCGTCATATTACGAAAACATGCCTATTCAAATATACAGAAAATTTTACCATCAAAAAATGAAAATTTTCAGATAAATAAAGTCTGATATTTTTCACATTTCTGCTCAAAACATAGATTGTGGGTACTCGTTAGAACCGCCTCGACGAGGCGGTTCTAACGAGTACCCACAATCTATGTTTTTTGAGAAAAAATCAGAAAATAATGTATACCCCTGTAAACCCCAGTTTTAGTATACAAAAGTGGGGTTTAAGGGGGTCAATATTATATAGGCATGTTTTCGTGATGATATAACATAGCCCAACAATGGCACCAAATGGAAGATTGAACAAACGACGACCAAGAACATACACGTTCTAAACAAACGAACATCAATGCGGCCGGCTCGTTCTTCCTCAGATTTAAGTGATCACAATGCTAAACGGGGCAACCAAAAGCAACAATAAGGCAACACACTGGACAAGATACGACACACTGGATGAAATACAAACTAAAGTCGTCCTACTCGTAGCTTCATATATTGTCCATAATACATATCTAAAACAAAGAACATCGTCCCGTTTTACAGGATCCTAATGTGCACCCTAGGTACCGACATTATTCGAAATACATAGAATTGTTCGGTTCGCGTAGAGGCTGCCTAATTCAGTCAGTATCATCACAAAAATCACATTGACGCTTAGCACTCTGGTTAAAAAATTCAGCAGACGACATTTTTAGGGTGGTTGGGTGAGGCAAAGATGTCGTGTATCTCGCGTCACCGGGGCGTCCAACTGAGATCGGCTTACAACTGGGCAAGGCCTGCTATCCTTGCAGCAGATAAGGATAGAGGAGGCGGGAGGAAGGGGATGGGGTGGGGCGGATGTTTTTATTTCTTCTGTTTCTTCACTTTCATTCATTTTCCACACTCTCCCATGCCCCTCTCTTTCATCTCTACTTTCTCTTCCAGCTCTCTCCTCCCTTTCTCTGGGAGACGACACAAAATGACCCACAAGGGTTGACATGTCGTTAAACCCCAACATAATCAATCAAGTCCAGAAAACAGGTTTATGATAGATTTGGGTGGGTTCGGGCGGGAGTTGCTGGCTCTGCTTGCCATCATTTTGTGGCTGCTTTATTCTGTTTGTCTGTCTTTTCCTTTGGTGTTGGGGGCTTGGTGTAGGTCTGGTTATGTCGGTTCCTGAGTTTTCTTATTTACTTGGCATTTCATGTAAATTGTCTCCTAAGGAAATAACTTGCATGAAATGTCATATCCTGTTTTATGCGAAAAAAAGAAAGAAATATTATCAATATGTGGTCTGCTGACCACATATTGATAATATTTCTTTCTTTTTTTCGCATAAAACAGGATACACGATGTACCTTTACCACTCTCTGGGCTAGTTCAGCCGACGACAAATTGATGATATTTTACTCATTTTTTCCCAGAAAACAGGATTTGACATTTCATGAAAATTGTCTCTATTGGAGACAATTTGCATGATATGTCAAATCCTGTTTTCTGGGAAAAATAAGAAAATATTTTAATAAGTCGTCATCTGAAAATTTTACCCAGAGTACTAAGCATTTAGCAACAGTGAGGCCCATGACAAAACGTATACAAACTGGAAGTCAGAGCTAAAAATATCCATTAACTAATCCATAGTAGTCCACTCCATGATTACCACATATACTCTTGTATCGTATTTACCCTTATTATATGGTCACCGTAGCTCCGTATCATATTTACCTTAACATTTTGATACCGATCGATTTGTCAGGCAAACAGTTTAGACCCAGATCAGACGCCTCATTCTTTTCGACGTCTGATCTGAGTCTGCACTGTTTGCTCAGGCATGTCTACCCGAATACTTAATGTACATATGGTATGTAAAAATTAAGGGACTGAAAGAAATATTGCTAAAGAATATGCCTAAGATGCAAGATCCTGAAAAACTCAACATATTACTGCAGATTTGATCAAAATCGGATGACTACATCACGAAAACATACCTATATAATTTTGACCCCCTTAAAGCCCACTTTTATATAATAAAACTGGGGCTTGCAGGGGTATACATTATTTTTTATATTTCAGCTCAAACACGTAGATTGTAGGTACTCGTTAAACGAGTACCCACAATCTATGTTTTGAGCAGAAATACAAAAAAAAAAAAAAAAAAAAAAAAAAAAAATGGATATTTTATATGAAAATTTTCAGTTTTTGGTGATAAAATATTCAGTTTACTTTGAATAGGCATGTTTTCGTAATACTAAGGTTTGAAGTGATCAAAACTGCTTTTATTGGTGCCACTAGTTTTAATATTTAAAGAGAAATTTTGACGCCATAAAGCCTAAATGAAATATGCAAAACCTAACTGAACAATAGTTTAAACCATGTGGAGCCGTTTAAGTATTTATTCCCTATTTATAGATATCCATAATTATTTATAAATATCCTTAATTCCAATTAGTAATAATCATACTTCGAAATACTGATATACATAATTATTTATGGATATAATTATTTATTGCTATCCATCATTCGAATTAGTGATATCAATAATTAAAATTATGGATATCACTAATTAGAATTATAGATATCCAATAATCTAAATGATTTGTTGATATCACTAATTCGAGTTATGGATATCACTAATTCGATTTATGGATATCACTAATTCTAATTATGGATATCACTAAATCAGCCTATTTATGGATATCATTGATTCGGAATTATTGATATCACTAAATCGAAATAGTAATATCCATAATTCGAATTAGTGATATCCATCAACCATTTAGATAATTAGATATCTATAATTCGAATTAGTGATATCAATAATTCGAATAATGGATATCAATAACTCAGCCCAATTATTGATATCACTAATTCAAGTTATGGATATCACTATTTCGAATTAGTCATATACATAATTCGTCTTTGCAAATAAAAACGTTTAAGTAACGATTGCTTCCTTTGCAAAGCGGAAATATTAGCTTTCCTATTCGGCTATTTCCGTCAGGTTTCAGTAGAGACACCCCCTTTTGAAGTATTAACAGATGTTCTTATCATTTTATTGTGTTCTAACAGATAAAATACACTCTCTGAAATTGTCTATGTTCTTTATGTAAAACATGTCGTCGGCTCGGTGACAAAACCTCGTAAGTACATTTTTTAAAAACCTTTATAGCCTGTTAGATGCCTCATTTCATATGAGTTAAACTAAAATGACGGTCACCATGGTGGGCTGCTTTCACTTGGAATTTTATGAAGACAGTTGATGCCAATGATATAACATAATTTTATAGCAGACCATGATTATCTTACTGGATGTTACCTGTGAAACTCATGACACGTCAAACAATGCTTAAGTGCGTCAAAAAACACGAGTCCAGGATAACCGATGGAACACTACGATATAATAGGAAGAAGTACACTGCAAACAAATGGTAGATACCATAGAATTTGCTTCTCAACATTTAACATACACATTTTATCTTGTTTTATATGTGGAACGCAAATAGGAACGCAAATAGCGAATAATCGTATTTTCTTCTTTTGCACTACCATGCTGCCGTCTTGAAATCATATAAGAACTCAATCACGTGACTTAGGGAAAAAACATTTAACCAAAGGCTTTTGCGGTGAATTATAGATATCAGTAATTCGAATTATGGATATCAATAATTCAGCCCGATTTACTGATATCACTAATTCAAATTATGGATACCCATAATTCGAATTAGTGATATCACTAATTCAGTCTATTTATTGATATTCATAATTTGAATCAAAGATATCCATAATTCGAATCAGTAATATTCATTATTCAAATTAGTGATATCCATAAATCGGGCTGAATTATGGATATCCATAAATCGAATTAGTGATATCAATAAATGGGATGAACGAGTGATATCTCTAATTCGAATAATGAATATCCACAATTCGAATTATGAATATACAACAGGAATAAATAGTACAACGACATCCCATATAAAACTACATTCAAACTCTATTATGCGTGTATGTAGCTTCTTCTCTTGTTATTTATTGATTGCCCTAGAAAACAACATTGTTTTCTATCGAAAAGAAGATTTTATTTAATATTTTGAAATGTTAAGAACCTCATTAAATAACAATTAAATATTCAAGTTCAAGGGCGCCTCGTCCTTGATAATACGAAGTTTTAAAATCTTTAATGGTCTTTAACTTTAATATTTACCCGATTTGATTAAATTTACATGAAAGTGTTTTTTTGTTTAAATATTTCATTTGAGATACGTTTTTCACCAATCTGGCGTTTGCGTGCAAAACATTTTGATAGGAGAAATTTGAAAGTGGTATCAAACCGCGTTACAAGGAAGTTTATATTATGAAACGACATTCTTTCAACACAGCGAACATAATGCACTATACTGCACAACTGCATGTGTGCGTTAATATGTGACGAACAGGATATCAGCTTCTCTGTGTACCAAATTTATCTAGCACATACGGACAGACAGAATTTAGCAGACCATGTTAATCCTGATCAGACGTCGCATAATTAGCATCTGACCAGGGTCTACACTGTTTGTCACTCTTCCAGCAGTTTTGGATGCATCAAGCGGTACGTGTATTAAAAGAGGATTCTTTTTGCATTGTTAAGGACACGAATAGTGAAAAGTAAAGGTGTCATAGTATTTAGGGTAAATACGGCAAATAAGGGGCTACCCAGTGTGCATATGACGCTTATGCAACGTCAGTGCAATGCCGATGCAATGTCAAGACGTTGCATTGACGTTGATGCGACGTTGTCGCAACTGACACTCAGGTTACAATTGTGGCGGTACATTTTTAGCAGAGACACGATTGCTGTTGTTGAGTTGGAGTTTTACGGCCCAGTCGACACTATTAAGGCAATGTCGAGCTAGTCAGTTTACATAACCACAGCTTTAGCGGTCAGGCTTAGTCCCTTAAGCGGTTAGCCAGTTCTTGTGCACATTCTATCTTCTGACAACTGACCTTCTTGAATAAGCGGAAGGAGAAGAATGACCGTAGAAAATATATCATGATCAATCTCCACGAAAGAATGTTGCCGGACCCGGCGGGGGAGACACGATTTCACTAACACAATGTATACGCAAGATGCGAACAGAATATATGGACGTTTATCGGCAACGCATGGTCGCTTTTTATAAAAGCTGTTTTGCAAATGGGAAAGCTTTGATTTATTTAAGTTAAATGGTTACACGTGGAAAGCTCGCCGTCCGATTTCACAGGGAGACAACTTTTCCTTCCCTATCTTTTTTTTTTACAAAATGCTTTAACCCTTCCCTTGCCCTGTCTTAACAAATAGTGTAGATCCAGATCAGTTGGCTTCTGAAGAAGGCAACTGATCTGGATCTGCACTGTTTGTCATTAAATATGTGAATTTCAATCAAAAAACCGGATCAAGTAATCTGATTGGCTAAAAATTAGTAGGCGTGGCATCTTAATTTATTCAGCATAAGGATTAAAATCTGGGCTCTTATAGGAAAGAATTTCCTTCCAATGGAAGGCATTCATTCTTTTACTAGTACCGTAATGGCCTTGTGTATACGGGCATCTAAACCCGTTCACCCCTAAGTTTCTGATGTGGACTCTTCCATCTATGGATTTGGACATGTTTATAGTTCCAAATCAGCATCTCAGTCAAATATCGAATACAAAAATGGCAACCAGTATAGATCCTGATGAGAAGGCTCATCATAATCCGTCTCATTTTGATCTTCACAGTTTGCAAAGGTATTTGTTTTGGGTTACAGGGCTGAAAAGGTTAGGCTCTTTCATTACGTATCATAAACGGTCGGCCTCGGTGGTTCAGTTGGATGCGCCGTCCGACTGGAGACCAGGAGGTCGCGAGTTCAACCCCCGCCGAGGTCGGCAACATTCTTTCGTAGAGATTGATCATGAAATATTTTCTACGGTCATTCTCTCCCTTCCGCTGATCCAAGAAGGGCAGTTGTCAGTTTCTGGCGAAAGAATGTGCACAATACTGGTTAACCGCTTAGAGGACTAAGCCTGCCCAGTAAACGTGTGGTTAGGTAAACTGACCGCGCTCGATATGACCCCATTGGGTTGACTGGGCCGTAAAACCTCAACACAAACAAACAAACATATCATAAAATTGAATCCAGCCACTTTTCCTGCCTGTTGATACGTTTACACAACTACTGCATGGTGACGAACAGTATAGACTAAGATCAGACGCCGCATAATGTGTAGACAAGACGTCACATTATGCGGCGTCTGATCTGGGACTATACTGATTGCTCAGGCCTTACAGTATCCCCAACGAGAAGGGAGTAAACGTTTCCATATCAGAATTATTTCCCTTGATGTTTTCATTCCCTTTTGTTTCGCCTGTTGTCCTCAGAGAGGCGATTCTAACAAATATCCAAAACTTATGTTCTATGAGGAAATAAGCATAAAAAAGACCTTTCTTACATATCAGTCTGTCCATTAAGGATTCTTTACAACAGCAAATTAATTATAATGGCAACGTGTTTCGGAACAAATGCTGTCGTTGTAATGAGGGTTCACTGTATGTGAAATCACTCGTACAGCATTTTGTTTCAGATGTATCAACAGGTACATGTAGTCTAATGGGCCCGTTCAAATGTAGGAGAAAGACGCTAGATTGATACATTGCCCGAATATTTAGAATAAATAAAGTATTAAGACACTTCCTGTTACCCTGATCACGAGGATTGTTTTTCCTTAAGAGTTCCTTCAACAGACAGTGTTAAGATTCATACTGAAACTGTAATAGGGCCTACTAGCTTATCAATTATGTGGAAGGCATGAAGTTAGCTATTGTCATACACATTAAAATTATGACTTATCCCATACATTACATTAAAG
This sequence comes from Anodontia alba, assembly GCA_964016985.1. Taxonomy (NCBI): domain Eukaryota; kingdom Metazoa; phylum Mollusca; class Bivalvia; order Lucinida; family Lucinidae; genus Anodontia; species Anodontia alba. The sequence goes on from OZ024826.1 coordinate 15,788,513, forward strand.
AAACTCTGCTTTTGACCGAAATAAGCTTGTAGTCAAATATTATAATAATCTACAAACAGAAATCCAATGCTTATGATCACTTATTCAAATAAGAAATTAAAACACTTTTACTTCAGACAGCGGACAGGAGCATGACCTCCTATAGATATCAAATTATTTTTATTTGCTTTATAATGCCACACGAAAAGTCCTCATGTTTAAGTAAATCAATTCATTACACGGGTTATAAAAAAGTGCAGACCTTGTATGATAAGAACTGACGATATTGAAATTGTTTTAAAAGTTACATCAGTGATATCCCAGCTTATACACAAAAGAAATAATCTGGACATATAATTATTTCATCCATCAGGTCAGTGGATAAAATGGGACTAGATATATTGGGCATTTACAAGGGAGATTACTTTTATGACTTCCTGTTTGAATTCTTTATACCAGAGCCCTTCTGAAAAGGTATCTACTATGGAAGGAAAGAATGTGCTACAGGTCTACTCCCAGGGAGCACATTCTTTCCTTTCAGAGTAGACCTCTTTTCAGAAGGGAGACAAAACAGATTTGACAGGTTTGTCTCCCTGACAGTGTATCCCTTCACCTTAACCCTTGTCCTGCTGAATATATTTAGATGCCACGCCCACTTCTAATTTTCAGCCAATCAGATAACTTGATCTGGATTGTTACAATAAATTCGCATACTTAATGGCAAACAGTGCAGATCCAGATCAGTTGGCTTCTTCAGAAGCCAACTGATCTGGATCTACACTGTTTGCAAAACAGGATATATACGGGTTCAGCAGGACAAGGGTTAATGAATATATTAATAAAGATAATTCACAGGACAACCTCCTTTGTTTCAGAATTATAATGTTTGAGTATATAGTCTTTTAATGTCGCAGAAAAGAACCTTTATAATAGTTTTTATCGTAATTTTTGAACAATATCTGACAGTTCTGTGTGACAGCGCATATCTAGATCAATGAGCAGTTTCATCAAAACCAACAGTTTGCCATTTGGCAGTCAAACTGAACTATTTTTTATTACGCATCAATTTAAATTTATAAGTATCTTACGAGGCACTGCGAACGCATCAGAATAGAAGCAACTGGGGCGATTGAAATATGTGCCTTAGATTTGTCACGGGAAATAAGAGGTACAAATATTTTTTTCTCCGATGCTTGTTAAACCTCTGACAAATTTGACAGTATACTTTAAAGACATTTTTGGGGGGAGGTGATGGTAATTATCTTCAGGGTGTGAAATTTAATGCTTTGTCTCCACGATGAAAGAAATGCTTTCCGGTACGCGCTCGCTAGAAAACTATACGCACATCACCTTCTGTCTGCACCGGTCCTCACGTTTGAGGATGCAGAACGAAACTCACCTGCTTTGTTTGGTCCAAGAATGACTTTTCAATCAGCTGATTAAGTTATAAAACGATTGAGCCTGTTTTAATTACATTAGCAAAACAGCATGCAATGCAGTGATTGTATAGTCTTACATGTATACCTCAAGGAGCAAAAACGCCCTTAATTATTTGATCACCTGAGTAAGAAAGCAACCTCACTGGTATAATGACAGAACAAACTCTTAAAGCAATCATTGGAAGAAAAAAAAAAAAAAAAAAAAAAAAAGAACGCTACAGCGATCTCTAGCTTCAGCTTTTGCGTCTTGTTACTTCAAGAGTTGTCCTAACTCCTTACTCTCACTTATTAGGTAAATGAACATAACGAAAACACGCCTATTTAAATACATAGGAAATTTCACCTCCAAAAAACTGAAAAAATCCAGATAAAAAACTCTGATATTTTTCAAATTCCTGCTCAAAACATAGATTGTACCCACAATATATGTTTTTGAGCAGAAATAAGAAAAATAATGTATACCCCTGTATACCCCAGTTTTACTATATAAAAGTGGGGTTTAAGGGGGTCAAAATTATATAGGCTTGTTTTCGTGATGATATTAAAACGTACAGAAACATCGAACGGTTCCTGGTAATATGTTACCCCTGATAGATAATTGTTTCTTCTTATAACAGATCGCATAGAAAAAAAATGTTTTTCCAGATGACGTCGAACGCACAGTTACATTCTATTCTTAAATTTGCAAATTATTTTCATAAAGAGCAGCCCCATTTTCGAAAGCATTCAAGTACTAGGAAATCTTATTCCTCTCTCCGTTTCAGAAATGACAACACGATCTGCATGCGTGATCCCCTAATTAATGTGTCTGAATTAAGTACATGCGTACATTTCTATTCACGAACATAAATTACGTATTTTAATAAGGATTGCGAAGTTGTTACTACAAATGAAAGGACGTGGGGAGCAATATACTAAAATGATTAATTAATTTAAAAAAATGAAATGAGCATGGCAGAGGGGAAAATAAATATAGTCATACGATATTAACGAACTCCAGAGTTCATTTGCACATTAGTCTTTCTACCGCACGCTTTATTGTTTTTACGTACTGCAAAAGGCTTTTAGATTTCAAAAACACTGACCAGACTGTGTTGGTATGTAGACTTGCACGAGTCTGCGCTGTTCCCAAATAAAATTATATGAATTTTCTTGAATAAGGCTAATCAAGCAAAAATTATCTTCGAGCATATCTAGAATATGCGAGATTCGACCATTCCTGTGTATCCTCTCAGATCAAATACTTTGCCTTCCATAGGTACATTCAACAGGTACTGTTTCTATAAGTGGACAGTTAAGGCCCTGTTCAGAACACGTTTTCGCACTGATCAGAACACGTCATCACCAAAACATGCCTATATAATTTTGACCCCCTTAAATCCCATTTTATATAGTAAAACTGGGGTTACAGGGGTATACATTATTTTTCTTATTTCTGCTCAAAAACGTAGATTGTGGGTACTCGTTAAAACAGCCTCGCCAAGGCGGTTCTAACGAGTGCCCACAATCTATGTTTTGAGCAGAAATATGAAATTTATCAGAGTTTCTTATCTGAAAAAATTCAATTTTTGAAGGTGAAATTTTCTATATATTTGAATAGGCATGTTTTTGTAATGGAACATGTGTTCTGATCAGGACTTTTACTGTTTGCATATATCTGGAAATACTGTTTCACATAATAAGGGACAACTTGTAATAACTAAGTGGTGCACAACGCACGAAAAGGCTCCTTATGCCATTTACATGAAGCGTAGGCCATAATCTAAGCCTTCGTTGTCCGGTTACAGAATCAATGGATACTGTTTTATATGTCGACGAACACAGAATGATCAGATCAGACTGCACGAATCCGCACGCACACTTGGACCTTCGCTGTTCGCGTATGGCATAAGGCATTTTTCCAAAGTTGCACATCAATACTGTTGAAATATTTTCGCTCAATACAAAACGATGTATAGAATTGTAACGACCTTCTCATACAGATAGTCTTCGTGGATCACTGCTCGTCTTTCAGTACTACCTGGCGTTAAGTATTGACATTCGAATTACTTAAAACATAGAAATGAGCTTTTTATTTATCTTACCAGGGGACGTGTGCGTACAGACTGTACAATGTCATGAAGAAAAAGCAAGATTTTAGATAACGTTTGAAATGGAAAATAAATGAAAGGGTAAAGATAAATAAACAGTTCTTATTCTGGTTGAAGGACTACTTATCTAAATGTAAGTCGGTTATAATTTTTAACTTTATGTTGAGTGGTATTCCATACCTATATACACAGAAACATGTATGTTTGAACAGAGAGTATATATTTCATGGTAACCCATGGTACTCAAACGTCTAATATACAGCGTGAGAACTCATATATTTCTTTACACAAAGAACGGTATCCTTGCTAGCAAGGGAAATAACCTTAACATTACACTGTTTGCTGCCTTTCTCATATTGTGTGCGGGGGTACACATACAGAAAAGAATTTTGCTATCTTAAGAAACTAAAGAAAACGCCAGTTAATTCATTCTGGGTCTTCAAATCACGCTTCGGCCAAAACAGAATTTTCCAAGATTTATTTTGGTGACAGACGTCTGCAAATGTTGCACACATAGCTTCGAAAACGTTGTATCTCCTTCAATCATGATCTCGTTCGTAAACATATTAGTAGTATAGGGCGGCACTATGGACACACCGAACGGCGTGTCCATCGTGCCGCCCTATACTACTAATATTTCTGATACTTCCTAGTCACTTATGGCAGTACGGAAATTGTTGTTGATCACTTTGTGCTAGTACAAGTATGTCCCCTTTACCTTCGGCAAAGGCGAGAACTTTTGCGGACCATCACGAAAACATACCTATATAATTTTGACCCCCTTAAACCCCACTTTTATATAGTAAAACTAGGGTTTACAGGGGTATGCATTATTTTTCTTATTTCTGGTCAAAAACATAGATTGTGGGTAGTCGTTAGAACCGCCTCGCCGAGGCGGTTCTAACGAGTACCTACAATCTATGTTTTGAGCAGAAGTAGTTTTTTTTTATCTGAAAATCTTCAGTTTTTAGATGTGAAATTTTCTATATATTTGAATAGGCGTGTTTTCGTAATGAATTTCATATATGTGCCCTGTTTCAGTTAAGGTTCTCTTGTTTGGTACCAGCGCCGTATCGTTTGAAAATAACGTAACAAAATCGAGGCGGTTCATGTTTATATTAAACAAAGTAAGCATTTTTTTATTTGACCATTCAACTGCACCGTTTTCTCATAAGTTACATAATTCTTGTAAAGTCCTATCAGTTACATTTAGTAAAGGCCTGTCCACTCGATTAAGTTGTGTAATATGATACCGGCGGATAGATCAAAGGAAGCACAAGTATATATGACAGGCAGTAGGACAACATGTTAGTGTCTTGGGCCGTTTTGTTCTCGCAGTGCAGCTGGCGATCCCGACTATTCAGACTCTTTTGTTTGATTTTTTTTGTCCTTTCGCTCCCCTCCTGCTCGTTATGTTTGAAAATATAATGCTATATTGTTTTATGCAGTGATTCTAAATTAAAATTAGCGCATATTCGTAGATGTGTCACATTAGTGCGCTCACGTGTTTATAACCTTATGCCGTTAACAGCTACATTTAATTGTTTGTGTAATGAGAGGAACGTCATAAGCCCTTTGCTTTCGTTCCAATCCTGGTGTCTTGTTTGTTGTTTATTGTGTTGTATGTGTCATTGATTCTGAATAAAATATGTTTAAACTAAGCAAATTCTTTAGAGGAAGCACTTTCTTTCCCTTAACCCTTGTCATGCTGAAAAAAATGAGATGCCACAGCCACTTCTAATTATGAGCCAATCAGATTCCTTGATTTAGCTTGTTGACATTAATTTTTATACTGAATTGCAAAACAGATGGCTTCTTCAGAACCTAACTGATCTGGATCTACACTGCCTGCAAAGACAGCCTATATCTGGATTGAGCAGGACAAGGGTTAAGAGTAAACCCATTTAAAAAACTAAAAGCAAAAACAAAAAAACAAAAAAAAAAAAAAAAAAAAAGAAAACAAACAAAAAACAAAAAAAAAAAAAAAAATGAAAACACGAATAAGGACGGCAACCTCTGGTGTACAAAAGTTGTCACCTATTGCAAACTAGCGGACATATGTTTTTTGTGTATCTATTTACCTGAATACAGAGCAATTTAATACACTCTTCTAGTAAAAGCAAACCTAACATTTCTACAACGAGTCCAATAAAAACGTATCTGCACCATTAATTGTCACATCATCAGATTTATCGTCCAAAGCAGATGTCCGAAATTTGTTTAAATATTGCTCATCTGAAAATATTCAACATTATGCAGAACTCTACCATATACTTTAAAACAAATTTGCATCACTCCATCGTATTTGTGTTTTCTTATATTATTCCGTACCTCTACAAACGAGTTCACAACACCACTACAGTATACAGCAAGATTCTGTGTTCTGGCCTTAGATCGCCATCGAGCTCTTTGCTTTGTTTAATCACAGTGCTTCCGATTATATGTGTTTCAAGTTGATGTTTCACAAGTGAGGTAATGGACCCTTATGCGGACCGAGCATATATTTATAATTGAAACTGCATTAGAATTATGGGTTAGGATTTGCGCGAGTAGAACTGGTATATACTACAAGTAGCTTACCTACTGACCATGTCGCGCAATTGAAGAGGGAAGCAAAGTTATCAATCATTAATGGGTTATCAGCCATGCACGCAGTTTGCCGAAGAATATCCATGTTGTAAACTATATTTCTGTAGCAAGTGACACACTTTTTTTAAATGATACCGAAAAATCAGGGCCCGGTTGTTCAAAGCGTCGTTAGGTTAACGAGCTCGTTAAGGGTCATTTCGTAAACTGTTTTAGCGGATTCAATACACAATCTTCTGATATTTTTTGCTGAAAAAATATGAGTAGCTTTTGCACTGCAAAAGCTACTCACATTTTTTCAGCAAAAAATTTCAGCATATTTGCGTATCACTCAATGTAAATTTTAACGAATCGTTAACTAACGACATCGTTAGTTTTGAACAATTGGGCCCAGTTTTGCCAACAATCTTTCTGAGTTTGTAAACTAAGTTGCCATAAAATACAGGTTCGTACATACCTTCATGCAGAAGTGTTGTCGAACCAACGTACTCTTTGGATATTTAATTCAGACTGGCAGCGATAAAACTAAGGGGAAATGTTTTGCGTAGTTTGAAATAACGGTACCCTTGGTTAAGCAAATAAGCAGATAAAATATTATTTCGATTTCCAAAGTCATGCTCCAGCAAAACGAATTAACTGAAAAGTAAATAATTGGATGTAGATACCCTTACTCAACACTGTAATAATTACACTGCAAGAATTAATTGAATCATAAAGATTTAGCGCTAAGATATTAAACTTTTGTTTAAAATAAAAGCAGTAATAATTGCACATTGATTCACTTTCTACCTTAGTTAATCAAGAACTAGTAGTAAACAAATATACATGCATGACAGGTGTTAACAATATGATGTGCTCATCGTAGTAGATATAGAGATTCCAGAAGAAATGGGCATTGACAACAACAACAATAACACACACGCGCGCGCGCGCGCGCGCACACACACACACACACACACACACACACACACACACCTTCCTGGAGTGTCGAAATTCTCTGGGTCATAAATGCTAGGTTCGGTCAAATTGTCCTCATCTATGACCCTCATATGAGTTTTCATAAATCCGGTAATGGACAGAATGATCAATATGAACTTCATTACTCCACTGCAGGGAAGTACGGGGAGAGATTTTACGGTCGCCATAGGTAATTCTAGAAGGAACGACAATTGAGAGTAATGATCATACACGTCCTCATACATATCCTGATCTTTGATCCTCAAAATGGGATCAACAGAGTCAGTCGACAGCATATATGAACGACTGTTGTATATTACATGTTCTGGAACTGAGTCGTGGCAAGCAAAGTCGCGGCAAGCGAAATATCTCTTGATGAAGATGTAAACAGTGTGCACACCTCCAAGACTAATCATAGTCCGCGAATAGCATCAACGTTTACTAACGACGATTAAACTGTGCCATTCCACTGGAACACTTGAAAATGCCTTTCGCACATGACTGAATGTAGGGCGCTACATATTCGAATGCACTTTCAAATAACGCGCGCTACAAGTTCAAATGCACTTTCACATGACACGCGCAACATGTTCAAATGCACTTTCACATGATGCACTCTACATGTTCGAATGCCTTTCACATGACACGCGCAACATGTTCAAATGCACTTTCACATGATGCACTCTACATGTTCGAATGCCTTTCACATGAATCGCGCTACATGTCAGAATGCACTTTCACATTACGCGCGAAATATGTTCAAATACACTGTCAATTCGAATGCACTTTTACATGACGCGCGCTGTATGTTCGAATGCACTTTCACATGACGCGCGCTACATGTACGAATGTACCTTCACATGACGCACGCAACATGTTCAGATGTAATGTCACGTGTCACATGACGTGCGCTACATGTTCAAATGCACTTTCAGCTGACGCGCGCAACAAGTTCAAATGCAGTTTTACATAACGTTCACAACATATTCCAAAGCACTTTCACATTACGCTAGCTACATGTTCAAATGCACTTTCACGGGACGCGGGCAACACGTTCAAATGCACTTTAGCATGAGCCGCGCTACATGTTCAAATGCACTTTCATATGACGCGCGCAACATGTTCAAATGCACTTTCACATGACGCGTGCTACATGTTCGAATGCACTTTCACGTGACGTGCGCTACATGTTCGAATGTAAATTCACATGACGCGCGCATTTCGTCGACGTTAGACCAGTTCATGTAAAATGCAACGAGGAAGGTTTAGAATCCATGACAGGTAACCTGGGACTAAAAATTTTCATTTTATGCCATCTTGTACACAAAGCGCAAGGTATGGGACTGAGTCAAATCAAGCCTGCTATTTACTGTTTTTGATTTGTTTTGTATTTCATTACTTTGATATAGTGCTGGCATTATTTTTTTTTTCCTTTTTGGGGACTACTACGCACATACACGGGTATTTAAAAATAGAACTCCGTTTAAAGTTATAGGTGACGTGGAGGACGTTGCATTTATTTCATTGTCGCTGATGAAAAGACTCAACCAAACTAAGTCTGCTATTTTCCGTTGTTATTTGTTTTGAAGGTTCCCTATTTAAGATTATTTTGGGTAGCGCAGGGGTGTCCAATGCTTGTAATCCACCAGGTTTTCTTGTTTTCTGCAACACAAAAATATACAAAATACCCACAAGCATTCCTTCAAGAACGCATTAACTGAGTCTGGATAAAGGCTCTTCCAAACAAAGTAAAAGAAATACAATTTGAGCAAATATAAGATTAACACATTAACACATAAAATTGAAGAAGTAAACTCCGTGTTAATATCTTCATGGCAATAAACTTGACCGGTGACTTGAGGTGTCATGTTCGCACCTGTTTCATGTCAAATTGAAAATTGGTTACAGAAGTCACAAATCACCGGACCAGGTTATATTTATACCTATAGCTGTAAAGCATCATTTGGTTTATTCCATTTGCGAACAGTGAAGATTGTATATGATGTACGCAGATTACTGTAAGGGAGTACCCTAAGACTAAATGTTTAATTGAGATAATATCTACAAGTTGGCCCATAAACGTCTCAGTTTGCGGATAAGAACATTATTCCTCACAAAATTGTATGAAAACTGTCGAAACTAATTATATTTAACAAAACATTCACATTGCGTTAGCATTTTACTTTTGAGTGTTGTACTGTATTTTTTGTATTCTTGTTTCTTTGTGCTTTTCTAGGTGGTCTGTTAGACTCAATCATACAATTAGTTATAGGAAATATTTCTTCATTGTTAACTCTCTATATTATTTCGTTTAGATCTTCATTTTAAGGCCATTGTAACGAAAACATGACGTATATAATTTAGTAAAACTCCTCAAAATACAAGCACAAAATAATTTAAGGGTAATCAATATACATTCAGAGGGGAGGTAACCTTTTCAAAATTGCTTTGCCTTCTTGCTGTCTACTCTAAAAAGAATTAATTTGTTCTCGTTGGGAGGAACGTCTTTCTTTTTATAGTAGACCCTTCTTGTAGAATGGGCTTCGTGTGCAGGACCACAAATGCCACAAAAACTGTTCCTTAAGTAAAAATGGCGGCACAGTTACCAAGTGTAAACGGTCCCGTTAAGATTATTGGTTAACCCTAAAAAGAGTGGAATCCTGGCTCTGAGGTTATAAAACTTTTTTCATACTCAACTTAGCTGAGCATGAAATTTTCTCAGCTAATAAATATGAAAGTGCCAAAAATATTTGGCATTTTCATATTTATTAGGAGAGAAATTTTCATGCTCAGCAATGTTTAGTGAGAAATAATTTGCAATTGTTCGTAATTTGAGATTTATTAGCAGGACAAATTTCATTCTCAGCTCAGTTGAGCATGAAATTTTTTTTATAACATCGAGGCCTGGTTGTAAGTATTGTTTTCTTTTCCAAACGAGACCACCCCAGCGGTTTGGTACATACATCACGTTTGGAAAAGACCTACTTTTGAAAAGAATAGAATTGCTCGTAATTGGAGCAATTTATTTGCAGTAAGCTCACTCAAGTTTGAAAAGGAGGCCGATGACATACAGGTCAGATTGATCTTCCTTAAATGTGTATCCGTTCATCTTCAGGGAATTGGATGCATTTAATAGATTGGTTGCCATTTCGTACAGGGCAAAGACCAGTTGTGGTTTCCTGTTACTTTCCTGCATACGGAATCTCTACTGAAAAAGGAACTGCACCAAAAAGGGAGCAAATTCTTTCCTTTTGGAGTAGACCGGTTTTCAGAAAAAAGGCAAAACTATATTCCTCCCATGAATGAGTAATAATTCGCCTAAAGATCAGACACAATTATAACACATCTATGTAATGTATACTCCCTCATTATCCATAGCCTTAGTCAAGGAAATTTGAAACAGAAAAAGCTATGTGTAGCTATGTAAGCCAGGGAAATGGGAAATGAGCAAAGTGTTGTCATTTAGTACACAAAGATACATTTATACAATACAAATGTTGCCAAAGTACAAATTGTACAGCTGGTTTAAAAAAGCGCAAAATTGTGAAAAGTAGCATACTGATGTTTACCCATTTATAAGCCCCGTTTAGTATTTTACAATTTTGGAAGATGGGTACACTTTTATATACTTGTTAATGCAATGACACCCAGTGTACACATAATATAAGCATTATAAGTGAAACAATCTAAGCGTCATTATCCAGGCCTGAGATCAAACCCGGCCCACCTAGGTGTCACGCCAGCATTATTCCAAGTCGCTATAGCGGTCGTAACACAGTGTGGTACATGTATAATATATATCCATACCTGATGGCACGAGTCCGCTCCAAACCGGTATTTACGCTCGTATCAAGGAGTTTTAATATACTCAGACGGGTGAATTACACTGGACAACAAATGTTACATTTCAAATAATTAAATCACAATTTACCCGGATTGGGATTGAACTCAGGGCGCCGTTGACAAGCCAACACTACCGCGCCGCAAACAAACATGTTTATACCACAAGGAAGTACAAGTGTATTATCCGGTTAATACAAATAAGCTTACCACAGTTCCACAGTTCAATACTTGTGAAAAACAAGCTGCAAATAGCTGTCGAAAATCTTTGCTGAATTTCGCGAATATAAAGGTTAGTTTAAAATATTCCCGCTTCGTAAATTGGATAGTGTTGACTCTCTAATTCCAGTTCCATGACAAAGCGTTGAGATCATTTTTCATTTAAGAAAATTCAAAATCAGGTGGCAGAAAAGCGTTGTTATTCTGATTGTGGTGCATGGATTATTAGTATTTATTTTGCGTTGCATCAACACTCTCGTATATTATTGCATGCATCATATTATTGCATGCATCATCCACATTCTAATATATTATTATATGCATCATCCCTACTCTAGCATTTAGATGTATGCATCATCAGGATTCTAATATGTTATTGTATGCATCAACCATATTGTACTATATTATTGCATGCAACATACGTATTCTAATATATCATTATATGCATCATGTGTACTCTAATATTTTATTGCATGCAGCATAAGTATTCTAATATATTATTGTATGCTTCATCCGAACTCTAATATAGCATTGTATGCATCAGTTATACTCTGTTCGTTCGTCTGTCATTACTGACAATGACCAATCCTAATCAACTGTGTGATGTGTTATTATTTGTGTGCTCTAAGATGACTGATGAGACCAATCTTAGCTCTAAACTGCCTGTTGCAGATAGAACAAGAGAGGTCTGAGGAAGAAAGCTCTGTTGGTGATGCCTTAGCTCTGGCTTTCCGCTGTGCACGTTTCTGCTCGGCTTCGCTGATTTTTTTTGCTTCGTATTCACCAGCTCCCATTTTTTGAGGCCTCGCCACTTTGTACGATCCTGGGCAATCTGTTCCCATGACTCTGTTGGTATGTTGAAGTCTTTAAGGGAGGTTTTGAGGGTGTCCTTGTATCGTTTCTTCTGACCACCATGGGAGCGTTTTTCCTATTTGAGGTTCTCCATAGAGGATTTTCTTTGGCAAACGTTCATCAGGCATTCTGGTAACATGGCCTCTCTACCTTAACTGTGCCAATTGCAGAAGAATATGTACACTCTACATCCCTGCCCTTTTCAGGACTTCTGTGTCTGGAATCCTGTCTTGGCACTTGATCTTTAGAGGTTTTCTAAGACAACTTGTATGGAAGTGGTTCAGTCTTTTGTCATGCCGTTGGTAAACTGTCCAAGTTTCGCATGTGTATAATAGTGTTGGCAGCACTACCGATCTATATACTTTCAGCTTTGTGTCGTCTGATTCCACTTCGGTCCCAAATACTTCCACGTAGCCGGCCAAATGCTGCACTAGCTTTGGCAATTCTAGCATTGACTTCATCATCAATGTGCACAACTCTAGACAATGTGCTTCCAAGGTAGGTGAACTTGTCTACCACTTGCAGTCGTTGACCTTTCACTGTGATGGTAGGCTCCTTGTAAGGCTTTCCAGGTGCTGGCTGATATACTACCTCAGTCTTTTTGATGCTGATTGTGAGATCATAGCTGTCACATGAATCAGATACTTGATCCACACCTTTTTGCATTTTCTCTTCTGTTGGAGCACCCTTTGCCATGTCATCAGCAAAGAGGAGCTCGTCTAGCACCTCTGTCTGCACCTTAGATTTAGCTTGCAACCTTCTAGCACCTCTGTCTGCACCTTAGAATTAGCTTGCAATCTTCTTATACTCTAATACATTACTGTATGCATCATCATTACTCAAATATATTACTGCAATTAGCATCATTACCTTAGTATATTATTGCTAGCAGCATCAGTACTCTAGTATATTATTGTGCGCAGCATAAGTACTCTCATATATTATTGTATACATCACCCGAACTCATGTATATTGCTCTCTGCTTCATCCGCATTTTAATGTATTATTGTATGCGTCGTCAGTACTCTTATATATTATTATATGCATCATCGGTAATGTAATGTATTATTGTATGCATCGTCCGTACTCTTATATATTATTGTATGCATAAACACTAATGTAGCATCTTAATGTACGCATCATCGAAGTCTAATATATTATAGTATGGATCATTCATACAGTAATGTATTATTGTATGCAACATGCGTACTCATATATATTATCATATGCGTTATACGTACTATAATATTGAATTGTATGCATGATCCGTGCTCTAATGTATTATTGCACGCATCATCCGCACTAGTATATAAGCATCCACCGTATTCTATTTTATTATTGTATGCCTCATATGTTTTCTAATATATTATATTATGCAAAGTCAACACTCTAAATGTTTATTATATGTATCATTGGTACTGTAATATATTATTATATGCATCATTCGTACACTGATGTATTATTGTATGCATCATGCGTACTACAATATATAATTGCACGCAGCCTCAGTATTTAATATACTATCCTATGCATCATCAGTACTCTTATATATAATTATATGCAATATCCTTACTCCTATATGTTATTGCATGCAGCATCGATATTCTAATACCCTAATATAGTATTGTATGCATCATCCGCGCTCTAATATATTAATCATCATCCATACAATAGTATACCTTGTTGTATGAATCATAAATAATCTAGTATATTATTGCAAGTAGCAACAGTATTCTAGTATCAGTATTATTGCAAACAGCATCAGTACTCTAATATATTATTGTACGCAACACCAGTACCCTAATATAATATTGTATATATCATCCGTATTCTAATATATTAGTATATGTATCATCCGTACTCTAATATAACATTGTATGCATTACCCGTAATCTAATATATTATTTTACGCATCCATTACCCGTAATCTAATATATTATTGTACGCATCATCAGTAATGTAGCAACATCAGTACTCTAGTATGTTATTGCAAGCAGCACCAGTACTCTAGTATATTATTGCAAGCAGCATCAGTACACTAGTATATTATTGCAAGCAGCATCAATACTTTGGTATATGATTGCAAGCGGAATCAAAATATTATATTAATGTATGCATCGTCGTTATTCTAGTGCATAACACATGTAGTACAGGTAATACAGTGTATTTTACTTAGATAAAAAATAGGGATAGACTGGTGTATGCGCCACAAAATAATAGACCAAAAGATTTATATAAAACTTATCGCTATTTATTGGATGAACATCGTAGAATATTATTGCATGCAGCATAAGTACTCTAGTGTATTACTGTGTGTAAAATAAGAACTATAGCGCATTATTTCATGCAGCATCAGTACTGCAGTATATTACTGAATGCAGCATAAGTACTTTGTTACTTATTGTATGTAGCAAAAGTAATCTAGTATGCAACTGCGTATAGCATCAGTACTCTAGACTATGATTGTATACAGCATCAATATTCCACTAAATTATTAAGTGTAGCATATGTATTCCAGTACATTATTGAATGTAGCATAAGTACTCTTGTATGTTATTTTACGTAGCATCAGTACTCTGGTATATTATTTAATGTAACATAATTAGTCTTGTTTTATGGAATGTACCGTATGTAAATACCCTAGTATAGTATATTGATGAATGAAGCATGTCATCCTGAATTTGTTGAATGTAGCGTAAGTATCTTAAGTACTTTATTATGTTACTCAATGGAGCATCAATTCTCTAGTAGATTATTGAATGTAGCATAAGTGTTCCAGTATATCATTAAAAGTAACGTAAGTATTCTAGTGTATCATTGAATGTAGATAACTATGCTTGTGTATTTTGTAATGCAGCATCAGTACTTTTGTATATTAGTGATAGCATAAATACTCTTGTATTTACTGAATGTAACGTAAGTACTCTAGTATGTTGTTGCATGTGACACCAGTACTCTTGCATATGGTTGTATACAACATCATAATTCTAGTATATTATTGAATGTAACATACATACTCCTGTATTTATTGAATGTACGCTCGTTGCATAAGTAT
This sequence comes from Anodontia alba, assembly GCA_964016985.1. Lineage (NCBI taxonomy): Eukaryota > Metazoa > Mollusca > Bivalvia > Lucinida > Lucinidae > Anodontia > Anodontia alba. Next base: position 15,803,530 of record OZ024826.1, read on the forward strand.
TCTAATATGTTATTTGATGCAGCATCAGTACTCTAGTATATTATTGAAAGTAGCAGAAGTATTCTAGTATACTGTTGAATGTAGCCGCAGGACTACAGTATGTTCTTGAATGCAGCATAAGTATTCTAGTAAATTATAGATTGCCACATCAGTACTCTAATATATTATTGAATGCAGCATCAGTATTCTGGTATATAATTGAATGCAGCGTCAGTACTCAATATAGTATTGAATGCAGCATAAGTATTCTAGTATATTATTGAATGTAGCTGCATTACTCCAGTATATTACTGAATATAGCAAAAGTATTCTAGTATAATACTGAATGCAGCTTCCATATTGTACTATATTTTGTAGCATTAGCATACTAGCGTATTGTTGAATGTAGCCTAAGTAATCTATTGTCTTTTTGAAATCACTCGGAAAGACGGATTTTGCTTGGCGTTTTATTTTAAATGAAAATATTTTGTTCTGATTGACCATATCTTATCAGAAACCATTTGTATTTTCTGTTTCTGTGGTTTGTTCTAAAATATTTACCTTAAAATTAAATTAACGGCCAAAATTGATCTGACCTATGCAATATCTGTAGTAAAGTGATTGTTTTTATTTTGTGTCTAAGAAAATACTTTTTACTTTCCTTTGCTGAAATTAAATTATTGTTTCATAAAATATTGTGAAAATTTCAGACAAATTAAACAAGCGGAACTTGTTGAATCTGCCTCCAAGTTACCTACCATGCAGATTTCTGCATAATTTGCATTCATTTGAATTACTATAGGAAAAAGTGACGATATTTGTTTTTTTTTTTAAACCAGTGACTATAATAAAAAGTTTTGTGAATAGATAGTTACGACAAATGGTTTTGCATTAAATCATGACAAAAGTTTGCAAATTTACTTCTTCTGTGTAAAGCGCTCAGCGAAAAATGGCTTTGTGAAAAATGCCGAAAGCACAGTAGGATACTAGTTGATCATCACGAAAACATGCCTATATAATTTTGACCCCCATAAACCCCCCTTTTATATAGTAAAACTGGGGTTTACAGGGGTATACATTATTTTTCTTATTTCTGCTCAAAAACATAGATTGTGGGTACTCGTTAGAACCGCCTCATCGAGGCGGTTCTAACGAGTACCTACAATCTCTGTTTTGAGCAGAAATAAGAAAAATATCAGAATTTTTCACCTGAAAATTTTCATTTTTTTGGTGGTAAAAATCTCAATATATTTGAATAGACGTGTTTTCGTAATGATAGCATTAATATTGAAGTGTATTATTATATGCAGCATCAGTTCTATCCTATATTACGGTAGCGTCAGAACTCTTGTATATTAGTATATGCAGCATCAGTGCTGTGCTATATTATTGTAGCATCGGTACTTTTGCATACTACTGTATGCAGCATTAGTTCTGTTAAATGTTGTAGCATCAGGAGTTAGGTATATTATTACATACAGTATCATTACTCTAGTATTGTATTTTATGCAGCACTGGTACACGTATAAGCAAATACTGCAATTCATTTGTTATTTTTCTGATATCTTACACATTGAATATTACTTCCCTCGAGGACAAAATGCAACATGTACATTCATCTGCAAGACAACGCGATCGGCTGGTATATATGTATGTGCTATAAAATAAGCTTATCATAAACATGGCATCTGAAAGGTTCTACCCTGCTCGTTAAAATGCACTTTGAGACCATAAAATATCAACACAGCAAGACCGAACGGCAGGTTAGTTATCTTCCAATGGTCCATAGTGGGCCGTAGGTTTGCACTTAGTCCATCATTCTTTCCTTACTCATGTCCGTCTTCTTATCTATTCGTACACCCAAGATCTTGTCTTTTTATTGATTGAAGGTTACTTATAATTGCAATGTCCTTCGTAATTTACTAGCACACCCTTTTTCAGTCAGAGCTAAGGTTTTGTCAATATATTATGTGGAAAGGCAAGCTTATCTTCGCTTTCCTTGCCCTTACATGTCCTGAAGACACATTTTAATGGAGATGGCGTATACAGTATATATCTAAGTTTACCGTAAGTTAAACTATCGTCTTACAAGATTACTTGTTTTGTTCTTACACTGCAATGTTTAAGTACACCATTGTTGGAAAACAAGCAAGGTCGCCTCGCTTTAACAATGCTGGCTTTGTCTGTGTTGTCACGTTGGTAAATTACTAAGGGGTAACAGTAAAATTATATTAATTGTTGTTTTCAATTTTAAGTTAACTATTGGCACTCGCTTCTATTGTTGTAGTCCACACAATATTGTATTATTGATCTTTTTACAACACTTTTCTTCGTAGTTTCCTCGCACCATTTCACCGCAGTTGCCCCAAATATTCGAACTCCTTAAAGCCTTACCGTCTCCGTACAAGTTGAGCAAACCCATTTTACCACCTGTTGAAGTGCCTGAAACTGCCGTATAAATGAGAGTTAGCTGGACCTACTCTATTTGATCAGGCCTCCACAGCCGAATGCTAATAAGAATATGGTGCACACAAAAACATTTATCACGAGTAACCCGTGGAAATGCCCAAATACAGTAGAACCTCATCTCGCACTCGCTTATTTCGAAGTGAAAATCTGGTCCCTGTTTTAACATGACACTATGACAACAGGTAACAAAATAAAGTGGAAAAGAGGAGAAATTGCTCCTAAAGAGCAATTTCTCCTCTTTTCCACATTATTCTATATATATATTTCTAACTTCAGGAGTCAAATTACATATTCATTTGTTTAATGTGGTTGTTCAATTTATTGTCTTCCTCACTCTCTCAACTCTGATATGTCGAAGTACGGATATCTCGAAGTGTTTCAGTGCGTTCCTTTGGAATTTGAGATAACGAGAGTCGACTGTATATAAAATAAAGGACAGTCGGCGTCTCGGTTAAATTGGGCTCTTCAAGTGGCAGCATTTTAGTTTACAGGGCTGTGTACGCCCAATCCCCACGGCACAGTCACAATTGAAACTAGATTTTCCGATATAACAGAATAAGTTTAATGAGCCTTAGGAATATAAAAATAAAAACATGTGCTTTGATGAAGTAGGGGAGACTTTTTACGACCACCACACCTTACCTTACACCTGCTACAATGAAGCCAAATAAAATCTATAAATGTTGCCTCGGAAACAACGAACACATAAATGAATAGTCTTCAAATATATATGAGCCGCGATGTGCGAGAATGCATCATCGGACATGTGCGCCCAGCCATGATTCAGACCAGCCTGCGCGTCCGCGCAGTCTGCACAGAGGCATCTTTGAACATATCAAGAAAATGTGCCCAGTAAAGATTCTGGTTAGCCTGTGCGAATGCGCAAAGTGAACTGAATGTTCGCTGGGTATAAATGTCCGATGAAACATTTTAGACACGTTGTGGCTCACATAAGAGAGAGAGAGAGAGAGAGAGAGAGAGAGAGAGAGAGAGAGAGAGAGAGAGAAATTTTACAACCAAAAAAGGAAAATTTTCAGATAAATTATTGTGCTATTTTTCATATTTCTGCGGTTCTAACGAGTACCCACAATCTATGTTTTTTAAGCAAAATAAGAACAATAATGCATACCCCTGTAAACCCCAGTTTTACTATATAAAAGTGAGGTTTAAGGGGGTCAAAATTATATAGGCGTGCTTATCGAGATATACCATGGTTCGACTCATATTATGATCCGCCACATGAGAAAACATACCTATGGACAATAGCGCCTAACGAAGACTCAAAGCATTCTGCGCATCCGTGCAGGCTGATCAGGTTGTACGCAAAAAGAATGTTTGCATTCTGGGCTATCCAAAGTGCGCCCAGTGAAGATTCTGATCAGACTGTGCGAATGGGAAAGCGGATCTGAATCTTCGCTGTGCGCACATGTCCGCAGGTATGGGTTCTGACGTGCCCATTACGAAATACGCCTATTCAAATATATTGAGAATTTTACCACCAAAAAATGAAAACTTTCTGATGAAAAATTCTGGCAGTGTTCAAATTTCTCCTCAAAACATAGATTGTGGGTACTTGTTAGAATCGTCTCGATGAGGCGGTTCATATGAGTATCCACAATCTATGTTTTGAGCAGACATGACAATTAATGTATACCCCTGTAAACCCTAGTTTGACTGTCTAAAAGTAGGGTTTAATGGGCTCAAAAATATATACAGGCGTGTTTTCGTGATGGGCTATCCAAAGTGCGCCCAGTGAAGATTCTGATCAGACTGAGCAAATGCGAAAGCGGATCTGAATCTTCGCTGGGTGCACATGTCCGCAGGTATAAAATTAGTTAGATTTTAACGTAGCCGGGTAACAAAATTACATAGGGGCTACGCCCCTATGTGACTCTGTTGCCCGGCTACGTTACGCAGTATGGTTTCTGACGTTGCCATTCTTATACTTATAGGTCGACCATGTATGCCATACAGGCAATCATGCCAAACACAGAGAAGCTGTTCATGTATGTTCAGCGTGGACAGTGGCACAATGTTACCCCTTCGTCTACTGGCTTCGTCAAGAAGGAGTTCCAAAAACAACTACAAGATCTACAGATGGACGAAAAGGATTGTAAAGAATTAAAATTAATGATAGAGTACGCAGAGATGGGGAAATACACTGAGGCAAAGAACATAATGAATGAAGCTCATAAACAATACCAGGACATGGTTTCACTGACTATGGACAGGAGACAGGTGCGTTGATTTGTGTGTATTTCACTGAATCCATGCATATATGTGAGGCATGCGAATATACATGTCACACAATAGAAGTGAACCGTGGCTCACAATTTCCTACATGATTACATGTGCGCCCAGCGACGACTCAGATTACCGTCCAATGCTCACAGGTTCGCTAGTTTTCTCCGTATCCCTGGATATGTTTTGGATTCTTAGTTACACACCAAATGTCTTGCGAAGACATTGAGTAGACTCGTGTATGCACAGCCTAATCTGAGTCTTTATATGGAATATCGTGGGAAATGATGTGACCCGGCTCAAATAAAATTAAAATATAAATAAATCTAAACCAAAACAAATAAGACATCCATAAACAGCATGAAATCATTTGAAAGTATTACTGATGAAATAACAATCCCAGTCTAAGAACTTTAGGTATGCGACAAAAAAAAAAAAAAAAAAAAAAAAAAAAACTATTATAATTATCTGGCATGTGAGATATTCATGAAGGTGATGTGGACATGTATCCCAAAGTTCGTAGAATTACATATATATCAATACAAGAATGTAAGTACTTCGCCGTTGAATGTCTTTGTTGTTCAGTACATTTTTCCCAGCTAGCATTCTTTATAAATATATAGGGTAGCTGACGGGCCGATAACGGCCCGCTATAGATTTATAAAGAATGCTTACTGGGCTGTTACTCTAGGATCTTATATTGATAACCGCAGTTATTAACATTGTTCTATTCTATATGTTTGTTTTATAGGGACCGCCGTATTCCCCTAGACAAACGTCGCGGCAAGGATCGCGACAGGCATCTCGACAAGCATCAAGGCAATCATCAAGACATGGTCTACAAAACTTGAATAACGCAGAACAAGGAAACAGAGATATTTATACCCCAAATTATAACAAAAATCAAGAGACCTATAGAGATTCACCACGGCGGCTGGTAAGTATCGAACAGTTTTTTTTTCTTTTATTTTTTGTTATTAGGCAATGAATTATAGGGTTATATGCTTTTACTTCCTTTCATCACAGTTGTAAAATAGATGCAATCAGAAGTGTGTTTTAATGATATTCTGAAAGCTTGACGTAATTTGATAATACTTAACTGAATATACTCAAAGCATACACGAACAGAAATAACCCCGATTAACTTGGTCACCTTCCTGACCTGATTATTGTGCTTCTATGTGTGCGCAGTATTTGTAAGTGCCAGGAAACCGTACGGGATAACAACGTATCTTCCTAAGGAACAGAGTAAGAGTTAAATTACATGTAACGACAACATAAATGCTGCAACGTTAGAAAACATATATGTGCGCCCAACGAAGACTCAAATCAGCCGGCGCGTCTGCACAATCAGATCAGAATGTTCGTTAACCATACGAAGAAAATCTGTGTCTTTTGCTATCCAAAACGCGCCCGGTAAACATTTTGTTCAGACTGTACGAATATGCAGGCTTATCAGAATCTATTCTAGCAGTACATGTTCGACGATATGTTTACAGACGTTGCGGCTCAAAAACAATATTGTCTCCAACACAGAACGAACAAAACAAAACGCCTCCGTGGCGCAGTTTGATGCGCCTCCAACTGGTGATCAGGAGGTTGCGGGTTCGACCCCCGCCGAGTCGGCAACATTCTTTCATGGAGAGTCTCTTCCTTCCGCTGATTCAAGAAGGGCAGTTGTGAGTTTCTGGTGAAAGAATTTGCACAATATTGGTAAACCGCTTAGAGGACTAAGTCTGCCCAGTAAAAGTGTGGTTAGGTCAACTGGCTGCGCTCGACATGACCCCATTGGGTTGACTGGGCCGTAAAACCTCAACACAAACAAACAAACAAACAAACAAAGTGCTTACGACGAAAACCTGCAACAGAAATACCACCTTGGAACGTTCAACATCAAAACCGTGGATAAGTACATTACGAAAACATGCCTATTCAAATATTCTGAAAGTTTTACCACCAAAAAATGAAAGTTTTCAAATAAAAAATTCTGATATTCTTTATATGCCTGCTCAAAACATAGATTGTGGGTACTCGTTAGAACCGCCTCGACAATCTACAAAACATAGATTGTGGGTACTCGTTAGAACCGCCTCGACAATCTACAAAACATAGATTGTGGGTACTCGTTAGAACCGCCTCGACAATCTACAAAACATAGATTCTGGGTACTCGTTAGAACCGCCTCGACAATCTACAAAACATAGATTGTGGGTACTCGTTAGAACCGCCTCGACAATCTACAAAACATAGATTGTGGGTACTCGTTAGAACCGCCTCGACAATCTACAAAACATAGGTTGTAGGTACTCGTTAGAACCGCCTCGGCGAGGCGGTTCTAACGAGTACCCACAATCTATGTGTTTGAGCAGAAATAAGAAAGATAATGTATACACCTGTAAACCTCAGTTTTACTACATAAAAGTGGGGGTTAAGGGGGTCAGAATTATATAGGCGTGTTTTCGTGTTGGAGGGGCGGGTTTAAATATTTTAGGGAGATGCAACCCTCGTCTGTAATTCTTATACAGCTTCAGCATTTTATAACTGTTTGGGAGTCTACAAGTTAAAATGAAACATACCTTGTTTGAAAGCATGTATAATCTAACCGTTAAATTTACAAAGACCAGTGCCATGTCAATATTTGAAAAAGGGGTTCATTTGTACCTAATGAAAGAACAGGTTTCAAACGCATTTATAATTCATCAATTAAAGTTTCGAATATCAAAAATCATTCCATTTCGTCAATTAAGACTGACAACACGGATAAATCAAATAAGCGATCAGTATATTAAATTTCGACCAACGAAAACAAGAAAATCATATAGACCTCGCCATGAAAAAACGTGTCTTCGAGCAAACGCGGACAGCTAAGGCCCAGATCAGACTGCGCATCCACACAGTCTGACCCGGGCCTTCACTGTCAGCAAATAGAATCATTTGATATAAAAATTGTGTGAACAGAGAGCAAATGCTCGGACAATACTTTGCGCATGTGCTGGAAGATCCGATTGCGCATTTTGCGTATGTTCGAATGCACATTTTTGCTTGACGTGGCCCATTTATAAACTACGGTAAGTACCTAGTATATTTTTATCGCATCAAGCATTCAGTGTTTAATGGTTCTAGGATAGCGAAAGAAACGACATACTGTATCCTAAAAATATAATATTCTGTGTTAACTGAAAGGGAAGAAAGGGACAAAAGTATGTTTATCCTTTTAAATATTTTGTTAAATGGAATCAATTGTATATTTTGTGTAATAGTGCCATTTGCGTAAGTTTATGAGTTACACGTTATATCTCATGGTTACAAAGGAACACCAGAAAGCAATATAAGAAACGACTCTATTAGCCACAGGCGTTATTAATCGTATATGCAATTTGCCATACAACCTATGTTTAAGTAATTTGTGATGGTTTAGTCGTGATTCTGCATTACAGGAGACTCCTCGATCCCCTTTAAAAGATCAAAATCAAGAAAGGACTACCTATCGCGGCAGGGTTTGTAGAGTTTTGTTATCTGGGTTACCTCTCGACTTTGTTATTGTGTGCATTACCATTTTATTATTATATTTAGTAATAGGGGTGTTGTGCCGTGTGGCGGCCGTAAAACGTTTCCCCGTACATAATCATAGTGCAGGTTATATTTTATTTCCTTTGGGATCATTTAGCCCATCCTGATTAGTTTGAAAATCGAATACCGTTTAAACCAGTGCTAGCAGGCGTATGCAGCCTCGCAAACTACAGCGTTGCATATGAAGAGACTCAATCAAACCGAGTCTCCGATTTTTGTACTTTTGTGTGTTCTTTGTTTCCAGAGGCATCTTTTTGACTTTCAGAATTGAGATTAGAGAAAAAATAATAAGTTAAAAGAAAGGCCACAATCATAAAGCACAGCTTCTAGAGACATCTTAAGGAAAAGGGACGAAGAACGAACAACGAGAAGACGCGACGACACTGTTGAAATAAATGACACACAAAAAGGAACCCCAAGAGAACCAAAAAGCCAGCAAAAGCAATAACCATGAGGCCTAAAACATTTTTTGCCCGCTCGACTCGTTCGCCCTAATTTCTGATGCAGCTCATAATTACTGACAACCCTTTTTACACCGACACTCGATACAACGACAAAATTTGTTATAATGACAATTTGACTGCCACGAAACTGTCGCTAATGCGAAAAAATAGTCACAAATTATACAAGAACATTGTATTTAATACTTTGAAGGAACATATGTTTTGGATACTTGTCAGGGAGGCAATTCTAACTGATATCAAAAACATATGTTCAATGAGGAAATAAGAATAAAACAAGGCCTTTCTTACATATCATTCTGTTCATTACGGATTCTTTACAACAGCAAATTCATTATAATGGCAATCTCTTTAGGAACAAATGCTGTCGTTGTAACGAGGGTTCACTGTACAAATATACGTTCGGTCCTCGTAGGATCCTCAATCTCATTAGTAAAGTATCACAGTAAAACACTAAAGATCACAACCATCACGAAAACATACCTATAAAATATTGACCTCCTTAAACCCCACTTTTATATAGTAAAACTGGGGTTTATAGGGGAATAAATTATTTTTCTTATTTCTGCTCAAAAACATAGATTGTGAGTACTCGTTAGAACCGCTTCGTTGAGGCGGCTCTAACGAGTACCCACAATCTATGTTTTGAGCAGAAATATGAAAAAAATATCAGAATTTTTTATCTGAAAATTTTCAACTTTTGGTGGTAAAATTTTCAGTATATTTGAATAGGCGTGTTTTCGTAATGACTGCGATGAAATAAACTAGACTGAGTAATGGAAAACTGATGCCAGGGCAAAAGATAATCACAAATTGGACAACGCTGGGCGCAACTCCAGACAGTAATAGACACGCGCCAACAGCAACTTAATCGAACACACAAATATAATTGGGAGACTTAAACGTACATAATTAGCAATGGACAATATGAGTGCAGCATACATTAAACGCAAACCAAAATAACATTAGGAAACCTATTCCAATTTCAATATTTGACTAGTAACTGACTTTTGAATTTTCATTCTGTTTCGTCTTAGTAGATAATTGACCGAACCGTGTCCCCTAGATAAGCCTAATAATCACTTTAAGTTTTAATAATTATAAATCAATACGCTTATGTTCGTCATGTTTAGGTTTAATAATTGTAAAATAATACGCATATGTTCAAGTCATGTTAAATTTAAAAATAATAAAATAATAGGCTTGTGTTCGAGTCAAGTTCAGTTTTAATAATTATAAATGTTCGTCATGTTTAGTTTTTATAATTATAACATAATACGCATATTTTTAAGTCATGTCTAGTTTTAATAATCATAACATAATGTGCATATGTTAAAGTCGCGTTCAGTTTAAATTGTTACATATAATACGCATATGTTAAAGTCATGTTAAGTTTTAATCATAACGAAAACACGCCTATTCAAATTTATTGAAAACTTTACCACCAAACATATGAATATTTTCAGATAAAAATTCTGATATTTTTCATATTTCTGCTCAAAACATAGATTGTGGGTACTCGTTCGAACCGCCTCGGCGAGGCGGTTCTAACGAGTACCACAATCTATGTTTTTGAGCAGAAATAAGAAAAATAATGTATACCCCTGTAAACCCCAGTTTTACTATATAAAAGTGGGGTTTAAGGGGGTCAAAATTATATAGGCATGTTTTCGTGATGAATGATAAAATAGTTTGCATATGTTAAAGTTATGTTTAGTTTTATTAGTTATAAAAAATATGCATACGTTCAAGTAATGCTCATATTTACATTATTAGTGCTTACCCTTAATTTGAACGTCACAATCCATTTAAAAGTATGTGTTCGATCCACTTATTGAGCTTACAAAGTAACATTCTTATAGAAAATATCTAACAGATTTGATAATTAAAAAAAATAAAAATTGAACCACTCGACGATTGTCAGAAATGAGAATAAATGTACACTGTGTCAAAAGACAAAGCATCAATTACTTATATCTGCAGCCATGTTGTTTTGTGAGAATGTTTCGTTTGTGTATGCATATCCAGTCTTATGTTTCGTTTGTGTATGCATATTCTGTCTTATGTTTGCGATTTGCGAATTTTGAAGGTTGGTGTCTATTCGGTAGGAGATACTTACTGTTTGCTGACATACGGTATTTGGCGTATTTATATATTCGGGGCATAGCTTTACTTGATTGTATCTCAGGACCTCCCTTGGTTCTAGGTTTCCCACGGGGGAAGGATTGTACCTGAAAACACATCTTCTTTTGCAAAAAGTCAGTAAGATAATTATTTTCCAAACTCGCCATGATATTTCACCAATTCGGGTTTGCCATTTATCCCGGCTCAACATATCAGGCAGGATACATAATGTGCCAGTCACGCACATTCAGCCTTAAAGACACATTTGGTTCCGTCTTTGCTTTGGCTAGACCCCCCTCTCATGATCAGCCCTAATATACAGACATGATAACAGAGCGCACACCAAAGGCTTATCTTATCTCTAAGTAATTATGTGGTCATTATAAGGATGTTACGTCTCCGTAGGCGGGGCCCTATAAGGGGTAATTCATATAATTGAGAAGTATTCAATATATTACTTTAGAACCAAATAAATTCATTTACTAATTTTGCATTTAATTTGTTGATTTGTGTAGTATCATCTTATTTATCTATTAATTTTTTGATAGTTTTTAAAACAAAAAATATAGAAATGTTTTTTTTCCTTGCATTGTTTAAAAATACAAATAAACTGAAATAGAAATATAAAATTGAAAGTTTTTTTTTCGTAATTCATTCATTTATTTTTTTTAAAGTAAATAAGAAAACTTCTCAAACTGAATTCTTATCCTACTGATGGAGCAATATATAATAAATCTGGTAGGAAATTTAAAAAATAATTGTATCCAAAAATGTGAATATTTATTTTCTGCAATCACACAAGCTGAATTTTCTAAAACACATTTCTACAAACTAGTATGTATGTTTAGTGAAGATTCAGATCAACCTCCACATCTGCACAGTCTGATCAGTCTTCATCACACATTCTATAAGATAAACTGCTTCTTCGTCCATATAGCACAGGCTGATCAGGCTGCGGAGATGCGAAGGCTGATTCGAGTCTTCACTGATCAAACATGTTATTTTGCAGAAATTAATGTGATTTGTTTCTTTAGTACCTGTCAAAAACTGTGAAATTCATTTTCTGTTGTATATTGCATTTTTATGAAAAAACAAACAAACATGTTTTCCAGTACTTTCAATAATCAATCATCATTTTCTAAAAGCAGAAGGGCATTATTATGACACATTGAACCGCTGGAAAAGAAAGAAGACTAATGAAATATTTTTCTTATTTTGCCCTGAAAATAAGATTTGACATTTCATGCAAACTGCATCCCTTGGAGACCGTTCGCATGAAATGTCAAATCCTATTTTACAGGAAAAAATAAGAAAAAATCTTATTAATTTGTCGTCTGCTGAATCCGCCCATAGCGTGGTGAGTAATAATTCTCAAATGTCTGTGCGAAAAAAAGAAGTGCTACAAAATTATGTTTTTCCTGAACAATGGATTTATTTATTTCACCCTTTCCAGTGATTATCTCTTGACGAAGCAATTAAACTGGTGCTACTGGAAATTTATGCAAATAAGAAACAGATAAAGAGGGCATTTGACGACATAAGTAGGCATTACTACTGACATAGAGGCATAAGTATCTATATTTCTCAATAAAACATGTTGTGGGTATTTATTAGAGCTGCCTTGGATAGGCGATTCTGATGAATAACAACCAGCTTTATTTTATTGAATAAAAAGACACACACACACACACACACACACACACACACACACACACACACACACACACACACACACACAAATCATCAAATTATCACCAAATAACCCATTTTACCTGTTTCTCTGTCTTCATCATAAACTTTGCTGATATCAAATCTAATATCCCCTTATCAGGCCCCTACCTATAAGGGTGGCCAAAGTCACCAAGTATTTCTTATCTTTGTCTGCCTATAGTCATTAGGGTGTTATGCAATTCAAAATGTGTCTTTAACAACCTCAATAGATAAATGTGCACAAACGACCGATAATCAACGCAATAAACAGTTCTTCCTGCAGTGCCCATACTATGAGCTAATCTGTTGAAATTCATCTTCTAAGTATCTTAAACAAACACCAGTTTTCTATGTAACTGGCTATTACATGATGGTCACCTGAAGAGGAATGATTGCTAGGAGAAAAATAAAACCAAGCGCATTAATATTATTTTTTTCTGGTTTTGCCTTTTTCTATTTATCCTGATATAACGCAAAACATAAAGCAGTATTCAAATGATTTGAAAAACGTATTGTTTAATTTGTACCCCGATGTAATGTTGGGTTACATAATTTATGAAAACATATAGCTGGGAAATCCAGGAAAGCCATCATACGAAATACAGCCGTCCCAAGGCACCAGACAAAGGTTATATGAAATGACTACATAAAACAGTATTTCGTTGAAAACAGACCAAACAATGCAAAAGAGAACGAACAAAGAACACAAAAAAAAAAAAAAAAAAAAAAAAATAAATCAGGAGACTCGGATTTATTAAGTCTCTGTATATACAGCGATGTAGTTAGCGAGTCTGTATACGCCCTCTAGTAAAATTTCTATGTGAGTAAAGCATCATATTTCAGCAGTTATGTGCCGAAAACTGGCAGCCTGTTTTATCCAATGATATTTAGATCCAGACTGCAAGAAACATTTTCTAATATCTTGTTATCATTTGGTTTATAATGTAACTCCCTAACATGGGTTTTGTTTCGACGTTATCTGAAAAGGAGATATAAAGACAGAATGAAGCAGAATATACAAGATACATAGTATGAAAGTAAATACATTGTGCTTTATTGCAGAATTTTGTTCAATAACTGAACCATTCAGACCTCTTTGAACTATTAGAGCTAATTAGCAATGCGTTGTATTTGTTACTGTAGAATGGCTAGTTGTCAGCTATTACCATACACAACGCTACGTATAGGGTTTCCTGTTTATCTCAACTAAGGTCACTTGATTATTGTTTACCATATGCGTTAAATATAAACCACTAATATACCTAAAATAGGGCTTAACAATTAATGTACAAAAGTGATTTTTACCTATTAGTCGAACAAACCGTCGTGTTCTTATCACGACAATCTTTAAGTAAACATAAGAGCAACTGTTCCGTAACAAGCGCTATAATACTCATAATCTTGAAATTTGTATTTAAATCAAGTATAAATACAAGTGTCAGGTATTTACATAAGAGGAAAGCTGATTCATTATTGTGTATTTCAGGAGGCACCACAGAGTCCTTTCAAAGAGCAGAACAGAATGTTTCAAGGACGGGTAAATACATTTGATCATGATGTCGTCAAGAATTTGCTTAAGCAATAGTCTATCAGCTTTCTTGACCGTTTCGGTTTATCAGTGTAGTGTGCTGTTACAATACGATGCTCAGACAATAGTTACACCATTAAAACGTCAAACACTTGTTTTATTCTTTACATGAAAAACGTTTTTTAAATACAATAATTATTGTTGTTTTTGTGTGTATTTGACAAGCAATCTGAGTTCGCCTTAGCAAACATAGTTTGATCATAAAATCAAATCAAACACCAAATACGTTAGTTAAGCTCTTTTATATTTCTCATTTAAACTCCTTAATTCAATCGTCTGTTAGTACTGTTAAGGATATTCGGTTCAGTAGCTACACTTACAAGTATCCAAATACAGTGTCTACGAAATTTCATAATATTTCTTGTTGACTATAGATTGCGGGATAAACAACATTCATAGCGGTACAATGTACTCGTATATGTACTTCTTGAATTATGCCTAAGATACACATTTAAGTGTATGTTTTTTCCAATACATGTCTATCTAATTTTGCAGGAAACACCACCCCGATCGCCAGTGAAGAATCAGCAATATTCAAACCAAGACAGGGTAGGTGTATGAATTAAGTAGTTACATGAGAGGTGTGAGCAATGCCGTATTTCATATTACTGTTTTTGAAAAAAGCTCAGCAAACTGCATCAGCTATTTGCATTCGCTTGATGCGTTTTGCAACAAATATAATTGCAAGTAAGAATTACTAACACAGAGCAGGGTTAAGGTTTCGTTGCTTACTAGTCTTGGGCTCATCGTCCATGGTGTTTTTGAAAGTTGGGTTCCGCATAAGCATCGTTAAGGAACGCATGCAAACTACATTATTGCATAAAAAGCAGTGTCGCACGTTATTAACAGCCGGGCATTAACTGGCGAAAAGCCGTGTATTAACAAGGCAATTCACGCGCTGTTAATGCACGGCTACGGAACTTTCAATATGCTCGTACCAGGGCGCCAGAATTGCTTCCGTCACGAGATGTGTACTTTCCTGCCCTAGAACGAGCATAGTCCGTGGAAATAGCGTTCGCGCGAGATCGGGGAAAAGTCGAAACAAAATAGTGCAAGAAATAACGCGAAATGTAGCTTATACAATAATAGCAATCGAACATGGTTTTCCAATGCATTAACATTCGCCAGATCCCTTGGGAGGTGTTGAAAACCGCGGCCTTCGGCCTCGTTTTTCAACACCTCCCACGGGATCTGGCGAATGTTAATGCATGAAAAACCATGTTTGATCCCAATAATGCTGTCATATGAAGGATCTCAATAAAACTGAGACTCCGATTTTTGCTATAGGATGTGTCATTACGAAACTGAACACGCCTATTCAAATATTCTGAAAATTTTACCACCAAAAAATGAAAATTTTCAGATAAAAAATTCTGATATTTTTTATATTTCTGCTCAAAGCATAGATTGTGGGTACTCGTTAGAACCGCCTCGGTGAGGCGGTTCTAACGAGTACCCACAATCTATGTTTTTGAGCAGAAATAAGAAAAATAATGTATACCCCTGTAAACCCCAGTTTTACTATATAAAAGTGAGGTTTAAGGGGGTCAGCATTATATAGGCATGTTTTCGTGATGTCTATGTGCCAAAGGACAACCTTTATTTTATTTCATTTTTTTCTGTACATGCATATATTGAGAAAAGAATATCAATGGCCATGACTTAACTATTCAAATATGCAGTGTAGTTAACGTATTGAAAAGTACAAAATGTTTATCTATTATCTACATCGGTTTCATATATTTGCTTCCTTCTTTTATTGCACGTAGGTTTATTCGGCATTTGACTGAATGACTGTTATATTACTCAGGCAGAATCAACTGCTTCTTTTAAATACAACCGCAACAGAGAAAATTTAGTTGTGCCCAAGCACTTCTACACAGGTAAAAGACAAGCACAATTCTTCACACCCGCCTATGAACGAATCGTAGTGCATTAAAATTATGATCTTTTCCTAAAGAATATCACTTATTCCCAGTTATGCCGCTGCGGCGAATTCGAGAATACCTATAATGTCTTCTTTCAATGTCCGACTATCAGAACTCGCGGACTGAGCTCATCGAAACAGTTTCACAGTACTAGGAAATCTTTCTTGATCTACTTCTCTTTGGTGATAATTCTCCTTTGATACAAAGGAACAAATATTCGAGGAAGTCCAAAAATACACAATCACTACCAAGAGATTTACAAACATTTAAAAATTGTAGAAAAGCATAATTGTCAAATTTGTCAAGCGGCTAGTTTTGTTCGGATGCAAGTGAGTTTTTAAGCATTACTGTGGCGCACCTCAGCCATCTTCATTTACCGCTATTTGAGTACTTATGTTTCCTAAAACGGTAAAATAAAAGTAAAAAAGGATTGCCTGTGGAAGCAAAAAAAAAAAACAAACAAAATCACGAAAATCGGAGACTCGGTTTTATTAAGTCTCTTCATATGCAACACTGTAGTTTGCAAGGCTGCATACGCACCCCCACCCCCTAGCACCGACTTAAGCGGTATTCGATTTTCAAAAAAAACAAAAAAAAACAGGATGGGCTCAATGATCCCAAATGAAATAAAATATAACATGCACTATGATGATGTACGGGGAGACTTTTTACGGCCACCACATGGCAAAACACCAGCTACAGTAGAGTAAAATAAAAGTCAAAAAGGATTGCCTTTGGAAAAAAAGAACACACAGAATCACGAAAATCGGAAACTCGGTTTGATTGAGTCACTTCATATGCAACACTGCAGTTTGCAAGGCTGCATACGCACCCCACCCCCCACCCCCCTCCCCACCCCCCCCCCCTCCCCCCCCCAGCGCCGGCTTCAGCAGTATTCGATTTTCAAAATAACCAGGATGGGCTCAATGATCCAAAAGGAAACAAAATGTAACCTGCACTATGATGATGATGTACGGGGAGTTTTCAGGACACCACATGGCACAACACCAGCTACAGTAGAGTAAAATAAAAGTAAAACAGGATTGCCCTTGGAAACAAAGAACACACAAAATCACGAAAATCGGAGACTCGGTTTGATTGAGTCTCTTCATTTTCAACACTGTAGTTTGGAGAGTTATGCGGTATTCGATTTTCAAAATAACCAGGTTGGGCTCAATGATCCCAAAGGGAATAAAATATAACTTGCACTATGATGTACGCACATGTTAAAACATGTAAAACACATGTTATACATGTTAGCACATGTTCAGACACAAAAACATTCACGCTAAAAATAAAATTAGAGCCAGCGGACGACAAAACCTACACTATGACTTGTGCGACCAGCGAAGACTCAGATCAGCCTGCGCATCCGCGCAGTCTGATCACAGTCATCGCGGATCGCAGGTGCTTTCTACAACCTCGAGGCTATCGAAAGAGGGCTACACGAGAGCCCATGCGATACTGGGTGGATGTACAGACTGATCTGAGTCTTCGCTGGTCACAAAGGGCTTATTATTAGAGCGCTGGCTCTAATAATATACTTACTGTGTTGTAAAGATAAGATGTGGTATGTACCCTTGTCAGAATATAGAGTGAATACCTATCTTTATTATATGTGCGTCTACAATAGGCTTGCTTTGAGAATAAATCAGAGCATTGATAGCACTGGTTGGTCGATTGTCTTTGAGTACAGGGACTGGAGACTGTTTCATTTTATCCTTATCGTCCTGTAATTTAAGCAAAAAGTGCAGACCCCAATCAGATGCCGCGTTCTGCGGCATCTGGGTGGGGTCTGCACTGTTTGCCAATGGCCCAGTCCAGGTTTCACAGACAAAAGGTACAAGAAATGTCCAGGGAGTGCCACAATCACAAGCCGCAGCCCTTCCCAGACACCAAGAGGAAGAGGAAGCAGACAAAACCAAACAAGCGCAAATCGAACAAATGTACCAAAAGCACTCAGATTAGCTATCTCTTCCCCAAGCGAGGTAATTGCAGTGCTAAAAGGACTGAAAATCACAAGAACAAAATAACACAAGGCAAGACTTAAAACAAATCGCCTCGTAGAATGAACCACAAAGCAACAAAGACTTACAGTGCACTCTGACGTAACAGCGACAAGAATAACGCGACTATAAATAGTCCTTTCCTGGATTTTATCTAACGCGCGTTTAGATTAGATTGGTCAAGGATAATCACATGGTCAACTACCTTAAGGAAGTTCTGGATTTTGTATAATATGGCTTGATTGCAAACAATCGATTCAAATATGGAAGGATAATGCCCACTTAAGACATGGTTATTTCTCCTTTCAGATGGAAACGCCTAGATCTCCGATGAAAAACAATCCTCAAAATGCCAGATATAACCGAGACAGAGTAAGTTAAATACCCCATCTTAGCATGTATGCTTATGTTTTATACTCACTGATTAGTCATAACAAGTGAAAAGAGCAGAAACGCAGAAATCGTACATTCAGACATGTGCGTTAAACGAAGATTTAGATCAGCTTAAGCATTTTCACAGTCTGGTCAGTATATTTCCTGCTCACATTTTGGATAGCCGATGATGCAATGTTTTTTTTTTCATGCGGACAACGAAGACTGATCAGACTGCGCACATGTCAGACGGTGCACATTACGAAAACACGCCTATCCAAATATAAAGGACATTTCACCTCAAAAACTGAAAATTTTCAGATTAAAAACTCTCATATTGTTCATATTTCTGCTCAAAACATAGATTGTGGGTACTCGTTAGAAACGCCTCGGTGAGGCGGTTCTAACGAGTACCCACAAATCTATATCTTTGGGCAGAAATAAGAAAAATAATGTATTTACCTGTGAACCCCAGTTTTACTATATAAAAGTGAGGTATAAGGGAGGGGGTGGGGGGGGGGGGGTCAGAATTATATAGGCATGTTTTCGTGATGATTTTCTCACGTTAAGGCTCAACAGATCTTCCTTTTAACATTACGAAAACACACCTATTCAAATATATTCAAGTTTTCACCACAAAAAACTGAAAGTTTTCAGATAAAAGTTCTTGAGTTGAGCAGAAATAAACAAATAATGTATACCCCTGTAAACCCCAGTTCATAAAAACATTCCCGTGGTATCTTCACATAAATTATATTGTTATTGTTTGTTTGTTATAGTTCAGTTTATTATTATGAAATATAATTTGCAGAGTTTGCATATAATTCACAATTCTGTGTCTTAAAATTATTTCGTTTACATAGCAAAACATGGCAAATCATTAATTGGGATCATCACTTCTAAGGACGAATTGAGCCTCAAACAATTCTGATGTAACAATATGAGAGTACGTTTACATTCAAAAATGCGTTTTCTGTTTTCGCGCTTCAAAAATATTATCTTAAATTGATACGCAATAATATTGCAAGCAAAGCGACACAATATTCTTTATACATTCAGATGGACACCCCGCAATCTCCGATGAAAAACAATCAACAAACTTCAAGATATAACCAAGACAGAGTAAGTTTATTTCCCAGTGATTAACTTTTGTTGGTATTCAATGCTCATTGACTGGTTATAATGTTTTTTTTTCATTTGAACCTACAATATGTACATCTCGGCTACCTGTGACCTAGGGCTTTAAAAGGAAGGAAACAATAAGGAATCAGTAGAATTACCTAACACCTTCCGACCAAGACACCAAAGGGAAAGAAGGACTCGCGTAAAAGAAACGGCGCCACAATCAAAACACTACAAGCAGATAGCCAAAAGGACAGTTTCTTCCCCAAAAATTTGCCAAAGGGCTATCCAAAATAAAACAAAAATCACCAGGACATACATGCAAAGGTATACAATGACAGAAATAGTAAACCACAGCAGAAGCTCCGCCTTGGAGCGGTCAGAAAAAAATTTTGCGAGGGGTGGGGGGGGGGTGGGGGAGGGAGGGCGTCAATTGATTTTACGTGACCACAAATAGTAAGAGAAAATTCCAAGGAATGCCGCAAACACAAACCGCAGCCCTTCCCAGACACCAAGAGGAAGAAGAAACCGACAAAACAAAACAAGCACAAATCAAACAAACGTACGAAAAGCAATAACATTAGCTCTCTTTTCCCCAAGCGAGGTAATCGCAGTGCTAAAAGGACTGAAAAACACAAGAACACAACCCTCGCCCTTAATTCTACCGTAGTATACTCAAGATATTTGTTCAGTCCGCGGGAAGGATACTTAACTTATCAGTGCAACATCTCCGAGAACATGAAAATCAAACGAATACAGAGATGAAACAACGATGATGGCTCGATAGCAAGAAATAACTGGAATGCTGAAGCAAACGAAAACCAACAGTAGGACTCCGGTGGGCCAGACCAGAGCCAGAGCATCAGGCACCAACCGACTTACTTAAAAGTCTTTAGGCCTTGCTGAAGCAAACCAACAGATGGACTCCGGTGGGCCAGACCAGAGCCAGAGCATCAGGTACCAACTGACTTACTTAAAAGTCAATAGGCCTGAGCTCATAGGGTCTGAGGCCCACCCACCGGAGTACAATCAAAGAGGGAAGCAAAGTTATCAACAGTGATTGGGTTAACTACCTTACATGCAGTCTGTCTTTTTACATTGTTTTACATTTATGTTGTACCCAATCTCTATGTATCGAAGAATGATTTTACGAAATTGAGGGCTAAAATCATTGCAAGCATATATTTTTCTGATTTTATATACTGTCATCAAAAATACTGCGAAACATGTAATTTACTATTTTAACATGGTTAGATAGGCATTATAGAAAATATTACGCTGTTGATGACTTCTGTGTTTCCCATAACAGCACAAATCAGCACTGACATTATAGAGTAGGACTAACAAAAAAGGTAAGAGAAAAGTCCAGGGAGTGTCACAATCACAAAACGCAGCCCTTCCCAGACATCGAGGAAGAGGAAACCGACAAATCCAAACAAGCACAAATCGATCAAACATATGAAAAGCGCTAAGATTAGCTCTCTAATTTCCATTTCCATATATGGCCAATATAAGGGCTTCTTTTTTCATGTTCGTTCAATGACTATAACTGTTTCACCTGAGTAGTTCATTCACAAGCAACCTTGTGATTGATATAGTGAAAAGGTTTGTCGGTCATCAATCTGTTTATAGCCATTTTATATATCTGTTCCATGACGGCTATTGGATTTTAATATATGTGTTATATGAATTGTATTTGTACAGAGAATATTTTAATTGACCGCCATGTCTGTTCCACATGAAATGTCCATGATAAACATGCAGAAAATTACCTGTTAAGTCCAAAACAATAACATTATGCACCTCAACAATACCGATCACATACAACATCGATTTTATCATTTAATTTAATTCATTCTTTAAATGTAAATCTAGTCCGTTAATGATAAATGACACTTAAGAATTAAGGTTAGGCGCCTCCGCCTCTACCCCGCACACACACATACATACACGCACACGTTTTACTTATTGTAATAGGCAAAACACTAAAATGATATCACACAAAACTACCATGAACGCCCATCCTGATTAAATGTGTACAAATGTCTTTGGGAAATACATGTATAATCAAAACCCTGAAGTGACTGGAGTTGGTCGGTACAACTAAAAATACTGGTAATGTTGGTCAAATTCGAGGAGAACAATAGATATACACTAGAGACGGCCATGTTTGTCAGAAAGTAGGACATCGGGCTATTTGTAGCATATAACCGTATCGATTTGTAACGTAGCATGTTTTGGATATTGCACAAACACTATTGACGAACAAATTCATACATAAGATATAATGGCAAAAATATTTCTGTACACATTTTCTTTTATTTTCGTGCTTCATATTATCTTTACCACAACTCATGCATATCTGAACATTGTGCTTTCAACATTTAATTCATAACAATTTAAACGAAAAACAAATCTTAGGTTTGCAGTTAATAGAGTATACACCTTTTTGCTTATCTCCCGAAAACGGCTATAATATACTGTTGTTCGTATCGAACAACAAAAACTGCATTACGTCAGACCTGTGATATAGCCCAATCTCAGTAGTGCATTCGCATTGTGCCAAATTTTACTTTGCATATTGTACAGCTTTAAAAGCGAGTTCTGCATAAATCAACTTTACTATTCATGGTCTCCGCCTCTGTTAGGCGTACGCATATTGCCCTATTCTGTGCCTCATTTATATAATAATTATGTGTTCTTTTGCAATGTAATTGCTGCTCCTCTAAGTCATGTCCTTTCTACTCTTTAAATGAAACGATTGAAGTAAATATGTTTTTTATTACATCGAAATATATTTGTGCAATGCAAAATGCTGATGGAAATGATGCAATTAGGTTTTAAGATACTAAACTGTGTAACACCACTTTGCCCTTATGACGCCAATCACGACTGCAGCAGTCAATGTTTTGCCAAGTACGCGAATCACATGACGTCCAGACTTATTTTCTATGATAAAATAAAACAAAAAAATGTCGTCCGTTCTAAAATTTGTTTGGCGCTTTTAGAGTTATTAAAGTAAATTATTGCATAACTCGGCCGATTTTTAGTACATGTTGTCAGGAAAGGTAGTAGTGCAGTAAATACATGTATATGATATATAGCGTGATTTTATTGTATTGTTTAATAACAGGCGTCACAGCTGGGAACTCCACGCTCACCTTTGAAACAAACAAATACAAACAATCAGGATTACGACTCCGAAGAGGAGAGAAAAGACATTGAACAGCGACATAAAGTGAGTTTGTGACGCAGGAATATGGACTAGAAGTCACTTGTTTGATGACGTTTAAAGTACAAAAAAAAAAAAAAAAAAAAAAAAAAAAAAAAACACACAAAAAAACACTAAGCACTCTTTGTCACAACATTTTTATCATCGCTCAATCGTTTTATTTTATCCCTATCCTGCCATCCGGGTGTCAGGGTCAGACATTGGTGAGCTGATCGATCGCAGCGTGCAGTGAAGGTGTATAGCAAATGCGGTTTACATCGAATTAACGGTGGCGACTGATGGTCCGAAAAAGACAACATATTTTGAATGGCCAAGCTCTCTCTTAGCATATGTGATGGTCATGTCCAGTTTCCAAGGCACAATTTACAGGAAATGATACACCTTTAGATAAAATAACTTATAATGTAAAGATATGCGTCCCTTCGCAATGCTTTTTAGCTCACAGGGGTCTACTCTTGATCCTCAGAGAAAAACTCATTATGTTACTGTTGGAGATTAATTTCCTACCTGGTCCCAAGGTTATAAAACTTTTTTCATACTCAACTCAACTGAGCATGAAATTTTCTTTGCTAATAAATATAAAAATGCCAACTATTTTTGGCATTTTCATATTTATTAGCAGAGAAAATTTCATGCTCAGCTATGTTTAGCAAGAAAAAAATCTGGAATTATTAGTAATTTGAGATTTATAAGCAGGACAAATTTCGTGCTCAGCTGAGTTGAGTTGAGCATGAAAAAAGTTCCATAACCTCGGGGCCTGAAAAAATGGTCTCCATTTGAAAAGTTCGGTCAATAAATTTACGTTACAAAAGAACGCACGCACTTTGTCGAAGATTACATCCATCCTCAATTACTAACGTTTTGAACACGGCTCTGAATCTTTTCAATTTACTATATTTTATTGGTATTTTTAATTTCTAGAAATAGACATAATATCGCATTTCCGGCGTACTTCATATTTATTTATGCTTTAGGGGAACGACTATTCTCTCTCTCAGGGAAGTCAACTCATAAAATAAGTCTTATCTCCCTTCTGAAAAAACTGTACTCTAAAAGAGGAAAAAACAACAAAAAACAATGCACCCGGTGAGAGTAAAGTCGTTTGTTTTAAAGAAGACCCTTTTTGACAAAGGGCTTGATAGTCAGGAATATAAACAGTAAGTCACAGACGTTTCTCTCTTGTGAAATGATGTAATATCTATCAGTAATGTATGCCCCCCCCCTCCCCCCCCCCCACTAAAATTTCTAAACGAATTTTGTCAGTAGTGTCAAAAGCAAAATTCTACAAAAAATAAGTTTGTTATTTTTCATTCAGGAAAATTATCAAATACTCCGAGTGCATTCCCCGGATAAAAAGTATTTCGGACCACGAAACAATCAGTACGAGACACCAAGAACACAACCAGATCAATCCGCTAGAGGCCGATCACCAAATGTTGACCGAGATCATCCGCTGTATAAACATGGGGATCATGACCAGCAAGCATCACATACGGACATTTTAGGGTTAGACTTTGGTGACAAAGACAAGGATAAGGCAAGAGATAGCACATATAGGTAAGTGTAATTGAACAAGTTCACCGTTGTACGATCGAATAAAAATTCTGATCTTTAGCATCATTTGCCTATCAAGCCACCATATTTTAGATAAAGCATATTTTTTAACCGAAAAGTATTGGTACTGTTTTAATTCTCCCATAAACATATATAATATTCTTACTCATTAGAACCGCCTCGCTGAAGCGCTTCTGATGAGATCACAACACATATTTTCTTGCACACCAACAGGAAATCCTGGATTTAATCAAGGGATAGAAATACGTATCCTACCCGAGGTTATCCTAACCAGGGTAAGATAAAAATTATGTCACGTGTTTGATATGCACTGGTTGAAATGGACGTCACGTACGCCTCCGTTAAGGTTTACGCCACTGAAAGCAATGACGTCATTAAACACCACAGTAATGTCATTATAATGTGGCGGACGTCAGCAATCGAAACGACTGCATTATTTAAAAAAAATCTACGTTCAGAAAGGAACGGTATGCAAGAAAACGAGTCTTTCAAAAGTATGAGGGATAGATAGAAAAATCCATCCCTCGCGGTCACTGTGTGGCATCACGAGGCAAATGTCGTGATGCCAGACAGTGATCCTCAGGACTGATTGTTCAATCTATCTCTCACACCAATGACAGATTTTTATATTCATGGAAAATAAGAAAACAATTATTTTGATACCTCTCTTATCTGAAGTTGTGAACTACGGCCTCCTATCTTCCTTTGTCATGCTTTGGACTTGAATGTCCTTTTGCCTTCTCCAATTGCACGTCGGACACTGGACGAAATAATGGCACAATCTTAGACATTTACCAGATGACTTGTGCCTGACCTTGCTCGTCTGTGCAGATTATCATCACGTAAAATACATTCATTAGATTTGCATAAAAAGCCTAAGTAAATGATCCTGTTGACAAATAGCGATGGGTGAATTAAAATTACATTGGGTTTGTTATACAGATTTATCCATCTTTCCACAATGATCATTGTAGTGTGCTCAAGTGGCATTGTTACTATTAACGCTCTTGGAGTTCTAATCAAGTTTCATGAATGCCTATGAGATTTTGTCAGATGCCCTTGTCTAATAAAAGTGGTTCGTGTAGTCATTGTGTATTATACAATATTACCATTGTTTTGTGAAGTATAATCAACACTACTGCTCCGAGGGGCAATAGTGCATCCGATCGTCCATAGTACCGAGACCGGAAGCCGAAAACGGAGAGCAATAGTGCACCCGTTCGTTCACAGCACCTCGGGGCAATAGTGTTGACTATACTCCAACCAGGCAGGAGAAAACTATCTGTACTATACAATGCATCTGATAGAAGCCTAGAAAAGTACTCTGCCATTTTCTCAAGCAAAATTAACCATTGCACCTAATCTGGTTTATTCCAAACGGCATTGTTTACGTTTTGAGACGTGGGTCACGTGTACTTGATACCGGCTCGAAGAGAGACCTAAAAATAGCACCCAGGATAAGAACCACATCGTCCATGCAAAAGAGACGTGCCATTGTCAAAACTATACCATGATGGTATAGTTCAACCTACTAAGCGGTGAAGATAAAGCCTTACAATGTCAAAACTATTTTTATACACTATATTTAGCAGATTTGATAATAAATAAGCTTTAATAATGGTACTTAAAAACAGAAAATCCTTTTTGATGTATTCATGCAAGTTTAGCAGTAGCTAATGCAGGCATAGTGAGCTTCTTAGGCAGCTTTTTGTTTACTCGTGGTGTGTGTGTATGTGTGTGTGTGTGTGTGCGCGCGCGCGCGCGCGCGCTCAGCATACCTTATGGTTCAGAGTTTATTTGCTTTTGTGTTTCGTTTCTGTTTCGTTCGTGTATTTGATGATGAACTCTGTGATTTATAATAATACAAATATGCTTTCCACGTATATTATCGTCCTGTTGTTTCTAATTAATCAGGATTCGGAGTTCATCAAAACAAAAATGTTTTGTTTGTTGTCTAATTGTCCGGGCATAGACTACATTCTACTGAATGCATTCGTTTAGAAGACTAAGATGGCTGAAATACATAATTGACTAGTTTCGTATATTGTTTGCCATTAATGTCTAATTGCTTTATTATTTTGTAACCAGCTGTTCAGAAAGGTAATATGGTGAGTATAGGTTTTGAATATGCTTTACATGTACAGCCAGCCATGCTTTTGTTAATACCTAACACTGCTAACACTTTACCTCCAGAATGTCTTTCCCGAAGTATGACATTGAATCGTTAGAACGACAGGACAAGCTACGCTATAGAAGTAATTTCAACTCTTTAGCCGAGCGAGAAACCTGGTTTAGAGACAATGTCACCTTGTCTGAAGGCGAAAGCAGGAACACGAGTGGTGTCAGGAGGTATTACAAAATTGACCGATTTTTTGTTTGCTTATGTGGATAGCTGTAACATCACGAAAACATGCCTATATAATTTTGACCCCACTAAACCCCACTTTTGTATGGTAAAACTTTGGTTTACAGGAGTATACATGTACATTATTTTTCTTATTTCTGCTCAAAAACATAGAGTGTGGGTACTCGTTAGAGGTGGTTCTAATGAGTACCCAAAATCTGTTTTGAGCAGAAATATGAATAATATCAAAGTTTTTTTATCTGGACATTTTCAGGTTTTAGAGGTGAAACTTTCCATATATTTGAATAGGCTGTTTTCATAATGATAACCTTTCGGACAAACATGCATTAGCAAACAATTTAAAGCCGAATGAGCCGCAACATGAGTAAACACACCTTCTTACATGTGTACAACAAAATTTCGAAATCAGTCTGCGCATCGGCGAGGTCTACTCAGAATATTCGTTGTCCAAATGAAGAACAGTTTCATCCTAGGCTATAAAAAAGATCAGCTTTTGTAATGCGCAGGTCAATCTGAATCTTTGCTGGGAGCAAAACTTCAAAGTTACTTTTTCTCAAGTTGCAGCGATATATATTGCTCAATGGAACAGCACGCAAATCTTTTGACATCCAGCGAGAATTTATCTATCTCGAATTGCTAGATAGTCAGAGTATCTTGTTCCAAACTGCATGGAAGTAAGCGGGTGGGCGGGGGTTGAGAAGGGGGAAGGGAGTGCAAGGATGAACACACTTCAAAGGGGCAATTACGTCGAGAGTTTTTGCCTTCATTCCAGAAAAGTAATCAACTCTGAACCAAACGAAAACATCCCCTTGGGAAAACATCTTACCGTGTAGTGTAGAGCTCTTTTCAGAAGGAGCGTATTGTGTTGGAAAGCAAACACGAATAAACTATAAACGGAACGACCTTAGCAATGAGCAGACAAACACATAAACAAATGAACATTGCTGAGGTATCGCAGTTTTGTGGCTTCGGCTACCTCATTATGCCTATACCTCATCAGTGACCCTCATATCATGGTTTAAGAATCCGGGAATAGATTAAATGATCACAAACTACCAGAAAATATATACTGCATTATAGAAATATTTGGGAAATGCGAACTTTAGCTAAATCACAAAATTTCTTACTATTTTTTTTTTTTAAATATTTCGCTAAACGTACCAAGTATGTACTGTTCCCTTTTGATAAAGTGAGCCTGAGGTCGACATACCAAAATTGTATTACAGAAAATCACAAAGTCGATATACACAAAGGCAAAATAATAAGAAATATTCAGATGGACAGATATTGACCTAAAATAAATAGGGTGTAATTAGAAGGCCAAGGAAACTAAGCATTATTTGGTAATTCCGCTTCGCCCACCATGCCTATCAGCCTGAACAGGGATTTAGGAAAACACTGAAATTAATATCAAGGGCTTAGAAAATCTGTTTATGGTTAAGCGTGACAAAACCATCAGATAAAAAAAGGCCAGCGAGTACCACTTTTACAAGTCTGGAAACGGCAACATTGTGATGCCCTCTCTCCACGTAGAACCTGGAAAGGTGATAAAGAAGCTATAGATATAGGATAATAACGTATGGTGTCCGCATATTGAAGGTAATTATCGATTATCGTAGGATGACATTCATCTATTTGCGTTCTGTTCTTTAAACAATCTGCAGTAGCCCAGGACGATGATAGCGGCAAAGGTTGGCCTCAGATTTCTGTAATAGGACATGCTATTTCGATTTGCTCCTTGTAATGTACAAAACTTATTGTTTCATTATTTGTATTGTTTGCATATCCCAAGTTACAATATGTTAGTTGCTGTATACTTTACTGGTACGACCGAATGTGTATTTGCTTTTAAGCTTAGTTTTATATGCAGTTTACATAATCAAATAACAAATGACATGTTTTGCACGAACCATCATTTCCGGATATGAGCTAGAAGAGTTCTCGGAGATGTTGCACTGATGAGTAAGAAACCCTTCACGCGGACTGAATTAATGTATCGTGTATAAGGGCGAGGGTTTTGGCCACATGAAACCGGTTTAAGCACGCCACCAACCTCCCACCCCCACCCCCAGTATTTTTTTATGACCGTTTGAAGGTGCTTCTGCTGTGGTTTACTATTTCTGTCAGTGGTTGTCTTTGCATGTATGTCCAGGTAAAATATTTATTTTGGATAGCCGTTTGGCCAATGTTTGGGAAAGTAACTGTCCTTTTGGCTTTTTGCTTGTAGTGTTTTCATTATGGTGCCGTTGCTTTAAGCGCGTCCTTCTTTCCCTTTGGTGTCTTGGACGGAAGGTGTTAGGTAATTGTATCAATTCCTTATTATTACCTCCCTTTCTATTTTGTTAAGAGAAACGCTTCCGATCGCATGGTATGAATCCTTCCGATAAAACCTAGGTATATACGTTAGTTAGGAGCAGCCAGTCCATACAGATGGAATGCGAACTAACTCAATAGACGTGGAAATAATTAATGTCAAGAATAATATCGAAAAGACATCAAATAAATACAGTACTTCACCATATTGCAGAGTATATTTGCAAATTCTTTGGGATCATTGTGCCCAATGTCGTTTACTTGAAATTAGAGTTATGCTCATATATATGCTAGAGGGCGTAAGCAGTATTACAAACTTCTTTACTGCCTATGAAGTGCCTAAATAAAACTGGGACTCCCATTTTCTCTCTGTAATGCGTTCTTTGTTTCTAAATGCAATCTTTTATGTTTTTAATTTCTTCACTGCAGCTTGTGTTAGTGCCGTGTGTCGGCCGTAAAACATCTTCCCTTACTTCACTATGTTGCAGATTATTTTTTCGTTTCCTTTGGGATCCTTGGGCCCATTGGCGTATATTTGAAAATAGAGTTCTGCTCATGTATACGCTAGAGGACAAAAGCAGTGTTGCAAACTACATTACTGCTTATGTAGAATCTCAATAAACCGATACTCCCATTTTCTATCTGTAATGTGTTCTTTGCTTTCAAAGGCAATATTTATGTTTTAAATAATTGATTAAAATTCATCAACAATACTGTCAATTACGATATTTCTACGTGATTATTTTATGTTGCGTTCGAACAAAAATGCAATTTTGCTCAAACAGAAGGCTCGTATCTTGACACACCTCAAAACAATCGGTTTTACTACCAGTAGACATTAGCCTGTTTAGAGCAGGCTAAAATGTTTGTTAACCTCTTGACGTTTTAACGTTTAGATGTTTACCCTAGCAGAAGCAAAGAACGTAATGAAGCAAATATGAGAAAAGAAAACTATGACTGCATCAGGACTCTCTTCATATCTGCTAAGAATACTCTGAATACATCACACAGCACTGTCTGTCTCTTTTATATGCGGAAGTCACTAAGCAAATGGTGTTCATTACGCAAACATGCCTACTTAAAATGTATCGAAAATTTCACCACCAAAAGAACTGAAAATTTTCAGATAAAAATTCTGATATGTTTTCATATTTCTGCTCGAAACATAGATTGTGGGTACTCGTAAGAACCGCCTCGGCGAGGCGGTTCTAACGAGTAACCACAATCTATGTTTTTGAGCAGAAATAAGAAAAATAGTGTATACCCCTGTAAACCCAGTTTTACTATATAAAAGTGGGAATTAAGGAGGTTAAAATTACATAGGTATGTTTTCATGATGTCTCTTTAAAACAAATTTAGACGCATTTTTAAGTTAATGAACCACTTCGGTATTTTACAATGAACACAAAACTGTACGGTTTACAAATCCCGCCGTAAGCTGCAACCCTTCTCACATCATTTGAACTACAATTCGGAGTCCTCTACGCAATTATTGTACTAAGTAAAGTTTTGTGATCTTTTTTATTTTGATCAAGGAAGGGTAGAAAAATAAAATTAGGAATTATTGTTTTTGCCCTATCTGTAATAGCTTAATTACATAATTACTGAGAATATTATATTTGATATAAGAAACTGGCTTACATGTCGAGCAGAACGATGGATCAGGACGTTGATTGGCAAATATTTGCAAATTTGATTTCTAATTATAAAATATAATCACTCATAAGCCTGTAAACTAACGCTTCAGCTTTTTGTTCACATGCGGCTTGATTTGCTTTTTAGCGTAATCCATGATTGGAAGAATATTGTAGACATTTTCGCTGTCAATTTATCATTGAATGTCTATACATATCTAAGTTCTGTTGCCAGGGTACTATCAGCAATCTCACGACAAACATAATGTAGCTACAACATATTTAATAGTTGACAATTAACCTAAATATAAGACACAGCAAAGTAAAATAGTATAGGAAATGTCCAAAAATAGCAAGGACCATCGATCATAGCCTACCAAGGACACCAAATGGGAGAGGAAAAAAATCACAACAGGCAACGAGCAGCATGCAAAGCAACGAGCAGCAAGGTGATAAAATGGTAGACAAGATCAACCAAACACAACAACCAGACATGAAAAAGCCCCGCAGCGAGCAACCACAAGGTCACACAAAGAAAAACCAACACAACAAAAGGTAAGAGAAAAGTCCAGGGAGTGTCACAATCATAAACCGCAGTCCTCCCCAGACCCCAAGAGGAAGAGGAAACCGACAAATCTAAACAAGCACAAACCGAACAAACGTACGAAAAGCACTAAGATTAGCTCTCTCTTCCCCAAGCGAGGTAATCGAAATACTAAAATGACGGAAAAACACAAGAACAAAATGACACACGGAAAGACACACAACAAATCGCCTCGTAGAATAAACCACAAAGTAACAAAGAGTAGGACTAACACCGGGACCACCGCCTTAGAACGGTCAGTAGAGCAAACCACCGGGGGGTTTAAAGCACTTTTACAGATAGCTTACTTCACCCTGGGTCCCGATGCTACTCTTAATACAGAAACACATAAAAATTCGGTTCGCATAAAGGCTCCCAACTCAGTCAATGCATCAAAGCAAAAACATTAAAATCAAATTAATCACTATAATAAACAAAGACGAGTACTCATGGCTAATTCTACTGTATGCCAGAGTAAATGAAAACCAATAGTTGAACCACGGCGGGCCAAGCCAAAGACATATCGTCAAGCCCCAACCCACTGGTTAAAGTTTTACGAAGAGACCATCATTGAGTCTGAGGCCCGAACCGCCTATCTGAGGCCGAACAAGACCTATCGCCTTAGGTAAGTAGTAACAACTATAGTAGAGGGATGTAAATAAGAAGTCAGATGTCCAAGTGCCTGCACTATATTCTCTCAACTGAGTGTACACTGCGAACTGCGAAATACCCATCGGCAATGAGATGATTATACCTAGCTTCGTTTTCCTTTTGTGTATATTAATACGGTTGACAAAACAATAGGCTGACATTAGAGCATTTGCATTGCACGCTAATATCACTAGTATACATTAATTGTGATAAAACTGTTCTCAATACTGTAGCCACTGAATGCAAAATTGCATTTCTTTTCAATAGTTGTCTCGGTGCCCTGGCACCATTTACGGCCCATATATGCAGTTCTGAATGCAAGGAGTTGCAGCTTGTGTGAAATGCCTGCTCGAGCTTACATTTCACGTGAACACATCATACATGCTGTATTGTAGATCTCCGAACAAGCGTGCAATCGAAACGCCCGACACTAATCCCCATAATGCGACAGAACTGGCGAAGAGATTTAGAGAGCTATATGTCAAAGAATGGCAAGATGCGTACGATGAAATATGTAAAACGTACGGCCCAGAGAAAACAGTGCGACACCTACTATGGATAATAACGGTAAAAAGAGATACCACCTATTTATTGTAGAAGCTGAGGTGTATTGAACACGCTTAAGCAGCTCAAAATGTCAGAGTTTCTTAAGATATTTTACAAACGAGAAGATGTTTAAACTACTTCCAAGATGTAAATGGAAATGGCAACAAATAGATCCGTCCATCCTTTTAAAATAGAATACTTTACTGGGAGGTAAAACAAACTGTAGACTGTTTCAATGCATATATTGTACATTTCACCGAACAGGTCTACAATTACGCATGAGTTTTTATCTGAGATGCAATAATGTGATACAGGAAAATTACTGAATAAAACACTTAACTACAAACACTATACGTACATGTCGAGTGTGTGCTTTTTTTTCACGTGCGTCATATTGCAAAATATTATTTTGCTAGTTATCAACAGATGAATACTCCGTTTTTGCCCCAAATCAACAAAAAGTTGTATCTGATTTACATGAAGCCAAAGCTCACCTTAAAACACAGACATAGTGCGAGTGGGATATGATTACTTTTCAACTGGTCTGTGGCTCGCTTAACACAATGTGATAGACTGCGATTAATCGGCTAAGTAAATATACTTTTCTTTTGCCTCTGAGTATATATTGGAGAACATTTTAATGTTTTTACTTAAACATTGTACACTCTGCAGGAATCATCCTTGATAGCAAACGAAATAGGCAGTGCACAGATGAGGGACCTTGAAAAGTCAGCTTTTGGTGTTATGCGGACACCGGGGCCTGATAAGGAACATGTACGTATCATTTGGAACATTTACTACTCTCTCAAACACTGTCCAAGTGTAAAAAATTAATTGTAGATGTCTGCGTCTGCTGCATTTTGCAGCAATAGACATTTAATTTTGATGAAGTGGTCAGTAGGGATGCAAACTGTTGCCTGACCTTGTACCTCAATTGCCTTATTTCAAAAATCTGGGCTTTTGTGCTGCCGAAGAAGTATATTACAGCGAGCCTTCGTTACAACAACATCATTTGTTCCCAAAGACGTTGCCATTAAAATGATTTTGCTGTTGTAGAGAATACTTAATGAACAGATTGATATGTAAGACAGGTCTTGTTTTGTACATATTTCCCCATATAACATATGTTTTGAATATCTGTTAGAATCGCCTTAGTGAGGCCATTCTAACAAATATTCAAAACATATGTTTCATTTAAGTATTGAATGCAATATTCTTGCATAATTTGTGACTAATTGTTCCCTCTTAAGCGAACGATTCGCGACAATCCAATTGTCATTATAAAGAATTTTGTCGTTGCATCGAGTGTCGGTATAAAGAGGGCTGTCTGTAGAATAACATGCAGCCATTCAGCATACTCAATTTGCGACGATTGTATTAATGTTTGCTGAAAATAATAGGTGGCATAAACTATACGCTAATGATGCGTGTTAAGTTCAAAGTTCAAATCCAAGCTAACTGCTGGAAACCGCCTTTTGCCTCGAAGAAACCTACGTACGCTAATCTGCTGACAAATGTCGTTGCAGATAAGTGTAGTCACATAACCTGTTGATAAAACTGTTTCATTGCAGCCTGCAGAATCATCTATGCCAAGGAATGTTGGTGAAGCAATACCGAAGTCTAGGACTCTTCTAATGAGATATCGTCGACAAACAGCTGACTTGTCTATTCCTTATGTAAAAGAGGTAACTTTATGTTGCCCATTTATATCATAAACAAATAGATACAGAGGGGTATGTTACCGTTAACATATTACAGACGTACAGACGTACCACTACAAAATACTAAAACTAAAATCTGCTCATACCTGCTCAACGCAAACATAAACGAGAATTTGGATCATGTGTTGTTATTCTTATTCATTTAGTTTGAACGCAAAATTGCCGTTTGGGATGTGCGTTCGATGAAATCTATGCACGTAAGCATATGATGGGTATCACCGGCCGTCGACAACTGAGTGGTATAGAATCTGTTAAAATTGAACTGTCAAACTTTCAAATTCACATTTTTTCCCATTTTCTATGTCCAACATGGATACAGCTCTATAAATATAAGTGTTTTTGGTACTTCATTTGATGTTTTGTTTCTATTTTAAGTACTTAGGTAATGTTAGTAACATACCAGGCACCTGGAAGGGTAACTAGAGGAAGCGGGGTGGGGGCTGCGGTTTGTGATTGTGGCGCTCTCTGGGCCTTTCTCTTACCTTTTTTGTTTTATTATTAAATACTGATAAAGCAACATTACGCGAAATTTTGCAAAATGCATAAACAATTTCATATGTTCTAGAAATGTTACATATATACTTTGATACTAGACAATTAAAATAGAGTAGTGATGTTTGAATAAAAAAAAACTTATTTATTCAATAATTACATCATACAACAGAAATTAAGATTAATTCATAATTTTTATATAACATCTTCGCTATCAACATTACATAACTATG
Source organism: Anodontia alba (assembly GCA_964016985.1). Lineage (NCBI taxonomy): Eukaryota > Metazoa > Mollusca > Bivalvia > Lucinida > Lucinidae > Anodontia > Anodontia alba. The sequence continues at coordinate 15,838,445 of OZ024826.1, forward strand.
AACATATCAGACTGCTGCTCAGTGAAACTGGTATTAAATGATGTATAATGTATTTATATTGTGCTTTTCAGGAATGTCGCAATAAGATCTCCGACACACTTGTTGAGCAATCACAGTTTCCCCGAACGTTGTTTAGCAAAAATTCCAGGCTAGTTGCCTACATCAATAAATGTGCAGAACTCACGTGGCTTTTGTGCGTTCAGGATCCGCCCATTGTTCTTGAGTATGTTACAAAACGACAAGAAGGTATGTATTACAATTGTTAACATATGCCTAGAACAAGAATATGCACATTAGAAAATAGGTTTTGTTCTATAAGTAACTTTTAACGTAAAGGTAGGTTTACTAAAATACAATAAAAACACTTTAGTGCTGTTACAAACTTAATTTATCAAAGCAAATGGAGCAGTGTCTAAAATGCAACATTTTGTTATCGATACTAGGTACAACAATGGACATTTGAACTGTTACCTTCCGAATGCAAAATGTAGCATTTCGCAATGATTGGGATCAGTTTGAAATTAAATGGGGCGACGCTGCTACTTCTGTGCCTTCTTATAAAAATATACGAGATTAGCTGTGCTGTCACTGTATGTGATTGTTTGAGTTTGAAAGTTTAGCAGTTTTAAGATATTAAAAACGTAAGAAACGATCCCATGGTAAACAAAGAAATGGGAATTTTGAACGAACACATAAAACTGCATTAAATCTTTTCGATTTAAATATCCTCTAAAGTTCTGGACGTCGTCAAATGCTGTTTAAACTAGTTTTACTGTCAATTTCTGCATTACGTAAAAAAGGTAAGAGAAAAGTCCAGGGAGTGCCACAATCACAAACCGCAGCCCTTCCCAGACCCCAAGAGGAAGAGGAAACCGACAAATCTAAACAAGCACAAACCGAACAAACGAACGAAAAGCACTAAGATTAGCTCTCTCTTCCCCAAGCGAGGTCATCGCAATACTAAAAGGACTGAAAAACACAAGAACAAAATGACACACGGAAAGACATACAAAAATCGCCTCGTAGAATAAACCACAAAGCAACAGAGAGTAAGACTAACACCGGGACCACCGCCTTAGAACGGTCGGTAGAGCAAACCACCGGTATACGAAAGGTGATTGTAAAGTGCAAACTCTGGCACTTGAAATAATAACACCATTAAATGAATGTACGGGAAGACTTTCTAGGATCTCCACACGGCACAAACACGGCGTGGTATGCAAAAAAAGGTAAGAGAAAAGTCCAGGGAGTGCCACAATCAAATTAGATGATGAGGCGAATAAATATGATAGAAAAGCATGATCTGTATGAAGCAGTTCTCCTTACTAGATGTTATACTTAACATGCTCTTCGTCCTTACATTGATTCTAAAATTAACCACATAAGACATTTAATCAAAGTTCCATTCATTAATAAAGGTATTAAATTCATAGATTTACCTAGCATATTTCGAGATAATAATGTTATATCATCTATACCTTCATACTTTGAAAACATGGACTCTCCTATTATCTGTTACAAATATAACAAACCTATCCGTTTTACTATACTTAATTTCAATGAATTAGTTTCTGATCTTGATACTAAAAACTAGTTCACCTGATTCTTGAGATTGTAAAAATTCTAAATTTTGTTATCAACCAGCAGGTCATATTGTTACTGGTAATTTGAAGATTATAATTTGAAATCGCTGCTGCCTTGAATGAATTCGGTAATCGATGGTGTAAGCGAGAGTATGTTGAGCATAAAGCCCTAAAGGAATGGAAACTTAGCATTTTGAAACTAGTGAGCAAACGCATGTGTTTCTATTCTCAAAATACTAACTTATTTCCTCCTAAACCGAAGACATCTTTACGTCAACTTAAACTAGGTATTCAAGTATTTCATAAGAAGTATGTTTTGGCTCAGGCAGACAAGGCCGCTAACAATGTTGTCGTTGTTTGACGGCTCCATTATGTTGACACTCTTTAGCAAAAGCTTAGTGGTACTAAGGCCTATGAACTACAACCTTTGGCTGAAGATAGGTCTGTAGTTAATGACCATATCTGTCATTCAGCCACCAAGTTTGCTGTATGTGTTACTGAAGGCAAAGATAAGCTTCCTACGTTATATTGGTTACCTAAACTTCAAAAGTGACCTTACAAAGCACGGTTTATTGCAAATGCAAGCTCTTGTACCACCAGTGGACTTTCTTTATTATTAACTTCATGACTTACTGCCATCAAAAATGTGTAATTAAATATTGTGACAAAGTTTTCGCATGATCAGGGTGAAATCTGTTTTGGTCTATAAAGAATTCAAATGATTTTTTTAAATCGATTTAAGCACCCCCCACTCCCCCACGCCCCAACTGAAATACTTTTCACCGACCGTTCCAAGGCGGTTCTTTTGCATGGTTTATTTTTGTTATAGTTCATCTTTGAATGTGTGTGTCGCTTACATCTTTTTGTTTTGTGTAGCCATTTGGCCACTTTGTGGGAAAGTAACTGTCCGTTTGGCTTTCTGCTAGTGATGTTTCCATTAGGGTCCAGTTATTTCGTGTTTGTGTTTTTTCCCTTTGATGTCTCAGGTGGGAGGTGTGGGATAATTGTATCGATTCCTGATCATTGCCTTCCCTTCTATTTTTAAATAAATTGAAATCCAGACAATTTCGTGCTTTTAGTCTGCATACTTATGATTTCTCCACGCTTTACACTACACTCCCTCATAATCTTATAAAGGATAAAACTAAATGATTTAATTGAATGAGCATTTCATAGAGAAGATTCTCTCTACCTTGCAAGTAATGTAAGAAATGCTTTTTTTCACTTCTGAAGTGCATAAAAATTACACATTATGGACATGTCAGAAAGTGTGTGAAGCCATCAGTTTTCTTCTTGACAATATTTATATAAGATTTGGTACTAAGTTATTTAGACAAATTGTGGGTATTCCGATGGGTAGGAATTGCGCACTCCTTGTGGCTGATTTGTTCTTGTTTTGTTATGAAAGAGACTTCATGATGTCCCTTTCCGTTGAAAACCAATCTGAAATCATTGAAGCTTTTAGCTGGACTTCAAGATATTTGGATGATTTATTGAATATTGACAATACCTACTTCGATGGTTTAATCAGTTAAATTTATCCCCCCCCCCCCAGAACTTCAGTTAAATAAAGCTAATTCTTCTGATATCGAAGCCGCGTTTTTGGATTTACATTTATCTATTGTAGATGGGTTTGTTTCCTGCAAAATTTATGATAAACGCGATGATTTTGATTTTAAGATTGTAAATTTTCCTTTCTGGGATGGTGATGTTCCTTGTGCGGCATCCTACGGTGTTTATATTTCACAATTAATTCGATTTGCCAGAGTATCTAGTCATGTTACTGACTTCAACGCTCGTAATAAACTGCTAACTGCTAAACTTCTTAATCAGAGTTATCGGTATCATACTACGTAAAGCCTTTTCTAAGTTTTATAGACGTCATTCCGATTTAGTTTCAAAATTCAATGTTGGACTAAAATCTCTTCTGCAACAAGGCCTATCGGAACCCGAATTTTATGGTGACAGTGTATAAACTCAAGAAAATATATGCTTGCAATGACTTCAGTAGCCAATTTCGTAAAATCATTCTTCGATATAAAGAGATTGGGTACAACATAAATGTTATACGACAGACTGCATGCATGGTTGTTAACCCAGTCACGGTTAATAACTTTGCTTCCCTCTTTAATTGCACGCCGGCGGCTTAGGCCTCAGATTCTATGATGGTTCCAGCGTAAAGGCTTACTTGAAATTTAATTTTGGGTAATGTTGGTTGGTATTTGATGCTTTATCTTTGGTCGGGCTCACCGAAATCTAATTGTTGGTTTTCTTTTGCTCCAGCATTTCAGTTGTTTCGTGATGTCGAGTCCTCATCGTTGTTTCATCTCTGTATCTCTGTAATTAGTTGCTTTTTTGTGTTCTCGGAGATGTAGCACTGATGAGTTAGGAAGACTTCATGCGGACTGAACAAATTATGTATCTTAACCGCGGCAGAAGTAACGGCGAGGATTGTGGCCACGTAAAATCGATTTAAGCCCCCCAGTGAAATACTTTTCACTGACCATTCCAAGGTGGTTCTTCTGTCATGGTTTATATTTGTTATAGTTCGTCTTTGAATGTGTATGTCGCTTACAACTTTTTGTTTTGGATAGTCTTTTGGTCACTTTGTGGGAAAGTAACTGTCCGTTTGGCTTTCTGCTAGTGATGTTTCCATTAGGGTTTAATTATGTCGTGTTTGTGTTTCTTTACCTTTGATGTCTCTGACGGGAGGTGTGGGATAATTCTATCGATTCCTGATCAATGCCTTCCCTTCTATTTTTTATAACTGATTTACTAATCAGTTCAGTTATTGTTAAAGGACCTAAATATAGGATCCGAGCCCACATTGACTTCAATAAATGTCGGGAAACAATTGCCAGGGCTTTAAATGCTTATTGTACGCGTTGGTGTAAACGAGAGCATGTTGAGTTTAATGCTTTAGATAAGTGAAAATTTAAATGTTTTAAGATCATTGATGAATGTGTGTTGTTCTACTCTCATAACATTGATCTTCTCAATCTTAAGTCTAATTTATCTTTTCGATATTTGAAACAAGGTATTCAAGAATTTGATAGGAAGTATGTTTTGGCTCCAGCTGATAAAGCTCCTAATAATGTTGGGTGACGACTTCATTATATCAATACTCGAGTACAAGAACTTGGTAGTACCAAAACATATGAACGGATTTCTAATGACGAGAGACCTATTGTTAATACCCATTCTATCGATATTACTGTTAAGATTGCAGAAGGTATTAAAGAAATCCAAGGCACACTTCCTACGTTATATTGGTTACCGAAACTGTTTAAATGACTTTATAAAACACGTTTTATTGCAAATTCTGGTTCATATACGACTAATATTTTGTCCAAACTGCTAACTTCATGCATTACTGCTGTCAAAAAGCATTGGATTAAATACTATGATACTGTTAACGAAAGGGACGAAATTATCTATTTTTGGTGAAATAAAAATTCCAATGAAGTTCTCAATAAATTTATACTTTTCATACGTTTGCTCGATTTGCGTTTTTTTCTGTTTCCACTTCCTCGTGGTGTCTGGGAAGGGCGGTGGCTTGTTTAAGCGAACCAAAATGTTATATATATCTGTATTATGAGTAGCATCGGGACCCAGGGTGAAGTTTGTGTCGCCGTAAAAGTGCTTCCCACCCCGCCCTTGTTGGTTTAGTCTACCGACCGTTCTGAGGCGGTGGTCCCAGTGTTAGTCTTGCTCTTTGTTGCTTTGTGATTCATTCTACAAAGCGATTTGTTTTAAATCTTGCCTTGTGACAACTTATTCTTGTGTTTTTCAGTCCTTTTAGCATTGCGATTATCTCGCTTGAGGAAGGGAGAGCTTATCTTCGTGCTTTCCGTACGTTTGTTCGACTTGCGCTTGTTTGGTTTTGTCTTACCTTTTTTGTGATCTTGGCATTCCCTGGACTTTTCTCTTACCTCTTTTTGAATAAAAGGCGCCTGAAATCAAATTACTTAATTCCACTTTTCAACTGCATGCCTCGTTGTTAACCAAAATGGTTGATAACTTTGCTCTTTCTTTTTTTTTGCACGACGGCGGACCGGACCTCAGACTAAATGATGGTCCCTTCCTCAATCTGTTTCAGTTCAATGTCTGTGAACAGAACCGTCGTGGTCCTGTTTGTGTTTCTTTTTGTATGTTCTGGCTTCCGATCGCCATTGAGTCCTTTCCTTCGTTTCATCAAAGTGATTTTGATTGTGTGTGCTTCATTGTGATGTTTTACATATGTGGTAGACCAAACATATATTTGTTGGTTTGAGCTGCATCAGAATTAAGCAAGAGGTTTCACGCAAGTTAAACTGAATTAAGACCCCTCCCCGCCACAGAAGAGTTTCTACCGACCGTCTCAAGGTGGTTCCTCTGTTGCATATCTTCTTTTTTTGTGCGTCGATGGCGACATATGTGACGTTTGTTTTTTTCTCTATTTGTTCCTTATCGCGCCTTTTTGTGCCTCGTATAAGCTATGTATCGCAATTTTGATATTTCCTTGGTATCACTTATCTTGTTAAGCTGTGTGAGAGTTTAAGGGGAGATTTTGACCAAGTAAAACTAGTTTGAGAACCCACTCCCTCTCAATGTTTCTTTCCGCTAACTAATTCAAGGGGTTACTCAGTTGCAGTTTTGTGTGTTTGTATGTCGGTTATTGCAATTACACTGTTGTGGCTTATTTCTTCTTAATATCTTCTTTCGGTCTCTTTGGAAGTCTATGATTCTTGATTCTGGCCCATCCTAGGTACTTTCGTCCATTATAATGCTTGCGGCTATAAAAGAGTACAACTGGTTTAATCCCACAATAGCGTTTCTGCTAACCTTTCAAGATGTTTCCTTTGTCAATTTGTCATTGTTTGCTCCTTACGATGTCTCTAGAAGTCTATGATCGGCAACTGTGACATTTCGTGGATGAAAGTATTTTCATTAGTGCTACAAAACACCATACAGTACAATGTAACCGTTCGAATTGTAATCATTTTAGAAATATGGCCTTATGACGTAAGAATACTTTGTAACATGCGTCGTTCATGAATACGGTGTATATAAACATGAATCGTGTTCATATGACCCGAATTCATGGAGGCGGGGAAAGCACCGAATTCAATTAAACAAGCTAGCAAATGCATTATTGAACAACATTTTTTGAAATACTGAAAAAATTGTTCAACTCCCAAGATGGTAGTATCAATGATAATAAATGGCTAATTAGGCATTCCAATCTACCTCTTGGTACACCTTTTATACATCCACGACCCGCAGCTGTAGAGAATTGGTTAAGCCAGTAGGCGAGATGATTTACCTTAATATATATATGCAAACAAAGAAGGAGTAGGTCTGAAAGAGCTTTCCACGCAGTATAACAATGGCGTTTCCTGTTCGCCGTTATCTTCCACACTGTCGATTGCTTATGTAAGAGGGAAACGTTTATGATTGTAGCAGATATGCGCTGCTTCCACGAACTTACTTATTTTGTAGGTGCCAGATTTAACAACGACCTATATACACAATACACAAAGCCTGGAATGAGCTATGACTTTGGAGTGTGGCCTCTATTACGACAGGCTAATGGTGGACCCATTATATCAAAAGGCATTGCTCAAGGAATATAAGCTCGTCAAAAACACGACATTCTCTGAATCGATAGAACACTTTAACAGAACCATTTCTGTCTTCATAAGTGTGTTATTTACTGTCAATGTTTCCTCCTTCATATCAAACTCATGTAATGTTGAATATAATAATGTATGAGATGATGAGTATTTTAACTCCGTAATCGAAATATTGTACCTTATAAACTTAATTGTACCATATAAACTGAATGCATGTTTGTCTATTGATGGTTGATGGTTGAAAACGCTCAAACATGGCATAAAACATTTCAATATACAAAATGTTGATTCCAAAGCAAAAACGAGCGAATACCCGTTCACCAGTGCCAATGTCTAAGTATTTATGTTGTTTTCTTAACATCAAGTTACACGATATGGTATTCAAAAATTGTAATGCTGATCTGTTTGTCCTTTTATTTTTTGATGCGTTAGGATTTCTTGTTTAAGGGCCGCTCAGTAATCAATATGTCAAATAACACCATACGTTTTCCTGCTGTCATAAAAATGAAATTGTCCTAAAAGAATCTGAACAGAATTTATATGGCACGGTTCTTTGAGACAACCTAGATACTTATTTGAATTAACGGTAAAACATGCCATTAATAAGAAGAAGACAATATTCCGTTTAGTTTATGCCACAAGCATCACACTGTTAAAAATACCAACAATAAAACCTTTTAAGACGCTTAATGATAATTTGAAAACATCATACAACCTTCATTCTTGCAACGTTTGAAATGATGCCTGTAAGGTACTTGGTAACGTTTGTTTACATAATAAACTTGAAAAACATTTGAAATCGTAAGAATATGACATATGAGTTATACTGTTTATCAGGCGATGTCATACAACACATATTTATAAAAAAAAAAACATATGTATTTTCACGCGTATATACTGTTATATACTATAGCATATATTTGTTTGCTGCGTCTTTTAATTCATTTATCATATAGTCTGTTGTAGGACGTTTTCATCGAGGCTCCCGTTGAAACAGAAATTTTGCTTTAAATCTTTAAAATTACTATACCATGAATTGTCATTAAATTGGTCTGTTTCCTCTATAAATTACTATATCAAAGTAATGTTTTGTACAATGTATCTGTTTTTGCATGTATACTTCTCGTCCTCAATAAAGTTTCATATCGTACATACATTAAATATTCGGACATCGTCACTCAATATCATAGGTGTCTTTACAGTTGAACATTTCCATTTTACTACCTGGTGATGTGTCTTAAATTGCTGAAGGGATGGAACGTTGTGTATACACCTTTCAGACATGACATCTGATATGTTCTACACCTTTTGCGGATGCCCGTCTGTCCGAATACTTTGTGTAAATAATGGTGTAACAATACATTGTCTGTTTACAGATCCTCAGATTTCGTTGTTATACTATGGACTGGAAATATGCAATATTTATGTCTGTGATAATTCTATTCTGTACAATATTCGATGATTGTGTTGGATGTAAATAATATTATAGACTGCATGTTATTTATTCAGATAACTATTTATTTTGGAGGCTGTTTGTAATCCTGTCGACACAAATGTTGCTTATGTTAATGACGCATGTTTGGAGTAGACATAATATGTGCACGTCCACGGTTAATTCAAGATAACGGTGGCAAAGGACGATACAAAAAGACATTGTGCTAATTGTAACAATACATCCTAAGAAACACATTGTACCCAAGACAGTAGACAGTTTACAAACGGGCGAAGCAAACTTATCGAGGAAGTTACAATCGGAAATTTATGTACACAATTTACAAACGGGGAGAAGAAAACTTATGTTGGACGTAAAAATAAGAAATTTATGTAACAGATGTTAAATCCGTATTGTGCAAAAAACCCTAAACTTAAACACAACAACATTAATGGCACCATTTAAAAGGAAAGACAAAGAAGTACAAAGAATGTATCTGAAATACGAGACCATCCCTAATCACGTATTTTGATGCACAATTAGGTAAAATCGGATAAAACAGAATGTTAATGACGCTTAAAACATTCTGATAGGTTCTGTAGGGCGTCGCCATTTTTGATATCTAACGAGATTCCTAAAGGTTTTTGAAATATTAAATAACATACTCCTTCTGACAGAAATCATTACAGTTTTAAGCAAAATCAGTAGGTATCTAGAAAAGAAGCTATTTACACAACAAAAATGAAATTGCTGCATAAATTATTCATTTAGGTTTTGGAGTCTTCATTACGACTTTATAGCGCCATCGATTTGCATTTAGTATTCAAAATGGCAGTTTCAAAAAGCTTAATTGTAATCGTCAAATCCCAAAGTTTATTACCATGTGTCCGATTTAGAATAAAAATTATCCAAACAAATTGTTTGATAAGGCTTTTATTTCAGATACAGTTTTAACGATGTTTTACCATCCAGGTGTTTTAAACAGAAACGTCAGTATGAATATGCAACCAGCTGTGATGTAGCGAAGAGCCTGTGCATCATTTGTTTAAAGGACAATTTGTTTAAGCTTTAAGGAACTACTTACAGTCCGTAGTTTCTAATCTTGAGGCGTTACGCCTAATTTACTATATGTTCATAGTACCATTACCAACGTTATAAAAGCAAATGCAAGCACCAGACCATAGTGCTATGCATGGCCTCAAACTTCGATGTTTGTAAAAGCTGTAATGATGTTTACATGAAAAGAATTTGGTGTGCCGCTTACCATACACTTTTGTATTTTTAACAATTTTCTATGCAACTATATGCAGCTACATAATTCTTACACAATTAAGGTTTTGGGGCAGTATGGCGACAATGCTACCGTTTTACGTGCCCCCCACATCTCTGGTTTTTTTTTTTATAAATTCCAAAGACATTTTACATAATATCATTGTTAGCCAATTTTAAGGCTCAACGTCTCATCGTCGTAACAGGTTTAGACGTTGTTGTTATAAAATACCGCTGCGGCAACGTCGAAATGTCGTTGTTATGACGCCGTGTGTTTATTTGATTGCATGACGAAACGGTCACTTGTACATGTGGTATTATTGCAATCCCATACTGTGAATCTAATAACAGGCATCGCCAAGTCAAAACGTGCGATAGCGTATATGCCAATTCTGTTTGTGCATCCGCAGGTATTGTAATGTCCTTTTTTATACATTTATACGTTCTTCAGTATTCAGTGATCCTATAGGCGAACAGCGCAGACAGCTCGGGACTTTTGATTTTGCATATGCTTAAAGGCATATTTTTACTTTAGCATGTTTAATAGACCCTCTGAAATGGTCCTTCTGTTGTTCGTGTTTTTTGACCTTGTGACTGTTTGCTGAAGAAATTCGTTCGTTTGTTATGTTTAATGTCTAATTGTTGTATTAAGTGGGTCCGGGATTGTGATCACCTCGTTGCTTCAGTTTTCATTTGGTTATTGTCCTTCGAAGTCCATGTCCTATTCTTCTTGGTATCATTTTGAGGCTATGTTCTGAAGTGTGGCCTTTCCGTTGTCTTTACTATTGGGCTGTGATTTTTGTTGTCGAAATGAAAATATGATATATGTCTATGTTTAATGTACAACGTTTGATCTGTGGAACATAAGTCTGCAGGTTTCGTTTGTAAATAAACCACGTCATGGAAAAAGGGCTGTTATAGCATATGCGTAAAGTAAAGCTTTGGGTGGTTTGCTCACGTAAGCGGTAAGCCAAAGGAAAATTTAGCCAAACAACTACTGCTAAGTGACCGAGCGTGCGCACTGAAAGATTGATTCGACGGAAAGTCCGAAGAGTATGTGTAATACAACGCGGCTCAGATCTTTCAGCAAGTTGTGCTGAATATTCCGTGTATAGGTTTGTTCACTGTGACTGTTATATTGCTTAACGTTTTTGCAATTACATAATGTACTTTTTTATCAGTGGTGTAGTAAGTAAATGAAAATAATTATATATTGTATTTACTTTTTCACGGTAAATATGCAAATCTCTACCATGTTGTATACACAGTGTCTGCGAACCATGAGCGGTGATCGGCAGGTATTTAAAGGCTCCATATTCCTACAAAAATAGACATTTTATTATCCAAGAAAGGTTTAACAAACGTCAACATATATTCAGAGATATCAATAAAAAATCATTTCATTTTTGACCCAGTTCAAAAACGAGAGACTATCTGAAATTTTACAGGCTGTCAGGTGCCACATTTTATGATTGAATTAATACCTTATATCAATTTATTAAACTTTTTTTGAATAATAAATGTCTGTGTGTGATGAATATGGAGCCTTTAAGGTGAGTGATTTTTTAAGGAAAGTGATATATCGTAAAGTGCTTAGCCGCCATCATGTGAAGGATTCTACCTTAAAGTAGAGCAAATTCTTTCCTCTTAGGACAATCCCTTAAGACGCAAATCTTTCCTGTTAGAGCAGTTCATTTTCAGAAGGGTTTCGGAGCGCTCAAACAATTAATCACACAACCCCGCCCCCGCTTACCTTGTAAAATGGCGATAAAAATTCAGTCCGCTTACGATATTACGTACATTGTACTGGCCTCTCTTCATACCTGTATGTCTACATTCTGAGTCATGCCATGGATACTAATTGTGCCCGCCCTTGTTTCAGTTTTATGCCTGCTTGTTACGAAATAGACTTTACGTTGTTTCTTTCTCACGAAAATCCAGCCGATGTTACTAAAGTATTGAATTCAACAATGTTTAGATGACCGGCTCAGTGGGTAAGTTGGTAGAGCGTCCGTTTTGATACCGGTAAGTTGTGAATTCGATCCCCGGCCGGGTCATACCAAAGAAATCAAAATGTTACTACATGCAGCTGCTCTTATGACTGATAATCAGCATCAAAAATAGAGTTAAGACAGGTCAGCCAGGTATCTGTTTAATATCACTGGGTAGAATATCGTGACATGTGTCTCGGGCGCGTTATTTCAGTGAGGTAGCACTCAAAAAGTAAGCAGTGGACTCTCTGTCACATCCAGGTGTCGTCGCGAAATGACTGAATATTGAAAGCGAAAACTCGAATAAAACAAACAACCAAACAAACAATATTTAGACAGCTTAATAGTGATAAAGTTTCTTTGACCATATTTATGGCCACATCACGAAAACATGCCTATATAATTTTGACCCCCTTAAACCCCACTTTTATATACTCAAAAAGTAAGCAGTACTGAAAATGATATTGAAAGCGACGTAAAACTCGAATAAAACAAACAAACAAACAAACAATATTTAGATGGCTTAATATTGATGTTTCTTTGACCATATTTTTGGTCACATCACGAAAACATGCCTATATAATTTTGACCCCCTTTAACCCCACTTTTATATAGTAAAACTGGGGTAACAGGGTACACATTATTTTTCTTATTTCTGCTCAAAACATAGATTATGGGTACTCGTTAGAACCGCTCGAGGCTGTTCTAACGAGTACCCACAATCTATGTTTTGAGCAGAAATATGAAAAATATCATAATTTGTTATCTGAAAATTTTCAATATTTGGTGGTAAATTTTCAGTATATTTGAATAGGCATGTTTTCATAATGAAACTTATTAGCGAGGTTGCGATCGTATAAAACAGTATAGATAAAGATTTCAAGAAATATCCACAATCACTAATATTATCCTATTAATAACACCAAGAGGAAAAGCAAACAAAGCATGATGGACATTACACAATTCACGAACAAAAGACAAGGGAAAAGCAAAACAACCAGCTCTCTGTTACTGAACAAGATGATGGCGATGCTAAGCAGGATTCACTAAATACAACAATGGAACAATGAACAAGGCAAAGCATGAAAACAAAAGCCGCAACGAGCAGCCTCAAAGCCACGTAAAAAATAACCAACACTAGAAACAGGACAAACTGTCAATTGTTAAAGTCTCCCTCACCAACACCCCAACCCCGAAAGCAACATACATGTAGAAGTTGTTTCTGATGATTGTCCCAAGGCGATTCTTCTGTAGCAGCGGTTTAACGCTGTGTCGTTGTGACTCGTCAATGATTGTTCCTTATCTCTTCGTCTTTCAGTGTCTCCGGGAAGGTCTTCTTCCAGATTGTGGCTTTTCACTGGAAACTTTTGTTTCTCTAGATATGATTAGCGCGCGACCAGCGAAGACTTAGATCAGCCTGCGCATCCACGCAGTCTTATTAGAGTCTTCGCTGATCGCATGTGCCTTTTACATCCCCAGGGCTATTCAAAGAGGGATAAGAGAAATCCCTCGCCATACTCTGAGGATGTACAGGCAGATCTGAGTATTTGCTAGTCACACAAGTCATATTGTAGATTTTTGGTCGTGCGCTGGCTCATTTAACAACAATGGTCTAGCAGTATTTTTATGTTTGAACTCTTTTGACGCTAAACATAGATCGCCTTTTTGTTCAAAATTTTAAATTAGCTATAAGTTAACTCTTATAAAAATCTAAAAAGTTGCCTTAGGAGACAAAGAACACAAAATACTCGCTGTAACATATATCGGTTTTGTCGTCGGTATATCATGTTTTGGATCTAAATAGTATAGAATTATATTTAATTAATAATATAACCGCCAAAACGATTGCCTTTGGAAACAAAGAACACACTACAGATTAGAAAATGGGAATCTCGGTTTTATTGAGACTCTTCATAAGCAGTAATGAAGTTTGCAAACTCTGCTCACGCCCTCTAGGCCCAATGGTCACAAAGGAAATGAAATATAATCTGCACTATAGTGTAGTACGGGGAGACTCTGATGATGACATTTTTAGATATTAAGGACCACGTGACTCAAACATATTTGAGCTGCAATGTGGGAAAACGCACTTTCTGACACATGCGCTAAACGAAGAATCAGACATCGACCTGTGAATTCGCGCAGTCAGGTCAGAGTCTTCGTTGTCCGAGTAAAGAATCTTTGCATCCTTGGCTATCCAATATGCGCCCAGTGAAGATTATGATTTGAATTTTTGCTGGACGCACATGTCCGATGGTGCATTTTCTGACATTATGGCTCATTTTGTAATTGTTTGAAATCCGACGCGTTTATCGACCATCCAAGTAAGCATTCTTTGTAAATCTATAGCGGGCCGTTATCGGCCCATCAGGGTAGCTGACGGGCCGATAACGGCCCGCCATAGATTTATAAAGAATGCTTGCTAGGATTTGTATCACAGGAAAAATCTAGCACAAACATTGTACAGGTTCTGTTCTTACAATAATGTATACATTCTAAATAGTCGATGAGGCCGAGCGGTTTAATTGTTTGATTGCGGAGCTAAAGATGGATTGGGGAACAGACCATGACTGCAAATCTATCGGTCCACAAAGCAGTGAATGGGTACTCATAGTAAGAAGGTAAAAAGCGTCAAAAAGGGAAAATCAGACCCCGTCCTTAAAATGTCTTTGGCTTGGCCCGCCGTGGTTCAACTATTGGTTTTCATTTACTCTGGCATACAGTAGAATTAGCCATGAGTACTCGTCTTTGTTTATTACAGTGATTAATTTGATTTTAATGTTTTCGCTTTGATGCATTGACTGAGTTGGGAGCCTTTATGCGAACCGAATTTTTATGGTATGGTATAGTACTTATTTATTTAAAGTGCAACCTGTTTACAAAATACATTATTCACGCATAATATACATAATAAACAGCCAGCCTACAGAAGCTCATGATGCACTATCAAATTTTTCGTATGTCAATCGTTCTGTTTAAACCGAGTTTAGTCCGTTATTTATTATCTAGTATCTGTAACTTGTGAGACTGAGTTATCTAATCAGGGATAATTACTTAATCCAATGGCATTTTGGCAGACTTGGCGTTGAATCTACGTCTGTCACGCAGATTCACCGTCAAATCGGTGCAAAATACATACGATGCCATTGGTCATATTAATTCCATATTAAGCCACTAAATGGTTTATAAACACGATATGTTACTATTTGTCCGGTACAGATAATTCCACATAAGTTAACAATATGAATCACCATAGCTAAATAATATCTGTATTATTTGCTCGCCAATGTAACATTCCTTAGTTCATACGCAGCAATAATATAATTTGATAAGATCTTTGGGTCAGTTTCTTTCATAAGTCTAATAAACTCATCTGAAGCGTCATTAATGTCAACAGGTCCAAGTAAGTTATTACGAATGTCTGTATATTTTGAACACTGAACAAGAAAGTGTGTTTCATTTTCTATTAGTCCATTATTGCAAACTCGACAAATTCGCTGTTCGAGGGGAATAGCAGGTCGTCTATAACGTCCCAGTTCTATGGCTAAGGGGAAGGAACCACATCGAAATCTGTCTAATGCCGATCTCTGTTTGATTGACGGAAATCGGTCGACGTATCGTTCTTTAAAAATAGCAGATTTGAACGTCCGGTAAGTTCGCAGTTTTATGTATTTCTGTATTAAGAGTAGCATCGGGACCCAGGGTGAAGTTAGCTAGCTGTAAAAGTGCTTTAACCCCCCCGGTGGTTTGCTCTACCGACCGTTCTAAGGCGGTGGTCCCGGTGTTAGTCTTACTCTTTGTTGCTTTGTGGTTTATTCTACGAGGCGATTTGTTGTATGTCTTTCCGTGTGTCATTTTGTTCTTTTGTTTTTCAGTCCTTTTAGTATTGCGATTACCTCGCTTGGGGAAGAGAGAGCTGATCTTAGTGCTTTTCGTACGTTTGTTCGGTTTGTGCTTGTTTAGATTTGTCGGTTTCCTCTTCCTCTTGGGGTCTGGGAAGGGCTGCGGTTTGTGATTGTGGCACTCCCTGGACTTTTCTCTTACCTTTTTTTTTATCCACCAGAAGCTTGCAATCTTTACTCCCAACGCCCTTAAAGACTCAAGGCTATGGGTCACTTTTACCTATTTTCATTTTATTTACCGGTATGATGCACAGTTGCAACAGTTACGTGAACGTTAGTAGTTAAGTCACGAACAGGAGACTTGGAATCATCAATTAGGTGTCGCGCACTTTATAATTTCGTGATTCTGACTTACCAGGTGCCGATGCTTACCTTCGACGTAAATTATTAATTTCATCACGAAAACATGCCTATGTAATTTTGACCGCTTTAAACCCCACTTTTATATAGCAAAAGTGGGGTTTACAGGGGTATACAATATTTTTCTTATTTCTGCTCAAAAACTAGATTGTGAGTACTCGTTAGAACCGCCTCTCTGAGGCGGTTCTAACGAGTACTCACAATCTATGTTTTGACCAGAAATGTGAAAAATATCAGAATTTTTATCTGAAAACTCGTTTTTTTGGTGGTGAAATTTTCAATATATTTGAATAGGCGTGTTTTCGTTATGGTCGAGCTATGTCGCCCTTCTGGTGTATGATGAGTAGACCAAAGGGCCCAATTACTCTTCACTAGAATATTTCCTCGAATCAGAATGAATCTGTTGTAATCGCATGACAATACAGAAATTTGAGACGAACGATTTCAAAGATATCAAATATTGTTAAACCTGCAGACACAGTTTTACTGGGTCTGTTTATGAATAATAATAATAATAATAATAATAATAATAATAATAATAGAAATATGCGTAACACTGCTCACAATTCGCAGCCAAGATTGAGCGATGTACTTTTTTTCAAATAAGATCATTGAAGCAAAAAGACCTTAAAACGTACACTTAACTACGGGTAAGTGTTTTTTCGGTCTCTCACTTACGATAAAAAAAAAACAAAAAAACTTTCTATAAGCCCGATATTCTATTTTCAAAAAGTCTAAATGAACACTGACTACTATATAGAAGTTTTCAAATAGTGATAATGTCACACTTCCTAAAGGTATGTGATATCAATGCCTTAGTTTATTCATTTTGTTTCATTGAAATCATGTGTCCCGGGAAAAAATAGTGTGAAAATATTTTTCTCTGAAAAATAATATAAACCTGTGACCACTATTTGTTGATCGCCCCTCGTATATAGACAAATAAATAATGCACTGTAAATGTACAAATCGAAGATCAATTTGTGACAGTAGATCTTATTGTGTTTGTCTTTGTTTTACCTTAATAAAACCGAGTCTCCGATTTCCGTTCTTTTATGTTTTCTTTGTTTCTAAAGGCAATCTTTTAGATTTTTATTTAATTTAACTGCAACTGGTGTGTATTGCCGTACGTATCCCCGTACTTCAACATAGTGCAGCTTATATTTTTATTTCCTTTGGGATTATTGAGCCCATTCTAGTTACTTTGAAAATCGAATACCGCTGAAACCGATGCTGTGTGTGTGTTTGTCTGGAGGAGGGGTAAGGCGGGCGGGCGTGGGGGGGGGGGGGGGGGGGGTGGGGGTTGTATGCAGCCTCGCAAATGACATAGCTGCATATAATAAGTCTTAATAAAATGGAGTCTCCGATTAACGTTCGTTTATGTATTTTTTTTTAAGTTTCCAAAGGCAACCTTTTAGACTTTATTTTACTTCACTGCAGCTGGTATTTAGTGCGCGCGTAGCGGCCGTAAAACGATTCTCCGTACATCACCATGATGTAGATTATATTTTTATTTCCTTTGGGATTATCAAGCCAGTTCTGGTTACTTTGAAAATCGAACACCGGTATATGGAATGTGCGTGTGTGGTGGGGGCGGTGGGGGTGGGGGCGGGTGCGGAGGAGAGCGTATGCATGCTCGCTAAGTACATAGCTGCATATAAAGAGAATAAAACCGAATCTCAGATTTTCTTTCATTTATGTTCTTTGTTTCCAAAGGCAACATTTTAGATTTTTCTATTATTTTATTAAGTAACAATGTTAACGGCGATGTTTAGACGCGTGTGTTGTTTTTGTTTTAGAAACAGCAGCACATGCAATACATACATATCCTTAGCAGGACGCTGACATCCAAATCAGTCTGCACATAATGAAAACACGCCTATATAATTTTGACCCCCTTTAACCCCACTTTTATATAGAAAAACTGGGGTTTACAGGGGTATATATTATTTTTCTTATTTCTGCTCAAAACATAGATTGTGGGTACTCGTTAGAACCGCCTCGCCGAGGCGGTTCTAACGAGTACCCACAATCTATTTTTTGAGCAGAAATATGAAAAATATAAGAGTTTTTTATCTGAAAATTTTCAGTTTTTGGAGGTGAAATTTTCTATATATTTGAATAGGCGTGTTTTCGTAATGACATTTACTTGGTGCGTTCAGAGATCTCTGTACATCTACAGATCGACCAGTTCGTAATCTGTAAGTGTCGATAAGGCCAAATAGGCTAAGGAGACTTGATATATTTACATCACGAAAACATACCTATATAATTTTGACCCCCTAAAACCCCACTTTTATATAGTGAAACTGGGGTTTACAGGAGTATACATTATTTTTCTTATTTCTGCTCGAAAACATAGATTGTAGGTACTCGTTAGAACCGCCTCGTCGAGGCGGTTCTAACGAGTACCCACAATCTATGTTTTGAGCAGATATATGAAAAATATCAGAATTTTTTATCTGAAAATTTTCATTTTTGGGTGCTAAAATTTTCAGTATATTTGAATAGACATGTTTTCGTAATGGTAGATTTTCTGCCATTTTAGCAAAGGCGAAAATGTTTATCACTTCCTATTAGCCTCAAGTTAAAGGTAGGCCTTAAGCGGACAAAATACACCATTAAATATTAAGGGGTCCGTCAGCATATTTCAGTCCCTTTCTGCCATTGAACACGTGTATCCTCATTTTGGTATATACAAAAACAATACGTTTACCAGATCTAACTGGTTTACACTAGCACACTTAAAACCATGTAACACTGACAAATGTAAATTTGGTCCGCATTTTTTTTATCAAATATAGCCCTTGACGTCCATATACATTTTGCTGGTTCCAGTCCTCACCAACCTAATTAGTACTCTGTTTCCTCAAGTATTATCCATTTATCAGTGAAAATGCGATAAAAATGGAGCAATATCAGAATATGACTATCATGAAAGATAATCACTCCTAAGGTAACGGATAAGGGCTGAATATTTTGAAAGTATATCCATTACGAAAACACGCATATTCAAATATATTGAAAATTTTACAACCAAAAAAGGAAAATTTTCCGATAAAAAAAAATCCGATATTTTTCATATTTCTTCTCTAAAGATAGATTGTGGGTATTCGTAAGAACCGCCTCGGTGAGGCGGTTCTAACGAGTACCCACAATCTATGTTTTTAATAAAATAAGAAAAAATAATGCATACCCCTGTAAACACCAGTTTTACGATATAAAAGTGGGGTTTAAGGGGGTCAAAATTACATAGGCATGTTTTCGTGATGACAATTCATCGAAAACAGAAATTCATGGAAACAAACAACGAGCAAATGAGACGTAACGTCAGAAAACGAACCTTCGGACATGTTGGTCAATAGAAGATTCCGATTTGCCTGCGTTTTCGCGCAGTCGGATAAGAATCCTTACTGCACGCATTCGGTTTCACAGGTCCAAAGGTGCGTTTTCTGACATAGCGACTAAAATAATGAGGAACTTTTTAACAAATGTAACTGCTTCACAGCCTTGGAAAGGTCAGAAGTAAAGCTATTTGAGAGATTAAAACCTGGTTAACACTAATAAAGCCCGGTCGCAGACTAATAAGGCCAGGGACAAGCATTCATACTATAAAACAGAAAACACCACCAACAACAAAAACAACAACAAAAAAAAAAAAAGAAAAAAAAAAAAGAAAAAAAAAAAAAAAAAAAAAAACAGAAAAAAAAAAACGATTGCATTAATGCATAATACTGTCTACCATCCGGTCCTCCCTCGTGAATCTTAAGAGGACAGCAAAATAATTAACTTTAATAGGTGTAACAGGGGGTGGTCGGGTGGTGCGAAGGTGTCATGTATCTTGTGTTACCGGGGCGTCCAACTGATATTGGCTTACAGTTGGGCAAGGCCTGCTATCGTTGAAGTAGGTAAAGGTAGAGGGGGAATGTTTTTATTTCTTCTGTTTCTTCCCTTTCATTCCTGTTCCTCTTTCTTCCCTGTTCCTCTCTTTCATCTCTTCTACTATCTCTTCTATCTCTTTTCTCCCTTTCTCTGGGAGACGACACAAAATGACCCACAAGGGTTGACGTGTCGTTAAACCCCAACACACACACACAAAAAAAAAAAAAAAAAAAGATAGGTGTAACCGCTAAGCATGCAGTCTTTGGACCGTATTTTGCTATATAACTTAAACATAGGGTGGGGAGTTTGTTATATATTCGTGTTAATATAATGTGTCGAATCAATTTTCTTTCGCCAATAGTCTACGAGAGATCACAGAAGACGGACTAATGGCTCTTTCATTGCCTATTGTTTGAAAACAATGATATAAAAGTTGTTTTGTTTTGTGAAACAATTCAATGAGGTAAATACAATACACCCCATTATACTTTATCTTGTTTTCACAGTGTAACTTGATACGCTTTACGGAAACATTACTGTAGATTCCTTTAACATTTACCATTCTATTGGCAAAATAAGCAGAATACAAAACGATAACACTTTTTTATTATTTTCCAAGAAAATAGGCTTTGACATTTCATGCAAATATTCTCGTACGATTTGCATGAAATGTCCAAGTATATTTTCAGAAGATGATGTGCATGAAATGTTGAAGATTATTTTCTTGGAAAATTAAGAAAAGAAATGTTTCAAAATGTCATCTGGTGCAATTTTAACCCAGCATGTTAAGCGTTAATAAACAATTGTATATTTAAATCTTAATTTTAAAGGGGTGTGTTCACTTACATGCACTCAATATTCCCATAATGCAATGTCCAAGTTTTACTTCCGTTTGTGGGGTGCACAACAGAATTCGAAACCAAAATATCGCAGAAGGGAACTGTAATGGAATAAAAACATAAATTGTTAAATTTGGCCGCATGGTTTTAGCTCTTCGCACTCAGAATAATTCTTATTTGCAATAGGCTGACATGTCAGGCAAAACAGATAAGTCTAGTATACACCTTATATTCTTTTATATGCAAAGTAAAGAGCTGTTCAAATTAACACAGCCGCTATGTAGGCTCGCAAAAGACGAATATGACCGAAATAAGGGAGAACTGCCCGACGACGTCAGGGATGACATCAGCTATGACAAGATCTTGGAACTAATAGAGTTTATAGAGAAATCAGAATATACCAACGCAATGGAAATACTTAGTGAAGCATACAAAGAATATCAAGAAATGCTGAGTTATCTCCCTCGCCAGTCAAGTCGCAATGGGGTAAGTACAGTCGGACCAGTGGCTCATTACGAAAACACGCCTATTCAAATATATAGAAAATTACACCTCCAAAACCTAAACTTTTTCAGGTAAAACACTCATATATTTCTGCTCAAAACATAGATTGTGGGCACTCGTTAAAACCGCCTCGACGAGGCGGTTCTAACGAGTACACATAATCTATGTTATAGAGCAGAAATAAAAAATAATGTATACCACTGTAAAGCAAATTTTACTATATACAAATGGGGTTTAAGGGAGTCAAAACTATATAGGCATGTTTTTGTGATGTCGAATATCTTTGAAACCATAGAAATTTGTCTAGACATGGATATATCATAACGCCTGATCAGGAGGCAAATGGGAATAATTTAAGGATGCTTTTTTCGATCTTCTATAAAATAAGAGTAAATTGAATGTACTCATTAGAATCGCCTCTGATTTCTAGTGAGTACACCCAACATACAGTTCCATGATAGAGCAGGAAAAAAAACCCTCCCATAATGTTTGCTTTCTTAAGCTGTCGGAAGAATTTCCTAGGAACTCCGAACAAGTTCGATTCAGCCACAATATACGAGCCATCGGTGTTCTGAACATTGAATTTTTACTACGAGTATATACGTTTTAATTCGCATTATGATATAAATGAAGCAAAGAAGGCAGAAATGTATCTGAGTGACATAATCGGACGGTGCTGGTCTTCACTGTCCACAACCAGGATCGTTAATTATTGTATGTAGTATACCAAATTTGAAGGACTAGGTCAGACAACATATATGTGTATTTAATTTTTAGTTTATATGTATCCTTTTTAGTTTCGATATACCCCGGAACCCCTTTTTGCAGAAGTCGTTGTACAGGTCACTTCACATTATTGTCAAATACGAACGGTTGATTTTTTTTTCTAAAAAACAAACAAAGATGCATTCCCTGAACGTGTAACATTCCAACATAATTTAAGAAAATTACATGCGGTAAGGACATTAAATATAGTACCTAAATATGTATATTTAATAAAGTAAACATTATAAATGAGTTTCTTAATTATTTTGTATCATAAATGATTCTGACAAATTACTGATAATTTGCAGACTTCAAAGACGCCCGAAATATTTGGTGACCACTGGGAAGCAAAGGTGAAACCAGAACCACTTCGGAAATTCACACCCACCACTAAAGACAATGTCCCTACAGTGAAGTATACAGTGGTAGGGGAAGGAGGAGATGATGATAATAAAACTGACAGCAGTGTAAGATTTCCTGAAGAACACAATTTTTACAGGTAGACTCACTATTTTCAGGCGCCTTTAGTATGCGCTGATGTACAGGCTGATTTATAATACTGTTATACTATATGCCAAAGCGTTTTTAGCGAAAACAATTGATTATGATGATATATTACATGTTTGTGGATTTTATTGATGTGTAAGCACCGGAGAATCACACAAAAACTGAATAAAGCCTAAACGGCTTCATATTAACCCTAGTCCTGCTGAACCCAGATAGGTCCTGCCTTTGCAAACAGTGGAGATCCAGATCAGTTGGCTTCTTCAGAAGCCAACTGATCTTGATCTGCACTGTTTGCCTTTAAGTATGTGAATTTATATCAACAAACTGGATCAAGTAATCTGACTGGCTGAAAATTAGCAGTGGGAGTGGCATCATAATTTATTCAGCAGGACAAGGGTTAAGTTTATCATTGGTTCGTTGGCATTTACATATAGATAATATTCAGAAATTGATTGATGTAAAGTGCTAGCTGGGGAATAACATAACTTATTTCAATAAAACAAAAGCTAAAACTAAACAAAGAAAACAGTGCTAAGATTTTTATCAGTAAATTAATCGAAGTATAAAATGTAAATGCCGTTCTGGATTTGCTCTCGACAAATCAAATTGCTTAAAATTAGTGGTAATCTGCTGAGTTCGATATAAAACTACACAATACCGTAATTACCGTACATATTCGAACAGACCGGAATGTGCAATCAGTGTAGACCCAAATCAGACACTGCAAAACACGGCGACTGATCATGATCTATATTGTAGACTTCAAATTTTACCACTCACCCAGCAGTTTTTAGATCTTATCACGAAAACATGCCTATATAATTTTGACCCTCTTAAACCCCACTTTTATATAGTAAAACAGGGGTATACACATTTTTTCTTATTTTGTTAAAGAATAGATCGTGGGTGCTCGTTAGAAACGCCTCGCCAAGGCGGTTCTAACGAATACCTACAATCTATGTTTTGACCAGAAATACGAAAATATCAGATTTTTTTTTTATCTGAAAGTTTTCCTTTTTTGGTTGTAAAAGTTTCACTACATTTGAATTGGCGTGTTTTCGTAATGTGTCAACAGGTATTAAACTGCAGTTATTCAAATTTTAGGATAAGTATGGTAAGGAGCTAAGATATCCAGTATTTAGCGTAAAACGGTCAATAATGACCGCTTGAGACACATCGAACATGTGCATTCCCTTTTTCAGACTGATCCGAATACGAGTTGTAAATACACGTATCTAGAATACACGAGCTCGAATAGTAAGTTAATACTCCAATTAGACTGCTCCGACACGCAGGCAGGTCTTAGAATTATCCTTGTTCGCATAATATCTGTTTTACGGTTCATGTTTGGCCGAAATATGTAAAGACGGTTGAAACCGAGACAGAGATATTTGGGGTTAGTTGGAAGTCCTTCACCAAAAACAGAGTAATATATGTGCACATTGTCGTTGATGCTGTCTTTATACGTTGATACCCAACTGTATAATTGACAACTACACAACGAAAGTCAGCTCTCAGCATCTAAAATATTATAAAGGTCACTTTTCTGATTTCGCATAGCCTCTTGTACTTAAGATTTAAAAGGAATTGACAAACTTTCAAAAAAGGTAATTCTGTCAAAATTATCTTGTCTCTTTCTTTCTAAAAAGCGGTCCTCTCTGTAAGGAAAGACTGTGCTTCCAGAGAGAGCGAACTTGTTTTTTCAGAAGGGGCTTGGCGTGCTGTTAGCAAACAGAAAGTCATAAACACTGTCTCGTTTGTCGGTAATGGCGTGCTGTTAGCAAACAAAAGTACGGTCGCTTTTGTCGGTAACGACGTGCTGTTAACAAACAGAAAGTCAAAAACACTGTCTGTTTTGTCGGTCTAGGCGTGCTATTAGCAAACTAGAAGTCAAAGTTACTGTCTCTTTTGCCGGCCTTTGCGTGCTGTTAGCAAACAGGAAAATAAAGGTAAGAGAAAAGTCCAGGGAGTGCCACAATCACAAACCACAGCCCTTCCCAGACACCAAGAGGAAGAGGAAACCGACAAATCCAAATAAGAACAAATCGAACAAACGTATGAAAAGCTCTCTCTTTCCCAAGCGAGGTAATCGCGATGCTAAAAGGACTGAAAAACACAAGAACAAAATGACACAAGGTAAGGCATAAAACAAATCGTCCCGTAGAATAAACCACAAAGCAACAAAGAGTAAGACTAACACCGGACCACCGCCTTAGAACGGTCAGTATAGTAAACCACCGGGGGTGGTGGTGGTGGTGGGGTAAGGGGGGGTTAAAGCCTTTTTACAGTTCACTCTGGGTCCCGATGCTACTCTTAATACAGAAATACATAAAAAGATCGGTTCGCATAAAAGCTCCCAACTCAGTCAATGCATCAAAGCAAAAACATAAAAATCAAATTAATCACTATAATAAACAAAGACGAGTACTCTTGACAAATTTTACTGTATGTCAGAGTAAATGAAAACCAACAGTTGAACCATGGCGGGCCAAGCCAAAGACATATCGTCAAGCCCCAACCCACTGATTAAAGTTTTACGAAGAGGCCATCATTGAGTCTGAGGCCCGAACCGCCGTCATGCAATTAAAGAGAGAAGCATAACCATCAACAATAATTGGGTTGGCAACTAGGCATGCAGTCTGCCGCATAATATCCAGGCTATAGCCAATTCTTTTATAACGGTTAATAAGTTTTCTGAATTGCTCCGAAAAGTTAGATTTTCCTACAATTTTTCTAAATCTGTACACTAAGTCACCGTAAAATTCTGGTTCCGTAATACCTTGTTGCAGAAGTTTTTTCAGACTGACGCTATATTTTTCTACCAAGGCACTGTGTCTTACGAAAACACCTTACGAAGTTTGAACTAACGATAGCTCTGCCTAAGAAGTTTAGTAGTAAGGGCTTTATTACGGTAGTTAAAGTCACTAAGATTTGAAGAAGCTCTGGCGAATCTAATAAGGTGAGATATGTATACCCCATATGAGGTACGCCGGGGGACATCGCCATCCAGAAAAGGGAAATTGACTATATCAAAATCAAATTCGTCCCTTTTATCATAACTTTTGGTGGAAACTGTACCATTAGATATACATAGATTCAAATCCAATAAAGGTGCCTCGGTATCGGAAGAATCTGCTCTATTTAATTGGAGTTCTGTAGGGTATATGCGGTCCACCATTTGGTCAAAGTAAATATTGTCAATATTTAATAAATCATCAAGGTATCTTGAAGTTGAATTGAAAGCCTCAATAATGTCAGCCTGATTTTCACGTGAGAGAGACTTCATGAAATCTCTCTCATAAGAAAAAAGAAACAAATAAAAAAGAAACAAGTCAAAAACACTGTCTCTTTTGTCGGTCTTGGCATGCTGTTAGCAAACAGGAAATCAAAACATTGTCTCTTTTGTCAGTAATGGCGAACAATCTAAATTGTGCTACAAAGTGTTTTCTTTTTTTGTAGTTTTAAACCAAACTATTTATCAAAGTTGTCGCCTAAGGAAGATAAGGAGTTTGTGTTTGGTTCTATCAGCAATAGTCCCACAGTATTAACAGAAAGGTTCGGAGAACTGTTCGACAAGGAACGGGCGGCAGCATTTACTGAACTGTCTAAGATCATTGGAGAAAAAGCTGCAATCAGACATCTGCTGTGGATTATAGCGGTATACGAATATATTTTTAAGATAGACACAAAGTTTTGAAAATTATACACAATGCTTATTGTCTTTCTGTCTGTGTCTTCCTGTCTCTGTCTCTTTGTCTTTGTATCCCTCTATTTGTCTGTCTGTATGTCTTTCTGTCTCCCATTCTCGTTCTTCCTCTCTCTGTCTCTGTCATTATGTCTCTGTCAGTCTGTCTGTCTGTCTCTCTCTCTCTCTATTTCTCTCAGCGCGCGCGCGTATGTGTGTGTGTAAGTGTGTGTGTGTGTGTATGTGTGTGTGTGTGTGTGTGTATTTTGGTCTTAAGCAGATCTTGAGATGAAAGGATTCTTTTTCATAGGAGGCAATTCTGTTAAAATTGCTTTACCTCAATGATGGAAATTCTTTCCTTCTAGAGTCAATCCCTTTTCAGAAGGTACAACACAGGCAGAAATGCAAACAGGTTCACAAAAAAATCAATTAAGAGTATCCAGTCACTTTAAATGACTTGACTGATATCATTTTAACCCATTTATGCCAAATTGACTCTTCTATCGTCACTCTTCAGACTGGTCCATTTCCAGTATAAGGGATGTTTGAATAGTTTTTAGCTCACCTGAACTATGCTTAAGATGAGCTATAGTGATCACTTTTTGTCCGTCCGTCCGTGCGTGCGTCCGTCCGTCCGTTCGGTAACATTTTAAACGTCTTCTCCTCTGAAGCCGCTGAGCCAAATATGCTCAAATTTCATATGGAAAAAAAGGTAAGAAAAAAAGTCCAAGGAGTGCCAGAATCACAAACCGCAGCCCTTCCCAGACCCCAAGAGGAAGAGGAAACCGACAAATCTAAACAAGCACAAACCGAACAAACGTACGAAAAGCACTAAGATTAGCTCTCTCTTCCCCAAGCGAGGTAATCGCAATACTAAAAGGACTGAAAAACACAAGAACAAAATGACACACGGAAAGACATACAACAAATTGCCTCGTAGAATAAACCACAAAGCAACAAAGAGTAAGACTAACACCTTAGGTTGGGGAACGAAAGATTGCTAAAATGGTCGCGGTCCGTTGACAAAGATGGCCGCCTGGCCCATATATGACAAAAACCTTTAAAAATCTTCATCTTCAGAACCAAGGATGCCTTGGGGCGAATCTTTGCACAAATCATCGGGGACGGGAAGTCTACCAAAGTTGCTAAAATAATGGTTGTACATTGACATTTGACCATTTTTACGGCAAGGTCAAGTTTGCTTCCCTATGCATTTGTGTGGGCCCCATACATTTGTATGGAAAAATTGTTGATAATTTCAAACAACTTCTCCTCTGAAGCCTCTGGGCCAATGTTATTCAAATTTTATGTAGAGCCTCCTTGGGGCAGGGGAATAAAAGATTACTAAAATGTTCGCGGTCCATTGACCAATATGGTCGCAATGTTCATATATGGTAAAAACCTTTTAAAATCTTCTTCTACAGAATAGAAGAAGCCTTGGCGCTGAATCTTTGCACAGTTCATTGGGGACGAGAAGTCTACAAAAGTTCCTAAAGATAGAAAAAACCTTTAAACGACATCTCCTTGGCCAGTGGCCGGATTTCAAAATAATTTCATGTCAGTGTTCCTCTTATGCCCCTTTGCCGAAATTGCTAGAATGGTTCTGCTCTGCTGAGCAAAATGGTTGCCAGAGCTAAAAATAGAAAAGAAAACCTTTAAAGGACAGGATAAGTAGATGAACTAAATGGCTTCTGAAAAATATCTGAACTTTTTTTGACTTATGGCGCTTTAAAAATTTCAGCATTTTAACCTTGTAAGCAAGATGTCTCAAAAACTGTCATAAGTTTCAATATTTGACAGTATTGGAAAAATGTTGCATGTGATCTGCATATCTGCAGTCAGTGGCGGTTTCACTCATGTGAGCGAGTTGGCCTCTTGTTAGTATGTTTGATAGAAAAGTCCTGTATTTAATGCAAACAGTGTAGACCCAGATCAGACGCCACAGAACGCAGCGTATGATCTGGGTCTACATTGTTTGCCAATGTCTCTTTTATGTGACGCTAGGCGCAAATGGGTTAAGCGAAACTTGGACTTGAAGTACGTAGACTGAGATCAGTATGCCCACATAAGCATAATTTCATATTTACGTAAAGTATCCCGGCTTCAGAAAACAGTGTAGACCCAGATCAGACGTCGAAAATTGCGGCATCGGATCAGGGGCTACAATGTTCGGCACTCATCTAGCAATGTTTAGAGACACAAAGAAGATAAATGATCTTGTTCATTCAGCAGTTTTCAGACGCATCAATCCGCAGTACACTCTTATTGTTCGACTTTTATGATTGGTATGGAAAGTATCATTACGAAAACACGCCTATTCAAATACACTGAAAATTTTACTACCAAAAAATGGCATTTTTTCAGAAAAAAAGTCTGATATTTTTCATATTTCTGCTCAAAACATAGATTGTGGGTACTCGTTAGAACCGCCTCATCGAGGCGGTTCTATCGAGTACCCACAATCTATGTTTTTGAGCAGAGTAACAAAAATAATGTATACCCCTGTAAACCCCAGTTTTACTATATAAAAGTGGGGTTTAAGGGGGTCAAAATTATATAGGTATGTTTTCGTGATGTTATGTCTCCGAATAATTAGAATACATACTCGTATCACAGCACAGATTTCTCTCACAAATTATCTGGTTCTTCAAGGTCCGTCCTAGTGAATAGCGGAGGAAGGTTCCTGACAAAAGCCAACAATGACTATTTTTTCCAATGATGGCCTTACATATATGTCCTATACGGAACGGGAGGCCCAGATCAACCTGCGCATATGCGCATATTCATTACTATCTTCGTTGTCAACTTAGACAATGAAGCGGGAATGTAGATACTATATTGTCGAAATAAAAAGACCCGGATGCGCATATCGACATGTGTCCCCGCCGTTCTCATATATTATATCGCTTATTAGGTCTCTTATTGCGTTCCGCATTATATCTTTTCGAAGTTTTTATATCGTAGAACATTAGAACTGTCGAAACTTGAATTGTTCTCCTCAATAAGGAACATGATACAAGTACATGGAAGGTAAAGTTATTCTGTCTCCTTCCAAAAAAGGGTCTACCTTTCAAGAAAGAATTTTGCTCCCAATAAGAGAAAAGTATTTTCTTCTAGACTAAAACGGTTTTCAGAAGCCTTTTGGTGCTGAGGGAGGCAAACAGGAAGTCTGCCTTTTCAAAAATGGCGGGAAATCTACCAATAACATGTACATCCATTTCCATATCGAAATATGGTCAGAGTATGTGTTGAACCTGTAGACTGGATACGAACAACTGGCGTGTAGACTTCATATATTATTATTACGTCTATTAATGTACCTGTGAACAATAATAATGCATAATTACGTACACATTTATACAATACTTATTGAGGTATGTTTGCAATAAATGGCAAATAATCTAAATGGCTTTTTTATTATTTTCCGCTTACGTTTCTGCAATAACGTTATTATTTTTTATTTTAGCGAAATATGCTCAGCAACAAAGTTGAAGCGGGCGGCCTCTGTAAACTTCTCCTGAAGATCCCAGTTTCCTACATTTCACAAGTTTTGTTCCGATTAAATGAGCATTTTCGATGTTTCAAGATTCGTCAAGACAAAACTTTTACAATAAGACCAGCCCTTATATGTTACGTCGCAATGTTTGACTGTAGCTCCCAGCTAGCATTCTTTTTAAATCTTTAGCGGGCCGCTATCGGCCCGGTAGCTACCCTGATGGGCCGATAACGGCCCGCTATAGATTTATGAAGAATGCTTACTTGGCTATTGTTGGTCAACAAGCAGATATAAGGGTACAAAAATGTATTCAGTCTGCCATTAGCATTCGCAAATTTTTACCTTTAAACCATTTATTTATTTATTTATTTATTTGAATCACTTAATGAGCCAATGTCCTTTCTAGGCATATCCTAACAATAAAGATCCAGATCAGCAAGCGAAACCGTACAATCTTATAAGGGACATGTATCGATACATTATATATTACTCAATGTTTCGATGAGCGAATAGCGAAGTCCTGATCAGAATGCGTGGATTCTAACGAGTGCCCACAATCTATGTTTCGAGCAGAAATATAAAATATATCAGAACTTTTATCTGAAAATTTTCAGTTTTTTGTGGTGAAATTTTCAGTATATTTGAATAGGCGTGTTTTCGTTATAGTAATTACTCCTCTATAAGCGTATGCATTGAAAAACAGCGTATATACCGTTTCATACTTAGTAATGATGTTTGTCTTACAGAAAGCATCGAATGTGTGTGCTACAATGGCAACCGAGCAGTTGGCGGATCTTGAAAACTCCTCTGTAGGAATACTCGTCTCCAGGGATCCTCTCAATAAGGTACAAGTATTACAAACTTTGGATATCTGACATTATCGCCACAGTATTTTTGTTTCAGTTTGTTCAATAACTGGGTTGGGTCAAGCGAAATACCCAAATATGCATTAAGCATTAGCACAGCTTCTTGAGGATCGTTGTCTTTCATTTAGCTATTCTATAGATTCCAGTGATTATGTAATGAGTCCGTAAGCACACAACGGATGTCCTGATTCGATTTGTTAATACACACACGCATCTAGGCATTTACTGGTCGCATATTCCCTTGAAGTATATTGTTTGTGTCGGATGCTTCCTGGATAATAGTTTGCTACGAAATCTCAGATTCGATGTTGCGGCCATCTACTGACGTCGTAGCGTCGTCGGAACAATGTTTTACGACACTGTGTTTTTCTAGTGTACGAGGGACGTTCATTTAATTGTGTCACTATTGGCCCACCATACCGCGTGGCTGTAAGGAGCACGTGGAAATCGTGGTGATTTCACGGGAGAGTAATTTTCTATAATAGGATGAAATTTCGGCGTAACCCGTTCAGTCTTTCAAAAGTTATTGAAAGCAAGTTGGTTCAGTCGTATACACTCAACCTTTACTGTATGCAAAATTGAAAACAAAACAAGCTTCAAGAGGTCTGTGTCTTATCCATGACAACGCATCTGCTCACAAGTGTGTTCTTGTCCAAGACTTCGTGAAAGAGGAAAAGGTAGTTCAGCTCTCTCATCCACCTTATTCGCCAGACCGTAGTCCCTGCGATTTTTTCTGTTTCCTTTACTAAAGAAAACCCTTCCTCGTCGTCGTTATGAGCCCCGAAGTGCATTTGGTAGTGCAATTTACCAGTGTCTTAAGGATATACCTAAAAAGGCCTACTTCTCTGCCTTTACAGAATGGATTTCGAGACTTGAAAAGTGTGTTTCCGTCAAGGGAGAATACTTCGAAGGGTTGAAGTAAACGAAATGCGAATGGGATTAAAAACGCGCCCTATTCCAGGTTTCGCATTTAACAACAATATTTAGGAAGAGAAAACAACACATAACATAGCCTATTCAAACCCATTCTGCTGTTTTCCTTTCTGGCTTCCAAATGATTCCTCTTTTCTGATAGTGTCTATTGATCAATCTGTTCGCAGACTATCACTGTTTTGTATTTACTATATATCAGAAAAGACACTGGGAAAACAGATCCTTAGTACGTTGTAGTACGTGGCTGTTAACGTGTTAAGGTAGGCAATACGGAACTCGCGGGAGCTGTATGTTCGTTATCAGTTTGACATATGGCATGCGGCTTCATGTGTAAATGTCCACTCCTCGATACATGTCGAACATAAACAAATCTGACAACACGGAATCAATGGAATTCTTGTCTATGTTTCAAAAATAACATTCCCGTCTATCGGTTTTAGGAAACTCTAATTTGAAAATGGTGCTTCCTACCGATAAGCAATTTCGCCATCCAATTCTATAAAATGCCGTTTTTATTAAAGCTTCGAATATTGTAAAAATGCATGCATGGCTATATTCGAGAGTATATATGTAAACACTGTGCTACGGGTAGCGCTGAGCTTGTTAGAACGGCTAATTTTGGGCCATTTCAACAGCGTCGGGAAACTGAGAAATGAAAATTGTATCTTTTTTACGAATCTCGTATCCAATGTTCCATCATTGATGTGGAATAGAATAAATTTAAGGTATTCGAACCTATTTGAAGGCTGATATGCATGTTTGCATACTATAAAATATGTTTAATGGGACTAGGCGCGTTTGGCAGGCTTTCATATATTTTACAAAAGAGACAACTACCTGTTTGCTTTCCTGCATACCAAATCCCTTCTAAAGAGATGTCTATTCATACAGAAAAGGACGTGCTCCTATTCTAAAAGTGAAAGATATGCGCATATATATTCTGTTAAAAGTAGACCTGTAATCAAATGAAGGCTAAACATTTTTGACAGGACTGACTCCCCTGAAAGTGTAAATGTTCCTTTTAAAATAGTGTAGTTTTGTCATATACCTTTTTTATACACAGCATACTCTTCTACAAGAAGCACTATCGGCTAAAGACGAAAAGTTGATCATGCGAGCAAGATACAGATTAATAAGCTATCGACGAGAAATAGCCCAACTGTCAGTGCCATTATTACAAAAGGTAAATAAAGACGACGTCATATATTTAGTAGAGTCTCAGCTAATGTTATCAGGGAGACATTTTTGTGTCAATTCTTCCCGAGGCCCTGAAAGAAAAAGAGATGAGGAACTAACAATAACAAAACACAATGACACAGTCGCAATAACCGACATACAAACAAAAAAAGGAAAGCATCACGAAACCATACCTGTATAATTTCGACCCCTTAAACCCAACTTTTATATAGTGAAACTGGGTTTACAGGGATATACATTGTTTTTACTTATTTCTGCGCAAAGACATAGATTGTGGGTACTCGGTAGAACCGCCTCATCAAGGCGGTTCTACCGAGTACCACAATCTATGTTTTGAGCAAAAATATGAAAAAATATCAGAATTTTTCATCTGAAAATTTCATTTTTTGTGGTAGAGTTTTCAGTATATTTGAATAGGCGTGCTTTCGTAATGGCCACACAACAAACCCCATTTCCAACTTATAGCCGTGTATGTGTTTCTATATTTTATTACTTTTGTGGCTTCATAATTAAATATAATGGTGATTACTAATATTAATATCCATAGCCTTAGAGTACTCAATAACAAACATCTGTCCCCTTCAGCTCACTCTTTAGTCAGTCTGTTGATATTAGCATTTTCCAACATGCTGGAAAATAAAAAAAAAATGTGTTTTCCAGCTACAGAGATAGAGATCGATTCAAATCTTTCCCTATTCATCCTGTCTCTAACCGGCTGGACAAGACTTAATACTGTTGACTGGGTCGTTCAAATCCAAACCGAATCAAAATCATGGAAAGCGGTCACACTGGTGTGTTGTAATATAAGTAATTCAAAAACGGTAAGAGAAATGTCCAGGAAGTGCCACATTCACAAGCCGCATCCCTTCCCAGACACCAAGAGGAAGAGGAGTCAGACAAAACCAAAAAGCGCTAAAAGGACTGAAAAACACAAGAACAAAATAACGCAAAGCAAGACTTCAAGCAAATCGCCTTGTAGAATAAACCACAAAGCAACAAAGAAGAAGATTAACACCGGGACCGCCGCTTTAGAACGGTCAGGAGAATAAACCACCGTGGGGTGTAAAGCACTTTTACAGCCGGCCAACTTCACCCTGGGTCTTGATGCTACTCTTAATTCAGAAATACATGAAAATTGGGTTCGCATAAAGGCTCCCAACTCAGTCAGTGCATCAGAGGGAAAACATAAAAATCAAATAAATCCCTATGATAAACAAAGACGAGTACTCATGGCTAATTCTACTGTGTGCCAGAGTAAATGTGTCAAACCATTCGACCGAGTATGGCATGCGGATCTCTAAAATAAATCAAAAGCCGCGAAGGACATATAGGGAACATCTCTGACGGCTTGAGTCTTATCTCACCGATCGTAAGCAATATGTAGTATTACCTGGTCCTCAATCAAAATAGAACTATGTTCGAGCCAGCGTCCAAGAAGGCCAAATATTTGGAATTCTGCATTTCTTACCATACAAGAACGACGCAACAAAAGATATGAACTCAAGTATTTGACCCTCCTCAGGTAACACTAGTACTTACTACACAAGTGTAGATTATCAAGGTGGGGTAGCAGAAAGTCTCAAAGTAAATAAGTGAACTCAGGAACTGATACTATCAGATCCATATCAAACCTCCAGTACCAAAAGGAAAGACAGAAAAATACAATTTAACAGCCACAAAATGAACAGATGGCAAGCAGAAGTGGCAACTCTTTCCCAAAAGGTGCTTAGTACTTGATAAAACGGGCCAAGAAATGACTACATTTAATTCTCTTAAATCGAATAAATAATATCCTACTTATCCTCCTCTTTTCATGCTTGATCTTGCACACAACTGTACCTGGCACAATTATTCTGAATCCTGTTCCTTATATGTGCTGTACCGTTCTCTGTCTGTCTGTCTCTCTCTCTATCTCTCTCTATCTCTCCGATATGCTGTAAATGGCATTCTATTCTAATTAAGCTTCCTTACTTTCATATATTTCTATCGCTGCATGCAGATGAGACAAAAGCTACAAATCAAATTATTCTTAACCTATTGATAACTGGTGCTACGGGACATCCCATCAGTTACACACATTAAGCTGTCATATGTAGAGATTCAATAAAACCGGAACTATTTCAGGCATTTCTTGTTTTCAAGGTCAGCCCTTCTAGATTTCATTTAGTTACCTCTCTTTCCACGCGGAAGAGAAATCTGTTCAAAGCTAACTGACGTCGACTTCGGGACCCAGGGTGAAGTTAGCTAGCTGTAAAAGTGCTTTAAACCCCCCGGTGGTTTGCTCTACCGACCGTTCTAAGGCGGTGGTCCCGGTGTTAGTCTTACTCTTTGTTGCTTTGTGGTTTATTCTACGAGGCGATTTGTTGTATGTCTTTCCGTGTGCAATTTTGTTCTTGTGTTTTTCAGTACTTTTAGTATTGCGATTGCCTCGCTTGGGGAAGAGAGAGCTAATCTTAGTGCTTTTCGTACGTTTGTTCGGTTTGTGCTTGTTTAGATTTGTCGGTTTCCTCTTCCTCTTGGGATCTGGGAAGGGCTGCGGTTTGTGATTGTGGCACTCCCTGGACTTTTCTCTTACCTTTTTTTGCAAGCAATCACAAATGGTTATATTTCATATAATACAGAACAGAACAGAAAAGAACAGAAATTTTATTCAAGCTTGAAATATACAATTTCTCGTCTGTCACAACATATATTAAACATATAATAAACATGTACTGGTCAGAAGAAAACGCAGTTCAGTTTTCAAAAAAAAAAAAAAAAAAAAAAAAAAAAAAAAAAAAAAATACAAATTTAACTCCAAGTGATATATATGTTTATGCTGTAGAATAGAGTAAGAGAAGAGTTAGTAAAAAGAATCAAGAAATACTTATTATCCAAAGTTCTCGTGATGCTTTCTAACGGTGACAGGTGTATTCCATGTAACACACGCATTAATATAAGGAAACGGTCATATACGATTATATGTTAAAGAAAGCCACAACACAAATGCTCGTCAGCCGTGAAATACATGCAGAAGTATATATACCTCTCCCAACAGAGAGACCAGACCGACACAAAGTGCATTGCTAACGTTAATTTAAGTTTTATTTTTTGTTATCCTGCATATAATTATATCAGTATTTTATTCAGTCGACTCGCGTTATCTCGACTTTGCTTATCTCGAATAACCGCTTACCTCCAAGTAAAAGTATGATCCCTGTTTTAACATCTAAATCTAACGATAGGTAACAAAATAATGCGGAAAATAGGATTAATTGCTCCAAAGGAGCTCATGCCACAATATTTTCAATATATTTCTAACTTAAGGAGTCTAATTACATATTCATTTGTGAAATGTGTTTGTTTGTTTCATTTTTCCTCAATTCTCAAATCTGATATGTCGATGTACGGATATCTCGAGGAAATTCAAATAGTCCCTTGGACTTCGAGTTAACGAAAGTGTACTGTATGTATATATGCTCATGGCCCAAATCTGATTATTGTATCAACACTGTATCTGTCAAAATTATATATTTATCTATGCTTATAGTTTGCATCTATTTAAATGCCCTTTCACTTTTGCAGGAAATCAGACGGGCAATTGCATCAGAGCTGAACACGTCACTACCAAGAAAATTTACCGGAATCGGAAATGCCTTTATGAAATACGCGGAAAAGTGTATAGAACTTGTCTGGTTAATGTATGTCCATGATCCACCAATGTATCTAGAGTGGCTCACTAAAGAGCAAGAAGGGCAGCCATTTTATTCAGATCTCTATAAACCATACACAAGATCTGGACATTTATTTGATTATTGTGTTTGGCCCGTGGTACGATTACGTAGAGATGGTCCTTTGCTTTCTAAAGGCATAGCACAAGCTAAATGATTTTGAACTTGTTGTTTGTTTTTTCTTCAAATTACAGTTAAACCTCGTTATCTCGAACTCGCTTATTTCGAATTACCGCTTATCTCGAAGTGAAAGTATGGTCCCTGTTTTAACATGAAACTATCACAACAGGTAACAAAATAATGTGGAAAAGAGGAGAAATTGCTCCTCAGGAGCAATTTCTCCTCTTTTCCACATTATTTTATATATATATTTCTAACTTCAGGAGTCAAATTACATATTCATTTGTTAAATGTGGTTGTTCAATTTATTGTTTTCCTCACTCTCTCAACTTTGATATGTCGAAGTACGGATATCTCGAAGTGTTTCAGTGAGTCCCTTGGAATTCGAGATAACGGGAGTCGACTGTACTTGACGTATTGCTCTGCATATCTATTTGAAATATATTTACAATGATTATAATTTATTTGTTGAGCTTTCGGTTTATTTCACAATCGAACATGTATCTCAATATCGATGCAGAAGAAGATAAAAAATTTCTAGGAAACAACCGCGGTTGAATAAATAGTGTGGAAGTGAGTAAGTTTTAAGTAAAACAAAACTTCCGGAAAAAGTAAAAGCATTCTTATTCTGGAAAAGGACGATTGATTGCATTGTAATAGCCGTTGTTAAAAACCGATCATTTATGCTTTTCTAACAAGCCATTTTGATGGCAGCAGCTGTCCTTGATTGGTTCTGTGGACATTTCTATATAGTGCTGATATAATTAGCATTACTAGTCAGCTGGCACTATTGTGTGTATACCTTATTAACCCTACGTATTCGGACACCTTAACTCCTTACCATACGTGTTCTTAAATTTGAACAAGTACAATTCACTACCCCTTGCTGTGACTAAACTTGCTGATAAGAGGCAACAGTGTAAACCCTGATGAGACACCGCGTTCTGCTGCGTCTTATCTGTGTCTACTCTCTTTATTCACACCTGTCTGTCCGAATGCATACGGTAAAAATGGTACATCAATATTACTAAATAAATAGATTGTCCAGTTTGTCGGAGATAACGGGAAAGATTACCAGCGGAGTTTTGAAAACAGATTCGTCAGCATATTGCCCTTAATGATAATTTTAATTTGAGGTTTCTAAAAGTATTTTGTGTTTTTCTGATTCTTTGATTTCAAGACACTTTTTTGTCAGTTTCTCCCAGAGTAGCTGAATCTTTCACGAATTGTCATGTTATAGACAGTAGCTGAATCTTTCACGTATTTTCACCTATAAATATATCATTTGCAATGGCCCCCAGCTTAGCTGTGCACCGCCGTGATATTTTGGAGTTTTTGGAGGTGAAAGATTCTATATATTTGAATAGGCGTGTTTTCGTAATGTTTGCTAACATGGCAACACAAAGCTTTGTAAAGTGAATGCTGCATTTAATGCACAGTCAGCTACATGATAAGGACCACATTAAGACCAGTCAAATAATAAACACTTTACCTTTCATGGTTAAAATCAGTCAAAACCACATATTATTTCGATCAAGATCCCGTTTTGTTTCCTTGACAATGCAAAAGGGTTTATGCTTTCAATTACATTCTTTTCAGATTGCTGCGATGAAATTGATTGAAAACAAACAATTTTAGAATACAACATGCCATAGCAACCATAACATTTGGATTTCAAATATTTTGTTTGTTTGCTTTTGAAGATGCCAAATGTTGACTTATATTTACAAGAGTTTTCTTCGATATATTAAACGGGGCAGATTTTGGTCATTCGTGCTCTAAGCCCTTTTGATCTTTTTATATCCGAAAGTTGTTTGGCTCATCGGTGAACCTATAATATAGGCAGGCTCTATCATTCACACTCTTCGAACTTCTGAGAAACTGCTGAGTCAATCCAAACCAAATTTCATATTAACCATCAAAGGCATTGGATAATACACTTTGTTTAAATTATTCAGTAATTCTATCAGAATATCCGCCATGTCCATATACACTGTTTTATTATAGGGAGGCAAGAGGCTATTTCTCCACTTAAAATCGTGAATGGGACAAGGGGCCCTGATAACTCTCACAATTAAGTAGTGTTGCTAATCATGAGCTGGTTCCATCACGAAAACAGGCCTATATAATGTTGACCCCCTTAAACCCCACTTTTATATAGCAAAACTGGGTTGACAGGGGTAAACATTATTTTTTTATTTCTGCTCAAAATCGTAAAATGTGGGTACTTGTTAGAACCGAGGCGGTTCTAACAAGTACCCACAATCTATGTTTTGAGCAGAAATGTGAAAAATATCAGAATTTTTATCTAAAAATTTTCATTTTTGTGGTGGTAAAATTTTCAGTATATTTGAATAGGCTTGTTTTCGTAATGGGCTTTAAAATCCATCCGAAATCAGTAGGCCGATTACCTTCGAACCTACCAGCGCAGTGGTTCAGTTGCTAGAGCTTTGCATCCGGGAGGTTGTGGGGGTCGATCCCCGGCCGAGACATACTAAAGACTTTAAAAATGGTGTCAGCTGTTTTTTCACTTGCGCGCAGCATTGAGAGAGCGGAACTGGTCGGCTCGGTGTCAATAAAATATGATGGGTGGAAAGTCATTTCAAGCGTCTGGGGCGTGATTTTCATTGAGGCAGCACTCTAAAAATGAGCATAGAGCTCCCTATCACATTCAGACATTATCGCAGTATGACTGAAAGTTTATTGAAAGCCAAATTAAACCAAAATAAAATAAAATAATAATAATAAAAAAAACTTCGAACCCTCTGATTTTTTTGTTTTGTTTTGTTCAGGTTGTCAACTGTCCGATAGATCAAAATTTACTGTTATACCCGTGCTTGCGTGGGTCCTTTTCTAATTGTATTTAAACCTTGATTGCTGTCTAAAGCTGCTACACATGGTTCGCTTTCCTGTTCACCACTCCCTTTCTGAAAAGGGGTCTAGTTTAAAAGAAAAAAACGTGTTCCCAAGGGAAGCAATTTTTTCCGTCAGCACGAACAAATATAATTCTGACAATGTTGTTTCTCTTAACAATGTATCAATTGCCTTCAGTTGGCAGTCAAAAACCGCATTCGACGGATTCATGTAATTAAGAGCCTTGATTAAAGGTATTGGTTTGTTTACCAGCACGTTGCTTCCTACAGCTATGACACTGCATTTTCCCGGAATAATAACTGAAGTTAAGCACTGGTGCCAGGGACACATTTCTGGAACAAGCACCTATCGAAGACACTACCTGGCAGAACGCTGTCATGGGACTTGAGTTTTGACGTGCAGCGTTTTATCAAAAATATTATTGCGAACCTTCAAAGAATTAACCTTTTTCCGTAACAAATTTTGTAACTCATTACAAAAACATGCCTATTCAAATATACTGAAATTTTTACCACCAAAAAAAATAAAAGTTTTCAGATGAAAAGTTCTGATAATTCTCATAATTTGCACAAAACATAGATTGTGGGTACTCGTTAGAACCGCCTCGTTGAGGCGGTTCTAACGAGTACCCACAATCTATGTTTTTGAGCAGAAATAAGAAAAATAATGTATACCCCTGTAAACCCCAGTTTTACTATATAAAAAGTAGGGTTAAAGGGGGTCAAAATTATATAGGCATGTTTCGTGTTGTTTTATAACCAGACATGAAATGAATTATACAGTCTTCTTTTGGTATCCGTCAGAGACACACGTCTCGATATACTTCGTTACAGTAAGCATTTTCGTTAGCCTGGAATTTAACAGGTCACATGGACCCAGGCCAGTTGAGTAAAGCAGG
Organism: Anodontia alba; assembly: GCA_964016985.1. Classification (NCBI taxonomy): domain Eukaryota; kingdom Metazoa; phylum Mollusca; class Bivalvia; order Lucinida; family Lucinidae; genus Anodontia; species Anodontia alba. Next base: position 15,878,873 of record OZ024826.1, read on the forward strand.
TGGTTAAGAGCATACACATTTATAGACGCCATAAAAGCCCTATAGCTGTGGAGGTGATGTCATAAATACGATGAAACACTGAATGTTCTTTACATGATATTTATGATTGTAAACAGCTTTTCATTCTATTCAGTACAGGAGTCAAATAGAAGAGTCCAGTGCCTGCATGACCTGGGCCCAGTTGTTCAAAGCGTCGTTAGCTTAACGACGTCGTTAAGGGTCATTTCGTTAACTGTTTTAGCTGATCCAATACACAATATTCTGATATTTTTTGCTGAAAAAATGTGAGTAGCTTTTGCAGTGCAAAAGCTACTCACATTTTTTCAGCAAAAAATTTCAGAATATTTGCGTATCACTTGATGTAAATTTTAACGAATCGTTAACTAACGACGTTGTTAGCTTTGAACAACTGGGCCCAGACTAACAAGGCACTTAAACAATTGATCCGTGGATAGATATCTTAGCAGTACATGGGCGTCTTTTCGTTTCCATTGCTTGTAAGCACAATTCTGTGACTGAAACATGTATACCCAGGTTTTGTCACCTGTTTTAGCAAGTTAAAAATAACCGGACTATTACAGATGTTGACTTTCCCGGGACATGTTAGACTCTATTTCTGTTGCTCCTCTATGAGCAAATGAGGTACTCACCTACCACAATTCTTTCTTAAGTGCCAAATGCTTCTTCAAACACTGCCTTCGGATTCTCAATTGCAAAAAAAAAATAATAAATACATAAATAAATAAATAAATAAATAAAATAAAAAAATAAAAAGAATAAATAAAAAAAAAAGTGAATAAAAAAAATCTTCAAACGCTGCCTTCGGATATGACACTACTGTTGGCTTTTTCTTTCACCGACAGTCAGGTGTCCTGTTCAATCATATTCTTTACAAAAACAATGTTTGTCTCGGCAAAAGAGGTTTTAGGTCTACCAAGATGGGTTTCACCCTTGACAGACAATTTTCGAGCTGTAAAAACTTTAGCCCTCCTAGCTACTATGCGCAAAGAAATTGATGGCGTTCCACAAAAATCGCACATTTCATCAAATATTTGCGCAGAATTAATTTATATTAAGCTATTATGGCATTTTATATAGACAAGAATTTCAATTTTGTTCGGCGACGTTACAAGGTGACTTGAAAAATGATCAATGTATATGACTGCATATATTTCAAACTGAAATATACCGGTTAGGTGAATAAACAGATATCTCTTAAGTAAAAACTGAGCTTTATTTATTTATTCATTTATTTTTTTTATTTTTATTTTAATTTTTTTTTTTTTTTGATTTTGTAAAAACAGTCATTTCACAGCCACACTGTTGTATCCATTCAGATATTCGGTGTTGTCAACTGAAATATACCGGTTAGGTGAATAAACAGATATCTCTTAAGTAAAAACTGAGCTTTATTTATTTATTTATTTATTTATTTATTTTTATTTTTATTTTTATTTTAATTTTTTTTATTTTTTTGATTTTGTAAAAACAGTCATTTCACAGCCACACTGTTGTATCCATTCAGATATTCGGTGTTGTCAACTATTTACTTTATTAAAAGCAAGACCTGGGATAAGGTGATCAAGGGCGCGACTATTAACAACTGTAACAGGGATTTGACGTAGAAAAATGTCTTCGCATGCAGTGCAGGGCATATGACTGGATCCAAATTATTGTCCCCGCTATTCCCTGTCCCAATTATGACCACGTTTACAAATTAGTGATGAATAAATCTAATTAACATATTATCGGTGGTTTAATAACTGTTATTAATTCATTTTGATGCAGAGAACAAAATGTAATGTACGTTACGATGGTACATACTGCTGATAGAAGCCGTTGCCATGGTGCACACTGCTGACAGAAAACGTTGCAATGCTTCAGAATTTTAGCGTAGACAGCGACAAATATGGCGACATTGGAGAGGCAAATAGATTTGTAGAATGTATTTATTTTTGTAATTACCTAGACAGTTTCCCAAAGCATATCAGCTAGCATTTACACAACATTGGGCAAATCTCGACTTGATAGGGCGACAATTTACATGTAGTGTTGAATCTCATACCTTAACGTTTTCCAGAAATCATTTTATGTATGACCTGAACAGTAGTTACAGTTTGCTGTAAGGAGCTTACCATTACAAAACACGCCAATTCAAATATATAGAAAATTTCATCTCCAAAAACTGAAAATTTTCAGATAAAAAAACTCTGGTATTTTTCATATTTCTGCTCAAAACATAGATTGTGGGTACTCGTTAGAACCGCCTCTGCGAAGGCGGTTCTAACGAGTACCCATATTCTATGTTTTTGAGCACAAATAGAAAAAATAATGCATACCCCTGTAAACCCCAGTATTACTATATAAAAATGGGGTTTAAAGGGGTCAAAATTATATAGGCATATTTTCGTGATGCTGATTTCGGAGTTGAATTTCGATTGATCATGGAATAAAAGTAGTATAGGTCTGATGCTGATTTCGGAGTTGAATTTCGATTGATCATGGAATAAAAGTAGTATAGGTCCCATAAGGAGTCCCCATAGTGCCGCCCTATACTACTAATAAACTCTAGGATTCATGAATTATCTTCCTATGAATTAATAATGCTACAACGTACGTGACTTCGTTTTGATTTATAATTAATACAACGAACAAAAAACGAACATGAAAAGTTTTGCTTGGTGAAAAGTGTTTCTCAACTTGTTTAGCATTTTTGATACACTTTAACCCGTTACATATGCTTAGCATTACGAAAACACGCCTATTCAACTATACTGAAAAATTTCACCACCAAAAAATGAAAATTTTCAGATAAAAAATCCTGCTATTTTTCATACTTCTGCTCAAAACATAGATAATGGGTACTCGTTAGAACCGCCTCATAGAGGCGGTTCTAGCGAGTACCCACAATCTATGTTTTGAGCAGAAATAAGAAAAAAAATGTATACCCCTGTAAACCCCAATTTTACTATATAAAAAGTGGGGTTTAAGGGGGTCAAAATTTTAAAGGCATGATGGTGTAATCTCGTAGAGGCGGTTCTAACGAGTACCCACAATCTATGTTTTGAGCAGAAATAAGAAAAATAATGTATACCCCTGTAAACCCCAATTTTACTATATAAAAAGTGGGGTTTAAGGGGGTCAAAATTTTATAGGCATGATGGTGTAATCTTCTACCTGAACGTTTAGACAGGTCCGTTTCCTATTTAAGGGGCGTTTGGTTAGTTTTGATTATTACCATGTTTTGTAGAAAATTCTGACTTTATAACGAACAATGTAGACCCTAATCTGACGCCGCGTGTCGCGCGTCTGATCCAGGTTTACATCGTTTGTTAATGTTCCTTTTATGGGACGGTAAGCGTAAATGGGTTAATACAAAATCACAGTTCATGATTCCTTTACCCAGCCAAATTAGCGGGAGAATGGGCCGTAATGATAATAATAATGATAATAATAATCTTAACATCCTCAGTACACAGTCTAATATAATGCTAATCTAACATATATGGTCCTCACTCAACCTGCTAACAATATATATACATACACCAGTTGAGCTTTGATGAACATTACGAAAACACGCCTATTCAAATATACTGAAAACTTTACAACCAAAAAAGGGAAATTTTCCGATAAAAAATTCTGATATTTTTCATATTTCTGCTCAAAACATAGATTGTGGGTACTCGTTAGAACCGCCTCGGCGAGGCGGTTCTAACGAGTACCCACAATATATGTTTTTGAGCAGAAATAAGAAAAATAATGTATACCCCTGTAAACCCCAGTTTTACTGTATAAAAGTGGGGTTGAAGGGGGTCAAAATTATATAGGCATGTTTTCGAGATGGATATATCTCCGCCATTAATCTAAACGCGTCCAACCAAAAGATGCTTAACACGAAAGGCACAAGTAGAGGTCTTTGCAGCCTCATTTGATTTACATGCACATTAAATGACATTCTTACAATGTGCACAACCCCCGGGAGATTGGGGGGTGGGGAGAGTAGGGAGGAGGGCGCTTGCTGGTCAGCTTAGTTTAAACATATTTATTTCACAATTTCACATGACAAGCAGTAATATATACATACAATAATACTTGATAGGATTGGAACGGAAGCTGTGAACAAGAAGAAGAAAAAAAAGGAAAGAAACGAGAAGGGCTTTTTTTTTTTTTTTTTTTTTTTTTGCCAAGCTGGGCAGTGCGCAGCACTGTAATCATTTAGGATAGGCAAAATGGTACTTTGTGGTAAAAGAGTATGTTTTTACGAGTCTGCTAAAATCGTTGTGATAACAGGGGTAAAATAAAATCTGATGACCATTTTATGCAGTGAGGAGCATAAAACTCGAAACGAACTGGGTAAGTAGTAGTCAACCGTTCTAAAATTAGATAGCCTTTGAAGGGTTTTCCGCTTTTGAACCCTGCAAGCGTAAATACGTAAGCAAAACATTTTTGTGGACTGTCTTTATATTTTACTATTAAATCCTGTGTATACAGAATCACATGTAACCGTTTATGAATCATAAAAAAGAAGTTTGCTGTGACATTGTGCAAATCAAGCGTTTCAACCGAGTGAGAGTTTTAAATGTCTACCGTTGAAAGGGGTACATTTTCTTATTACACGCTGGAAATGGTTACACAGTGAAACATTAATGTTTGATATGTCGAGCACATTGTTTAGAGTGTTTCGCAATGCTTTGTTCAAACATCGGTTTCATGCTGACCAGAAAGCGCCCCCTCCTATCCCAGCCCCCCCCCACCCCTCCCTCTCTTGGCCGCACAGTCTGAGAGATAATACACCTGTACATGTACCACCAGGGGGTAAGGGACAGAAGCCCATATACCTAAGCTTTTTTTTTTTTTTTTTTTTTTATCTTATACTATTGCATTGCATCACAAAAACACGCCTATATAATTTTGACCCCCTTAAACCCCACTTTTATATAGTAAAACTGGGGTTTACAGGGGTATACATTATTTTTCTTATTTCTGCTCAAAACATAGATTGTGGTACTCGTTAGAACCGCCTCGTCGAGGCGGTTCTAACGAATACCCACAATCTATGTTTTGAGCAGAAATATGTAAAATATCAGGATTTTTTATCTGAAAATTTTCATTTTTTGGTGGTGAAATTTTCAGTATATTTTAATAGGCGTGTTTTCGTAATGGCTTCAGAATAAAAATCGCCCCTCACCTGTGCGGTACGTGATTCAATATCCTGATCGATATTACTGAACAGAATAGTGTGTATTCTATAAATAACCTTTAAAGCTATTTCATTTGTTTGTCCTAAAATTCAATAAATCATTCATAACAACACAGACGCTACGCCGACGGTAAGTTATTGTTTATTCTTGTTTTTATCTTTCACGCTGTTGTCAGACAATATTGACCTACATTTCCGAATAATTTAGTATTCAAGAACAACGCGTTATTTTTAAGGTATAATTTGCATGCCGTAATGATACATTTTTCTCTGTTTGCATCCATTGCGACTCCCTATTGACTTAAATATACTGTATACTACGCCAAATAATTGATAAGTCGTAACCCGATATGCTGTGTGCGTACGAGACTTGTATCGGGCTAAACTTTGCATACATGTTAATTAAAAAAAAAAACAAAAAAAAAAAAAAAACAGAACGAAATACATCGGTTCCGTGTGCATGTGTATGTAAAGTAGCTTTAGAATGTATTTACCATCACGAAAACATGCCTATATAATGTTGAACCCCTTCAACCCCGCTTTTTTATAGCAAAACTGGGGTTTACAGGGGTATACATTATATTTCTTATTTCTGCTCAAAAACATAGAGTAGAGTGTGGGTGTTCTTTAGAACCGCCTCGCCGAGGCGGTTCTAACGAGTACCCACAATGTATGTTTTGAGCTGAAATATGAAAAACATATCAGAATTTTTATCTGAAATTTTTCATTTTTTTGGTGGTAAAATTTTCAGTATATTTGAATAGGCTTGTTTTTGTAATGCGATGCTTTGCTTCCTGCCCCCATACCCGTATTCCCCTCACATACAACACAGTTCATAGATAGATGCTCGCGGTATGCGATCTACCATATTAACCCTTATCCTGCTGAACAATTTAATTAGCCACTCCCATTTCTGACTATCAGCCAATCAGATTACATCATGTAAAGTGTTCATTCAAATTCACAAACTGAATGACAAACAGTGTAGATACTGATCAAATGACTTCTTCAGAAGCCATTTGATCTGGATCTACACTGTTTGCAAAGATAGGGGTTGTCAAGAACAGCAGGATAAGGGTTTAAAGGTTAACATACCTACGTGAAGTGTATAATTCTGGACTATAAGTCTAGATAAGATAATATCGTCATTTTCTTATATCTCCACAAAAACAAAACAAAACCAAACTGTAAAATTCAAACATCACGAAAACATGCCTAAATAATTTTGACCCCCTTAAACCCCACTTTTATATAGTAAAAATACAGAATACATTATTTTTCTTATTTCTGCTCAAAACATAGATTGTGGGTACTCGTTAGAACCGCCTCGGCGAGTCGGTTCTAACGAGTACCCACAATCTATGTTTTGAGCAGAAATATGAAAAAATATCAGAATTTTCATCTGAACACTTCCATTTTTTTGGGTAGTGAGATTTTCAATATATTTGAATGGGCGTGTTTTCGTAATGTAATGTGTTATGGGTACTCATTAAAAGTGACCAAGACGTTACTAATGAGAACCCATAACTTATGCTTTTGTGGATAAATAAAAAAACATATTTAACAGGATACCCGGCATTTCTGATATCTGGAGTTCTGTAAGCCAGTCTTTTTATGATAATAATATAGAAAAAATATGAAGACTTTTTGATAAGTAAGTGCATCAATTTGGAAATTCAATCTTGTAACAACGTCGATATAACGTATTGACGTTGGATTAACGTTGAATCGACGTTGTTTTACATGTAACTTTGTGTGCCTGCTGGGATGTAGATTAAAAATTACGAAAATCCGCCTAAATTATTTTTACCCCTGTATTACGGGGGACATGTGGATACACATTTCATAGACTTTTAAAAAAGAACACACACCCAGCTGAAAAATGAAAGTACATTGCAGTGAAGGGAAGACTCCAACGACAACCATACAAATCCAAGAAAAACGGAAGTGAATAATAGAAATTGGTCTTCCGTGTTTGATTTAAGGCTTTGAATTCGGGTTAGCGACGAGAGAATGGTTTAACTGAATAATTTACTGTTTTGTGTACTTTACCGCGGTTGTTAGCAACTTGTTGCAAATCACTTGCTTTATATACACTAACTGAGCAAATAGACATATGTGACAACAGAGCCACACAGACTCTTCCATGCAATCACTCGTTACATGCAGTACATGTATTTTCAAGCTAGCGTCCAGAATAGATCCTGCTTGGACTGTGCAGATAAGCAGGATGGTTTATAATTGCAATCTAGAGGGCACATAACGATTAAACAACGTCGATTAAACGTTGATTCAACGTCTACGTTGAATCAACGTTGAAAAGACTTTATATCAACGCTGTATGCCTGCTTGGAATATACCCTGGGATTGGTTTAAGTGAAATAGATACAATACCAAGTGAAATACATCTGACATGGAAATAGTTTCCTCCCTTGAAAATGAGGATTACCTTTAAAGTAAAGAACTTGCTCCTTCCGGGATAAGGACCCAATTCTTTAAGATCTAACCAAGTTGTGAAGGGTTTCACAAGACTAAGAATCAACATTTTTCTCCCTTTGCAAAATATCAACAAACTCTTTCAAATGTATCTATTTAACTTTAAAGGAACAGAAAGATACGAAAAGTCATTATGCCATAGGTTAACAGCTCTGACATTGACTAACCTAAGAACCCTTGTAACCTGGGTATAGCCTGATATATTACATACAATGTATACACTTCCTAATGCGATAAACAAGGGTCCTGATCTGACTTAGTGGGTGCTTGATGAGCAGACCGATCTGTTCGCATATGATATAACGACTGTTCCATAGAAAGAACAAGCAACAGTGTGCATTACGAAAACATGCCTATTCAAATATACGGAAAATTTTACCACCAAAAAATGAAAAAAAAATTCAGATAAAAAAATCTGATATTTTTCATATTTCGGCTCAAAACATAGATTGTGGATACTCGTTAGGACCGCCTCGGCGAGGCGGTTCTAACGAGTACCCACAATCTATGTTTTTGAGCAGAAATAAGAAAAATAATGTATACCCCTGTAGACCCCAGTTTTACTATATAAAAGTGGGGTTTAAGGGGGTCAATATTATAAAGGCATGTTTTCGTGATGGTTGTCGGTGTTTACCCAAATATGTACCTCTGACAGACAGTCTCTGGTATCGCACAGGGCTCACTTGTTCGAAATTAACGATGTCGTTAGTTAACGTATCGTTAAAACTTTGATCATTAAATATGGCATATACGCTAATATTTTTGCTGAAAAAATGTGAGTAGGTTTTGCATTTGCAAAAGCTACTCACATTTTTTTTAGCAAAAAATAACAGTGAATTCGATATTGTATCGATATATTTCACAGAACTAGCGATATTTTCTTCCCGACCTGGCGCCATGATTAACCCTCAGTGGCTCGAAATACCCATGTCTCGAACAATTTTCTATGGTCGCAAAGATGTTCGAGCCTTTGAAGTTCGACTATACTAAAATAATGTGTTGAAATTGACGTTTAACACCAAATTATCATTGTGTCTATTTTTCTTTTCTTATTTTTTTCCCAGTCGAAGTTGTTTGTAATAATGTTTCTTGTAATAATTTATATAATATATAGGTACTTGTCCAGCATGGGCACAAAACAGTTACCGAGCATCACAATTATACAGAACAAATTATTGGACGATAAAGTAAATATAAACGCCGCTCAAGTGAAAGATGCCGAGAAAGAATACCAAGAAATCTGTAAGACAACTGGACGAGTACCGGAAGTGAGGGCCATAGAAGAAATGATCGAGAGTCTGGAGCGGGGTCAGATCAAGTGTGCCAAAGCACACGCTGGTCGAGTTCAGGAGGCCATCATCTTTTATCAGAAAAATTTGCAGAAAAACGCAGGTGACCAGTATATGAACACAAATATAATGGAAAACATTGCGAAGGTATTATTTTCATACCCCATCCCCATACGATATTGGCGGCTTATTATTGTTATACGTTGGTCTCCGTGTGTCCGTCCGTCTGTCGTACGTCTGTCCATATTTTCGTTTCCGGACGATAACCAGTGAATATCAATAGTTTTCCACCAAACTTGGTTTGTGCATTGATATTGTGCAGATCTTGTTTGGGATTGTTAATGGGCAAATTTTGTCAATTTTTGACAAGGTTATTCTCCCGCAACACGTCTGATTTTTCTTTTCCGGTCGATAACTTGAGTAAATATCAATGGGTTTTCACCAGACTTAGTATTTGCATTGATATTGTAGAGATCGAGTTTGGGATTGCTAATGGGCAAATTTCTTTATTTTTTGACACAGTAATTTGCCCGCGACACGCCAATTTTTTCGTTTTCGGATGATAATTTGAGTAAATATCAATGGATTTTCATCAAACTTGGTATGTGCATTGATATTGTGTGAATATGGTTGGGAATTGCTGATGGGAAAATTTCGTCAACGTTTGATAGTTATCTGCCTGCGACACATCTATATTTTCGTTTCAGGACAATAATTTGAATTTTCACCAAACTTGATATGTGCGATCATATTGTGGAGATCTGGTTTGTGATTGCTGTTGGATACATTTTGTCAATTTTTGACCGACTTTTCTTCTAATGATAGGCTAATTGCCTGATATTATCATTTCAGATTTTATTTTTACAAGAAATGTAGAAAGGTTGAAATTTATTATCTATTTAGAGAGGTTTACAAATACGTTCCTTTCAACTGTATTAAGACCATATCGTGGTTGCGATGCGTGTTTTGTATCAATCATAACTTATTACATGTAACAGTTATGGTCGTTAGCATACAAATTGACCTGTTGTAGTCTGGAGACCCCTAAAAGGGTAATTTGCAAAAAGTGCAGACCCAGATCAGACGCCGCAGAACGCGGTGTCTGATCAGTCTGCTCTGTTTGCAAATAATTTAACAATTTTCTAGGAATATCTTAATCTCATAGCCAGACGTTCCTAAAATTGAAATTGCTCTTACAATATATAGTGTGGGGTTCAGTCTACATTGGTTAAATGAAACGTTCAGCCTGAATTTGGCTCCATGGCTCCAGACAAGGCCCTTTTTTTTCAACCAGAAATTATCGATATTTTTTTCTCATTTCTCCACGATAACGTATATTGTGGTACTCATAAGAAGCGCCTCGCCAAGGCGCCTTTAATGGGTACCCACAACATATATTATCGAGGAGAAATGAGAAAATGTTTACGAGACAGACATCTTATCTAGAGCTTTGCCGTTGTCTCTCTCTTTGTCTGTCTGTCTGTCTCTCTAATCGCCTCCTTATGCTGACCATTTTGTACTGAATCCAGGGTATGCCGAGAATTACAGATTTGGTTTGGTTCGTAGAACACATGATCCCTGCTTGCATGTCAAACGCATTATCTGTTACTGAAAAAATAGCGAAATTTAAATAACATAATGTAAATGTTACACGGAGAAACCAAGAACACATGAAAAAACAAAAATGGATCGCTGTTCATATCACAACAATGTACAGCTCAATGACGTGCTGAAACCAGGGAAAAAAGAAATCTCTAAGTAGGACCGTGATAGGCAAGCCCACAGACGTCGATAGTCATAGTTTATAGTTTTCGTCTTTCCGTTCCTCCGTTAGTTCGTTTGCTCGTACGTACGTACGTATGTTCGTCCGTCCCGTTAGATAACTTCTACGTCAAAGTTTTGCGCTAAAGTTTCTAAGAACTTATACTATAGATTTGGTTTGTATTTGGTATGATGATAGATACTTGTCTAAAGTTTTATTCAACCTTATCCCCACCCCTGCCCGCGACCTCAAAGTCAAGGTCACAGAATTTAGCAATCTGAAGAGTTTATATTGGAAACAACTTATGCCAATTAGTTGGTCCGACATGGCTGAACCTTGTGACATGGACGTCTTGATCATAAAGTGAAGGTCAGTATAACCTATATTTTCATGAGCCAGTGATTTTGTCTTTTTTCTTAAAGTCTGTTTCATGTATTTACATAATACTTCAAGAATATGAATTTGCATGACCTGGGGTTTGAACGCAAAAGAAATATAGGTCACTGTGACCTACATTTCACGGTCATTGATTGTGCATTACAACTTGAATACAATTTGATGTATGAACATCATATTTTTCGATTATGGGTCATTATCACACGTCATTTGACCTCAAAATAAATGTTGGTCTTTGTGACCTATCCTTTTTGTCTTATATCCCCAACGCTATTTGATGCATGAGTATCATATTTTCAGACAATGGGACAGTGCGACCCAAACTTTGACCTCATAGTAAATATAAGTCAACATGACCTATATTTCATGATCTAGTAATTCATCTTCTAGATTACTTGATCGATAAACAGCAAAGTTGGTATAATTCGTCAATGTGACACACCAGATTGGCCTTATCAAGTATATGTATTTCAGTGACCTATATTTTATGGTCCAGCGATTTTGCTTCATAGTTCATATCTTGAAGAATATTTGATGGACAAATGTTGTACTTAGAATAATGGATCAGTGTCACTCAATGATTGACCTTGTAAATCATTGAGTAAAGTCATATATTTCATGGTCCATTAATTTTGCTTTATATCATTGTCAGACAAATTATCTTTACAATTAAGAAATGGTGCTGTTCGGGGTTATTCGTGGCCCTGCGGGCACTTGCTCTAGTTCTAAAACAGATTGAGACAGTCTTATTAAGTCTGAGGCCGGCAATAAAAGAGGGAAATAAAATTATCAACCCCAGTTTTAGCCTTTTAAATTCTTCAGAAAAATCCGTATTCTAAGCTTGTTGACTAGAGTACCAACCAACGGTCTGATAAGGGGTTTTGCTGTAAATTGGTATATTTTACATTACGAAATCATGACTATTCAAATATATTGAAAATTTCACCACCAAAAACTGAAAATTTTCAGATAAAAATTCTGATATTTGTTTCATATTTCTGATCAAAACATAGATTTTGGATACTCAGTACAACTGCCTCGACGAGGCGGTCTAACGAGTACCCACAATCTATGTTTTTGAGCAGAAATAAGATAAATAATGTATACCCCTGTAAATCCCAGTTTTACTGTATAAAAGTGGGGTTTTAGGGGGTCAAAATTATTAAGGTATGTTTTTTGGATGAAATTATCCGGCTATTGTCCGCATTGGCAAGTCTACACCCATGAACCGGAGATGTATTTTTACTGGTAATATATATAGGGGGAGGGAACTCAATAAAATTTGTTTTGGTTCTAGTCTGAAAAGGGTTTTTCCTTCTAAAAATGAAAACTACCCTTTCTGAAAAGGTGACCGAATTCTTTCCTTTCAGCGTAGATAACTTTTCAGAAGGGTTATGATGCGAAGTCAAGGACATTATCTCCCTTACAAGTATAAAATAGTGTTGAAAATCTATCAAACGTATCCAGGCCCCTGAAGATTGTGCGGCTTAACAGAAATAACGTTCAACGATCTTAACAACTGTCAACCCAATTCTTGTCTAGTTTCTATCAATGCTACATGTAGTTCTCAGTGGACATTCTATCTGATAGGCTGCTTTGTTTCATTTAAGGAGAAAGGATATGCGCAGCTCCAGGGTTCAGCAAGTAGGCGGACCACACCAATGGTACCACCAGAACCGGTCACTGATTATCGAACAGATGAACAGTATGGTCACATGAGCAGAGCGGACAGTCGAGGGATGGCTCAAGGCGCACAACGAATGAACCGTCAGGCGGAAAGGGACACGGAAAGGCAAACGTTAGAGCGTCTGGACAAACTGTCAGCAAGGTTTGTGGAGTATATTCCATTAAGGGGAATTGGTACACTTTGAGGGGAGAGTTGTTTTAGTTCCTTCTGAAAATGGGTCTACCCTATAAGAAAAGAATTTGCTCCCAGAGGGAACAAATTCTTTCCTTATAGTGTAGACCCGTTTTCAAAAGGGAATTGGTGTTCAAAAAAGCAAGCAGGAAGCCACCAAAATTGCCTCCCTTGACGAAAATGATGAAACATCTGCCAAACAAAATCAGTCCCCTTAATGGATTATAATCTAAATAAATTACGTATTGTGAGAAACCTGAGAACGATTTTGTGCGAACAATCAGAGTCTAGATTAGGTTAGCCTGATCAGGTCCTTGTCTGTCCATAAAACTATATTTTTCATCTGTAAGATGATAACTGAGGCCCTGATCATTATCACGAAACATGCCTATATAATTTGACCCCTTCAATCCAATTTTTATGTAGTAAAACTGGGGTTTACAGGACTATACATTATTTTTTTTCATTTCTGCTAAAAACATAGATTGTTGGTACTCGTTAGAACCGCCTCGCCGAGGCGGTTCTTACGGGTACCCACAAACTATGTTTTGAGAAAAAATATGGAAAATGTCAGTTTTTTTTATCTGAAAATTTTCAGTTTTTGGAGGTGAATTTTTCTATATATTTGAATAAGCGTGGCTTCCTAATGTACTGCGCAATTGCATATGAAGATCTGGACTACCGTTATGTAAGCAGATGGAATAGGGGTCCTCTCCTGTTGTTGTAGGTTGTTGTTTCCAAAAGTAATTAGGCTTTAAATTGCTATTTACAACTCATTACGAAAACACGCCTATTCAAATATACTGAAAATTTCCCCACCAAAAAAATGTAAATTTTCAGATGAAAAATTCTGATATTTTTCATATTTCTGCTCAAAATAGATTGTGGGTACTCGTTAGAACCGCCTCGACGAGGAGGTTCTAACGAGTACCCACAATCTATGTTTTAGAGCAAAAATAAGAAAATAATGTATACCCCTGTAAACCCCAGTTTTACTCTATAAAAGTGGGGTTTAAGGGGGTCAAAATTATATAGGCATGTTTTCGTGATGTGCAACAGACGTTATTTATAGATAATGTACACTCAAAATAAATGTAGGTTACTGTGACCTATATTTTATGGATTTTATTTTGCGATACAACTTTAAGACAATTTGATGTATGAATATTATACTTTGGGATTATTGGTCAGTACTACACGAAATTTGATCGCAAATAAATGTTAATCTTTGTGGCCTATATTTCATGACCCAGTGAGTTTGTCACTGTTGATGCATAAGTGTCATATTTTCAGAAATGAGACAAAGCACAAAACAAGATTTTTGGCTGTCGATTTTTTATTTGTATTGTCAGAAAAATGAAAGGCTTGACATTTCCTGCGAATTGTCTTCCTAGAATTTGGATATATACGGTAAATGCATGAAGAATATTATGCAACTGTTAAACCCAACTAGGTTTACATATTTAGTACGTTTATATGAACTAACATGCACCATTTGTCTTGATGACCATATAACATGTATAATGTATTTTACAGTATCTTAAATAAGCAGATTACATAATCCGTATGCTGAATTTTTTTTATTTTATTTTATTATTTTTTTTTCTAGTAAAGAGGCAAGTTTACGTCTTCGACAAGACAATCCTGATCTTGTGGATCTCAATGATAAAAACAGACCAACGAAACTCAGTGAGAGATACACACTGCTCTACGACGACAAATGGACCAATGCCTTTGAAGAGCTTCAAGAAATATTCCAGCAAACTAGTGAGAGAGCTGACGAGAAGGCTATATCATGTCTTTTGGAAATCTTAATGGTAAACTCTAAGGGAATAAATAACTTCCAGGGGAGATAACCGTGTTAGAATTGGTTTGTTCCCTTTTGAAAGGGGTCCTACACTATAAGGGAAGAATTCTTTCCTTATAGAATAGAACCCTTTTGAAAAGATTGGGAGGCAGGAATGCAAATAGGAAGACACTTAAGTTGTCCCATGTAAAACACGGTCAAGCATTAACCATGTACATGTATACCCATTCTACTTAACACAACTTTGTATCATTTTTGTAACAGAAAATGGCTCAATTGGGCTCATAAGAATAAAGGAACAGAGATTTGCAGGTGAAAAAATCTGACCAGTCTTCACAGATATTTACGCATTCTAAATGTTAAATAGAAAGAGAGGTAAGTAGTCTAATGGCTAGTAATTGACCGCGGTGCTAAAGGTTGCGGGTTTGAGCCCAGGTCAGACCACCAACTAAAAACTTTTTCTCTTCACCCAACAGTTAATGGGTACATTCGGGAAGGTTGAAGGCAGAGGAACGAGAGGACTGGTCTCCGCCTTTTATATATTAGGACCAAAGACGCATTGAGTACTAACTCCCGCTGGCCTTATAGCCTCCCACAGACCCTATAGCCTCAGGGACACCTTTACCTCTGTTTTTCACTAAATAATTTAAGAGAATATAAGGTACAAGTTTACATGTCAATAAAACGTATTGCTTGTTTACCATTTATCGTATTTACCCTAAAATTGCGACATCTTAACCCATTGTAGTCTCAAGGCCCCTAAAAGGGTAATTTGCAAACAGTGCAGACCCAGATCAGACGCCGAAGAATGCGGCATCTGATCAGGGTCTCTATATAGTTTGCAAATAGCTCAACCAGTTTCTTTTGGAATATCTCAATCATATAGCCTGACATACCTAAGTCGAAATTAGAATCTTCCAATATATAGTATGGGGGAGTCTATTCAGTCTACAAAGGATTACCTCTAAGTTCTAAATTTCGTAGAAAGTCCACTTGACTACCTAACGCTGGCCCTATAGTCTGACGCACTGCACGATGAGTGTCAAACAAGACGATCCTGTGAAGACCCTGTCGTAATACTTAGGGTAAACACGGTGATAAATAATCTCGTAGACCATGTCCGGTCTCTATAAAATACATCACTGCGACCACATGCTTTCTGTAGCTTACTAAAATTGTGCCCCGACCCGGGCACCTGCGTTGCGGCGCATGGGCATCCCTGGACTTACGGTACATATCATGTCTGTCCTATAATGGTGCCTTAAGATAGCCGCTACCACATTAAAGACGTCTACCCCCTGGTCTGATCGTGATTTGGGCTGCAGGGGAGTTTGATCCGCCTGTACGCTCCTGTACTAAGTCAGAATGTACGCCGGCATGTATCTAGTGTGCTGCTTGTGGATGGTTTGTTTGTTTGTGTTGAGGTTTTACGGCCCAGTCAACCCAATAGGGTCATGTCGAGCGCGGTCAGTTTACCTAACAGCACGTTTACTGGACAGGCTTAGTCCTCTAAGCGGTTAACCAGTATTGTGCACATTCTTTCGCCAGAAACTGACAACTGCCCTTCTTGAATCAGCGGAAGGGAGAGAATGACCGCAGAAAATATTTCACAATCTTTAGTTCTAAGTTCAAAAGTTAGCCATTATCCCACCTGAGGCAATGATCCAAAATTGATCGACTCGAGACTCAAGAGATAGGTAGACGTAAGGGAGCTAAAACGATGTAGATTATCAATTCCTCTTAGCGTTCTTTATTAACCATTAACGTCGAGTTGACTCATCTACCACAACTCTTTGGACTGGTCTATTTCTAATAGCAAGATGTCTGGTTAGTTTTTATTACTACCATCACGAAAACATACCTAATATATAATTTTGACCCCCTTAAACCCCACTTTTATATAGTAAAACTGGGGTTTGCAGGGGTACAACTTAATTTTCTTATTTCTGCTCAAAACATGGATTGTGGGTACTCGTTAGAACCGCCTCGCCGAGGCGGTTCTAACGAGTACCCACAATCTATGTTTTGAGCAAAAATATGAAAAATATCACAGTTTTTTATCTGAAAATTTTAAATTTTTGGAGGATTATTTTTTCTATATATTTGAATAGGCGTGTTGCTACATTTTACATGTATAGACATTCCTGTATTTACTGCAAACAGTACAGATCCTGTGGCTGCCTTCTGTGGCCTCTGATCTTGTTCTGCAATGATTGCCAATTACCCTTTCGAAGTCTCCAGACTAAAATGGGATAATCATTACTACTCACTGAGAAAATTCAGCAGACGATAGATTGATGTTTTTTTTTTTATTTTCCCCAGAAAACAGACTTCGACATTTCATGAAATAGTGTCCTTGGGCATATTTTCTGAGAAAAAATTAGGAAAAAAACAATATCCAGTTGTCTACTGATTTTTATCCAAAATGCTAAGCATTAATTCGATTGTATTACCTTGTAATGCTGTAAATATGTACTTTTTAGTTTAATCTTTAATTTCAGAACACATTTGAGAGAAATCAGAGAAAGTCGAAAGAGCAGCTAGAAGACATAGAAACTGAAATTAACAGCATTATGCTCCGTGTCACATTGGTGCAGGTATGTGTTACTTTTTTTACTTTTTTATGTTTCCACTTGAAATAACACGTGTAAATGTACGTCATTATTAATCCACAAACAACCTTTAACTAATTTTTATCATATTTGAAGGATGCAATACACATAATATGAACATGCATGTTTCATCACGAAAACATGCCTTTATAATTTTGACCCCCTTAAACCCCTCTTTTATATAGTAAAACGAGCTTACATTTTCTTATTTTTGCTCCAAAATATAGATTGTGGGTACTCGTTAGAACCGCCTCGCCAAGGTGGTTCTAACGGGTACCCACAATCTATGATTTGAGCAGAAACATGAAATATATCAGAGTTTTTTATCTGAAAATTTTCAGTTTTTGGAGGTGAGATTTTATATATATTTGAATAGACGTGTTTTTATAATGTTATTTTTAGAGTTTTAAGAACAGTTGTTCGATTACCATTGCATGGACTATTACATGAGTCGAAACATCCGACAACGTATCATCTGGCATTGGTCCTGAACGAACACTTAATATTTTGGAACTGTTTGTTTTGAAGACAAAAGAAAAAAAAAACATTACGAAAACACTCCTATTCAAATATATAGAAAATTTCACCTCCAAAAATTAAAAACTTTCAATAAAAATTCTGATATATTTCATATTTCTGCTCTAAACATAGATTGTGGGTACTCGTTAGCGAGGCGGTTCTAACGGGTACCCACAACCTATGTTTTTTTTAACAGAAATAAGAAAAAAATGTATATCCCTGTAAACCCCACTTTTACTATATAAAAATTATGTTTAAGGGGGTCAGTATTATAGAGGTATGATTTCGTGATAGGAAACAACAGCGCACAGAAGTATTTAATGTACACGTTTTGAAAAAGAAAACAAAAAAAAAAAAAACAAAAAAAAAACAACAAAAAAAAACAAACAAGATTTATAATTACAAGGGGAATATCTTACTTGATACACTTATATTTGCCGTTTATAGCTTTTTGCTTTACTTTTAACCCTTAAAACGCCAAGAAAACCTGCATCTGAAAATGTCGTCTGTTTATGTCGTCTGCTGAATATTCTTGCAAACTTTTCAAGCCTATTTTTGCATACAGGCAAACAGTGTGGACCCAGATCAGACTGCTCCTAGAAGAGCAGTCTGATCTGGGTCCATACTGTTTGCAAAAATGATTTTTAAAATCACAAGCAGATGACAAAGCAGACGACAATTGTGACTGGCAGGCAGTTTAAGGGTTAATACATGTATGTCTATGTAATGTGAATCACGCTGTTTTTCTATAATATAAAGGGGAAACAGATATTTCGTTTTTAGATTTTTCTTATATGTAAGCCCGATTTAATTTCTTTTAAGTTTCCATGAATCTTTTATAGTGCATAAATATGACCTAACGTACTTATTAACCAGCTATTGCGCTTCTTCTCCATATAGTGTGTGTGTGTGTGTGTGTGTGTGTTTTAGTGGGGAGGAGGAGTGTGTGTGTGTGTGTGTGTGGGGGGGGGGGGGGGGTGTTGGAGCTGGAAGGGGCCGCAGGTAAGTAAGTATTAATGTTTCGATTATATATTGTAGAAGAACAGGGGAAGCGGTCTTCATTACAAAGTTAACGTATAAGGCGTCATTAAAAAAAAAAAACAACAACAACAACAAAAAAAAAAATGCATTGCAACGTCCTTGACAACATTTATTTATGTTGCTTCTTTTTTAGCTCACCTGAGCTCTGCTCAGGATGAGCTATTGTGATCACTTTTCGTCCGTCGTCCGTCCGTGCGTCCGTCCGTTAACATTTTCAAACGACTTCTCCTCTGAAGCCGCTGAGCCAATTTTGCTCAAATTTCATATGGAGCCTTCTTAGGGTGGGGGAACGAAAAATTGCTAAAATGGTCGCAGTCCATTGACCAAGATGGCCGCCACGCCAATATATGGTAAAAACCTTTAAAAATCTTCTCCTCCAGAACCGAGAATGCCTTGGGGCTGAACCTTTGCAGGAATCATCGGGGACGGGAGGTCTATCAAAATTGCTAAAAGAATTATCGTACGTTGACGTTTGACCTTTTTACGGCAAGGTCAAGTTTGCTTCCCTATGCATTTGTATGGGAAAAACCTTTAAAAATCTTCTTCTCCAAAACCGAGCATGCCTTATGGCTGAATCTCTGCATATATCTTCGGGAACAGGAGGGCTACCAAAATTGCTAAAATAATGGTCGTACATTGAAATTTGACCTTTTACGTTAAGGTCAATTTTGCTTCCTTATGCATTTGTATGGGAAAAATGTTCAGAATTTCAAACAACTTCTCCTTTGGAGCCTCTGGGCCAATTTTGCTCAAATTTCATATGGAGCCTCCTTAGGTAGGGGGAACAAAAGATTGCTAAAATGGTCACGGTTCGTTGACCAAGATGGCCGCCATGCCCATATACGGTAAAAACCTTTAAAAATCTTCTTCTCTAGAACCGAGGACGCTTTGGGGCTGAATGTTTGCATAAATCATCGGGGACAGGGGGTCTACCAAAGTTGCTAAAATAATGGTCATACATTGACATTTGACCTTTTTACGGCAAGGTCAAGTTTGCTTCCTTATGCATTTGTATGGGAAAAAACGTTTAAAAATCTTATTCTCCAAAACCGAGGATGGTTTGTGGCTGAATCTTTGCTTATATCATCTAGAACGGGCGGTCTACCAAAGTTGCTAAAATAATTTTCATACATTGACATTTAATCTTTTTACGGCGAGGTCAAGTTTGCTTCTGTATGCATTTGTATGGGCCCCATACATTTGTATGGAAAAAATGTTGATAATTTCAAATGGCTTTTCCTCTGACGCCTCCGGGCCAGTGTTGCTCAAATTTCATGTGGAGCCTCTGTGGGCAGGAGAATGAAAGATTGCTAAAATGGGTATGGTCCATTGATCAAAATGGCTGCCATGCCCATATATGGTAAAACCCTTTAAAAATCTTCTTCTCCATAACCCCATAACCAAATAAGCCCTGAGTCCTAATCTTTGCACAAATTATGGGGGACAGGAGATCTACCAAAATTGCTAAAATGATGATTCTATGTTGACATTTGACCTTTTTACCTCCAAGGTCAAATTTGCTTCCCCATTTATATGGGCCATATACATTTATATTGAAAGTATCGAAGTGACTTGTAGATTAACAGTAGTTAAAATTGTTCTGATTGGAAATCTAAGATGGCCATCATCTGATTTATATTTATAATATTTCCCTGCCACTGTGCTGTTTACATGTATAAAATCATGATTCTTCAGAAACCACTTTCCACCAAATTTCACATTGATCCTTCTGTTGAAATGTGATTGATAGATTGATATTTTCATTAGTTGCGATGATAGGATTGGAAAAATGTTGCATAACATCTACATGTCTGCAGTGGCTATGTCACTCAGGTGAGCGAATCGTGGGCCTCTTGTTTTTCTTCTACCTTCGACGAACAAGTTGCAAGTGTTCATATTCGTAAGGCTCTATAACTCAACGAAGTTTTTTTTTTTTTTTCATCAGGATTGGCTCTCTGTTCAAATGAATTGACAACGCAACAAAACGAATCGTTTTAGAAACGTGAGACAAAATGTTTTACAATATATTTACTTTATTTATCCAAAGGTTTCAGACATCTTAACTCCTTACCATACTTGTCCTGGTATTTAAACAAGTCAATTTGACCAACTATTGATGTGACCAAATATTAGTGGCTAAGTGGCAAATAGTGTGGACCATAATCAGGCGCCGCGGCAAGTAGTGCGGACCATGTTCAGACGCCGCGGCAAGTAGTGCGGACCATGTTCAGACGCCGCGGCAAATAGTGCGGACCATGTTCAGACGCCGCAGAACGCGGCGTCTGAACATGGTCCGCACTATTTGCAACTCAGCCCCTAATTTTTGGTCACAACAATAATATTTTGTCACGTCAACACTGTTTGTACTGGCTTGCCTGAGCGCATACATAGGGTAAACACGGTAGACTTGTTTTATGATATGCGCGCGCAATGGAAAAATTTCGGGGCATATGGGCACAGTAAAGATCCAGGACCCAGTTGTTCAAAGCGTCGTTAGCTTAACGAGCTCGTTAAGGGTCATTTCGTTAACTGTTTTAGCAGATTCAATATATAATATTCTGATATTTTTGCAGAAAAAATGTGAGTAGTTTAAATTGCACTGCAAAAGCTACTCACATTTTTTAGCAAAAAAATTTTCAGCATATTTGCATATTACTCGACGTAAATTTTAAAAAATCGTTAATTAACGACATCGTTAGCTTTGAACAACTAGGCCCTAGTCGGTAAGCAAAACCGCACAACCTGATAAGGGCCTTTGTTTTACATCAATTTATTCTACAATATCTATTCATTCTGTGAGCGAAGAGTAAAGGCCCAGATCAGCATTACGAAAACACGCCTGTTCAAATATACTGAAAATTTTACCACCAAAAAATGAAAATTTTCAGATAAAAAATTCTGATATTTTTTTTTTCATATTTCTGCTCAAAACATAGATTGTAGGTACTCGTTATAACCGCCTCGACGAGGCGGTTCTAACGAGTATCCACAATCTATGTCTTTGAGCAGAACTAAGAAAAATAATGTATACCCCTGTAAACCCCAGTTTTACTTTATAAAAGGGGGTTTAAGGGGGGTCAAAATTATATAGGCATGTTTTCGTGATGGACTGCATGGATCCACAGGGTGGTCTGAGCCTTTACTATCCGCATAGGTTCCGTGGCCTTATTTTTGCATGGCAAAGCTCTTATTATTTCGACATAATTTATTCATGTCGAATTTCAGCCAGCGCACAATAAAACCTGCAATAAGACCTATGTGACCAGCAAAGTCTCAGATCAGTCTGTACATCCACTCAGTAAGGCAAGGATTTTCGTTTATCCCTCTTTGGATAGCCCGGAGGTTTTAGAAGACATGCGATCAGCGAAGACTCTGATCAGACTGCGCGAAAGCACAGTCTGATCAGAGTCTTCGATGGTCGCACACCTCTTATTGTAGGTTTTATCGTGCGCTGGCTCATTTATTGATGATTTGAATTGCAATTGATAATTTGAATTCCACTTGTTTCATTAAGGGTGCCACTACGCCCAGAGGACCGGACTCTGTTAAGGCTGATACGAGTGCTTTGAAACAGTACAGGAAGAGCATAGCAGCGCTTTCCATTCCAGAACTTCAGAAGGTAAACAACTAGGTATCATGAACTAAACTCATTTTTGCCAATTGTACTCTTCGAGATCAACTCTTTGGGCAGGTCCATTTCCAATAGAAAAGGTGTCTGGTTAGATTTTTATGCCCCAATGTCGCAGAAGTTGGAAGGGCGTATTGCATTTGTGTCGTTCTTCAGTTCGACCGTAACGCGTTTCTTCTTGTAAGCAATATATTTCGATAACTAGTTAAGCTGGGGCCTTGAAATTTGATGAGCTATTTGGGACAGAAGAGTAGATCACCTGGCTAATTTTTAGAAAAAACAAACAAACAAAAAAAACAAAAACAAAAAAAACAAAACAACAAATAATGAGAGTTCTATCCATTTTCAAATTTATCAGGTTGTACATGTAATCACAAAAAATTAGTATTTAGTTAGAGGCTTGGTTTTTTACAAACGCGTTTCTTGTTATTACGATTACTACGAGGTACGATCAAGAAGTTCTCTGTCCGATACACTTAGAATGAATACATTGAAATGAAACCCAAATCAGATCTTCTTCAACATCTTTGGTGAAAAAAATATTTCAAAGATATTTATTTCAGTAGGAATTCGTTGCAAACAGGTTAAGTGCGTGTTAAACTGAGAAAAAGGACTAGAAGTTAGAGCAGTCAGAAAGTACTTTTGTAAGAAGGGCTTGTCCCCGAAGGAAATTCATGACGACTTCATTAAACCCTTTGAGATGAGTCTCCTTTTCACATCACGGTGAAGACACAGGCTGCTGAATTTAGGAGAGGGAGGGAGGGCATGAACAATTATGGACGGGTTGGGCGCCTTAAGAGGCTGATAAGCGAAAAGTTGAGTTTGTGCACAGTCTGATCATGTGTGACAGGACAAAGACTGATCATGTGTGATAAAGCTACACGAACAGGCATAAGTTTTGAACTATTCAGTGTGTTTTGATCGATATCTAAGGGATATGCATGGTCTTAGCTAGCTGGGTCTTCAGAATGTCGACAAAAAATAAGAAGTGCAAGCTATCTCCTGTGTCTCTAAGAAGATGACCCTGAGGAATTTTTGCGTCGGGTTGTGGTCCAAGATGAGACTTGGGTCTATCACTTTGATACTGATGCCAAAAAGCAAAGTATACAATGGAAGGAAGCACCCTGGCTCACACCCTCCAAAGAAATTTAAGAGAGTTTCTTTAGCAAGTTAATTTAAAACTCCCGTATTCAATGCAAATAGTGTATGGGATTAACCAGCAGGTTAAATACCGATTTTAACATAAGTAATGGGACATATAGATCTAAGCAAACAGTGTAGACCGGATCAGATGCCGCAGAACACGGCGTTTCTTCATGGTCTGCACTGTTTGCAAGTCAACCAGCCGTTTCTTAGACACATCAGATGTTATTAAAATGGTTATGTTCAAATTTTAGGTCTCATTTTTCAAGGGGATAAGGTGTCCGAATACTTAGGTTCAGTATGATCAAATATGTTAAGTAGTTTTCATGTACAACGTACTTTGCCCTCTGAGACATGTGGATCTGATAAATCCTTAGTGTGGATATAGGGCGATATGCTTTAGATCACTAAAACATGCCTATATAATGTTGACCCCGTTAAACCCCTCTTTTATATAGTAAGAATGGGATTTACAAGGGTATACACTATTTTTTTTTATTTCTGCTCAAAACAAAGAATGTGGGTACTCGTTAGAACCGCCTCGCTGAGGCGGTTCTAACGATTACCCACAGTCTCTGTTTTGAGCAGAAATATGAAAAATATCAGAAGTTTTTACCTGAAATTTTTCATTTTTTGGTGGTGAAATTTTCAGTATACGAGTAGTTGGATAGACGTGTTTTCGTAATGAAGGGAAGGGACAGGCTTGGTAGATTTTTACCGTTTTGTACAATGTAGACTTCTTGTGTGGCACCCAGTTTGCATTTGTGCGCACCAAGATCATTCTGAAACCGGGTCTATTCTAACAGGAAAGAATTGCTCTCATTTCTTAAATTTGACAGATAGATTTGGCTCCCCTGCATGTGTACCCATTCCCTTACACACATGATGCAAAGCGTGAGAGTGTGTTATATGAGAGTCTACCTAAACCTTTGCGGATTATTTTTAGCACCGTAGAGTTTTGTTTTATCAGTTTACAAACATTTAACATCGAGTTTTAAAAGTAATATGTAACTTCAATTAAAATTGTCCCTGCAAGTAATGGAACATCGGGAGGAATGTCTACACAGCAGATTTTGATGAAACTTTACGACAATTTTAACTGATAAATTAAAACGCCGACTATAAAAATGCTGCAAGAATGTGGTCGAAAATTCTTCGTACCTAGGAAAAGATTTTCTTTGTTTATCAAATCGACAAATTAAACGCGCATTATTATACTATATTTAGTATTAATTTGCCGAGTATGAAAAAAAAGTTAGAATTCAACATTTCGAAATCGAGTACCATTATACATTTATCGCCATTACAGCTGATTTGTTTTACATCACGAAAACATGCCTATATAATTTTGACCCCCTTAAACCCCACTTTTATATAGTTAAACTGGGGTTTACAGGGGTATACATTATTTTTCTTATTTCTGCTCAAAAACATAGATTGTGGGTACTCGTTAGAACCGCCTCGTCAAAAACATAGATTGTCGTCGAGGTGGTTCTAACGAGTGCCCGCAATCTATGTTTTTGAGCAGAAATATGAAAAAAATATCAGAATTTTTATCTGAATATTTTCAGTTTTTGGTAGTAAAATTTTCAGTATATTTGAATAGGCATGTTTTCGTAATGATATATTAACCGTTCCTTCTGACGTTGCGTATATGTTGCCATACTGTGTAGCTTACCTGAGGATATACTTTGTAACATAAGCCCAGGTTCTGATTTTCTAATAACAACCGATCTGAATCTCACCTTTGTCTTTTTGATGTATCCACATATAGTCGGATAAAATGGTCGATTCGTAACCAAAGAGCACTTGCTATGTTCGAATGATCATCTAAAGTACGTTTACCTTCACTACTACTGCTACTTCCACTACTGGCAATTAATGTTAAACTCTGCCGTGTGTAACTGATTGACAGATGCATTGACTGATTGATTCGGTGAACTTGATAGAATTGATAGAATTATCACCATTTTGTAAGAGGCAACTTTTGTGACTCTCCGTTTCCTTTCATACACACCAACCCCTCCTCAAAAAGAGTCTACTCGAAAAGGAAAGAATTTGCTCCCCCGGGGAGCAACTTCTTTTCGTTTAGGGTAGAACCTTTCCAGGTGGCAAAACAGTTTTGATAACTGATGCCTACACTGAACGTATGATTATTCCCTTTATATATGAGCCAGCGAATGACAAAACCTACAAAATGGCATGTGCGTGCCGTGGAGACAGATCAGCCTAGGCATCTGCCCAGTCAGATTAGTCTTTGCTCTCCGCATGACAAAATCTTGGGCCCTTAGCTTTTATTGAGTACACAGCAAAGACTCTGATCTGACCGGGCGGAAGCTCAGACTGATCTTAGTTTTCGCTGTGCGCACACGCCATTTTGTTGGTTTTGTCATGCTCTGGCTAATATGTAGTATTTTATAGCTGTTTCAGAATGTTCATTACAATGTTTATTAAAATTTTCTAGGGATTTCAAGATATTTACCTACCGAGCATTCTGAAGAATTATGGAATCGGTGATCAAGGCAAGTTACGGAATGTTATTTCCTACGCAAGGAGCTGTGTTGAACTCACATGGTTGATGTGTGTTCAGGATCCACCAATGATCCTTGATACTCCCGCCGATCGTCAGTATTTTGATCCTGATCGCTTCAGGTCATTCACCAGACATAGCAGATCTGTGGAATTTTATGTGTGGCCAGCACTGATGCTGCATAAAAATGGACCATTGCTTGTGAAAGGCGTGGCTCAAGGGAAATGACTTAAGCATACGTCTTAAAGGTTGATGGTGCCTCAACTACTTTTGATATAACCTTATTTTTATTGTCTGGAAATACTATTTCCAGATGCAAAGTAGATACTTTAACAGACATGCTACTGATAGCTTACTCAATGCATGAAAACAGTGATTAAGTAGGTAGTTTCCTAATTAGGTTACATATAAAAGCTTCAAACGTTTTGTTGACTATTTACATTTGTTGATATCTACATGACAGAATATAGCATTATTTAACAGTAAGTTTGTAGATTCTTTAGAATGTCATTCTTAGCATACGCATTTTTAGAAACCTTTTCGAATTAATATTTTAAAGAATATAATTATCGAGAAGTCCAGGTTGGAATCTCTTCAGACCATTAGTATGCCTAGCTCATACTCGACGTGCCCTGGGTTGAGTATAAAGTGGACAGGGCGGCGCTTGGTGACAGACAGCGGCACCAAGTGTGCATGGGTGATCCATGAAAGCAAGGCTGTACAAATACATGTACATCATAGCAATCGCCGCTGCCTCTATGTGCCTCGGGTGCCTGGTAACAATTGGAATAATGGTGACAGTAAGAAATGTGTCTACAATTTTTGTTATATCAAATATAGCTCAGGTACCAACCTTTAATAATTGATCCGTGTATTCCGTCCAAAAAAGAATATTTCCAAGAAAATGTATTATTTTATAACAGAAAGAAGCAGTTCATTATCTATATTTGTATGTGTTTGTTACTATGTTTACACGAGTGTTTACTGTCTAAGGATAAATGATGACAAAGCTTCTGTTTCTATTTAGCAACATAACAGTGTATATGTATGCTTTGACGTGTATGGCATTCTTAATCTCAGTGGATACATTGCTCATATGCACGAGATTAATACTGCGAGAAACAGCTATTAATTTACAGTCTTAGTAACATAATTTACCTTCAGGGACATTTAAAAAAAAACTTTTAGGGGAGACAAAACTATATTGTTGCCTTTCAGAAAATGGGTTTACTCTAAAAGGAAAGGATTTGCTCCCTTTTTGCCTTTTATAGTAGATGTTTTTCTTAAAAAAAAATCACGAAAACATGTCTACATAATTTTGACCCTCTTAAACCCCACTTTTATATAGTAAACTGGGGTTTACAGGGGTATACATTATTTTTCTTATTTTTGCTCGAAAACATCGATTGTGGGTACCCGTTAGAACCGCCTCGGAGAGGCGGTTCTAACTAGTACAATCTATGTTTTGAGCAGAAATATGAAAAAAATATAATCTTTATATCTGAAAATTTTCAGTTTTTGGAGGTGAAATTTTCTATATATTTGAATATGCGTGTTTTGTGCGCCCACGTTCAGCTTAAGTGGATTGGATACACTTATAACTATTCGGCTATTGTTTCACAAGGGAAACAACTTTTATGACTTCCTGTTATCTCTCTTGCACACTTAATCCCTGCTGAACCTAGGTGTCTTCTCGAAAAGGCAAGGATTTGCTCACATTTTTGTCCTTTTAGAGTAGACTATTTTTTAGAAGAGAGGCAATAGACCTTTGACAAAATAACCCCACGCTGTAAGTGTATACACTCCCCATAAATGAGTATGGATTGTCCTGACCAATACAGAACACTTTCTATTTATACTTTTGTTTTACATGTACAAAATATCTCTTAGATATTGCTTCTACAATTGTCTTATCTATCAAAAACGGCAATGAACACTTACCTCGTTACTAACAATACCGTATTTACCTTAAGTATTTGGACAGACTGACATCAGTAAACAATCTAGACCAAAAGCAAACGCCGCAGATTGCAGCGTCTGAACGAGGCCTTCACTGTCAGCCACTCATCAAGCAAGATTTGGAGGAATCATAAATGACAGTAATAACCCAAAACATTTGGACAGCTAGCCCTTAGCAAACAGTGTAGACTCAGATCAGACGCCACAGAATGTGGCGTCTGATCTGGGTCTATACTGTTTGTCATACAAACAGGAATATTTTAGACACATAAAAGGATAGTACAATGGACTATTTCAAATTTTAGGACAAGCATGGTAAGCAGATAATATGTCCCTATACTAAGAGTAAATACGGTAATTGTTATTTTTAGGCTATGTATGTTAAGGAAAGAAGGTATACAAATAATTAGGGTAAATGCTGTAAGTACTGTACGCTCTGCTGCCAAAATTATATACATCTGGATGACAGGACTCACCCGTATTTACCGTCAAGTACTTGGACATTATTTCTACTTACCATATTTGTCCTCAAATTCAAAATAGTCCATTCTGCTACCTCTTGACGTGTCTAAAATATAGCTGTATGCATGCCAAACAGTGTAGACCCTGATTAGACGCCGCGTTTTGCGGCGTCTGATCTGGGTTTGCACGGTTTGCTCAGGCTTATCTGTCCCAATACTTAGGGTTATTACGGTACATGACAGGTGTTGCCATCTCAGTCTGTTGTTTATATTAGACTTGGTACATGTATAGCCAGGTCCTCAATTCGCCTATTCGCAGAGGATCGTGTCCTTTATAAGAATACCCAGCCAATACATGATTGCTACTCTTTGCAAGAAGACCTCGACCTTTAGCACATTTGGAGGCTATGTTGAAGAAATTCTAGACGACTTTCAGTGGCCACTACTCGATGTCAGTCGGAAGCGGGCCTCTCTATCTTCTTCCGTAAGATTCATAGTGGTGATGTTTCCACTGATAAATCACTATACTTGGCCTCAGCCTCAGGGTTAAAACAGACGAGAATATTCCACATCACGAAAACATACCTATATAATTTTGACCCCCTTAAACCCCACTTTTATATAGTAAAACTGGGGTTTACAGGGGTATACATTATTTTTCTTATTTGTGCTCAAACACATTGATTGTGGGTATTCGTTAGAACCGCCTCGGCGAGGTGGTTCTAACGAGTACCCACAATCTATGTTTTGAGCAGAAATATGAAAAATATCAGAATTTTTATCTGAAAATTTTTATTGTTTTGGTGGTAAAATTTTCAATATATTTGAATAGGCGTGTTTTCGTAATGTAACTTACAAGAATAAAACAACAACAACAACAACAAAAAAAAAACATAAAGAAAAAACAAAAAAAAAAAAAACAAAAAAAAAAAAACATGATGCCTGTCCTGTAAAGACGGCCTGAAACATCCATTTCCCAGGATTATACCACAATGGATTAGATTACATTCTGATGTAATTGCAGAGGAGAATTTAGAGGAGTTTATGACACTTCAGAACCCTTCACTCGGAGATATGCATACGCAAAATGAGTACTCTAAATCTATGTTTTGAGCAGAAATATGAAAAATATCAGAACTTTTGTCTAAAAACGTTCAGTTTTTGGTTGTAAAATTTTCAGTTTATTTGTATATGTGTGTTTTCGTATGCGAACGTAAGAACAAAACAGCATTCTTGAAGTTCGTGAACACAAGGCGACTTTTTCGAATTTCTTGACAATATGTGGACATAAAAATCAGTGAAGCACGTGTTTATAACTCAGTTTATTTTCTAATCAAAGCACCTAAATATAGTTACTACAAATTAAACAACAAATGATTACACTCATTTTAAGACTGGTGTGTGTGTGCGAGTGCGTGCGCGATAACACACACACACACACACACACACACACACACACACAGGTACGTCATGTGTATGCTGCAATATTTAAGTCTGCGGCAGCTTAAAGGGAAATTAAGTCGGGGCACCGCATTTCCTACAAGATTGCTTGTGCACCCAGCGAAGACTCAGATTAGCCTGAAACTGACCAGTCTTAGCTGTCCGCCTAAAGACGCTTTGAATCATTGTCTATCTACAGAGACATAACAAAAACACGCCTATTCAAATATATTGAAAATTTCACCTCCAAAATACTGAAAGTTTTTCCGATAAAAAAATCTATTTTTTCATATTTCTGCTCAAAACATAGATTGTGGGTACTCGTTAAAACCGCCTCGGCGAGGCGGTTCTAATGAGTACCCACAATCTATGTTTAGGAGCAAAAATAATGTATACCCTTGTAAACCCCCAGTTTTACTATATGAAAGTGGGGTTTAAGGGGGTCAAGATTATATAGGCATGTTTTCGTGGTGGCCCTGTGACGACTCCGATCACACTTCGCAGAGGTACAGGATGATTGGAGTATTGCCTGGACGTACATACAATCTTATAGGAAACGTTATTCAACGGCTCATACATGAAAACGATCCGATGGCTTATGCAACTAACAGAATATATGATCCTTAAGCATTCCGTTACAGAGAAACGTAGATCCTGATCAGACTGCGCATCTGCGCAGGCCGAACTGGGTCTACGCTGGTCGCATATTACACAGGGTTGTTTTCTAGTTGATATGACTCATATGTCCTCATCTACAAAGGAAAGGCATACTACTGAAATTGTTCTAACAAAGGGAGATACATGGGCGACAGATTATATACATCTGATTGACCATACCCATTAACATTACCCAATAAGAAGGCCGATTTTTCCAACTTAGCTATAAATGCACTTATGACACACACACACACACACACACACACACACACACACACACACACACACACACACACACACACACACACACAAAGTACATGTATGCAGCAAAGATACACATCAGCCTAGACACCTATGCAGCTGTGCATTGGCTAGAAAACGTCTCCGTTCGTTAGTCAGTTTGAAAAGCTACCTCTCCTATTTCAGAATATTTTAATGACTCTTTGTTTCCTTCTTTCACTAAATGATTTTTTCTGAAAGAAGAGCTACCATATGACAGGGTATTCCACTTGAATGAAAGCCAGTCTTCCAACGGTACTCTCATTATTTACCACAAAGATTAAAGCAAATTGTCTCTAATTGGGTCGGCGGCATTTTCTTTAAGGACAGGACTAGGGTTGAACATATAATCCTTTTTGACTTTTATTCTGAAGCATAGTCGAACGCAAGTTCCACAGTTAACTTAAAACAGCCAAGCATTCATGACATATGATCTTTGGAAAAACTTTATTCGCAGATAGTTTAACATAAAATTTTAACCTTTACTACCCTATTGAATAGTTCAGCAGGAGAGAAGTTCATTATATTTTTTCTCATTTTCCCAAACAAATGGGCTACGACATCATCATCTTCATATATGTTATACGCACTGTCCGCCAACCTTGACATTTACAGCGCGAAGTGGTGCAACTTAAGAAAAAGAAAAAAAACGGAACAATAAGACAGACAGAGCATGAGAATAAAACGCCAGAAAAAGAGGAAAGTTTGTTCGGATGCATATTCAGCTCTTCTCTCCTGTACAATTTAGCTACCCTGGCGATACCCCGGCGCCCGAAGTCCCCGCTAGCATAGTACAAGATCACTTGAGATGATTTACTGCCGACCGGTAACATTGAATAGAAAATGAGGACGGAAAGCTCCCTCTTGAAGGATACCAAGGAGGGAGAATCGACAACAATGGCCAACAGGGAATTTGAGTGACAGATTGTCTTAGGGAAGAAACTGTTCATGTAATAATCACTGGAGACTTGAAACTGTCTAGTCTGCTCATGTCTTGATCTTGTCTTTAAACTGGCCGGTATGAGGTACTTGTCTGGGGACATGTCGAAAAGGCCATGCAGGATCTCAAACATCATATTGAGTTGGCATTAGACGCGTCTGGATTCGCGGGACTCCCACTGGAGATGATCCAACACAGAGGCGACGCTGCTTGTATTTCTGTAGCTTGTATATTGCTGCCCTAGCCTGTACCATTTCCAGCTTATGAGTAGCTTTCTGGGTATAGGGACTCCATGCAGTACAACAGTTATCCGATCCTGGTCTCACTAGTCATTACAAAAACACGCCTATAAAATTTTGACCCCCATCCGATCCTGGTCTCACTAGTCATTACAAAAACGCCTATATAATTTTGACCCCTTTCAACCCAACTTTTATATAGCAAAACTGGCGTTTACAGGGGTATACATTATTTTTTCTTATTTCTGCTCAAAAACCTAGATTGTAGGTACTCGTTAGAACCACCTCGGCGAGGCGGTTCTAACGAATACCCACAATCTATGTTTTGAGCAGAAATATGAAAAATATCAGATTTTTTTTATTTGAAAATTTTCCTTTTTTTGGGTGTAAAGTTTTTCAATATATTTGAATAGGCGTGTTTTCGTAATGTGGGTAGTCAGCGGTCTTTGTATCCTCGTTGCCAACTTTCAGGTTCCTTCGTAAGAAGCCCAACCTACTGTTTCCTTTCCTTGTGACCTGGTCAAATTGTCTTTTCCAAGAAAGGTTGAACTGCAATGTGTTTCCGATAATTTGATTGAAATATCAACGTTTATATTCTGGGAAAAGTTCGAAAAATAATTCAAAATGTCTCTCCAATTTGTTATCCGTTAATGTTGAGCACATAGTTTGCAATTTGATCTGTGTATCACTGAAAGGGTTCGGTTTACATTATATATATATATTTTTTCATCGGCATTATATCTATTCAAATGTCAAAATAACTACATCCAAACAATCAGGAAGTACAAATCTCTAAACCATATGAAAGGAATATAAAATATCTGCATTTGTGAAAAAAAGGTAAGAGAAAAGTCCAGGGAGTGCCACAATTACTAACCACAGCCCTTCCCAGACACGAAGAGGAAGAGGAAACAGACAGAACTAAACAAGCACAAATCGAACAAAAGTACAAAAAGCACTAACATTAGCTCTCTCTTCCCCAAGCGAGGTAATGGCAATGCTAAAAGGACTGAAAACGCACAAGAACAAAATAACACCAGGTAAGACATAAAACAAGTCGCCTTGAAGAATAAACCACAAAGCAACAAAGAGTTAGACTAACACGGGGACCACCGCCTTAGAACGGTCGGGACCACCGCCTTAGAACGGTCAGTAGAGTACAGCTCGATCTGAACGTGATAAGAGAGGAGAGGAGAGGACGGGCCTATACTGTTTACAACGCTTGACTAGCATCTAGCAAATCACCTATATGCATAGAGTTTATTTGGTTGTTTTGATCGATTACGAAGAAATAATTCACTAGTGTTTTAACGCTTGCGCGTAAAAGAACGAGTGAGCAAAGCGAATGAGTTCTTTACAAGCAAACCGTAGAACACGAGTGAATTTTTTCTCAGTAATCGATCGTGGACTATCGTCTAACAAAAGTAAATGAGCCACAGTCAGAAATCTTCGGACATGTGTGCGAAGATTAAAATTAATCCGCGCTTTCGCGCAGTCTAAACAAAATCTTCACTGGGCTCACCTATACTCCTCCTTCCCGAGCACCATCCGTATGTGGAATCAGCTGCCAGAGTACGCCGTCTCAGCTACCAGCTTAGAGACCTTCAAGCAGCGACTGCCGTTTAGCACCCTCTAAGCACACCAAAGATGATGTTTTTAGCCTGTAATTAGACTGTTTTAATCTGCACAATCTTTCTCGGACGGCATTACGGAAACGGCTCCGTGTATAACCTACCCCGAATTAGCACCTTACATATAGGGAAAAGAGTGCATATCAGGGGTACGAGTTAGCGAAGAAATAGTGCGCTTTATCACATACAATGTAAGCGTGGGAAATTGATATTCGGTCCGGAAATAAGTATGTTTTTATTTTTAATGATGAAATTGACCTTTAGATAATATAAATATACACTAGAAAATATGTTTTAAATGCCCAAATCCTCGTGTTTGTTTCTTTTAAATTTCTCCGCCAGTCCGGCGATCTCCGTAACTCTCCGACTGTCTCCGAGTGCGCACTGCTATTTGGACAATTCATTACAAAAAATACCCATTACATTTTCGTTTGTTAACCAAATTGAAAACATATTTTTGTAAAACAAATTCAATATTTTATAAAACGTCGGTAAACCTACTCTAACTACGCGAAGTTTTTTAGTTCAGCGCCCTTATCCGTTTTACTGACACTGAGCTGACTAGTTCTGACTCTAGCTCTACTTTCTTCATGCCAAATGAAAGAACGGCTAGTACCATTTTTAAAGTCTTTGGTATGACTTAGCCGGGGATCGAACCCTGAGGGTTAACTGTGTGGTATAACCATAACTAAAACAAACAAATGCTGGCTGGCTGGAGAGAGAGAGAGAGCGAGAGAGAGGTACACCTGAAACAAAAATAAATGAGGCATGGGGAGAGAGAGAGAGAGAGGGAGAGAGAGAGAGAGATTCTGCAACAAAAGCCAAGAACTTCTTTATCAAACAATCCCAAATTAGATCCGGTGCAGTACCCTAAGGAGAGGTGTTCCATTATCGGCGGAATAGTCCAAACATCACTAACAAGCTGGCAGATCGCGGAAAATAAACCACACAAAATGCAAGTTTACTGATTATCGTCGTTTTTAAGTGTTTACGCTTTACTTTTATGTTTGACAACATTTTTGTCTTTAAGTCAATTACAGTAACATCTCTTATTAATACGGTCTTATTCATTTTTTGAAAATCAGAAACGAATCGCCTTCTGACACCCTTACTCGTCATACACCAGTCATCGGACAAGCTACAGATTGCATGCATGTCATATTGTCATCATAGTACAGAAGCTGTTATTCTGTAGCTTATGAATTTAATTAGCAGGGGCCAGTTATATAAATTCTGTAGAATACCAGACATCTGATAAAAATTTGGTCTTGCAAAAATTTTTAAATAAAATTTCAAGTAAGAGACTTTTCCACCGAACATCAAAATATCTGCAAAAACTGGATATTTGGCATATGCATGACTGTGCAATTTAACTATATTCGGTAAAAAGAAATGCAATGTTGATGAAATGAAAATACTTGACGGCAAGATATTCTAAAAGATGGTATGGGTACCCAGCGTGCAAAGTTAGGTCTCGAAATGTTACTTGGCTACTATATACATTTAAATCATTTGTCGAACCATTGCCAGGCAGACTTTGAAACACATGCCCAAAATCTGGCCTGGTAGCAGAGTAATAGTGCTGATCTCTTATGCTAGAAATAGTTTACTTAGAGTGTGATCATCAGCAAATTGGGAGGGCCCCCGTAGCCTTGAGGATAAACGAACTGACTCTTAATCCATGAGGTTTCTTACCGCTGCGGTTCAAGCCTCACTCGGATCACATGGGAAAGCCAAGTTCTGCTTACAGATAGCCAGGTGGTTTTCCGCCTGTTCTCCTGTTTTTTCCCACCTCTGATGTACGATCAGATCGATATAAGTGACATATTCTTGAAAGGGCTGTAAAACCCAAATAAAAAAAAAAAAAAAAATAAAAAAAAAAAAAAAAAAAGAAATCAGCGGATTGGACCCGGCTGAACAGTGCAGTCATTCATGCATTAGACTGCAGATCTCTATGGCCGCAAGTTTGAATCCTAGCTTGGCAGCATACCTTTTCTAGAGATTGATCACGAAATTATTTCTACCATCATTCTCAGGGGTCTGCTAATTCGAGGAGGGCAACTGTCAATTGAGCGCTCCTGATTTCGGTTAATGAGGTTTAAATCCCTCTAGAGGTCAATATTTATTTCATGAGTGTATGGGCCGGCCTCAGTGGCTCAATTGGATGCCCGTCCAACTGGTGATCGGGAGGTTGCGGGTTTGACCCCCTC
The DNA here is from genome assembly GCA_964016985.1 of Anodontia alba. Taxonomy (NCBI): domain Eukaryota; kingdom Metazoa; phylum Mollusca; class Bivalvia; order Lucinida; family Lucinidae; genus Anodontia; species Anodontia alba. Next base: position 15,914,970 of record OZ024826.1, read on the forward strand.
CGGGTTGGCAACATTCTTTCGTGGAAAGCAAGGCTCTTCGAATACATATACATAACAGTCACCGCTGCCTCTATGTGCCTCGCAATGTGTCCCCTCATGCAATAAGTGTGATAGGAAAATAAGGGCTGTGAGCTATAGGCATGAATCCAAATATTTAGATATACAAAAAAGGGTAATGAAGAACTGTTATTGTTTTTTCCTGTTATTTCAGGCATTAAAACAGCAGCATGACATGATGTAGGTCTTACCTTGGATTTGGTTTGATTTTGAAAGTGAAGAATTCAAAGGCAGCAAAGGGCATTCGTCCTCTTGAAACAGACATGGAAAAAGAATAGTCTTGACTTAAAAAAGGATGCAAAGAATAATGGAATGTTACTGAAAGGATCCGATTTTATGGATGTGTGTTTTCCTGATAGCATGTTTCAGATTTTAAATTAAGTTCTTACAGCTAGCAAGCAAACAGGAACTATTAATCCAGCCCCAGATAAGGCATTTTTTTCAGTCAAAAAAGTACTGATATATTTTTCATATTTCTCCACAAGAACACATCTTCTGGTACTCATTAGAAGGCCCTTGCCAAGGGGCTTCTAATGCGAGCCACAACGTATGTTTTGTGGAGAAATAAGAAAAATAATATGGGGATATCCCCTCTTATCTGGAGCTATGTATTAACTTATGACAGAAAGTGATTATTAACTCTTGTCATGCTGAATAAATTAAGATGCCATGCCCACTTCTAATTTCTAGCCGATCAGATTACTTGATCCAGGTTTTTGATAGAAATTCACATATATAATGGCAAACAGTGCAGATGCAGATCAGTTGGCTTCTCTGTTTGCTAAGACAGGGTATGTCGTGTTCAGCAAGAGAAGGGTTAAACACGATATTCTGGACTATGAGAATGGATATCAAGAACTGAAATAAAAGAGGAATTTAAAGTTAGCAAATTTATGCTTGCTATCAGTCATCATGTTGAAACAAAATTACCAAGATTAAATATTTCTCTGATTTTAGATTTTGTTTCAGTGTTATTGTATTGTAATTTTGATCAGTTTGATGACCTTTAATTGATGCCAAGATTACTTTAGTTTATTTCATTCAAAGTCAGTATTAAAGAGCACTTCTAAATAGAAAACAACCTTATGTCATAAGTAGACCAAAATCAGCTTGTGCACCCACAGTCCAATTGGGGTTTATGTTGTTTGTTAACAGTGTTTAAGATAAATGAGCATTATGTTAACAACTAGTGTAGGCACAAATCAGACTGCACAGATGTGCATATTGATCTGAGTCTATGTGACTGATCGTGTGTGCCATAACCTTGGCTCTAAATTGGAAAGACACAAGCAGTAACTGCTAAGGTATAATTTCCATTTTATAAGTCAAAACAGTTTGTAGTATTAAATTCAATGAAATCATACTGAGAAATCTTTTGTGAGTGCCCTACAGATGGGTCACAGAAGTAGACAAGGTTTAACCACCATCCATCTGCCTGTGCTTAGTAATACAACCCCCTACCCCACCGACCCCCCCCCCCCCCCCACACCACATCTTCACAAACTGTGTTTGTGCAGGGTGGGGGGATACTATTTTCGTATACGTCCGTCCATAACATTTTGGTTTCTGCTTCTTATTTTACTAGATAATTTAAGGAATCTTTTCATATTTTGCATAAATCTTGATATTGATAAGATGTTGCTATTACACAAAAATAAGGGCATATGGATGAATTCCTGCATTAATTTCCCTTTGTAATTCTCGGAAAGGCGTTTTGGTTACTGCTTCTTATCTTGCTTAAGAATTTCAAGAATCTTTTCATATTTTGCATAAACATTGACATTGGTGTGTTGCTGCTGTTAGACAAAAGAAAAAGCACCTAGGGTTAAAATCTTTAGAGTTATTCCTCTTTGCAATTCTTGAAAAGCTGTTTTATTCTATTCTATTGTTTCTGCTTCTTATCTTGCTAAATGATTTCAGGTGTCTTTTCATATTTTGCATGAACATTGATGATGATAAGGCGTTGCTGACAAACAGATATAAGGGCCTAGGGTTTAATTCCTACAGAGTTATTTCCCTTTGTAACTCTTGAAATGGCATTTTGGTTTCTGCTTCTTATCTTGCTAAATATTTACAGGGTTTTTATGCCCCGCCTGCCGAAGGCAGGAGTAGGGCATATAGCATTTCGCCGTGATGTTACGTCCGTACGTGCGTATGAGCGTACGTCATGTTCGTTACCAGGTTCAAGTTTACCTGCAAGTTTAGGTGCAGTTTTACATCCGCGTTTCTCTTGCAGCTTATAACTTTCATTCCTTTTGGGCTAGAAAGTTGAAACTTGGTATGAGACTTACCTAGAGCAAGCCCTTTCAACGCATGGTACCATTGCCCCAGGGTCCTGCCCCTGGGCGGGGCTATGGGTCAAAATATATAACAGGTCACCAAGAATACATACAAAAATGTGACTAAAATATCACTATGATATCATTGGTGAGCTGAAGAGTTAAAATTTAGCATAATAATTACACAGAGGAAAGGATACTGGATCAGGGTGGGGCTACTGGGTGGGCCAAAGACAGTTTCAAGTTTACCTGCAAGTTTAGGTGCAATTTTACATCAGTGTTTCTTTTGCAGCTTATAACGTTCATACCTTTTGGGCTAGAAAGTTGAAACTTGGTATGATACTTGCCTACAGCAAGGACTTTCAATGCATGGTACCACTTCCCCAGGGTCATGCTACTGGGCGGAGCTAGGGGTCAAAATATATAACAGGTCACCAAGAAAAAATACAAAAATGAGACAAAAATTTTATCACTATGGTATCATTGGTGAGGCTGAAGAGTTATAATTTAGCACAAAAATTACATAGAGGAAAGCTGTTTAGTTGTTGATGAAAAGGCAAGCTATAGGCCCCTGATTCTGGATCGGGCTGGGGCTATTGGGTGGGGCCAAAGAAAATGTAAAAGTATTAAATATGTAATATCTCGAAAACTGTTCAGATCCCAACCCCTAAACCTATGTATTGTTGTTCCTTATGATGAGATGCATTCATTGTCACATACGTTGCGACCCCTGGGATCATGCCTCACCCTGCTCTGCCCCTTTCATTTCATCAAAAGCCAAATATCTCATAACTATTCAGATCCCCACCCCTAAACCATATATATTATTTTGCATTATGATAATATGTATTCAATGACACATACCTTGTGTCCCTCAGGGGTCACATTGTTTCAACTTAATTTTTTGCAAAATGCCTGCGTGTGGATGAGGGTGGCCTGGGCGAGGGCATCCACGTCATCTTGCATCACATTTTGCATAAACTTTGATATTGCTGAGTTGTTGCTGTTAGACAAAAATAAGTGCCTAGGGGTTTATTCCTGTTGAGTTCTTGTCGAGCGTAGTCAGTTTACCTAACACACTTTTACTGGGCAGGCTTAGTCCTCTAAGCGGTTAACCAGTATTGTGAACATTCTTTCGCCAGAAACTGACAACTGCCCTTCTTGAATCAGGGAAGGGAGAATGATCGTAGAAAATATTTCATGATCAAATCTCCACAAAAGAATGTTGCCGACCTCGGCCGGGGTCGAACCCGCGACCTGGTCTCTAGTCGGACGCGCATCCAACTGAGCCACCGAGGCAGGCGTGACTGTTGTAGATCTGACTGCTGCTCCACTGTTCCTATAGGAGTCTGATCGTGATCTGCACTGTCTAGTGTAAACTACTTTATTTGCATCTTTTGGACATATTGTTTATTGTAGAACCAAACTTCATATTTATCGATATTAAATGACAGCATTTTTTTCGGGTGTACGGATATTTACTCGTAGGATTCAGAATCAGAATTTTTACTGGTGACACGTCTAATAACATTCATTCACCAGGACTACTGATATGGGAAGTTAGTCCCCCTACCTCTCACCTTGGACCCAATATATACATTATTAGGTCTGAGCTCTCACCAGAGAGGTAAACCTAGCCACACCAACCTCTGCACCTTCAATAGAGGTTATAATTGAATCTGGAAGGGCATTCAAATCTCTGATTGTTTGAGGGAAGAATGAGCCCTTGTAAATTTCAGTTCTTGCAGCGGGGGTCTGAAAGGCAATGAGTGATGATTTCTACTGTGCCTAATTTGGGGAATGATATCTGTTGGAATGCTGGCAGCACTCTTTAGACCTTTGTACAAAAGAATCAGTCTACTGTCTCTCCTCCTGAGAGACTCCCATTTCAGTTTTTCCAGCATTCCAGTCATACTCCCAGTTTCAAAGCTGTAATTGCTAATAATAAACCTAGGATTCTTGACTTCTCTCGCCTTCCATCACGCACATACAGTCAGAACCAAACTCCAAAATTAATAATATATCGTTTAAACGTTGAAAATCGTGTTCCATTACGAAGTAGATATAAAATTGAAGAAATTCAGCTGAAATTCCGAGTAAATGATCTGGACGTACGGTTAATGGTACGTACGAATTTAACGCTCACAATAAAACTTCAACACGTTTTTTCCCTTTATCTTTGAAAAACCCATTCGGTAATTATGAGAAAAAAAAACGCTCATTAGTGTGGATTAAATACAGAATTAATTACGAGCGTATTAAATCAACATTAAAAGTATTCCGCGATAATAAGATATCAAGATAGATTGAAATCGATCGTTTTGTTCCGGATTCTTCCGTATTGAACCGTAGGGTCACGGAAAGTCCCGATTCACTGAAAGTAGTCCGGTTACATGAGGAAACAGAACACGGAGCCGTTTCTGTAATCGGTACATATCACACGGTTCGAAAATACCCGGTTAACTGAGGGATGATCTGCAACCATAAATCTCATAGATCTAACAAATACGTAAACACACAACTTGCATCAGTCGTAATATAAAGTAGATTAAAAAAAAGTACTTGATAAAGTCATACATGAAAATCAGAAAGGGTTCATAGCGGGTAGGTTTTTAAGAGAAAATGTAAGACTTATTTATGATGTACTTTTTGAATCTAAAAAACAAAATATACCCGGCCTGCTACTTTCCATAGACTTTGAGAAAGCATTTGGTACTGTCTCTTGGAAGTTCATTTCGAAAGTTTTAGATTATTTTAATTTTGGAAGGTCTATTAAAACCTGGATTAGTCTATTTCAATATGACTTTTATGTTAGTGTCTGGGTTCTGCTTACTGCTGACTATCTGCCACGGGTATATTGAAACAGACTCTGGATAAAGAGGCGCACCGTGAATTTATAGCTATAGAAGACAGTATACTTTAGAACGTATATTGATATTACAGCTTGTTTTCTGCTGTCCTGTTAAGGATTCTTTTCCCCTTTTTTTTAGTTTGACTATCGTGGTCTCGATACAGCAATAGTTTCACTATTATCAGTCTTAGTGGTAACTACACACCAGTTGAGATAGGCAGAAAACAATCTTCTGTATTTTCACGTGTTACATGAATCTGAACAATATTCCAACAGCCGTGTTTACCAACTTTTCTCAACAACCCCCTCTCTCTTTCTAAACTTTTTCTCTTTTACTAATCTTTTAAAGAGATAGGTTTTGAATTTGTCATTTCAAATGATAACGTATTTAAAATAGTTGTATGCTATATATATTTGTCAGTATATATGTATTTATGATATCTAAACACATGCTCAGTCTAAATAAAAAAAATACGTAAACACATACCATATAAAGCACTTATGTCTTAAGTGCACTTTCACAGCTGACGAAACGGCGGAATATCTACTGATAACCAAATTACCACACTCCGTGTCAACACCGTTACGGTTTCTTGCTGGGTTCATGCTTCACGTAACTTAACTGAGAGTTTAAATTCACACAACGCTTCGAAAGAGGTGCCCACCTACCGCACGACGTCGTACCAAAGTCGCAATGACGGTCACTGCTGGGTACCAATGACAGTGTAGATATTCATACAAAGCTTTATCACTGGTAAATGGTACTACCTTCGTATCACTTAGGGGCACTTGATAAAACGGGTAGGCTTTCCGCCATCATTTTAAAGGGAAAAAGCTTTTGTGAATTCCTGTTACTTCTGAATACCAAGCCCATTCTACTCTGAAAGGACAAAAATGCTTCACCTCAAAGTAAATTATTTCCTTATAGAGTACAACGGCTTAATGGAAGGCGGGCCAATACAATTTGACAGAATTCGCTCTGAAAGTTTATTCATGCACAGTAAGTATACTAAGGTTAGATTTTTTCATCTACCGTATTTACATTAAGTATTGGGACACATTATCTACTTCCCAAACTTGTCCTAAAATTTAAAATTGTCAATTCTACTTCTCGATGATATCTCCCCAATATTGCTGTATATACGGCAAGCAGTGTAGCCCCATATCACACACCGCTTGGACTACGCTGTTTGCTCAGATCTGTCCCAATACGTAGGGTTAATACGGTAATATGTCGTCTTTATACCATACTTATTGCCTTACAATTACACAGTAATTTTCACAGATTAACAGTGAATCAAACAAATGAAACAAACATGAAATAAGATAGTATACGCCTAGTAAGCATTCTACATAAATCTACAACGGGCCGTTATCGGCCCGTCAGCTACCCTTACGGACAGATAACGGCCCGCTGTAATTTATAAAGAATGTTAGGCTGTTATGTGAAAAATGGTTTTAACACTTGCTGCAGCATATATGTGAGCGTTCTAAACTCTATTGTAAGTGATTAAATATTCAGGATAACACTGCTCGGCTTGGTACACAACAAACTCTCTAAATAGTCTCCCCGACTGTCCCACGACGGAATCGAAGCTTCCATGCGATTTGTGTTTGCAAGCATCACTCAGACACTGCATGTTTGCGCAGGGAGGCCGCCTGTACTTTGGTGGGTTGTGGGCGGTGCAGAGATAGCTTTCGCCAAGAGTCATACGCATCAGAAACATCCTTCGTTTGTCTCTCGACCGATTATCTTTTGTATCTTTAAATAAAACGACACATAACATTACGAAAACATACTAATCAAATATATTGAGAATTTTAAAACAAAAAATGAAAACTTTCCTAGTTGTCAACCCGATCATTGTTGATGGCTATGCTTCACTCTTTAATTGCACGACTGCGGTTCTGGCCTCAGACTCAACGACGGCCTCTTCGTACAACTTTAACCAGGTTTTCATTTACTCTGGCATACAGTAGAATTAGCCATGAGTCCTCGTCTTTGTTTATTAAAGTGATTAATTTGATTTTTATGTTTTTGCTTCGATGCATTGACTGATTTGTGAGTCTTTATGCGAACCGATTTTTTATGTATTTCTGTATTAAGAGTATCATCGGGACCCAGGGTGAAGTTGGCTAGCTGTAAAAGTGCTTTAAAACCCCGGTGGTTTACTCTACTGACCGTTCTAAGGAGGTGGTTCCGGTGTTAGTCCTTCTCTTTGTTGGTCTGTGGTTTATTCTATGAGGCGATATGTCTTACACTGTGTCATTTTGTTCTTGTGTTTTTCAGTCCTTTTAGCATTGCGATTACCTCGCTTGGGGAAGAAAGAGCTAATTCTAGTGCTTTTCGTGCGTTTGTTTGATTTGTGCTTGTTTGGATTTGTTGGTTTCCTCGTCCACTTGGTGTCCGGCAAGGGCTGCGGTTTGTAATTGTGGCGCTCCCTGGACTTTACTCTTACCTTTCTCAGATGGAAAATCCTGGTAAGTTTCATATTTCTGCTCAAAATATAGATTGTAGGACACAATCTACGTTTTTGAGAAGTAATAAGAAAATTAATGTATACCCCTGTAAGCCTCAGTTTTACTATATAAAAGTGGGGGTTAACGGTGGTCAAACCAATATAGGCTTGTTTTCGTGATGAAACAAATGAACAATTGCAGACGCCATAAGGCGCAATATGAAATTTTTTAAGCACATTTATGTGTTCCAGTGTGTTCAGGACTGTCAATATCGGTAACCCGAGGCTGAGAAATGTATTGCTGGATGAAGAAGATCATGAAAAGATTGCGTCAATCAATAGGTATGTTCATTTTGCATAATATCACAGAATGTGCATTTGTCAGGAAGAGCTGCTGTACTGTGCAATCATTACATAATCTTAGGACGCGACACCTGGTAAAATATTCCAGTTGATCAGTCAAATGATATATGATACGCAAAGTTTTCAGGCACTCGTTTGCTTGCTGAGTACATCACTTGTAGCTACATCAGTAAAAATGTAATGTGTGAAACAGTCGACCCTCGTTATCTCGGAGTCCAATGGGCTCTCTGAAATACTTTGAGATATCCGTACTTCGACATATCAGATTTGCAGAATTGAGGAAAACAATAAATCGAACAATTACATTTAACAAATCAATATGTAATTTGACTCCTGAAGTTTGTGATTTACTGAAATATTGTGGAAGAGAACTTTCTCTTCTTTCCCATAATATTTTGTTACTTCTTGTTAGATTTCCGTTAAAACAGGGACCAAATTTTCACCTCGAGATAAGCGATTATTCAAGACAAGAGGCCAATGGACCACGGGTCGCTCACCTGAGTGACATAGCCACTGCGGATATGCAGATGTTATGCAACATTTTTCCAATTCTAGCAATGCAACTAATGAAAAGATCTTCATTTAAGCAGTTATTAATTTTGAAGAAGAATATTATATATGGCATGACAGTCAATGGAGCGTGATCATTTGAACAAACTCTCAATCACATTTCAACAGTAGGATCATGACAGCACAGTGGCAGGGAAATGTAATAAACATAAAGAAGATGGCAGACATCTTGGATTTCCAATCAGAATGATTTTAGCTACTGTTGATCTACAAGTCAACTCGATACTTCCAATGAACTTTGAGTCAATTGTCCTTTCGGTTCAGGAGAAAAAGTTCAAAACAGATTTTCAAGATGGCCGCCATGGCCGCAATTTGGGATTTCCTAACGCAACATTTTGAGCTAGTTTTGATCTACAAGTCACCCCGATGCTTCCTACCAAGTTTCTAGTCAATTTGCCTTTCAGTTCAGAAGAAGGGAAAAAATAGATTTTCAAGACGGCCACCATCCTGGATTTCCAATTAGAACGACTTCAGCTATTTTTAGATCTAAAAGTCATCCCGATGCTTCCTACCAATTTTCAAATCAACTGGCCCTTTGGTTCAGGAAAAGAAGCGAAATAAAAAAGAGTTTCAAGATGCCGCCATGACAGCCATCTTGGACTTCCGACTTTAGATCTACAAGTCACCTGAATGCTTCCTACAAGTTTCGAGTCAAATGGGCTTTCAGTTCAGGAGAAGAAGCAAAAAATAGATTTTCAAGATGGCTATCATGGCGGCCATCTTAGATTTCTGACAGGGACGATTTTAGCTTTTTTTGATCTACAAGTCACCCTGATGGTTCCTACCTAGTTTAAAGTCAATAATCATTTTGTGTTCAGGAGAAGAAGTGATAAGTAGATTTTCAAAATGGCCGCCATGGCGGCCATCTTGGATTTCCGATCGGAACGATTTTTTTGGGGATTTGACCCTTTCAGCCATGTAGACCAAGACAGGTACTTTTGCAAAAAATGTTGATCCAGCCGTCTCATCAGGATCTACACTGTTTGCCATTCTGTTCCTAATTTACAACTGTCACCCTTTTGACAACAATGATTATATGGCCAAATGCAGAGATGAAAAATAGAATAGAAGGCAATGTTCAGGAATCGATACAATTATCCCACACCTCCGATCAGAGACATCAAAGGTAAAGAAACACAAACACAAAATAACTGGACCTAATAGAAACATCACTAACAGAAAGCCAAACGGACAGTTACTTTCCCACAAAGTGGCCAAATGGCTATCCAAAACTAAAAAAAAATGTAATCGACACACACATTCAAAGACGACCTATAACAAAAAAACAAAAAAAAAAAAACAAAAAAAAACACGACAGAAGAACCGCCTTGGAACGGTCAGTGATAAGTATTTCACTGGGGGGGGGGGGGGGGGGGGGGGGGTTAGGGGGGTGTTAATCGATTTTACGTGGCCACAATCCTCGCCCTTACTTCTGCCGCGGTTTATTTCGGAAGTCTATTTCGGAAACTCGGGGTTGAAAGAGTTTATACGTCCAGAGCCGGACTGATAGTATTTAGTTCCAAAACAATGCCACTGGGAGTTCTGATTTCAGGAGTTACTAATATTTAATTGTATCAAGAGAACTTCAGCAGGATGTGGTCACTACTTCGACATATTGTACTGCACCGTTTGTTTTGAAATACCGTAATGTTTCTTAGGCATGAGTAAACACGATACTGGGTCTGATCAGGTTTTATACTTTTTGACATTCTTTCCAGTATGTTTTTACACAGATCAACAGGTAGAAAAGAAGATTTTTTTTTCGAATTTATATCCCTCGTAAACTTTGTTTGTGGGGGCGGGGTGGGGTGGGGGGTGGGTATACTGTTTTGACGTTGTCAATCCGTCCGTCTGTGTGTCTGTCCGTGTGTCCGTCCGCGACGCTGTTTTTTTCCTGATATTTTGAAAACGCAGTGATGGATATTCATCAATTTCTGCAGACGCAGTGATATCAATAAGATGTACCTACATAAGAGAAAGTAAGGGCTAGGGCCAATTCTCTTGGAGTTATTGCCCTTTGTAAAAGTTTTTCTTAATGCAGAAAAAAAGGCAGAAAAATGTTTCTGTGCATACTATCTCTTTAACCAATGGCTGGAATTTGACCACACTAGCACAGCTACATTATCAGGATGAGGGGGAAAAGTGATTAGATTTTGGTGACCTTAACTTTATTTTCAAGGTCATTACATTATAAATACTCAAAAAGGAGCCTAAAGGATCCTTGTTAATGAAGTAAAATGTTTGTGTGCACAATGGCTGGAATTTGCCCGAACTAGCACAGATACATCATTAGGATAGGGCAAAGAAGTGATTAGACTTTGGTAGCCTTGACCTTATTTTCAAGGTCACTACACTATAAATACTCAAAAAAGTGAGCTTGTTAATGCAGTAAAACGTTTGTGTGCACATTATCTCTTTAACCAATGTATGCAATTTGACCAAACTAGCACAGATACATCATCAATATAACGTAAAGAAGTGATTAGATTTTGGTGGCCTTGACCTTACTTTCAAGGTCACTACATTATAAATACTCAAAAAGGAGCCTAAAGGAGCATTTTTAATTAAGTAAAAGGTTTGTGTGCACAATATCTCTTTAAACAATAACTAGAATTTGACCAAATTAGCATAGATACATTATAAGGATAGGGCAAAGAAGTGATAGGATTTTAGTGACCTTGACCTTATTTCCAAGGTCACTACACTATAAATACTCAAAAAAGCGAGCCTTGTTAATGCAGTAAAAAGTTTGTGTGCACATTATCTCTTTAACCAATAGATAGAATTTAAGCAAACTAGCACAGATACATCATCAGGATAGCGGAAAGAAGTGATTAGATTTTGGTGACCTGACCTAATTTTCAAGGTCAGCACATCATAAATACTCAAAAACAAGCAAAGTTAACGAAGTAAAAAGTTTGTGTGCACAATATCTCGTTAACCAATGGCTGGAAATAGAGCGAACTAGCATAGCTACAACATAAAATTTCCATGAAGCGATTAGATTTTGGTGACCTTGACCTTATTCTCAAGGTCATTACAAAGTAGTAAAAAAGTTTGTGGGCACATTATCTCTATAACAAACGGCTGGAATTTAACCAAACTAGCACAGATACATCATCAGGGTGGGGGAAAGAAGTGAATAGATTTTGATGACCTTGCCCTTATTTTCAAGGTCACTACATACTAAATATACAAAAAAAAAATTGTTAATGCAGTTAAAAGTTTGTGTGCACACTATCTTTTTAACCAACGGCTGATTTTGTTAGATTTTGGTGACCTTGACTTTATTTTCAAGGTCACGCCGGCACTTTGAAACTGTTTTGTAAGAAAAAGGTTTTATGCTTTGTGCGTGGGGTATCGAAAAGGCGCTGCTTATTGACAATTTTCATTTGTCCTGTCCGTTATTGTTATTTTGGAGGACTCCGCATAGCCTCCTCACCTCGTTGGGGAGAAGGGCGCTGGGTACTTTGCTGTTTTTGGTCCTCCTGTTAGCCTGGGGAAAATTGTGTGTTTGGTCCTCCTATTAGCCTGGGTAAAATTGTGCGTTCTTTGTTTCCAAAGGCAACCCTTTTTTACTTTTCTTAAAGCCCTGATGTAGTAAAAGGATACTTTGTATGATGCAGGCTGTTTCATACATATTAGTACCAGTGCTTGCTTAGTTGATTAATAATAGCTATTATTAGATGCCAGACAGGAACATATTTCTTTCGTCACCAAAGCTAGATTTTATTATCATCAGTACAAAGTGGTTCGATCAAATGACTTTAGAAACCGAACAATTATGTGTAGGAATAGTTTATATCTATTTTTTACATTTAAATGCCCAAAGCGTTTGTAAAATAGGAGCCATATTAATTTAAAATTCAGCTAATGAGGGACTGCACTGAACCCGTTTGAAGTCGCTCGATACTTGATCGTAGTGCAGTTAATATTTTCTCGTCCTTCAAAATTATTAACCCATTGTATAGTCTAGAGACCTCTTAAAGGGTAATTAGCAAACAGTGCAGACCCAGATCAGACCCCGCAGAACGCGGCGTCTGATCAGGGTCTCAACTGTTTGCAAATAGTTTAGCCGTTTTTCTCTTGGAATATATAAATCACATTTGCTGGCGTGCCTGAATTTGAAAGTGGACTCTTCAAATACATGATGTTGATGAGTTTATTCAATCTATAATGGGTTAAGCTCTTTTGGTTTAAGGTGAATATGGATTATGGATCAACCATGGACTTAGTACTGCATCACGAAAACATATCTATATCATTTTGACCCTCTTACACCCCACTTTCTTATAGTAAACTGGGGCTTTACAGGGTTATACATTATTTTTAGTATTTCTGCTCAAAAACAAAGATCGTTGGTACTCGTTAGAACGGTTCTAACGCCAAGGCGGTTCTAACGAGTACCCACAATCTATGTTTTGAGCAGAAATATGAAAAATATCAGATTTTTTATCTGAAAACTTTCAGGTTTTGGTGGTGAAATTTTCAATATATATATGAATAGGCGTGTTTTCGTAATGGTGCACATTTCATTACTGTTCGTTAACAGACTCTACGGTCAATGTAAACTAGCCTGTTGTCATCGTTCATTTGACATTTTGCTTCCAAATGAGCTGCCTTTCTTGAATAATTATGTTAGTAGCGTTGACATAATGCCCGTTGAATAAGATTACCCGAGGGTATTTACTATCAGCGTAGTACTCAGTACTTTGATACTCGTACCACAACTGCATTGCTGACACGAGAACTTCGGTACTAAGGGGAAGTTAATCATAGATAATGTCATGTATGAAATATCCTGTATGTTACTAACACTTAGATGATATTTCATTTAAGAAGATTTATACGTCATTTGGTTACTCGCCCTCTTTGTATCATTGGTATGATCTATGATTGTGGCTCTTCCTGGACATTTCATTACGAAAACATGCCTATTCAAATATAACAAAAATTTTACCACCAAAAAATGAAAATTTTCAGAATAAAATTCTGATATTTTTCATTTTTCTGCTCAAAACATAGATTGTTGGTACTCGTTAGAACCACCTCACCGAGGCGGTTCTCACGAGTACCCACAATCTATGTTTTTGAGCAGAAATAAGAAAAATAATGTATACCCCTGTAAACACTAGTTTTACTATATAAAAGTTTAATGGGGTCAAAATTACATAGGCGTATTTTCGTGATGTTCCAAGCTATGTTTTGGCTGCGTATGGTTTGACAGCGGTGCTCGGTGTATTAAACAGTCCGACACCTTCACCTCATCAGTTTGCTTTTGGTGCGTCGAAGATATAACTTACTACAGAAATGTCTGTGTGTTCATGTTAAGAAATCTGACACGTTATATTTATATGTTCTACCTTACGTGATACTGTGCAAAGAAGAAAATATGTGCACAATGTCTAGAAAATACATTTTTTTATCCAGCCATAGCTCATTTCGAAGGATTCAAGAATATTTTTTACATCCGGCAGAAAATTGTTTTGGTCTATTTGTAACGTTATTTTTGCGTACATCAATAAATTATAGGTAATTATGGACATATTTCGGTTGCATGTTAATAATAGCAAATTCCAAAACACATAGCCATCAATTAATTATAAACATGTTACTATTTATATAGGGGAATATGTACAGATTATTCATCTTTATCCAATCGGTAATAAAACAAAACAGAAATATAACTGACACGTATATGTCCGTGACAAGCATTTTCTACAGCGATCCAAAGGTTACTTAAGCATTTTAATTCATTAAATACTTATGAGGCTATATATAAAAATGATACAATACCTGCATATTGGTCTGCTTTAGTGGGGCTTTCTGCTCCATATATACCAGCCCCATACATGGCGTTATGGCTGCCAAGTCTACAATCCAGGCCCGTGTCACATATAACATCCACTACGTCTTTTGTGGTCCCATGAAAGAAGAAGTGTTCGTTTACCTCGGAACAAAGTTCATCCCTGAAAACGTGACATGTCTCGAAACCTTCTGTAACGGCACTCCCGATGCTTCCCGGTAACTTTCCAATGGACGTGCATTTCGTTTTTCTCATCTTGCACATATTTACAAACACGTGTTTCCTGTGATGCAAATACTTATCAAATAGCTGCATGTTTTCAACTCTTTGGACTTTGGTGACCTGCATCTTATGGTAACTGAGTCTATCAAGTCCTTTTGCATCATTTCCCTGGCCAACTTTACTACTCTCCCAAGTTGTATTTATAACTTTTATTATGGCTTTATACACCGGATCACTATCCTTTAACTCGACCTTGATAAAATTTTTTGTCATTGTTTTTAATGCAGTCAGAGCAGAACGTATCGGCGAACCTGGCTTAAAGTTCTCCCAGTACTCCGGGATTTCAGGTTCATGCTCAAAAGCCATATGCTTGGCAAAATCCTCAGGCTTCGATTTCAGCTCTCGTCGCCGCGATTTCCTCCTTTGAAATGTCATGTCATTTTCTTTGCCCTCGTCTAGAAGTACCTTCAATATTTCTGCGTTGGCCTCTATTACCGATTTTTCCTCACCCTTTATAACATAGCTACCTGGTCCTGTGAGCCAAAGAAATAATAGTAATAATAATAATAATAATAATTATTACTATAATTATTATTATTATAGGAATAATAAGAATAAAAACAAACAAAAACACAATGATATTTTTACTGTAAGATTAGATTTATAAATTAAACAAAGTCACTCTTGAACAGAACAATATATATACTATGTACACTATGCGATCGCTTCGAAGAAAACTAAGAACTACGAAAAAAAGGGTAAGAGAAAAGTCCAGGGAGTGCCACAATCACAGACCGCAGCCCTTCACAGACCCCTAGAGGAAGAGGAAACCGACAAATCCAAACAAGCACAAATCGAACAAACGTACGAAAAGCACTAAGATTAGCTCTCTCTTCTCCAAGCGAGGTAATCGCAATGCTAAAAGGACTGAAAAACACAAGAACAAAATGACATATGGAAAGACATACAACAAATCGCCTCGTAGAATAAACCACAAAGCAACAAAGAGTAAGACTAACACCGGGACCACCGCCTAAGAACGGTCAGTAGAGTAAACCACCGGGGGGTTTAAAGCACTTTTACAGCTAGCTAACTTCACCCTGGGTCCCGATGCTACTCTTAATACAGAAACACATAAATATTCGGTTCGCATAAAGGCTCCCAACTCAGTCAATGCATCAAAGCGAAACCACAAAAATCAAATTAATCACTATAATAAACAAAGACGAGTACTCATGGCTAATTCTACTGTATGCCAGAGTAAATGAAAACCAATAGTTGACCCACGGCGGGCCAAGCCAAAGACATATCGTCAAGCCCCAACCCACTGGTTAAAGTTTTACGAAGAGGCTGTCATTGGGTCTGAGGCCCAAACCGCCGTCGTGCAATTAAAGAGTGAAGCATAGCCATCAACAATGATTTGGTTTACAACTAGGCATGCAGTCTGCCGCATAATATCCAGTCTATAGCCAATTCTGCCGCATAATATCCAGTCTATAGCCAATTCTTTTATAACGGTTAATAAGTTTTCTGAATTGCTCCGAAAAGTTAGATTTACCTACAATTTTTCTAAATCTGTACACTAAGTCACCGTAAAATTCTGGTTCCGATATACCTTGTTGCAGAAGTGCTTTCAGACTGACGCTATATTTTTTCTAACAAGACACTGTGTCTGCGATAAAATTTCGAAAACGCCTTACGAAGTTTAAAATAACGATAGCCCTGCCTAAGAAGTTTGGCAGTAAGGGCTTTATTTGGTGGAAACCGTACCATTAGAAATACATAGATTCAAATCCAAAAAAGGTGCCTCGGTATCGGAAGAATTTGCTCTATTTAATTGGAGCTCTGTAGGGTATATCCGGTCCACCATTTGGTCAAAGTATATATTGTCAATATTTAATAAATCATCAAGGTATCTTGTTGAATTGAAAGCCTCAATAATGTCAGCCTGATTTTCACGTGAGAGAGACTTCATGAAATCTGTCTCATAACAAAAAAGAAACAAATATGCAACAAGAGGAACACAATTAGTTCCCATCGGAATACCAATAGTTTGCCTATAAAGTTTAGTTCCAAATCTAATAAAAATATTATCCAAAAGATAAACAAGGGCATCACAGACTTTTTGACACGACCATAAATTATGATTATTATATACATCAGAAGTGAAAAAAGCACATTCTTTGTTGCAGGCCAAATATTGGGTATTCTCCCAAATAAACGTTCGGTTATTTAAATCAATAAGTTTATCTTTTATAAGATGATGAGGTAACGTAGTATACAGTGTAGAAAAATCATATGGAGACAATTTAGAAGCCTGAAAGTTTTTAGATTTAAATTTATTGAGAACATCATTAGAACTTTTAATTGACCAAAAATAGTTAATTCCGTCCCTTTCGTAAACAGTATCATAGTATCTAATCCAATGTTTTTTAACAGCAGTAAGGCATGAAGTTAGCAGTTTGGACAAATTAGTAGTCGTACATGAACTAGAATGAGCAATAAAACGTGCTTTATAAGGTCGTTTATGAAGTTTCGGTAACCAATATAACGTAGGAAGTCTGTCTTGCTTTTCTTTACTGCAAACTTAGCAGTAATATCTATAGAATGGGTATTATCAATAGATCTCTCGTCAGTAGAAATCCGTTCATATGTTTTGGTACTACCAAGTTCTTGTATTAGAGTATTGATATAATAAAGTCGTCACACAACAACATTATTAGCAGCTTTATCAGCTGGAGCCAAAACATACTTCCTATGAAATTCTTGGATACCTTGTTTCAAATATCAAAAAGATAATTTAGGCTTAGGAGGGAGAAGATCAAGGTTATTAGAGTAAAATAACACACGTTCATCAATGATCTTAAAAATCTTTAATTTCCAATTAAGCCATATTTTATATGTTCATCGATACTTGCCACACAATATCTGTATCATCTATACTATTTAACGGGAAGACGTTTACGGTCACCTCAATGCATTTAATATCAGATGCATTTAAGCCATTTACCCTTAGTGTCCCTTAAAAGAAGCGAAAAGATAAAACGAAAAAGCAACAACGAATATTGTACTAAAACATCAAATAGTATGGTTTTCAAGTCTTGCAACAGAATTTAGAAAATCAACGTGTATTTCTGTAAGATGATGACCACAGGGATGTCCGGCCTCCGCCAATACAGATGTTGTACATGTCATGGTAGTACTCAAAATATTGCCGTCATACATTTGCCAACTAAGTCATTAAACATCAAGATGCAGACACGGCAATACGTAGCAAATGTTCTAAGAAGGTCCTTGGAAACAATAGGAGGAATCAAAAAAGCACTGTTCTGAGAATGACTTAATTTAAACAGCCGTTACTTTTTATATATTTTGTAAATATTTAATACCTCATACATAAGTCGATTGCACCAGTATTAAACATGCCATGTTTCCAAACAGTTTATTTGAAAGGAGTAGAACTTCAATACACAAGGATGTTTCGTAAACACCGATATAAAATAACTGAGTTTATTAAAACCATGACACAGTCAAACATAACTCAGAACAACAGAACAACACATTTGAGTTTTCATTTTGCCAGTAATACTTATATAAAGTCCAAATACTGGTACCTAAAACGATAGGAAGAGCTTCTTACACAAACGTTATACTACAAATATTGTATTTTGATGACCTTCTTGATAGTGGATAAGTTTGTTAAGAGATCTGTTCCAGTGTTCTTAAAGACTGCCTGACTATCTTAATATGCCGGTTTCAGATGTGTACTGTGTAAGTTGACACGTACAGAGTTCCAACATGAGTCCTTGACGAGCATAGAAGAATATAATTGCGTAATCTTCATATCCCAGTACACCGTTACAAAAGCAGTTAAGTTAGAAAGCTGCACCTTTGTCAAAAATTGTTTTCTCACACACGTTTATTCTAACATGTGACTGACAGCAGACAACCAGCTCATGTAAACCCGCAACTGGTTTCAATGTTGCATTATGCCAGGTGATAAATATTATTAAATGAAAACCTACTTGCAGCCGGAAAAGACATCACATTCCACCTCTTCAATATGTCTCGTATAGACTTTTTGCATCCGTCTGATATCCTCCATCTTTTCTCCAAAATCTTCTGATAAAGGAATTTTTGCTTTAGTTGTTTGACTAACTCATTACGCCCTCTTTCACAAATAGCCTTGTCTTTTGAGAAAACCTTAATTTTGAACTTTACAGCTGGCTCATCACGCCTCTTGTCACTAGCCGATTTTGTCCGTTCGCCTGCAATGAAAACAGAGAAATTAGTGTTCGGTAGTTCACGTATATCCCTGGCGGCAAGTTAGGTGTTGTCAGCAAGGTACATTCACTCTACGCACAGTTTAAAATAAGAGGGGATACTAACATAATATATTTCGTATTTCTCCATGAATACATATGTTTGGGTACTCATTAGAAGCGCTTCATCAAGAAGCATCTAATGAATAGCACAACATAAGCTTTTGTTGAGAAACAAGAAATATATCAACGGTTTGCCGTTGAAAAAGCGCCTTATCTGC
Source organism: Anodontia alba (assembly GCA_964016985.1). Taxonomy (NCBI): domain Eukaryota; kingdom Metazoa; phylum Mollusca; class Bivalvia; order Lucinida; family Lucinidae; genus Anodontia; species Anodontia alba. The sequence goes on from OZ024826.1 coordinate 15,934,120, forward strand.
AGCTATGTCCTAGAAACAAGTTTGAACAAATCTAGTATCGCTGCAAACGGTACTTATACCGTGTGGTGATCGTAAAATCTCTTATCGTAATTCCTCATAGTGTTGATTTTATCTTCTTTCCATTTCGCATCACTGTGTCAGTCCCGTGTAACTGAAAAGAAAGTTCTGCTAAATGCAAACCTAGTGTAGTATTTTCAAAAATTGATTATGAGCAGATTTTTATCCCTGTCGGTCAGTCTTTAAGCCCTTATTCATGTTTCATTGTAGTGAATGACTGCACTGCGAAGACATATGTATGGTAAAATCCCTGCTAAAACACCCTGCCCCCGGGGTATAAAAATATTAAAAGAACAACAAATGAACTGATTCAATTTGATAAATTTTCTGAATCTGTCACTTGAGAGCTCTTCAAGAAATTTGGCATTGATTAAGCGAGGGATGTTTATAACACACACACAGACAGAGAGAGAGAGAGAGAGAGAGAGAGAGAGAGAGAGAGAGAGAGAGAAACCTGCATAAACAACATTGTGCACACAAGAACTCATAGTCTGAAAATAATAAGGAAGGCAATGATCAGAAATCAATGCAATTACTAACATCCTATAGATAATTTAAGCTACTCAAAATAAAATAGGCAATCTACACCAATGTATGATCACAAAACAGAACACATGGTGAAACAAAAGAAGATATGATGTCAGCCTTGGTCAAACATAAAAAAAGAACAAAAACAACAACGAAACAACAACAACAAAATAATAACAACAACGATAACAACAAACAATGACATTCATTGTATGTAATCATAGAAATCAATTTTTAAACTCCTATGATCCTTAATTAAGTCTTTGGATGCTAACAGTCTCTCCCATTAAAACCCGTCTCAAAGGCCCGCTGCTTCTCACGGACATTTTCGTGGGAAATTAAAACCTGGTACATCTACGAAACTGCCGGGACTCATCGGAGGTTAAATCACGGCACTTACGCTCCGCTATGCTCCCGCTATCCCCGGCTCCGTAGCATCGTGGGTTTCGAATGACTGGTGCATAACCTATTTATGCCGAGTGGACTTTTTTACCTTAACTCTTTGGACCGGTCCATTTCAATATAGAGTGTCTGGATATTTTGTGTTGTTACCATGTTTTAAAGATGTCCCTGTCCTATGTGCAAACAGTGTAGACCTTGCTCAGACGCTGCAATCCGCGGCGTCTGATCTGGGTCTACAGTGTTTGCCAATGTTTCTTTAAGGGACGCTAGGCATTAAAGGGTCAAACGCATCAGTTATTAAATGCATTGGGGCGACCGTAAACGCCTTTCCGTAAAATAGTATAGACGATACAGATATTGTGTGGCAAATAGAGCACCTGGGTTCGTTTATAAGTATTACAGCTCAATTCATGGCTAGAGGTAGTGAGTATTGTTGCATTTACATTAGCGTGCTTTACGCCAGCAGGGGCGTATGCAACATCGCAAACTGAAGTGTTGCATATGAAGAGACTCAATCAAACCGAGTCGACGGTTTTCGTGATTTTGTGCGTTCTTTGTTTCCAAAGGCAATTCTGATTGATTTTTATGTTACTCTATATAGTTTGTTTTGGGCCGAGTGGCGGCCGTAAAAAGTCTCCACGTACATCATCAAAGTGCAGGTTATATTTAATTTTATTTTGGATCACTGCACCCATCCTGTTTATTTTGAAAATCGAGTACCGCTTAAGCCGGCTCTAGGGGATGTATGCAGCCTCGCAAACTATGTGTTGGATATGAAGAGACTCAATCAAACCGAGTCCGACTTTAGTGATTGTTTACGTTCTTTGTTTCCAAAGGCAATCCTTTTTGACTTTTATTTGACAATCACTTGAGGACAAGTGAGTTAATATTTTACAAAACATAAAAAACATAGTTGCTGTCCCACTCCCTCTTTTATTATAAGACAGGCCAGGCTTTTATCAACCAAAACATCTACATATCTACTACAGCCGGATGTGATTCCTGTTCTCTCAGACCTAGAGTCAGTTAGGTCAGGAATAAAGACAATCTTGCACTATATGCCCAAATCCCTATTTCTAGAGACACCAAAAGAACATATGAGGAACACATAATGACGAAATAAAACGACACAGTTGCAATCGCCTTGGAACGATCAGCAGAAACAATTATTTGGAAGGTAGGGTAGGGTATGGGAATTAAACTAACTTTACTACATCAAAACTTCAAAACTTCGCCCTTAATTATGATGCAGCTCAAACATACAAATATACGTTAAGTTAGCGTAGTGTCCACTACCTCATTAGTGAAATATCGCAAAATATTTCAGAAGATACCCAAGAAAGACCACTGTCATGGAATACAGACCTCTCAGTACACCCGAAGAGGGCTGAATGATTGAACAGAAAATGTAACAATGCTTCATCGAAAACAAAGTGAACAAACTAATAGAAGAGATTATGTTAGCAATACCGCTACAACTGCAGACCAAGCTAATAAACGTCAAAAAGATTGCCTTTAGAAACAAAGAACACACTACAGATTAGAAAATGGGAATCTTGGTTTTAATGAGACTCTTCATAAGCAGTAGTGAAGTTTGCAACGCTGCTTACGCCCTCTAGCGTATAAATGAGCAGAACTCATTCTTTCAAATATACCATAATGGACCCAAATCATCCCAAATGAAATGAAATATAATCTGCACTATGGTAAAGTACGGGTAGACGTTCTACCGCCGCCACACGGAACTAACACCAGCTGCAGTGTAGTAAAATAAACGTCAAAAAATGCCTTTGGAAACAAAGAACACACTACAAATTAGTAAATGGGAGTCTCGATTTATTGAGGCTCTTCATAAGCAGAAATAAAGTTTGCAACACCGCTTATGCCATGCACGAGTAACTTATACATGAGCAGAACTCAATTTTCAAAAAAAAAACACACAATGGGCCCAATGATCAAAAAAAAAAAAAAAAAAAAAAAAAGAAATATAATCTGCACTGTGGTAAAGTACGGGGAGACGTTTTATCGCCGCCATAGGACACTTACACCAGCTGAAGTGTAGTAAAATAAACTTCGAAAAGATTGCCTTTGGAAACAAAGAACACACTACAGATTAGTATATGGTAGTCTCGGTTTTATTGAGACTGTTCATAAGCAGTTATGAAGTTTGCAACACTGCTTACGCACTCTAGCGTATACATGAGCAGAACTCCATTTTTGAATATACCGCAATGGGCCAACTGATTATGAAGGAAACGAAATATAATCTGCATTACCTTCCAAACATATATAGGATGGAGATGCGTAGTATCAAGCCTATAGTATGTCACCAAATATCTACCATACAAATATTGCTTTTATCGACTCCAAATACAGACATACTCGAAAGCACTGATGACATCCAGCTATTGTCATTTAGGCTGAAAAAACATTTTTCAAACTTCCTTTTGTTACCCTGACCGACATTCACCAACGCTTTTGCTTAAATTGGGTCACAGTCCAAAGAAAAAAAAAACAAAAATGAAAACACACACACAAAAATTGGTTGAACATTTAGGACAACAAACTGAACGTCTGAACTGACGCGTAATACCGTTTACAAAGTGAAATTTTGCTTTGCTTAACCTATACTTTTATTAGACGCATGCTGAACTTTGGTTATTTGGTTTTCCCTGTTTTAAAATGCGAAAATCTAATTATGTCGCGAGGGTACAATGGAACATATAGGACCATTACGTTCTTGAGCTACATTGATAAGGCCTTTTTAGCCGAAAGTACCTAGAATGTCCCAGAAAATTTGACAATTGAGTTTCATTTTTTTAAACGTGTGTTCATTACTCGCAAGGGTCATTTAGAATCTATTTATCTTCACTATTGCTGGTGATAGTGTGATGCGGTGGGCGTAATTGTACAGTTTATCTTTCCTGGTCCTTTGTGATTACAAAGCTCATTACGGGAAATTCGAAAAATAAAAGAAAGGCCATCCATATTAGGGCTAATTGGACAACAAAATTAGTCTGTATCAGAACATTAGACACTTAAGTTATTTTCATGTGTTTTGTTGTTCATTGATCTCAAGGGTGATTCCTTTAAGAATCTATTAACATGTTCGTGTACGTGCATAAACATACAAAGACGTTTGTCTTACGTTTCCACATAACATAATTGTCGTTCCTATTATCATTCAACCAATAAATGATGGTTTATTTATTGGTTGAATGATGTAATAGGAACGACAATTATGTTATGTGGAAACATAAGACAAACGTTCGTCTTACGTTTCCACATAACGTAAGTGTCTTTCCTATTATCATTCAACCAATAAATGATCATGGTTTATTTATTGGTTGAATGATGTAATAGGAACGACAATTATGTTATGTGGAAACATAAGACAAACGTCTTTGTATATTTATGCATGTACAATAAAATCAATGCCCTGGTACACAACGTATGTGCCGCATCTCGTGTTTTGTGATATCTCTGATTAGCTTGAACATGGATACACCTATCAGGGCATACTATGTTCAGAAACATATTCTACAGCATCCAGTGTATAAGGAAACGGACAATTTGAAATAACCAAGATAAGCAGATATCCTTGATCACAATTGTGATGACAACTGGATGTTTTATGCCATACTAAACTATATATATAAGAGAGAGAGAGAGAGAGAGAGAGAGAGAGAGAGAGAGAGAGAGATGATTAAGGGGTAATAATGAAAGGCTCTGTGCAATGAAGCGCCGTAGTTCTGAGCTGAATTCCACTTCTAGCGGTATTCGAACCTGGGACCTCGTAATCCGAATTATGGAGCGGTAAACGCTTCTGTAGTTACACTTACTCTATCAAGTATTTCAAAAAAAGGTAAGTGAAAAGTCCAGGGAGTGCCACAATTACAAACAGCAGCCCTTCCCAGACACTAAGAGGAAGAGAGAACCGACAAAACCAAACAAGCGCAAATCGAACAAACCTACGAAAAGCATTAAGATTAGCGCTCTCTCCTCCAAAATCGAAGTAATCACAATGCTAAAAGGACTGAAAAAGACTAGAACAAAATAACACAAGGTAAAACATAAAACAAATCGCCCCTTAGAATAAACCACAAAGCAACAAAGAGTAAGACTAACACTGTGTCCACCACCTTAGAACGGTCAGTATAGTAAACCACCGGGCAATGTGGTTAACCTGTGTTAGGCTGTATGATTACTTCCATGTAATTCTTTAGGCGAGCGCTTACGTATTTAACATTCCTTATTTCTTCTATTGAACTACTGCCATTGAAAAGAATATTAGTTAACAGTTTCATTAGGGGTAACTCTTATCAGCGTTGTTTTCCTCCCTTCTAAAACTGGATCAATTATTAAGGGAATGGGTTTACTACCTTTAGAGCCCTTTTCAGAAGGGGAACGCAAACAGCAAATCATAAAAGTTGTCCCCACTGGCGGAAATGGCGGACAATGTACTAAATCTCCTTAGGCAGTTGTAAAAATGACTGAAACTGCCGATGCCGGCATTTGGCATTTAGTGCTCAACTGCACGAAGTATTTTAAGCATTTTAGAATAAGTCCATTGCAATGTGACGATGACCAACTGTATACCTGGGTCTTTCCGTGGTGGCTCACCCAATGGTCGCATTTTCTCTTTAGTGGGTGCAGAGTTTGTCTGTCTGTAGCTACCTGAACTGGTTCTGGTGGTATTTGTCTTCTCACGGTAAGTGGGTAGTCTGTAATTAAAATTCAAGAGCATTCGTATGAAAAAGAGACGAGGAAGAGCGCAGAAGGCTGAAGTTTCAGACAGTTACATTTTGTCTCTTTGTATGGAGGCCATGCAACAGAAGCAATGTCGATACTGTTTGTAGATCAAGAACTTGTGCAAGTATATGAGTAGCTGGTTATGTGAATATAGCCCGTTCGAATTGTACAGTAAATCCATAAAATGACTGATTGATATGCCTTTTTATTTCATTGCAAGACGGTGGTTTGGGTCCCAGACTATGACGGTGCCGACCTACCCTTTCATTATAGGACTGATGCCTCATGTTACGCCTTTGATCGCTCCCCACCCCCACCCAATGATTAAAAAAGAAGTGGATTTCAGTGTCTGATCATTCTAAGGCACTGGGTCTTATCTTGTTTGTTGTTGTTTGCCTTCTTGCTGTTCGCTATGGGATTTATGTCCCGGTTTGTGCTAATTATGTCATACGTTTGTTTTCGTTCTGCCCGGTATAGTGATCATCTCGTTGGGGAAGAGGTTGCTGGTTGCTTTCTCTTCCTTGGTTTGTTACGTGGTCACTGTCCGTCGTAGTTTGTTTACTCTTCCTCTTGGTGTCATTGGCAGGGTATGGTCTGTGACGGTGGCAGTGCGTCGACAACTTCACTGTTTTTTTGTCTATTATATGTGGTTAAACTGTATAAGACTCAGTGGTAAGGAATGATATTCCATATAGCACACAAATTAGTTAAGTTAAGTAGTATAGCAAATGTTAAGAAAGACTCATAATCACAGAATACAGCCTATCAATGACACCACGAGAAAGAACAGACAAACCCTGACAAAGAGTACACAGCCACATACCAAAGAAAAGCTAAGTCAACAGCATAATCAACAACACGAACTTAACATAGTTTTCAGCCACAAAGAGCAACAAATAAATGTTGTCAGCATATACTGTCTGTCTTTATGTGATGCTCAGTCCTTTCAACAATATGTCGGATGATCAAAAGTAAAGACGCTAAAATATTTAGGGTAATAATAATATAATGGTGTGCGAAGGTGCATTTTTCAAGAAGCATTTGGTTTTGAGAAAATATCAAGAAACGAACAATTTTCGTTTGCTGCAGTAAACCATTATATGATATTAAAATCAAAGAAAAGAACAAAAGTTGTGTGTCCTTAATCTTTTGACTAATTACAGTGGATTCTAGTTGTCTAAAACTCGAAAAGACAAGACTTTTTAGTTAGACATAAACGGAGTTTGTGACCACATGAGTAATGTTCAGAACATCAATAAAAGAAAATTATCATCCAAAATTTAGTTTCACTTAATCGGTAGTTTGATGTATCAGTGTTTGGGATAAAGGAAAGTCAGCTGTAGCAAAGAAATAGGAAAAGATAAATAGTTGTATATGTACAAGACACATTCTACTCGCAGATATATCCATTTTGCAATTTTGCATTTTGTCAGTTTGTTTGTGTTAAGGTTTTATGGCACAGTCAACCCAGTGGGGTCATGTCGAGCGCGGTCACACGTTTACTGGGCAGACTTGGTCCTCTAAGCGGTTAACCAGTATTGTGCACACTCTTTCACCAGAAACTGACAACTCCCCTTCTTGAATCAGCGGAAGGGAGAGGATGACCGAAGAAAATATTTCATGATCAATCTCCACGAAAGAATGTTGCCGACCTCGGCGGGGGATGAACCCGCGACCTCCTTGCAGATGTTACACTTAAAGCAAATGTTGTTTTAAAGCTTTATCTTCCAGCATTTCTGACGTATTCAATGTTAAACAACACTCTTCAAAACTGGGCTTAAGCAAATCAGGTAAACTGACAGCGCTCGATATGACCCCACTGGGTTGACTGGGCCGTAAAACCTCCACACAAACACATATCAATATAAAATGAAAACGGGAAAAGTGTTTAAGTTGAAAAATGGAGTGTGCCTTTAAACTTAAAGTAGGTATTACTTGCTTCGCAATTTCCAAACATTTTCAAACATATTGACACTATTAATCGCATTTTATGACGCCAGTACTAAATGCGAAATGTCATCTTGAAGGTTTGTCTGCCAACTGCTTCAAGACTGTAGTCAGCATTATTCTAAACAGAGGGATATCAGGAGAACATTATTTCTTATTTCTCCACGAAAACATATGTTGTCGGTATTCATTAGAAATATCTTAGCCAAGCACTTCTAATGATTACCCACAACATATGTTTCGTCCAGAAATGTACAGGCATTGCCACACTCTCTAAACTCAGCCCTCTCGAGGCACCAAAAGAAGGAGAGATGAGGAACAAACTAGTACAGTACAAATACCACATATGAAATCACAGACGCACAGACAATAAAGAACTGTCAGAGAGGAACCACCTTGGAACGGTCATACCTTATAAGTTATCTGAAATTCATACGTATCCGTTATTTGAAATAACCTAAAACGGTTTCCTTTTCTTATATTAAATGGCTATCACATGATTACACGCAATCAACTGTGGATCAGGGCTGCAAGGAGTTTGCTTGGACAGGTATTCTCAGTTGTTACCTATCCTTTTAACATATGCTAACCTGTTTTGTTGCATCGGCTGAGGATATGAACCTTCGTTGTCGTCTTCGCCCATGTATTCTAAATTTACAGTTGCAGACTTTTCTAATATTGCATTAAAGACTGTGTACGTCGCATCGTCGTATATAACAATCATTATTTCCTGGAGAAAGAAAGGTATTCTGTTAAATATCGCTATGATCTGTATAGTATTGCCCTTACATCTACAGGTATACTGACGTTCGGATGGCACTATAGTCCTACAATAGTGTGTAAAGTGTCAGTTACTAAAACACAAAAAAAGACTTTTCTAACATCGCATTAAAGACTGTGTACGTCGCATCGTCGTATATAACAATCATTATTTCCTGGAGAAAGAAAGGTATTCTGTTTAATATTGCTATGATCTGTATAGCATTGCTCTTACATCTACATGTATATTGACGTTAGGATGTCACTATAGACCTACAATAGATTGTACAGTGTCAGTTACTAAAACACAAAAAAGAAGCAGATATAATGAATCAGCTATCGATAAGGTGCATAACCCACCATTGTCAATATTAATATGTGCACAAATTTTACCAAAATATTCCATATATTTGAAGGCCTATGGTTATTTTGATATTTATAAGAATTTTGGTCTCAACGCTGCCTCGTTTAAGGATAAGGGCATTTGTCAAGCCCATTCGCTGTATCTTATCAGTATAAATCTGTGTGCGCAAAGTTATCAAATGTTTCCAACATCTGTATAGTGACAGCATTTTTGCTGTCATTAGGTTGGCCTCGACGTTGCCGCGATAAATGCAAAGTTATATTTAGTAAGATCTTGTAAATACTTCTGTGTATAAACAGTTCGATCAAAATATCCCTGGTGATTAAAACCTACGGCGATTACTACATGTTCATATTTTTCGCCCCGGTGCTGCCTCGGTCCAGGAAATGTTGTATTTGTCAAGTCCATCGGCTATACCTTGTCAGTATCACTTTGTACGTAGAAAAGTATCAAAGTTTTCCTAACGGTTCATAAGTTATTCCCTTTTCAAAAACTCACCTCGAACGGACGGACTCACAGGTCCATTGTAGGGTACACTCAGAAAGTCCACCATACAAGATCCGTCAACTTTTCAGCGGATTGAGGAATACCTGTATTACCTTTAAATCATCACGTGGTAAATCACTGCTGACCGCGTAGGGAAAAGTTAATGTTTACTTAGGAAATATCACTTCCTAAACGGTAGTGAGAAAGCAAACAATACTGTGGATGAGTTTCTTGAGTGGGCATTATTTATGCTGTATATATATTATTCGCTTTCCACTGTATATACGCATCAAGCAAAAAGTTCGAAAGTTTTACATACCACCCGCATTATCTATCTGTTTGCGCCTTTGATGAACAGGGCACAAGCGCTTGTATTTGAGACGTTTGGTTGAAAATATCGATGAGCAGTGAACCGAATCGACGTTTATTGTCACATCCCTATATTGCTATTACAAAATATTATGAATATACTGCATTTGAATATCAGCAAAACTTACCTTAAACAGAAAACGTGTTTGCGTTTGTCGAATTATTTCATCTACCATACATCTGGCAACTGCATCAGGTGGATAATTGTACAGTCTGCCTACGCCAAGAGGAGGAAAAGTTACATACTTGCACCCATAGAAACTGCACTGCTGAAAACATTCCCGCATCACAGGAACCAGAACCTGCATACGTAAAAGGTTGGTGATCACATGTCATTTGGCTATTAGTTTTTATTGAAATGAATTCTGAACAATGGACCCTATAAAAGCAAAGCACATATTAAATAGAAGATGCCATAAGGATCTGAATTGCTAATCTGAGCAAGAGAAACAAATATAGATGTTTGACTTTCTTTCTGTCATTCATTCATTCTTTCTTTTTGACCATAACTAGACCGGAAGCGAGTACTTCAGAGTAAACCCCGGGTAGTTGTTTACTACGGACCATTCTAAGACGATCATTCTGGTGTTGTGGTTATTTTTGTTGGCTTGTGTCTCTTCCAAGCGGGCCTTTTCAGGTGTTGTCCTTGTTGAAATCTTATTACTGTGTTGATAGGATCTTGACTGGCATCGTGAACGAGAGGAAGAGTGGTAGAGTGATGGAGGGAGATGGATTTTTTTTCCATAGTTTGTGGCTTGTGTAATGTTTGTACGTTTCTTGTGCACTTCCTCTTGGTGTCAATAGTAGGTAATGTTCTGTGACTGGAGCGATTCCTGTTCATCTGCTTTACATTTTTACAAGATGTATCACTGAGGAACTACTGTGCCTCAGTAGTGGAACCCTAACCTACACATAGGATACCTTTTCCTGCACAGGGAACCTCCAGTGAACGTAATAGTTCAAAGGGCACTGTATTAACAACGTCCCTGCCAATGGTGCTAAAGCAGCACATTTGGACCTAGTAAATGTCTCACAAAAGCGCGTATCATATCCGGGAACTTAAGGACAAGAGGCCAGTACAATAGCACTGCGCTACCATGCTCCTGGTGGATAAGCTAAAAGCATGTTTCATCATTCAGTAACTAGAAATTAAAGCCCAGCTCCAGACAATATCTTATGACAAATTTATGGACTGCTTAAAGGCGTTTGCGTATTCTTTGGCATGCAATAAGTTTCTGAATCGTTTATATACTTTTTTATGAAAAAGACTTTGGCAGTCATCATAATTAACATATCATCACCAATTGAAAAGTAAATAAGTGAACTCTGGAACTGATACAAAGAGATCCACATGAAGTTATCAACATCAAAGGGGAAAATAAATATAACTAGAGCTGGTGTTTGTAAAACACTATGCCCCCAACTGCCTGACTCTAACACTGCTTGACTCCAACACTGCTTGCCCATGACGGTAACAACAGAACAAATATATGAGATTTCAATGTTATTTTATCAAAGGGAAATAATTCTAAAATAGGAGACAACCGGGATAAGAAAAAAATACGGGTCACCTATTTTTTCATGAGGAATCAAAATATGAAATTTCAAAACATTAGCATACATGGTTCTAAACTTACGCTATACACAATAAAGCTACGACATTAAATGGCCAGAAATTGCGAAGGGCCGTAACTCCAACATTTCATTTAATTGGCTCAAAATTTAATCAGGTAATCTCCTCTTCAATCCCAATCAGTATACTAAATATCATGGCTCTGGCTTAAATATTTTTTTAGATATCTTGCTGACAAGGTCAACAGGCCTAGAACTACAAAGGACCATAACTACATCGATTTTCCATGGAATACAAATCAGGTAATCTTCACATCATCCCCAATCAGCATATAATATTTCAAGACCCTAGTTTAAGTACTTTTTGAGACATCTTGCTAACAAGGTCAAAATGTGCAGAACTGCAAAAGGCCGTAACTTTATCAATATTTTCACAGAATTCTCTCAAAATTTAATCAGGTAATTTATACATCATTCCCACTTACTATATCGAATTTCAAGAACCCAGCTTAAATACTTTTCAAGATATCTTGCTCACTAGATTTAATTCTAATTTTTTTCAAAGGGGCATAATTCTAAATAAACATGCTAGACAAGAAAAAAAATACTGGTCAGCTATTTTTTCATTGGAAACCCAAATATAAAATTTCAAAACCCTAGCTTGCAGGATTCTTAAGATATGGCATGCACAAAAAAAGCTTGACGAATGGATATGGCATGCACAAAAAAGCTTGACGAGTGGACAAACAGACGAATGGACAAATGAAGGCAAAATAATATGCCCCATCAATTTCATTTGAAACTGGGGGCATGATCAGGTCATCTACTCATCGCTACCAATCTATTTATCAAATTTCAAGGCTCCAGCTTCAATAGTTTTTTTTTTAGATATTTTGCTGACAAGGGAAACATGCCCAAATTTACAAAGGGCCATTACTTACGAAATATTTTTCAGAATTTACAAAAAAGTTAATCTGGTCATCTACTCATCATTACCAATCGATTCACCAAGTTTCAAGTCTCTAGCTCTAACAGTTTTTGAGATATTTTGCTGACAAGATAAAAATGCCCACAATAACAATGGGCCATAACTCAAAAAGTATTTTTCAACATTTATTCAAAAGTTAATCAGGTTGTCTACTCAGCATTACAAACCCATTCACCATATTTCATGGATCTAACTCTAACAGTTTTTGAGATATTTTGCTGACAAGGTAAAAATGCCCAAAATCACAAAGGGCCATAACTCAAGAAATTTTTTTTTTTAAATTTCTTCAAAAGTTAATCAGGTTGTCTACTCATCACTACCAGTCTATTCATCAAGTTTCAAGGCTCTAGCTCCAACAGTTTTTGAGATATTTTGCTGACAAGGTAATGCCCCAAATTACAAAGGGCCATAACTCATGAAGTATTTTTCAGAATTTCTTCAAAAGTTAATCAGGTCATCTACTCATCACTACAAACCCATTTGCTAAGTTCCAAGGCTCTAGCTTTAATAGTTTTTGCGAGATTTTGCTGACAAGGTAAAAATGCCCAAAATCACAAAGGGCCATAAGTCAAGAAGTATGTTTCAAAATTTCTTCAAAAGTTAATCAGTTGTCTACTCATCACTACCAGTCCATACATCAAGTTTCAAGGCTCTAGCTCCAACAGTTTTTGAGATATTTTGCTGACAAGGTAAAAATACCCCAAATCACAAAATGCCATAACTCATGAAGTATTTTTCAGAATTTCTTCAAAAGTTAATCTGGTCATCTACTCATCATTACAAATCCATTTACTAAGTTTCAAGGCTCTAGCCCTAATAGTTTTTGAGATATTTTGCTGACAAGGTAAAAATGCCCAAAATTACAAAGGGCCATGACTCAAGAAGTATTTTTCAAAATTTCTTCAGAAGTTAATCAGGTCATCTACTCATCACTATTAGTCTACTCATCAAATTTCAAGGCTCTAGCTCCAACGGTTTTTGAGACATTTTGCTGACAATGTAAAAATGCCCAAAATTACAAAGGGCCATAACTCATGAAGTATTTTTCAGAATTTCTACAAAAGTTAATCAGGTCATCTACTCATCACTACAAATCCATTTACTAAGTTTCAAGGCTCTAGCTCTAAAAATTTTTGCGATGTTTTGCTGACAAGGTAAAAATGCCCAAAATTATAAAGGGCCATAACTCAAGAAATATTTTTCAAAATTTCTTCAAAAGTTAATCAGGTTGTCTACTCATCACTACCAGTCTATTCATCAAGTTTCAAGGCTCTAGCTTCAATAGTTTTTGAGATATTATGCTGACAAGATTGCATCCATATTTTTTCAAAGGGCCATAACTCAGAAACACGTGTCAGCTATTTTTTCATGAGGAATCCATATAAGAAATTTCAAAACAGTAGCATTCACAGTTCTTAAGTTATGCTATGCATCAAAAAGCGTGACGAACGGACGGACGAACAACCCAGAAGCAATATGCCCCCAACTTCTTTGAAGTTGGGTGCATAATTAAACAGCCTTAGAAAGAACAGGTGGCAAGCAAAGTTGGCAGCCCTTTCAAAACAAAATGCCCACGGGCCTCGGCTCGCTCACCTGAGTGAAATAGCCATTGCAGATATGCAAATATTTATGTAACATTTTTCAAATCATGTCATTGCAACTAGTGAAAGGATAATCATTTGAGCAGGTCTTGATTTTTAAGAAGAATGTGTTTTTATTATCATTATTTTACCATATATGGGCTTAACAGTCAATGGAGCGTGACCATTTGAAGAAACTCTCAATCCTGTTTCAACAGTAGGACCGACAAGAAATTTGGTGGAAATTTGCGAACTGATTTCTGAAGAGAAACTGTTTAACACTATCATGATTTTATACATGTTTACAGCATAGGGGCAAAGTGAGACAAACTTGAAAGAATAAAATGTTGATTAGAACTTAAAGTTTTTGATACTTCAAACATATATTTTAAGTTTTAGACACTTCAGCTATTTTGTCTTTGTGTGTGTGTTCATTGCTCTCTAGGGTCATTCTTTTTATAATATATCTATTTTTGATATAGAAGTCATCCTGTTTCTAAAGTGTGTCTCTACTCAAACCGGCCAGCGGTTTGGGTGAAGTCAATAATTGGTTTTCAAGACGGCGGACATGGCGGCCATTTTGGATTTCCAATCGGCATGATTTAAGCAATTTTTCATCTTCACATCAACCTGTTGCTTCATTGTAAGTTTCAACTTAATTCCTCTTGTGGTCTGCGAGATGTCCAAAACAAATTTTCAATACGGCGGCTGTGGCGGCCATCTTGGATTTCCGATCGAAACGATTTAAGCTCATATAGATCCAGAAGTTCTCCTGTTACTACAGAGCAAGTTTCGGCTCAAATCGATCAAAGGTTTAGGAAGACATGTCGAAAATTGATTTTCAAGATGGCGGCTATGGCAGGCATCTTGGATTTTTGATCGGGTCATCAATTTTAGCAACTTGTGTCTACTAGGCGCCCTGATGCTCCTCATTAAGTTTCAACACAGTTGGATCATAGTTTTTAGAGTAGATTTCCAAAATATGAATTCTCAACATTTTTTTCCCATATAAATGTACAGGGCCCTTACAAATGCTTGGGAAAGCAAATGTGACCTTACCGTAAAAAGGTCAAACGTCAAGTATTTGTCCTAGATGATTTGTGTAAAGATTAGGCCGCAGGGCTTATTTAGTCTGGAGAAGAAGATTGTTAAAGATTTTAAGCATATACGGGCATGGCGGCCATCTCGATAAATGGACCGCAACTATTTTAATAATCTTTCGTTCCCCTGTCTAAAGGAGGCTCCACTTGAAATTTGAGCAGCACTGGCCCAGAGGCTTCAAAGGAGAAGTTTGAATTTCTCAACATTTTCCCATACAAATGTATGGGCCCATAAAAACGCATAGGGAAGCAAACTTGACCTCGCTGTAAAATGGTCAATGTAAAACGTCAATGTAGGACCATCATTTTAGTAACTTTGGTAAACCTCACGTCCCCAGTGATTTATGCAAAGATTCAGCCCCAAGGCGTCCACGGTTCTGAAGAAGAAAATTTTTAAAGCTTTTAATTATATAAGGGCATTGCGACCACCTTAGTCAACGGACCGCGACTATTTCAGCAATCTTTCGTTCTCCTAACCTAGGAAGCTCCACATGAAATTTGACCAAAAATAGCTCAGCGGCTTCAGAGGAGAAGTCGTTTGAAAATGTCAACAGGACGGACGGATGGACTGAGGGACAGACGACAGACAAAAAGTGATCACTATAGCTCATCCTTAGCATAGCTTAGGTGAGCTAAAAAGGTGGCAACTCTGTTAACAAAACTTAATTCCATATATTTTTTTTTATTTTACATAATTGTTTAATGAAAAAACTTTTGCAAGTGAAACATTACAGAATATTTAGCAAAACAGTATCAAAGTGAAAGTCCCGCCTTGAAGCAGCCAGTAATAAATTACTGAGGGAAGGGGTGGAGAGGGAGTGGGGACAAGCTTACTTTCCAGGATCCGAACCTTCAACTTCCATTGTGGTAAAAAATATATTTCTTCGGTCCACTTGGAGGTCTTCACCTAATCAATGCATCCTTACGGGTAACTAATAAATAACTGATAAAGTCTATAATAAAGCAAAGATTAGGACTCAACAGAAACAACGTGTTGAGATATCCGGAGATCCCTAGCGTGTCCACTGGAATACTAGAACCAACCCCCAAAAAAACATAAGGTGAACCCCGGAGAGCCAAAAACAGACAAAGAAAGTTCTGGCTTATTCCTCTAAATAAATAGTTTTTAAGTCGGGCCATCCTAGAGTCTGAAACCCGACCTACCGTCGGACAGTTAAATTGAGCAAAGTAATCAACCGTGACTGGATCAATAGCTAAGCACACTGACTGTTTTATGACATCAATGTTATTCCCCTTTCGTTTATAACATATGGCAATTTTACTAAATTGATCAGAAAAAAACATGTTTACCCACATTTTTTTCTAAAATACATAACGTCATCCTAACGTTCAGGTTCCGATAGGCCTTGTAGCAGAAGTGTTTTAGTCTGGTATTATATTTAGAAACCAATTCGTAGTGTCGAAGATAAAACTTAGTAAAACCTTTCCGAAGTTTATGATACCGATATCCCTGTTAGAGAAGTTCTGTTACGAACACTGGAATCAGCAAGGTGACTAGACACTCTTGCAAAAAAATTAATAAAAATATAAACACCATAAGAAGGGAAACGAAAAATTTCGTCATCCAAACAACGGGAAATTAACTACGTTAAAAGTAAAATCATTACGTTTGTCATAAATTTTGGATGAAACTAAACGGTTAAAATTAATAAATGCAAATCTCAAAACGGGGCTTCGGTCTCATTAAAATTAGCTTTGTTCAATTGTCGTTCAGTAGGAAACATCTGAGTGACCATTCCGTCAAAGTTAGAATTGTCCATCTTCAAAAGATCGTCTAAATAGAATTGAAGTTGAGTTGAAAGCTTCAATAATATCAACTTGTGCATCATCAGAATGAGGCATCATGAAATCTCTTCCATAACAAAACCAACAAAACGTGCTACAAGAGAAGCACAAGCAGCACTATCTGAATACCCACACTTTATCTCTGTTAATTGGAGCCACATCTGATGACAATGTTGTCTAAAAGGTATGAAAATGCGTCACATGCGTTGACAAGACCAAAGTTTAAACCATTTTAAATCAATCAACATGCAACCTAGCTTCGAAAGCAAGCGCCAAGTGAGATAGTGGAAAAAGGTTTAATACAGGAAGTGCAACATTCACAGAAAATAGCCTTCCGATGATGCCAAGAGAGACACTAACAAACTATGGTGGACAGCCTACACGTTACAAACGAACGGACAAAAGCAGCCATTTTCCTCTTCCAGAACGATGATACGACAATGCCAGACTCGAACAATCATTAAACAAAACACGACAGAAGCCTGGCAGCGAGCATAAAAGACCTGATGGACCTGTCTGCAAGGTTCTAAGACCACACAATAGAACAACTAGAACTACAGCCTTAGAACGGCCAGTAGTAAAGATTACTGGGATGGGGGGAAATCGGAATTACTGGCTAAAAAGTCTTCACTCAAAAATGCTACTTTCATCACAGTTTGCAAATTTCTTCTTTACGTCTTTAATACATTTTGAGAAAATTATTTTTGAACAGTGTCCTCTTAGAATTGTATGGGGAAGCAAAGCTGGCATTGCCGTAAGAAAGGCAAAGGTCAACAACCAAGCATCACTATCTTAATAAACTTGGTAGACCTCGTAATGACCTAAGACTAGGTTCATCCATGAAGTTTCTGGGTTGCCTTTGAAAGCAAAGGACTCACAAAAGACTCAAAATCGGAGACTCGGTTTCATGAAGTCTCTTCAATGCGAGACTCGGTTTTATTAAGTCTTTTATTAAGTCTCAGGCGAGTAGACTGAGGTGACAATGATTCGAATGAAGACCGAAAGATAATGTTACTACGCGAAATAAATGTAAATAAAGTCTGAGAAAACTGGATTCTTTGAAAGCTGGTAACACAGTAACACGTTAAAACTGCAAAAATAACGTACATGTTTAAATTATCCAAAATGGGGCCCATAAGGACCTGTAAAAATATAAATGAAGTTACTTGGGATAGGCCACAATCATAAAACACAGCCTTACAAAGGCACAAGAATAATATAGATGAGAATCAAACAGTGACTAGACACAACGGTATAGTTGCAATGAGGTATCAGCTTAAACATGGTTTTAGGCGCGCTCAAATCTCGCGCTTAATCCCTATACACTTCCAGCCACGCATACTTGTTAGGTCTGCAAAAGCGATCTCTAACTCTTCAATGTATTACAGGAGAAGAATCGTATAATTATTTATATGCTTCCATTTTAATCCTGTTTTTATTTCATGTTTTGTGTATATCTATGTTATAGGGCTCGGCTACAAAAGAAAAATCAGAGCAAAAAAAATAAACAACAAAAAAAAAAAAAACAACAACAAAAAAAACCCCAAAAACACACACAAAAAAAAAACACTAGCATAACTACGGTAATCCCAACCACAGACCAGTAAGATAAGTCCTAAGACATCTATAATAGGCTTATAATTAAGAGGGTTTTGAAATTATTAATCATGATTGGATAACCGTTATGCAAATGTTATGCAAAATATAAGACAACAAGAAGATGAATATGGCCCTGTATCGCTCACCTGATTACCAGACAAGTTTCGAATTAGGTGGCCTTTCGGTTCAAGAGTAGAATTCGGTATCGACTGTCAAGATGGCGGCGATCGTGGATTTCCAATCAGAACAATTTAACTACTTTTTGATTTACCTCGATACTACCAATGAAGTTTCGAGTCATTTGGCCTTTCTGTTCAGAAGAAAACGTTCAAAATAGATATTCAATATAGCTGCTAGGGCTAGGAATTCCGATCAGAATGATTTTAGCTACTTTTGATCTACAAGTCACCCTGATAATTCCTGCCAGTTTTTCGGGTCCTGACCTTTCTGTTCAGGAGAACAAGTTCAAAAAAGATTTTAAAGATGGCAACTTTGGCGACCATACTGCATTTCCGATTACAACAATTTTAGCTTCTTTTGATCTACAAGTCACCCAGATACTTCCTACCAAGTTTCAAGTCACTGGTCTCTCAGTTCAGGAGAAGAAGCGCAAAATGTATTTACAAGATGGCGGCCATGGCCGCCATTTTGGATTTCCGATCGGAACAATTTTAGATATTTTTTATTTACAAGTCACTCTAATGCTTTCTACCATGTTTCGTGTCAATTGGCCTTTCGGTTCAGAAGTAAAAGCAAAAACTAGGTTTCCAAGATGGCGGCCATTGCTGCCATCTTGAACTTCGGATCGAAATGATGTTAGCCAGTTTTCATCTACAAGTCATCCCAGTGCTCTCTACCATGTTTCGTGTCAACTGACCTTTTATTTCAGGAGAAAAAGCAAAAACTAGGTTTCCAAGATGGCAGCCAGTGCTGCAATCTAGGACTTCGGATCGAAATGGTGTTAGCCATTTTTCATCTACAAGTCATCCCAGTGCTCTCTACCATGTTTTGAGTCGATTGACCTTTTGGTTCAGGATAAAAGCAAAAACTAGGTTTCCAAGATGGCGGCCACTGCTGCCATCTTGGACTTCGGATCGCAATGTTGTTAGCCATTTTTCATCTACAAGTCATCCCAATGCTTTCTACCATGTTTCGAGTCAACTGATCTTTCAGCTCAAGGGAAAAAGCAAAAACTAGGTTTCCAAGCTGGCGGCCATTGCTGCCATCTTGGACCGGATCGAAATGACCTTTCGGTTCAGGAGAATAAGCGAAAAATAGACTTTCAAGGCGGCGGCTATGGTTGCTCTCTTGGATTTCCCATCAGAACGATTTTAGCTATTTTTGATCTGCGAGTCAATCTGACGCTTCCTACTAAATTTCAAGTCAATTGGCCTTTTGATTCAGGAGAAGCGAAAAATGGATTTTCAAGATAGCCGCAATGATGGCCATCTTGTACCGGATCGGAATGAGTTAGCTATTTTTGATCTACAAGTCACCCCAATGCTTCCTACCACGTTTTAAGTCAGTGGCCTTTTCGGTTCAGGAGAAGAACTGAAAAATAGATTTTCAAAGGCGGTCATGTTGGATGTTTGATCGGAACAATTTTGGCTATTTTTAGTTTACATGTCACACATCCTACCAAGTTTCAAGTCAATTGGCCTTTCGGTTCAGGAGAAAAAGCGAAAACTAGATTTTCAAGAAGACGACCATCTGGGATTTTCGATTGGAATGATTTTAGCTACGTTTGATCTACAAGTCACCTTGATGCTTCCTACCAAGTTTCAATCAGTTGGTCACAATAGCTCAGCATGAGCACTTCGTGCTCAGGTGAACTAAACAATACTTCATACAGTAATCTAAATCAAGGCTGCAAAACTGTTTCAAGATAAACGTGAACGCTAACTTAACTGATGTAGCGGTACCGGAATCGTCAATTCGTAATACTAATCTATATGTACTTCTGCAGAAACCCAAGCCTCTTGAAAAGAAAATCAGTGTTCTATAACACAATGATAACAGCTCAAAAGCATCCATGTAACTCAAACGCTAATGTACAAAATAGATTGTAATGAAGTTTATATATAACTGCATAAGGTCAATGTAAAAAAAACTCCTGCTTTCAAAGTAAATGAGAAATTAAGGGCAAGGTTTCTCTTGGTATGTCTTCATTTATATTTTTGTGAGATTTTATCAGAATATTTTCTGCTGAACGTTCCTAGGCCGGTTGTCTCTTACGATCTGTCGTTGTTCATTCGTCGATTATTGCATATGCATTGTTCTGTTTGCCAATGCTTTGTACCCAATCCCTTCCATGAGGCTGTGATTTGTGAATGTGGCCAGTCCTTGGTATCACCATAATATATATTTGGAACCATTTCTGTGATACTGTTTGTTTCCCATTTTCCATCATTACTATGAACTAAAATGACGCTATGGTTTACATAAGTCATCTCTCCGTTTTGTGTATAAAAGACGCAATCAAATACCTGATAATTGGAATATATTTCAGTTCTTATCATTTCTTTGTCCCACGTCTATATGCAAGATATGACATACTAGAAATCGAATGATGCACCTTAACCCCAAGAAGTGGTTACCCCTGGTTTGGAAGAACTGTACATACATATACTTTACATGCACATATTATTACTTACAACATTCAAATTTCTATTTGTGAAATTGATATTGTGGTATATGTAACAAAGAAAATGGATACACTTTCAGGGGCGACAACTCTGTCAAAGTTATTTTCGCATCAATACTGAAAAGAGGTCGTTATTAGAAGGAAATAGTTTGCTACCAGTGGGAAAAAATTCTTCACTTTTATATTAGACTTTCTTCGTGAAGAAGCTTTGTGTACACAGGAGCAAACCAGAAGTCACAAAGGCGGTTCGCCTGTAGATAATGACGGAAGTTCTGCCAAGTGTATCCACTTCACTCAGGTCAGGTTACCGATTTTGGATGTTGGATATTTTTCTTCAGAGTAACGTGAAGTACTATGTCACATCTTAGCGCACCACATCCTTGTGTTACAACCACATTAGAGATCGAGTTTTGTTTTGCATCTTCATACATCTGTAAATGGAACGACTAATATTATAGCAACTGACATAAGAAGTCGACTCTATAAAATTGTGTCTCATATTTACATTACTGTATGTGTTTCTTTTTCTAAGCAACCCATGCGTTTCCAAATGTATTTATCTTAACTACAACCTGTATTTGTAACATTGTGCGGCCATAAAGCATCCCTGTACTCCCCTGTTCACTAGATGTTAGTGTGTCCCATCACGAAAATATGCCTATATAATTTTGACTCCTTAAACCCCATTTTTATGTAGTAAAACTGGTGCTTACAGGGGTATACATTATTTTTTCTTATTTCTGCTCAAAACATAGTGAGTACTCATTTGAATTGCCTCGCCAAGGCGGTTTTAACGAATACCCACAATCTATGTTTTGAGCAGAAATGTTAAAAATATCAAAATTTTTATCTGAAAACTTTCAGTTTTTTTTTCAGTTTTTGGTGGTGAAATAATCAATATATTTGAATACGCATGTTTTCATAATGGCTCTTCGGGATTATACAGTTCATCCTATAAATTTGCAATAAAACAAGTGCCAGACTCCATGGGCAGTGTGACACACATTAGAGTACTTTTTATGCAAAAACTAAAAAAGACAGTGTAGTTTCAATTGTCATGCGTGCGTTAGTGTACGTGTGTGTTTTATTTTTTTTTTTATCTCTGATCCGGTTCTAGTATAGTTGAGAATAGAAGCCTTTGATACTGAGCGTGCTCAGATTTGCATATTACTGTACTGTTTACGACGACATTTTCTAATCCTTTGCCTACCATATTATATGCGAAAACAGAGAATCGCTTAAACCTGCGATAGGTGAGAAAGATGTTGCACTTTTTATAATTTTTCATAATTAGACCCAATCAAATTGATTCTGTTATCGTTTGCTGTTGTTGATTTGTTTTGTATTCTAGGGATTTCTTTTTCAGAATAATTAATAAGATCGGCTGTTCTCTGTGTCTTCCCTTGTATTTTGAAATTTCATGTTATTGAAATCGTATCGCGTCTTGCAAGCTTTCTTGGGTCTCTCCAAATGTTTTCGTCGCCTACTGATTCAACATGTTGCTGGTCCTCTTCACAAAACGCCCACATGTATATGTCTATATCATGTACTGAAAAGCTATCGAAATTCTATTCGGGAAATGTTTAAGTCATTACGAAAACACGCCTATTAAAAAAACACTCCAAAGATAGCCACCAGAGCTAAAGCCAGAAAACATATTTAAAAGACAACTCATCCTAAAACGTTTAAACAATTTCATCCAAACTTCACAAGAATGCTGCCTAGGTGACTCACTAACAAAATAGGTAAAATGGTTCTGCTCTAATGAACCAGGTGGCCACAGAGCTGAAAATAGAAGATCATTAAATGACTACACCCTTGAGCCATTTCAATCAATTATCATAAGAATGTTGTTGTTTCCTTTTTTTTCTTTTGATAATATCTTGATACAGTTTAATAAGGGTCATGTGGAGCTATGAAATTCAGATGAGCGATTTAACTAAAAGCATCTTGGTTTTACACGGCACGTCACAGAGCTGGAGTAACATAATTATGTAATTATGAACCTAAAGCATCGTAATATAAAGTATGAACTTAAAGTATCATACTATAAAGTGTGTGTCTCTTAGAATATGCCGCATCGAGTTATACCACCTTCCGTTTGTTGGACGAAGGCCTCAGTTTGTATCCTGTTTCACGTTTTTCCATTTCAAATAAAACATAATATCTGCAGCAATTCTTCCATGAAAAGTTCTGATTTTTGTAAGTTTTGCATTTTGATATTCTAAAATCCTAGCCTATCTCTGAAACATGACACTTATTAAGACTGTATCAAGATATCGTTAAAGCAAACAAGATATCGTTAAAGCAAACATTCTTATGTTGTTCGATTGAAATTGGCCAAAGAGTGTAGGAGGATTTTTCAGCTCTGGTTGCCATCTTATTCATTAGAGCAACCAATTGTAGCTATTTTGGTAGAGAAAAAAAAGGTAAGAGAAAAGTCCAGGGAGTGCCACAATCACAAACCGCAGCCCTTCCCAGACCCCAAGAAGAAGAGGAAACCGACAAATCTAAACATGCACAAACCAAACAAACGTACGAAAAGCACTAAGATTAGCTTTCTCTTCCCCAAGCGAGGTAATCGCAATACTAAAAGGACTGAAAAACACAAGAACAAAATGACACACGGAAAGACATACAACAAATCGCCTCGTAGAATTAAAAAAAAGGTAGGAGAAAAGTCCAGAGAGTGCCACAATCACAAACCGCAGCCCTTCCCAGACCCAAAGAGGAAGAGGAAACCGAAAAATCTAAACAAGCACAAACCGAACAAACCTACGAAAAGCACTAAGATTAGCTCTCTCTTCCCCAAGCGAGGTAATCGCAACTAAAAGGACTGAAAAACACAAGAACAAAATGACACACGGAAAGACATACAACAAATCGCCTCGTAGAATAAACCACTAAGCAACAAAGAGTAAGACTAACACCGGGACCACCGCCTTAGAACGGTCGGTAGAGCAAACCACCTAGAGAGTCACCTAGCAACATTTTGTAAAGTTTGACCCAGTTTCTTGTAAAACTTGAATGAAATTGACCAAAAAGTTTAGGCGTTGTCATTTAAACTTGTTTTTTTCCTTCCATTTTTGTGGTTCAAATATTGGTTTTCAATTACTCTATCACATAGTAGTAGCCATGAGTACTCTTCTTTGTTTATCATAGTGATAATTTAATTTTCATGTTTTTGCTTTGATGCATTGACTGAGTTGGGAGCCTTTATGCGATCAAAATTATTATGTTTTTCTATATTAAGTGTTACATCGGAACCCAGGGTGAAGTTGGCTGACCGTAAAAGTGCTTTAACCCCCCCGGTGGTTTATTCTACTGACCGTTATCAGGCGGTGGTCCCGGTGTTAGTCTTACTTTTTGTTACTTTGTGGTTTATCCTACGAGGCGATTTGTTTTATGTCTTGCCTTGTGTCATTTTGTTCTTGTGTTTTTCAGTCCTTCTAGCATTGTGATTACCACGCTTGGGGAAGAGAGAGCTAGTCCTGGTGCTATTCGTACGTTTGTTCGAACCGGCTTGTTTGGTTTTGTCTGTTTCCTCTTCCTCTTGGTGTCTGGGAAAGGCTGCGGTTTGTAAATGTGGCACTCCCTGGACTTTTCTCTTACGCATTTTTAGCTAATTTAGTTGAGTGTCAGCACAGCAATATTCTTGTGAAGTTTAATTAAATGTCAAATGATATGATTTGTCATTTAAAGACTGTTCTATTTGTAGCTCTGACAGCCATCTTGTTCATTTGAGCAAAACTGTTTCAGCTATTTTGGTATAGAGACACCAAAGTAGCATGCCTGTGAATTTTGATCGAAATTGGCTCAATGATACAGGAGTTGTCATTTAAAGATGTTACTATTTTTAGCTCTGGCGGCCATTTTGCTCACTGATGCACAGCAATTTCACCTACCTTGGGAGAGAGTCACCTAGCATTATTACTGTGAAGTTTGATTGAAATTGGTCAATGAGTGTAGGATAGTTGTCATTATGCTAAATTATTAATGTCGCACAATGGACGACGCACAACGGTCATTGACCGATCACAACAGCTCACCGTTAGAGCACCATGCTCAGCTGAGCTAAAAACATATAGGAAATATGTCAAAAGAAAATGAAGACTTTTGTTAAGTAGCATAAAATAGCCATTTAGCCATCTGTTCTTTTGACGATCAGCCTATATGACTTGAAAATTAGGTCAAGGCCACAGAACTTTTTCTTCTATTTACACTGTCGCAATGTTGTATGCAGACAAGTTTCAAAATAATTCAACATTTGGTTCCAGAGAAAACTTATGATTTATTGAATCCAAAGATGCAAAATTAATAAACATTGAAGATTTTCATAAAAAAAAATGCTTCATTTGTTATATTTGTCTTTAAAAGGAGGAAAGTGAGACAGGATATTACCGAACGCATTTGTCTAACAACCAGAAGAAGGTATAATAGAGTGTGATATATTTGAAAAGAAAAACAGTATTTAAAATAGGATACTTCAGGTTCATACTGAATTACCCAAACACCTTTCATGACCATGTTACTCTAAATCTAGGGCTTACTTTGCAAAACCAATACGGTTTACGTAAAGGGATACTTTTGGTAATGTATCGGCAAATAATACTGACTTTTGTTACAGGGCAGAAAAAAAGCCTTATGGACACCCACATGCTTTCATGCCTGTTCTGGAAACCTATAATTATAAAATGAGGATCGGATAAAAAATGAAGGCGTTATCATCCGGACAATATTTCTTCTTTTGAAGTATACTTGCATTTTTTACGCTTGCGCTCAAGAACATATAACTCAAAAGTTAATAACTGGAAAAGGCCCAAAATCGAACTTCGCCTAGATTTCATATCTCTCCTAGTTACCTTGAAGTATCTTTAAAAAGCAAAGGCGCTATCATACGGACAACATTTTCCCCATTATAAGTCAAAGAGAGTTGTTAGTTGACACTATTATGTCCAGATATGCCCCAAAATCTGATGCAACCTTTCTCCCAGCCTTTAAATGCTACATGGTAAATTTGACCAAAACTGGCCGACTGGCCTTGGAGATGCTTGTTTCATTTTCATATAAAAATGCCAGGGAAAATTCTGTACTCAAGGGCATTTAACTATAGTCAGTTAACCAATATGACCAATACTCGAACTTTGCCTACATTTCATACCTGTCCTAGTCACGCACAAGTATAATGGGAACTGGATATAAAAATGAAGGTGTTTCATCCGGAAAACATTTCTCCAGTATAAATAAATGTATGATCATTGTTTACGCTCAAGGGCATGTAACTCCACAGTTAACGATTGGGTCCGGCCCAAAATCGAACATCACCTAGATTTCATTTTTTTCAGGTTACCTTCAAGCTTGAAGCTGATTTGTAAAACAGTAAAGTCGCTATCGTCCTGACAGCTGTTTCCCTATTATAAGTCAATAGGAGATATTTGTTGCCATTGTTAGCAGAGTTTTGGCCAGGCATGCCTAAAACCTAATACAACATTTCCCCTGCCCAACGATGCTACGCGTGCAATATGATCAAGATTGGCCAACTAGCTTTATACGTCTTTGAAATTGTGGACGACGATCGACGACAGAGTATTGGAACACTTCGGCTCAGGTGAGCTAACTACAAGGACCGTGGAGATGAAAACGATATTGCTCGAAAGGATGTATTATTAACGCAGATTATATTGGCATGCTGTAGTTTGCATTCGGATCACGCATTCAAAAGAAACAAAACGTTATTTAAAGCAGTCTGGTTGACGATAATAGAAAGAATTATCGTTAGTTTGAAAACGAAATATAAAATTTATACCTGGTCATCATTCCTGCTCATTTAATATCTATGAAACATGAAATGTTGAACAATCTGTTCTAAGTTAGCCAAGAAATTTGGCTTGAAGAAATCATATGATAAACAATCATAGTTACCTGTACCAGCTCCCGGCCTCCTGCTGCAACAAATGCTTTTGATATGACACTGTCTCTCTCGATATCCTGGGACGGACTCACAACATTTACTTTTGCCGCTGACTGTTTGAAAAAAGTAATGATAAGTCAAATTATAAATGCAAATTCGAGGTAGCTTTCTGTACCGAGACAAATGAAACGCTTATTTAAAACAACATCAAACATTAATGTCTAGACGTAAATACTCATTTTACTCCTAAAATACTTTCAATGTATGTCTGTAAAGACCTCGAGACTGAAATGATATACTTAGTATTGTACGCCAATATTCACAAGGGATGATAGGTTTCAGTTGTTACTTCCTGTCTGGATTCCGGCACACATACATAAACTAGAAATATGTCAGTATGACACAGATGCCCCCGCCCAGGGCCATCCTTACCCACGCGCAGGTATTTTGCAAAAAATGAAGTTGTAAAAGGGCCACAACTCTCATAATAATTGGCAGATTTTACCTAAATCAAACTTTTTTAAAACAAGAAAAATGCCTAACGCATTATGGGCAGGTTTTTCAAAAGGTCAGTGAAAAGGTAAACCTCGGAAGACCCAATGCCCACGGCCATGACATCGCTATTTTAAAGGACAGATTTATGAAAAATCCGTCCAAAATTCAATTTTGGCTGCACAAGCTTTCGGCTTCAGGTACCTAACAAAGAAAATCATCGTTGTCTCTCTTATACAGGGCATGCCTACTTGCCCTTATGTATGCCTCTACCAAATATTATCAAAATATTTCAAACCATTTAGAAGTTATGAAGTGCACAAGAATTTGGCTTAGAAATTCATTCGGGGGAGTTAACTTGAAAAAAAAACCATCAAAAGAGATGGCAAATCCCCTGACCGTACCGCAAATGGCAGTCTTTTTTCAATCTAGGGCATCAGAGATGTAATTTTATCAAGGGATACACTTGTTTAACCCTGCAGTGGGTGATAACTCCACAACTGTGAATCAGACACAGAACTCTAAAACCATAGGTTGTAGAAACTGGAGTTTGTGTTTTTCAACCAAAACAACAATGAAAATAATGAGAAAAATATGGCCCGTTGCCTGCAATGGTTATAACTCTCAAACCCTAAGTCATTAAAAACTGGATTTTTTGTTTGCTAATATGTGATTTACAACAAAGAATCCAAAAATAATGAGAAAAATAAAGCCTGTTGCCTGCAAAGATTATAACTCTCAAACTGTAAGTCATAGAAACTGGATTTTGTGTTCGCTAGTAAGTGATTTTCAACAAAGAATCCAAAAATAATAAGAAATATAAGGCCCTTTGCCTGTAAGGCCTGTAACTCTTCAGCCATTAGTCTGAGAAACTCAATTTTGTATTCGCTAGTAAGTGATTTTCAACAAAGAATCTAAAAATATTGAGAAAAATAAAGCCTGCTGCACTGCATCCGAAGTGTAAGTAAGGGAGATAACTCCAACATTCCGTAGGTCAGAGTTGTCCTTACATATTGTGACACACCTAGTTTATGTTCTAATCATCTCTACATACTATCATCAAAATGTCTACACTGGTTAAAGAGTTATGGCCTGCACAAGATTTTACAACCAGGGGAGATAATTGAAAATAAATGGAGTAATGAGTAACCCATAGTTACAATTTTTAAATGAAACTCTCCTTCTTAATGTTCTAAGCATCCCTATTAATTATCAACAAAAAATCTCAACTGGAAGAGAAGTTATGACCATCCGCAAATTTAAAAAATATGGGAGATAACTCAAAAATGGAGTCAGACTTGTCTTTTGTGTACATGACATGCCAACTCAATGTCCTCTACAACTTGAAGAAGTATCATAAAAATATCTCAAAAGGTTGAAGAGTTATCGCCTGCACAAGATTTAACAAATATGGGAGATAACTCCAGAACTGAGTCAGAGTTGTTGCTCTTGTTATGTGACACACCTACTCAATGTCCTCTACAACTTGATCAAGTATCATGATAATATCTCAAAGGTTATTGAGTTATTACCTGCATAAGATTTCATAACTATGGGAGATAACTCCAGAACGCAGTGAGTTAGAGTTGTCATTCTTGTATGCGACACCCCTGCTCATTGTCTTCTACCTATTGGTGAAGTATCATGAAAATAACTTATAAGGTTTAAGAGTTAAGGGCCGCACAAGATTTAACAACTATGGGAGATAACTCCCAAAAGGGAGTCAGCTGTAGTTGTTGTTCTCGTATGTGACACACCTATTCAATGTCCTCTACAACTTGATCACGTATCATAAAAAATATCTCAAAGAGTTATTGTTATGGCCTGCACAGGATTTTTATAACTATTAGAGATAACTCAAGAATACAGTCAGTTAAGTTGTCTTTCTTGTACGTGACACACCTACTCAATGTCCTCTACCTAATGGTGAAATATCATGAAAATACCTTAATGTGTTTTACAGTTATGGGCCGCACAAGATTTAAAATCTATGGAAGGTAACTCCAAAACGGAGTCAGCTAGAGTTGTCTCTCTTGCACGTGACACACCTACTGGTCAGCCTCTCTATCCCTACTAAATATGAAAGCAATCGGCTGAAGAATAACGGTAACACAACTTTGAAAAAAGGTTAACCAAAAGGTAAACCTGGGGGGTCCGGATGAAAAGATATTGAACGGAAACCATTTTTCAACTATTTTTCCCTAAACGTATCCCTCAGACTCAATGACGGCCTCTAAGTAAAACTTTAACCAGTGGGTTGGGGCTTGACGATATGTCTTTGGCTTGGCCCGCCCTGGTTTCAACTATTGGTTCTCATTTACTCTGGCATACAGCAGAATTAGCCATGAGTTCTCGCCTTTGTTTATTATAGTGATTAATTAGATTTTTATGTTTTCGCTTTGATGCATTGACTGAGTTGGGAGCCCTTATGCGAACCAAATCTTTATGTATATCTGTATTAAGAGTAGCATCGGGACCCAGGGTGAAGTTAGCTAGTTGTAAAAGTGCTTTAAACCCCCGCTAGCTTTTTTTTTCTACTGACCGTTCAAGGGCGGTGGTCCTGATGGTGTTCTTACTTGTAGCTTTTTCTGTTTTTTTTTTTTTTTTATTATTATATTTTTCTGTTTGTGTTGTGATGCTAGCATTGTGGTCAACGGCTTCAATAGCTGCCCACTTTGTGTCTGTTTTATTAGTTGTTTTGTGAAGCTAGCATTTTGGTCATCTTCAACAGCTGCCCATTTCGCTTTCTGTTTTACTTGTTGTGACTAAGAGAAGTATCGGGACCAAGGATGAAATTGGCTAGCAGTAAAAGTGCTTTAACACCCCCACCCCCACGGTGACCGTTCTAAGGCGGTTGTCCCGGTGTTAGTCTTACTCTTTGTTGCTTTATGGTTTATTCTACGAGGCGATTTGTTTTATGTCTTACCTTGTGTCATTTCGTGTTTTTTAGTCCTTTTAGCATTGCGATTACCTCGTTTGGGGAAGAGAAAGCTAATCTTAGTGCTTTTCGTACGTTTGTTCGATTTGTGCTTGTTTGGATTTGTCGGTTTCCTCTTCCTCTTGGTGTCTGGGAAAGGCTGCGGTTTGTAAGTGTGGCAGAACCTGGACTTTTCTCTTTCGCCTTTTTTTAGCTAATTTAGTTGAGAGTCACCTTAGTAATATTCTTGTGAAGTTTGATAAAATTGCCCACTGATATGGGTTGTCATTTAAAGATAGTTCTATTTGTAGCTCTGGATGCGGTTTGTGACTGTGGCACTCCCTGGACTTTTCTCTAACCTTATTTTTCAAAAGCAAACAAAGTATGTCAGAAGGTCTATATAATTAAAGTCAGCTCACTTAATTGGTATTTAAAATAGGTCAGCAGGTAAATGTTGAGGTCATGAAGGTGTCTCATTTTCAATTATGTGCTTAAGTGAACATAGGGACAAGATTTATTGCTGTAGCTATAAAAGTAAAAAAAAACGTAAAGAAGAGTGCCTCTGGAAACAAAGAACACACTACGGATCAGAAAATGGAAGACTCGGTTTTATTGAGACTCTACATAAGCAGTAATGAAATTGGCAACACTGCTTACGCCCTCTAGCGTATACATGAACAGAAATCCATTTTCAAATATACCACAGTAGGCCCAATAATCCCAAAGGTAGAAATATAATCTGCACTAAGAAGTTAGGTTACAGTCATGATCAAACTAAATTTTGTAGTTCTAGTTGTATATTTTGTTTGCAATATCTTTGAACCGTTTGAGCAATTTTAAAACAATACCATCTAAAGAAATTTTTTGTATTTTTTTTTGTAAAGCATCTCAGCAGTTTGGAGTGGAACTAAAGGTCATTTAGCATATTCTGAACAGCAAGCCAACTCCTGCATAACAATTAATAATCAAGATAATGTGATACTTGTAGGCCAACATTAGTCAAATTTAAGTTAAGTTGTTTTCATTCCTTTGCTAGGCGCATCCATGTTGGAAATCATATCAAAAAGACATGTTTCCACCACATTCAATACCTAATTTAATGTGTCCGATAATTCCCATCCTTTTTAGCTGAATATTGGTTCGTAATACTAAATGATACATGCTATTGCATGATTCTTTGCCTATAAAATCTCTTGCAGAGGCTGTTTTAATAAATCTTGTTTGTACAATAAGAGTCAAAAAGGATTGCCTTTGGAAACAAAGAACAAACAAATCACGAAAATGGGAGACTCGATTTCATCAAGCCTCTGGTACATCATCAAAGTGATTTTACTCTTTACTTCAGGTTTGGTTGAAATCCGTCCAGTAGTCACAGAGAAAATGTTTGATTTTTTTTCAATTTCTTACATAAGTTGCTATTTTGTTCAGCTGAGCAGAACGGTTTGAGCAATTTTGATAAAAGACCTCCCAAAGAACTATCAAGTTATGTTGAAATCCGCCCAGCGGTTATGGAGGAGATGTTGATTGATTTTATTTCTATTTTTAGCTCTAACAGCCATTTTGTGCAGCCAAGTGAAACAGTTTGAGCAATTCTTAAGAAACAATGCTATCAAGCTTGGTTGAAATCCGCCAAAAGGTAATGAAAGAGGTGTCGTTTTAATTTTTGTCTAGTTTTAGCTCTGGCTGCCATTTTGTGCAGTGCAGCCAAAGGATTTGAGCAATTCCGTTAGAGAATTTCCCAAAAACAATCCTATCGAGTTTGGTTGAAATCGGCCAACGGGATATGTAGGAGATGCTGTTTGATTTTTTTGTATATCTGTAGCTCTGACAAACATTTTGAGCACCAAAGTGGAACGGTTTGTGCAATGTTTGTAGAGAAATTCCCTAGGAACAATCCTATCAAGTTTAGTTGAAATCCACAAAGTGGTTATGGAGGAATTGTCATTTGTACTGTTTTCTAATTTTTGCTCTGGCCTCCATTTTGTGCAGTTGAGCCGAATGATTTGAACAATTTTGGCAGAGGACCTCCCAAGCAACAATCCTATCACGTTTTGATGAAATCCGCCAAGTAGTTATGGAAGAGATGCTATTTGAAGTTTTTTTTTGTTTTGCTTTGTTTTTTCTATTTTTAGCTCTGGTCGTTATTTTTTAAGCGAACAGTAACAGTTTAAGCAATTTTGGTAGAAAACCTCCAAAAGACCAATCCTATTACGTTTGGTTGAAATCCGCCAAGTGGTTACAGAAAAGATGTTGTCTGACGTGTGTTTGTATTTTTAGTTCTAGTAGCCACGTTGTGCAGCGGAACAGAAGGATTTGAGCAATTTTGGCAAAGGATCCCCAAGGAACAATTCTATCAAGTTTGGTTGAAATTTTCACTGTAGTTACGGCAGAGATGTAGTTTGATTTTTTTTTTCTAGTTTTGGTTCCGACAGACACTCGCGCAAAAGTGTATTCACATTTTCTATTTGGCACATGATTCCTAATGACACGTTTACGAAGCTCAGCAACTACAGTTCCTCAGTTTAATAATAATGATCAGATGCAAATCAGTTAGACTGTAAAATATATGTACACCATAAGTGTCATGGATATCGGAGCAATAAAAACTGTTCATTAACAATGTAAAAATAAGTCATCCCATTTGACATAACTTTCAGTGAAGACATTATATTCATCCACAACACAGAGCTTTGATATAAAGTCGTTCCCGTATGTAGTACACAGCGCAAAAAGTAAAGCTGACATATGCAATGATATATATGATCGAGGACACGTACTCTGTTTATCCACTCAGACATTTACAAGGAAGCTTGTAAACTACTAATATATATTAAATTGGCATATGTATTTTCTATTCATCTAATATAATAATGTGTCATTATGTAGGCACGTAACACTCTGGCTTGTTGCTTTTTTTTCTCTTAAATGTGCTTTTTTTCTTTTCAAAGGACCGTTCCGACATCGATACAACTAAATGTCCTAAAAGTAAAATTCTATACCCTTTCTGTTGCTATAGTCCCAAGTTTCACGGTAATCTTTGTATGTCCAAACTGTTTGCTTAGCTTCTGTTCTTCTGCCTTAGGTGGTAATGATGCCCTGTCCTAAAACGTAAATCCAGATTTGAGAATGGTATTTGAAATACTTAAATAATAAAACGTGTAGAAAACGTTAACATGTTACGCATTGTAATAAAAACTAATATGTGAACGTTACTGAAATATATTCTGCCTTTACACCGACAAGCCAGAAATAACATCCAGAGGACGAATGGTTCTGTAGCTCACCTGAGACTATTTGGGTAAGGTAGCCGGCATATTTGAAAAACTTTTGGCCTCTGTATCCTATAGTAACTTGGTATGTCATTTAGCTTCAATTAGTTTGGAAAAACAGACATTTTACATAATGAAGCTACTTACCAAATATGAAAGGCCTGGGCCTTCTAGTTTCGGACAAAAAGATTTAAAACAAATAACTATATAAAAACATGTTCTTTCCATAAAAAAGGTCAATGTCAACCCAAGGTTATCATTTTGTCAATTTTATTGGGCCCATGTCTCCAATGCCGCATACCAAGCCCTCAGGCCCATTGGCCCTTTGGTTCCGGAGAAGATGATTTATACATTTTTATATAATTGATCGTGGCGACTATCTGTGACCCAGATCGACAAACTTCCGTTTACCATACCCATTAAGGCTCCATGTAAAACTTGGCTTTGTGTGGCCCAGTGGTATCTGACAGAGACCTTTGAAGCCTTTTCCCTATGTGAGTCTATGAAAAACAAGTGATTCATAGAGCGGGCCAATTTTTAGCCGATGGCTATAATTTAAACAATCTTGGTAGAAGTCTAGAAGATAAAGCTATATACCAAATATCAAAGGCCTGGGCCTTCTAGTTTCAGACAAGAAGATTTTTTAAGTTTTGCCTATGGGAGTCTATGTTAAAACACTTGGCTTTTCCATACAAAAGCTCAAGGTCAACGGAAGTTTATAATATTTCAAACGGTTTTGGACCTATGGCCCCAAATCTGCATACCAAGACCCAGGGCCATAAAATTTTTAAAATCTTTTTACTATATATGGGCGTGCCACCATCTTGGTCAAGTGACCCAGATGCGGCGGACGAACTTTCATTCCTACAACCCATTGAGGCTGAATGTAATATTTGGCTTTGAACTGCCCAGCGGTTTCTGAGGAGAAGGTGTTTAAAGCGTTTTCTCTGTATGAGTCTATGAAAACAAGTGACCCCAGGGGCGGGGTCATTTTGACCACATGGCTATAATTTTGAATAATCCACAAGATAAACCTATACACAAAATAATAAAGGCCTGAGCCTTCAAGTTTCAGACAAGTGGATTTTTAAAGTTCTGCTTACAGAGACTATCTGGGTATGGTAGCGGGCACATCTGAAAAACCTTAGTTCTTTGTATCCTATAGCTCAGTATCAGTTCCTCAGTGCTGAGGTTGATACTGCGGTGTTAACGTCAGTACTTAAGTACTGAATTAAGTAACAATTTATACCTTAATCCTTGTTATAGTACAAATTCAAAAATTTTCTAAAACTAAGAATGACTTGTCAAAATGACATGTATCTTAGCGGGTTCGGAATCCACTTTTTAGGCTTATTTTGCTTTCTGTATGTCTTGCTGCTTGCCAAGACATGCGCATCATACGTTTCATTTCCAATCTTTTGGGGTTTAGCCAAACTGATGAAGTTTAAATAAAAGAAAGGCCTCTGTGGCACTAAATTAGGTATAGTTAAGCTCATATAGTTACTTGGTATGGTATTTAGCTTTTATTAATTTGGACCGTTCACATAAAATATGGCTTTGATGGAACTACATACCAGATATGAAATGCCTGGGCCTTCTAGTTTCAGACAAGAAGATTTTTAAAAGTTTTGCCTATGTAAAAAGATGGATCGTTCTGTAAAAAAAAAGGTCAAGGTCAACTACAGGTTAAATTTTTTCAAATTATATTGGGCCTATATGCTGCATACCAAGCCCCAAGGCCACTGGCCTTTTAGTTCCGGAGGAGAATATTTTTAAAGGGTTTTTAACATATATGGGCGTGGCGGCCATCTTGATCATGTGACCCAGATGTGGCGAACTTATTTTCGTTCCCCCGGCCCATGAAGAGTCCAAATGAAATTTGGCTTTGATTGGCCCAGTGGTTTCTGAGGAGAAGACGTTTGGAGAGTGTGGACGACGAACGGACGTACGACGGGCGTACGGACGCACAGAGGAGCCTGCCTATACTATAGGCTTACTGAGATGAGCTAAACATTCTGACGGCCCGACACAGAGATAAATGCAATACTACTTGTGGATAAACCAGTGTTTCATAACCTTTGCTACTCTAATGTGATGCACAATAGCTCTGTCCCCACAGAAGAATTCATCCATTAGGATCCACATTCCTTTTGCTTCATTCCAGACCAACCACGTGTACAGGAGTAAACTGTTTCAAACTGTTCAAACTGATATATTCGGAAAGGAGAAAATGCCAAGAAAACCAGATTTATTATATAGAGTTTTATCACCCAACTAGGAAAATGTAGTATAGTATTCTTCGTATGAACAGATCTTGTATTTAGTTTATACTTCGACCAGGTATCGCAGATATATTTCAAACCGGATGGAGCTTATAGTCTAGAAAATACAGTTAGTGCCAGGACGTACTGAGCAATAAGCAGAAAATGCTAATGTTGCAGTTGCCATCGCTACCTGCAATAAATGCTTTCATCCATTTTATACTTGTGCAACCAAGTGTTTATCATAATATTACAAAAAAGTAGCTTAACAATCAAGACCCGATATTTGTCACATAATATGCTGACAACTGCTCTTGTAGGAATGATAATTGTTATAAGTGCATATGGCACAGAGCCACGATCTATTTTATAAACCAATACAGGTCCATCAGCTAATTTCAAAGGGTATTCATTATACATGTGTACCACTGTCATAAAGTAGGCTGGATAAACTATTACGGTCGGCACAAACGTTAATAAACAACAAAGGCAAAGAAATCAACTCCCTCGTCTCCCTTGAGGTGATCACAGTGTCAAGCAGAATTCAGCATGCAAAACAACAAGACAATAAACGGAACCGAACCACGGCAAAAATCATTGTAGCAAGCAGCATCAAGATCCCATAAAATACAAACAATTCTATAGCAACCGCCTTAAAATAACCAGTAGTAACACCAACTATGGATTAATATAGGCAAAACTGTGACATGATACAAAATACATCTCAAAACATTATCATTAAAATATTTCGAATTGTATTCAAATTACATGCTTGACACATTAAAACTATTAAAATAAGATAAAAGACATAACTGGAAAGAATAACAGATGATATTATTCCTATTAATGAGTCAGTTGTTAAATGAGTTTTTAATTTCTACGAGCATAAAAGTACCTTAAAATATGTTCAAATTACAACCAAGAAACAAACACTGTTTAAAAAGGTACATAAGAAGTGTCAAAGCAGTTTTGTCGTTGTACCCGTATAGAGGCATAACAGATTTCCAAATGAACATCCTAGCTGAAATAATTTAAAATAATAAAATTGTATATTTGAACCATTTGATCCATTGAGTTTAAACGCTTCATTTGCTAACTTGATTTATATGTTGTAAAAAATTACTTATAAACAAAATGTAAAGTTTATGAAAATAAGGGAAAGTCGCAAGTATGGAACACAGCCCTCCTAAAGCACAATGTAAGAATTAAATGATATGATTCTGTACAAAACGACAACATAAACAACACTTCGTCAAAAAGCGAAATAACAACGAGAAACGGCATTAAAAATATCAAATAATAAATGTCAACAGACACCTCCACCTGTAAGGCTTCGTCCTGCACTGACCAGCTAAAATTACAAATGTAACTATCATATATGTTCTTATATACCTACCATGAGATGATATTAAATGCAGAATCGTTCTTGATGCCAGCAGAGAAAAATAAATGTAATTCCTTTTCATCTGGCAAGCTAGTTATTTACTGACAATAAGTTCTTAGACAAACCTTTAATGTAATTTTTCCGCGTTTCGTATCATGTGTGCTCGTAGCACTTAGTTACTGCTATAAATACCCATTCGCGATCCACGTTTCTTGGAATAACTGGTAGGTTATGTTCTATGGTTGTGTCTCTGCAGAAACAGAGTAAACGTGACATTGGACAGAACAAACATAAATACCGAAATACCCAGCAAGAGGCCATACCACACGGAGTCTTGGCCTCTAGAGGCATTGCATAAGGGTTTAGAAATACAGAGTGAAGAAACAACATTTCCTCTAATCAGAACGAACAAATTGCTCGGTACTGCAGCAAAAATAACACCAACAAAAATGCTGTGTGGGATGTGGGGAGCTTAAATTTGTCGTCGTTTTTTTCGATGCTTCGTGAAGGCTGAGCTTAATGATCGGGACACGCAAAAATAATTACTGCTATAGACGAGCCGCGTTGGAACAGTCAGCAGAAAGAACCACTTGGGGCTATTTAAGCTAGCTTTACTCAATTGAAAAAAAAGTAAGAGAAAAGTCCAGGGAGAGGCCCAAACACAAGCCGAAGCCCTTCCCAGACACCAAGAGGAAGAGGAAACAGACAAAACCAAACATGCGCAAATCAAACAAACGTACGAAAAGCACTAACATGAGCTCTCTCTGTCCCAAGCAAGGTAATCGCAATGCCAAAAGGACTGAAATGCACAAGAACAAAATAACACAAGGCAAATCTTAAAAACAAATCGCCTCATAGAATAAACCACAAAGCAACAAAGAGTAAGACTAACATCAGGACCACCGCCCTAGAAGGGTCAGTAGAATAAACCACCGAGGGACCTCGCCCTTAATTTTGATGCCGCTCCAAACAGCAAATATGTGTTCAGTCTGCATATGATCTTCCACGTCATAAATGAAGAATCAAAGTAAAACAAGACAGAATAACATATTAAACATATGCAAAGCTTACACGTTCAAAGTAAAGGTAACGCTGTTAAAAGAATTTAGTGGATGACTTACAATCATAGGATGAACACGTTCCCTGAACGTCGTAGGTATAGTTTCGTGGATCCCAAGTTCTTCAGCAGAGCTAGAAGGCGATCAAAAACAAAACAAATAAAGAACATATTTCATTATATTTCTGAGTAACACTGCGTGTTATGTAAAACATTTGGCAATACTGTCATTTATAATGAACGCATGACAGACAATCCTCTAACATACACATTATTTTCGAAGAGTCTGATATGTAATGTTGTGTATTTCTCAATCTAGATATTTCTTAGAGATACATGGCTAAAAATATTTGCAAACAGTTGCGAGCCCGATCAGCTGCCGCATTCTGTGGCGTCCGATCGGGGTCTGCAATGTTTGCCAATCACCCTTTTGTATGTCTACAGGTTTAAATGGTTTAATATTTCAATTTTACACTGCGCAGCTATAAACGTTAGGGGCTGGTCTAGTTGCAGGTGGACTACACCATTTTAGGATAAGGTACGATAAATTTAAACAGTTGCACAAGAAGATCTTAGTAACTGTTGCGAATACATTGGGTAAATATGCTGCGAAAAAACAACTGGTGTTGGGAAATGCATAACACTTTTAACCATTGTTAAGGAGCAGTGTTTTCGAACATTTGTTTAAAATGAAAAAAAAAGCAAAGAAAATTGATACTTTTCTTTATAAACATTTCCGGAGAGCTGATCATTTATGATTATCTAATAAAGTTCTAGTTCAACCTTTTGAAAAAATTATACACTAATCCGATTCTGCCGAAAAAAGATTAAAACATATTTTAAAACATGAACTTGAACTTAAATAAATTTAGCGTTTACAAACCCCTATGTTTAAAATGCCGGATTTCGATTTTTCCCCCTTTTAGATATTAAAATACGTAAGAAACGATCCCATGTTAAGCGCAAAAATGGTAATTTTTAACGAAAACATAAAGCTGTCTTAAAATAGAAAAGAAGGCAATGATCAGGAATCGAAACAATTATCCCACACCTCCCATCAGAGACATCAAAGGGAAAGAAACAGAAACACGAAATGACTGGACCCTAATAGAAACATCACTAGCAGAAAGCCAAACGAACAGTTATTTTCCCACAAAGTGGCCAAATGGCTATCCGAAACAAAAAGATGGAAGCGACACACACATTGAAAGACTAACTATTGTAACTCTTTTTGATTTAATATTCTCTTAAATTCCGGACGTCATCAAATGCTTTCTAAACTAGTTTCACTGTCAGTTGCTTCATTACATTAGTTACATGATGAGGCGAATAAATTTTATGATTGAAACATAATCTGTATGAAGCAGCTCTCCTTACTAGATGCTATGCTCAAAATGCTCTTCGTCCTTACATTGATTCTAAAATTAACGACATTAGACACCATCAAAATTCCTTTCATTAATCAAGGTATTGAATTCATAGATTTACCTTGCATATTTCGAAATAATAATGTTATATCATCTATATCTTCACATTTCGAAAACACGGAATCTCCTATTATCTGTTGCACATATAACAAACCTTTCCGTAATACTATACTAAATTTCAATAAATTAGTTTTTTTGTATTGTATAATTTTATTTTCAATTCTGTAAGTCATATATATCACAATCAATGCAAATAACAGAGAAAATAATCTTATGTCAGTATCACTATAAGAATGTTGAACCCTTTTCTTTTCTAGTGCTGTTCCTTGAAGCCCTCATAGGAAGTGTAGAGTACTTAAAGTATAAAGTACTTACATGTATAAAAAAAAAAAAAAAAAAAAAAAAGATATAATTTATATATATATATATATATATATATATATATATATATATATATATATATATATATGCATCCAGTCTTTCATAAGGGCTCCACTGGAACAGCACTGTGTGACTTTTTTTTCTTTCTTTCTTTTATGATTTCCTTCAAAACAGAATTTGACCAGGTCAAAAGTGAGCAGTCAGGTAAACTATAAAGACTTCTAATCGTACCACAGATATCCCAAAATTCTGGTCCTCCAATGTCTCTGTAACTGTCTCCGAGATTAAATAAATAAATTAGTTTCTGATCTTGATATTGAAACTTATGTCCTGATTCGTGAGACTGTAAAGATTTTAAATTCTGTTATCAATCGGTCATATTGTTACTGGTTACTTGAAGATTATAACTGATTCACGAATCCGTTCAATTATTTCCAAAGGACCTAAATATAGATTTCCAGCCCACATGGACTTCAATAAATGTCGGAAAACAATTGCCAGTGCTTTAAATGATTATTGTACGCGTACGAGAGCATGTTGAATCTAATGCTTTAAATAATTGTAAATTAAAAATTTTTAACATCATTGATGAACGTGTTTTATTTACTCTAATAACCTTGATCTTCTTCCTCCTAAACCTTTTTTTTCGATATTTGAAACAAGGTATCCAAGAATTTCATAGGAAGTATGTTTTGGCTTCAGCTGATAAAGATGCTAATAATGTTGTTGTTGTGTGACGACTTCATTATATCAATACTCTAATACAAGAACTTGGTAGTACCAAAACATATTAACAGATTTCTACGGACAAGAGAGCTATTGATAATACCCATTCTATCGATATTATTGCTAAGTTTGCAGTGGGTACTAAACCAAACATTCCCACATCATACTAGTTACCAAAACTTCATTAAGGACCTTATATAGCACGCTACATTGCAAATTCTAGTTCATGTACGACTACTATTTTGTCCAGCTGCTTACTTCATGCCTTACTGCTGTTAAAAAACATTGGATTAGATACTATGATAATATTTACGAAAGGGACGGAATTAACTTTTTTGGGTCAATTAAAAATTCCAAGAAAGTTCTCTATAAATTAAAATCTAAAAACTTTAACGCTTCTAATTGGTCTACATATGATTTTTCTACATTGTCTACTACGTTACCGCATCATCTTATAAAAGACAGACTTATTGATTTAATTAATCCAACGTCTATTCGGGAGAATATCCAATATTTGGTTTGCAACGAAGAATGTGTTTTTTCAGTTCTGATTTTTACAAGAATTACAATTTATGGTCAAAAAGTCTGTGATGCCCTTGTATATCTTTCAGATAACATTTTCATTCGATTTGGAACTTACATTTATAGGCGAACTATTAATATTCCGATGGGAACTAATTGTGCTCCTCTTGTTGCAGATTTGTTTCTTCTTTGTTATGAAAGAGATTTCATGTAGTCCCCCTCACGGGAAAATCAGGCTGACATTACTGAGGCCTTCAATTCCACTTTAAGATGCCTTGATGGGTTATTAAATAGTGACAATATTTACTTTGACCAAATGGTGGACCGCATATACCCTAAAGAACTCCAGTTAAATAAAGCCAATTCTTCCGATACCGAGACACTGTTTTTGGATTTGAATCTATGTATATCTAATGGTACAATTTCCACCAAACTTTACAATAAAAAGGGCGATTTTGATTTTGATATAGTCAATTTCCCTTTTCTGGTTGATAATATTTCCCGGCGTACCGCATATGGGGTATACATATCTCAACTTATTAGATTCGCCAGAGCTTCTTCAAATCTTAGTGACTTTAACTGCCGTAATAAAGCTCTTACTGCCAAACTTCTTAGGCAGGGCTATCGTTATTTTCAACTTCGTAAGAGTTGTCTTGATATGAAGTTTCATGAATGTATAATAAACGTAAAAAAATTGCATTTGGAAACAAAGAACATACTACAGATTACAAAATGGGAGTCTCGGTTTAATTGAGACTCTTCATAAGCAGTAATGAAGTTTGCAACACTGCTTGCGCCCTCTAGCGTATACATGAGCAGCAGAGCTGAACTCCAGTTTCAAATTTACCACGATGGGCCCATTGATCCCAAAGGAAATGAAATATAACCTGCACTATGGTGACGTACATTAGGAGTTATGAGGTGGGCACAAAGAAAAATGTTACACTACAAAGTTTAAGCCAAGGTGGAAAATTCCATCACCAAAGTAGCCAAAGTTTCTTGTTCACGACACATCGTCTTAATATGATTAAGGAATCTGAGAAGTTTCTTGAATATACTCTATACGGTTTAGGAGTTATGGCCCAGACAAAAAATTTTTATCACGCACATACGTGCCAATAGACGGAGAGGGGTAAAGAGTTATGGCCCAGAAAACGAATTAGCCAGAGATGTCTTCCTTGTTTGCGACACTTTGTCTTGATATGATTTAGCTATCTGGTAAGATTCATGAATATATTCCATACAGTTTAGGAGTTATGAGCCGGACAAGACTGCACGGTCGGACAGGGGTAAAACTTATTGCCCTTCAACCATTCTTTGAATGGCGGGGTTATAATATATAACGGTAAACAATAATATCCTACATAGACGAACGACACCTCTCTCGTTGCACACATATACGTTTAATAACAATAATGTTTACATTTTTATAGCAGGACAGTCCTATTGTCTAACCAAATAGAAGACAGTCATTGGTGTTAAAACGGGTTAATAACTTTGCTTCCCTCTTTGGTTGCACGTCGGCGGGTTAGGCCTCAGATTCTATGATGGTTCCAGCGTAATGGCTAACTTGAAATTTAATTTTGGGTAATGTTGGTTGGTACTTGATGCTCTTTCTTTGGTCGGGCCCACCGGAGTCTTAACTGTTGGTTTTCTTTTGCTCCAGCATTTGAGTTGTTTCGTGCTGTCGAGTCCTTGTCATTGTTGCATCTCTGTAATTAGTTGATTTTTTGTGTTTTAGGAGATGTAGCACATGAGTTAGGAAGCCTTCATGCGGACTGAACAAATTGTGTGTCTAAAGTAAGGGCGAGGATTGTGGCCACGTAAAATCGATTTAAGCACCGCCCCCCGCCAGTGTAATACTTTTCACTGACCGCCAAGGCAGTTCTTATGTCATGGTTTATTTTTGTTAAAGTTCGTCTTTGAATGTGTGTATCGCTTATATATTTTTGTTTTGGATAGCCATTTGGCCACTTTGTGGGAAAGTAACTGTCCGTTTGGCTTTCCGCTTGTGATGTTTCCATTTGGGTCTAGTTATTTCGTGTTTGTGTTTCTTTCCCTTTGATGTCTCTGATAGGAGGTGTGGGATAATTGTATCTGTTCCTGACCATTGCCTTCCCTTCTATTTTGACATATAAGCAGAACAGCGCTTCTCCGATGTTTTTTCAAACTGAAACTGTGTATAAAATCCTACCTCTTTAACTTGCTATCACGTAGAGGTAGAAATAGTGCCGACTGCGACTTCGAGTTTTCTATAACTAATTCCATTGCTTCTTCTTCCGACTGTAATTAACATATATATTTGCTGCAACGTCAGAACACGTTTCTTCGGATCTGTGCTCGCAGCGAAGGTTCTGGTCAGCCTGCACATTAGGGCGGTCTGATCAGAATCTTCACGATTGGAGAGGATACAACGGTTATACAAGCGGTCAACGAAGACTCTTATCAGACGGATGTGCAAGCTGATTTGAGTCTTCAGTGGGCGCATATGCCAGATGGTACATTTTCTCACGC
This sequence comes from Anodontia alba, assembly GCA_964016985.1. Classification (NCBI taxonomy): domain Eukaryota; kingdom Metazoa; phylum Mollusca; class Bivalvia; order Lucinida; family Lucinidae; genus Anodontia; species Anodontia alba. The sequence goes on from OZ024826.1 coordinate 15,977,934, forward strand.
TGTGCTCATATGTCTTAATTATTTGAACAATTGTTAGATTACTGATAAATACTTATCACAACAAATTTAAAAAGGAATCGGCCTTGACAGAAATAAGCAATAATGCAGAAATGCAAATAGCTGATGTGCCCAAGTTTTCTGGAACAGACTAGCTTGCGTTGGCCAATAAGCCTTACTAGTGAAAATCCCGGACTGGACTCATTAGTATAAACCACATTATAGTGAGATACAGGGATACTCCCCGTACTTCATGATAGTGAAGTTTTTATTTTCAGTTTCCCTAGTATCATTGAAACCATTCTCGTAGCTAGGACACTTGTTTTCACTCTAAACAAACCGCGCGGATTGGCAGGCTGATTTGTGTCTTCGGTAGGCGCATATGTCTGAATTTTACGTTTCGGAAGTAGCGACTTGTATGGTACCTAGACGGTTCTTTTTTAATTTTTTTACGTTCTTTCGTCGGCAAATGCATGAGGCCTGTTTGGCGTTTGTAACGTGTTTACGTGTCTTATTGTCTGATGAAAACTAAAATTACACATTATATATGGCCTCACATACAACTACAAGGAATTACCAAATAGACTGGGATGTGCACTTCCAGTCCGAGCGTGAAATTATAATTTGATAGATGGTGACTTTTTATGATATCCGCTTAGGACGGGATTTCAGTTTTAAAATCAATATCTTAGAAAGAATAGCCTTTTAATGCTTTCTAATCTAGCTTCACTGTCTGTTTCTTCATTACGTAAGCTAGATGATGAGGCGAATAAATTTTATGATAGAAAACATGATTTGTATGAAGCAGCTCTCCTTACTAGATGTTATACTCAACATGCTCTTCGTCATTAAATTGATTCTGAAATTAACCACAGTAGACACTTCATCAAAATTCCATTCATTAATAAAGGTATTGAATTAGATTTACCTAGCATATTTCGAGATAATAATGTTATATCCGCTATACCTTCATATTTCGAAAACACGGACTCTCCTATTATTTGTTATAAATATAACAAACCTATCCGTAATACTATACTTAATTTCAATAAATTAGTTTCTGATCTTGATATTGAAACTAGTTCCCCTCATTCTTGAGATTGTAAAGATTCTAAATTTTGTTATCAACCAGCGGGTCATATTGTCACTGGTAACTTGAAGATTATAACTGATTCACGAATCCGTTCAGTTATTTCAAAAGGACCTAAATATAGATTCCTAGCCCACATTGATTTCAATAAATGTCGGGAAACAATTGCCATTGCTTTAAATGATTATTGTACGCGTTGGTGTAAACGAGAGCATGTTAAGTCTAATGCTTTAAATAATTGGAAATTAAAGATTTTTAAGATCATTGATGAACGTGTGTTATTTTACTCTAATAACCTTGATCTTCTCCCTCCTAAGCCTAAATTAACTTTGCAATATTTGAAACAAGTTATCCAAGAATTTCATAGGAAGTATGTTTTGGCTCCAGCCGATAAAGCTGCTAATAATGTTGCTGTTGTGTGACGACTTTATCATATCAATACTCTAATACAAAAACTTGGTAGTACCAAATCATATGAACGGATTTCTACTGACGAGAGATCTATTATCAATACCCATTATATCGATATTACTGCTAAGTTTGCAGTGAGTATTAAAGAAAAGCAAGACAGACTTCCTACGTTATATTGGTTACCGAAACTTCATAAACGACCTTATAAAGCACGTTTCATTGCTAATTCTAGTTCATGTACGACTACTGTTTTGTCCAAACTGCTAACTTCTAAGGCGGTGGTCCCAGTGTTAGTCTTACTCTTTGTTGCTTTGTGGTTTATTCTACGAAGCGATTTGTTGTATGTCTTTCTGTGTGTCATTTTGTTCTTGTGTTTTTTAGTCCTTCTAGTATTGCGATTACCTCGCTTGGGGAAGAGAGAGCGAATCTTAGTGCTTTTCATACATTTGTTCGGTTTGTGCTTGTTTAGATTTGTCGGTTTCCTCTTCCCCTTGGGGTCTGGGAAGGGCTGCGGTTTGTCATTGTGGTACTCCCTGGACTTTTCTCGTAGCTCGTGGAGTAAGACTTACACCGGGACCACCGCCTTAGAACGGTCAGTAGAGTATACCACCGGGGGGGGGGGGGGGGTTTAAAGCACTTTTACAGCTAGCTAACTTCACCCTGGGTCCCGATGCTACTCTTAATACAGAATCACATAAAATTTCGGTTCGAATAAAGGCTCCCAACTCAATCAGTTCTAATGATGTTCTCAATAAATTTAAATCTAAAAACTTTTAGGCTTCTAAATTGTCTACATATGATTCTTCTACATATTTCTACATTTTATACTACGTTATCTCATCATCTTATAAAAGATAAACTTATTGTTTTAATTAACCGAACGTTTATTCGGGAGAATACCCAATATTTGGCTTGCAACGAAGAACGTGCTTTTTTCACTTCCGATGTATATAATAATCACAATTTATGGTCGTGTCAAAAAGTCTGTGATGCCCTTGTTTAGCTTTTGGATAATATTTTTATTAGATTTGGAACTAATTGTGCTCCCCTTGTTGCAGATTTGTTTCTTTTTGTTATGAGATAAATTTCATGAAGTCTCTCTCACGTGAAAATCAGGCTGACATTATTGATGCTTTCAATTCAACTTCACGATACCTTGACGGTTTATTGAGTATTGACAATATTTACTTTGACCAAATGGTAGACCGGATATATCCTACAGAACTCCAATTAAATAGAACAAATTCTTCCGATACCGAGGCACCTTTTCTGGATTTGAATTTATGTATATCTAATAGTACAGTTTCCACCAAAATTTATGATAAACGGGACGATTTTGATTTTAATATAGTAAATTTCCCTTTTCTGGATGGCGATGTCCCCCGGCGTACCTCATATGGGGTATACATATCTCAACATTAGATTCGCCAGAGCTTCTTCAAATCTTAATGACTTTAACTACTGTAATAAAGCACTTACTGCCAAACTTCTTAGGCAGGGCTATCGTTATTTTAAACTTCGTAAGGCGTTTTCGAAATTTTATTGCAGACACAGTGCCTTGTTAGAAAAATATAGCGTCAGTCTGAAAATACTTCTGCAACAAGGTATATCGGAACCAGAATTTTACGGTGACTAAGTGTACGGATTTAGAAAAATTGTAGGTAAATCTAACTTTTCGGAGCAATTCAGAAAACTTATTAACCGTTATAAAAGAATTAGCTATAGCCTGGATATTATGCGGCAGACTGCATGCCTAGTTGTCAACCCAATCATTGTTGATGGCTATACTTCACTCTTTAATTGCACGAACGGCGGTTCGGGCCTCAGACTCAATGACGGCATCTTCGTAAAACTTTAACCAGTGGGTTAGGGTTTGGCGATATGTCTTTGACTTGGCCCGCCGTGATTCAACTACTGGTTTTCATTTACTCTGGCATACAGTAGAATAAGCCATGAGTACTCGTCTTTATTCATTATAGTGATTTTGATTTTTATGTTTTCGCTTTGATGCATTGACTGAGTTGGGAGCCTTTATGCGAACCGAATTTTTATGAGTTTCTGTATTAAGAGTAGCATCGGGACCCAGGGAGAAGTTAGCTAGCTGTAAAAGTGCTTTAAACCCCCGGTGGTTTGCTCTACTGACCATTTTGTTCTTGTGTTTTTCAGTCCTTTTAGTATTGCGATTACCTCGCTTGGGGAGAGAGAGCTAATCTTAGTGCTTTTCGTACGTTTGTTCGGTTTGTGCTTGTTTGGATTTGTCGGTTTCCTCTTCCTCTTGGGGTCTGGGAAGGGCTGCGGTTTGTGATTGTGGCACTCCCTGGACTTTTCTCTTACCTTTTTTTTTGTCATGTTGCATGTGTTACTTAAATCATTTATTTGTGTATTTCATTTCTTGCTCACAGAATCCATAATTCGTACCAGTCCAAACTGAAGTTCATGTGCCTTATTTGCACTATGGTGTTTTAGCAATGTGGCTCCAATTGGCTCTCCGACTGCCCCTTCCGTCTCATCCAGCTTCGAGATACTGCGGTCCACTGACTTTTCTTCTATTCTGCAATATATGTATAAGTACTGCAGTCTATAGATATGTGTACTTATAAACTTACTAAAATGTATGAAGTACGAGTGGCGGTGGAAAATCTTTCTTAGAGCTTTTGTATTCCCTATGCAAACCATGAAGTACACTTGCTACCGAGGTACCGATTTACAACTGAAACTGAAGCCGCACTGGTCTCATATTTTTTCAAGTGAGTCTTTTTTCCAGTTCTGGAAACAAATTAAAGTCGCAAAGGGGAGGGAGTGGTGGGGGTAGGAGCAATTTTTATTACAGATCTCATTCCGCCAGCTTACAGTCCATGGTAGCCCTGACACCTATCGTCTTTAAATGATCAAAACTTCGTGTATAGATACTTTTCATTTAAATACTGACCGATTTATAGGCGAAAAATACGGGTTTTGCTCATGTATAACGTGTATAGGTAGCTGCACGTCGAAATACAGGAGCATGAAAATCCTGATATTTTCCGACTTCCCCTCGTACCAAACGTCACTACAGACAACATGGACACTAACTTCGGATTCCAAAGCCGACTGACTTAATACACAATCTTCACAAGATGTCACAAGCTTCTTAGCTCTGAGCAACAGTGCCTCAATAAACTGAAAGCGGAGTACATAAAATGCTACAACCTTGCCTATTCTCAGGTCGCATAGCGAGTTGTACTTAGTCTTGTATGATTCGCAGAACTTCGAATAGTGGGTATGGGCTAGAAAAAGAGAAAAGCTCACCTGTCAAAGATTTACTAAGATCTCTCAGGCTTAGTGAGCTAAATCAGTAGGCATAATCCTAAAATTTACATGCATGATTTTAATATGATATTTATGGAACTCAGCAAATAGCACAGTATATTTAACTTTTCTAGATTATTTTAAAAGAAATTAATGAAGTTAATGTAATACCACAATTACAGAGCACCTCTACATCTCATACCCAGTGGAATCGTTAATATACGGCCAAACGACTACCCAAACAATTTTGTATTCATAGATTCCTTTTAAGTAAAAGCTGTCTCTGTATCTCAATCATGCACATTCCGTTTCTAAAATTCAGCCTGTACTGATGTAGCTCAAAATTCAAAATACGTGTTTAGCAGTCCTCTGCGTCATCAGCTGAACAACAGTAAAGCACATACGAACATTTATAAACATATAAGATAGTTTTAATATAAAGTTAATAGTTCTTACCGCTGAACATGCACCACAGGTAAGTAAACTTCTCCTTTTTCATTAATGTCGATAAAGCATTTATTCTCTCTTTCAAATTTCTCGAAGAAATCTTTGGCTTTCCATGTAGCCAGACCTTTCATAACAAGCCACAATTCATTTTCTGAAAAGTGTAAGAAACAAGATTTCTTAAGCGACTTTTCATCCGTTCAGGAACTCATACCAAGAAACTAAATGGAAAAAAAGGGTAAGAGAAAAGTCCAGGGAGTGCCACAATCACAAACCGCAGCCTTTCCCAGACCCCAAGAGGAAGAGGAAACCGACAAATCCAAACAAGCACAAACCGAACAACCATTTATAATTCCATTAACAACAAAGAAAACGTGCCGCCTTGTCGTTGTTTATTCATCGTCTCTTCTTTCGGGGCCTCGGGAAGGTTGAGGTTCGTGCTTGTGGCCATTCCTGGGTAACTTCATTTATATTTGACGGTCCATGTTGTATGCATATTGCCTGACGATGCTTTATATATTAACAGGGTTCAATGCAATATCGTTTATATTTATTAAGTGGACAGAAGCTGTATAAAAATGCATGCGGTATTTGTCAAATAGAAATGATTCCATTCAACATTTAAGTGCAATTATGATTTTTGCTTTTTGTACTTTAGCTTATATTTCTTCAACGGCTTGGAAGCTGTGAAACGCAATAAAATTCAATAAATGAAATACAGTATGCCTTTCCCGTTGTTAAGTGGTTCTTTATCCCTATATCGGAATACTTTGTATTTGCCAGATTTCATAAAATTTACTTCAGCGGCTTAGAAATTATGGAGCAAACATGAAATCCATATTCATATCTTGTCTGTTGAGTGTGTGGCCTGTAGCCTATGCCCTGAGTGGATGTCACATTACGTGACATCCGAGCTGGTTGGGTCTTTGTTCTATGTTCTGCTTGTCTCGAATTTAGGTAAGAAGTAATATTATTACGTCAATTGACACATGATATGATATAGCGTTATGCATAGATATACACAAAATCTATAAACGATGCTCTTGGAAACGAAGAACATAAAAAAATGAAAATTAACGTCAAGTGTCGATGTGATATACTTTAATACATTTGATTGTCCGAAGCAATCTAACCGCAAGCTCTGTTCAAACTTTGACTCTATCCGACGCGTAAAACACACTTATCTAATAAAAAAACAAGTAAAACACAGTTCAATGAAACAAAGTTTCTGATTTCAACTTATAAGTATCTAATGATTAAATCTCTACTAAAATTTAAGACTAACGGGATGACTTTGAATTTGATATTTTTGAAAGGTGATGTACCTCGAGATACATTCTATGTTGTATATATTACTCATTTAATTCGTTTCGCTAGAGCATCTAATCAAGTAAGTGACCTTATTAATCGAAATAAAATTTAACTGCTTTTTAAGCAAGGGTACCGTTGTCATGAACAATGAAAAAAATCTAAGTTTTAATGCCGTCATTCTGAATTAATCTCCAAATATCCCGTTGGTTTGAAAACACTCCCATAAGAAGGTCTGTCCGAACCTGCATTTCATGACGACTTTGTCTATAAATTCAGATAAACTGTTGGCAAAACAGATTTATCGATACAATTCAAAAAGACAAAAAGACAAATTACAACACGGATATTCTGAGGCAAACTTCATGCATGGTTGTTACTCCAATTATTGTTGATAACATTGCAGCCCTCCTCAGTTTGTTTCAGATTGTCGGCGCCTGGCTATTAACTTCTGAACTAGGACACAGATTCAGTTATTTATGCTTATCTGGTCAATGAAAATTGACAATTTACACACGAGTGACCGTAAGCTTAAGAGAACTAAACAATGGCTCAATTAACACTCTTAACGTACCATTTGATGTAATCTTTTTAAAGTCTATTTTCTCATGCCAAATTTGTTTCACCGTGTCGCTGGTTAACTTGGTTATCGCCTGATCACCTACCACAGAAATTTTTATGTTGTCATGACCGTGTTCCTTGCAGTCAATCGTTCCATTCTCCGACCTGCATATACAAATACTTATTACAGATGATAATGAATGAAACATTGAGACAAATATTTGTCTTTCACATATTTGAAGGTCCTACCACAGTTTAATCGCTGATACGAAACGAGATTCCAGTTTGCACATTTTTATTTGTTTACTTAAATCAAGGCACACTATCAGTATCTATTAACAGTTGCTTCAACACAAGGTCCGACTACTGTTATATATTAAAGCTAGATTTCGACTCATTTTGGGGGATTGTATAATATACACGTTAGATCAGTCTGACCGGAAGTGGTCACTACAACTCAAACGCAACCTATAAAACCACCGACGCATGAACAACAAGAGCTCCGCCAAGCGGGGCATTATACGCCCGTGGCAAGTAATAAGATGTAGCTAATAAACTGGCTCCTGCATAATTCAGTGCTCCGGATATAAACTGTAAGTGGAATTACCAAAAAAAAAAAATTCATTGGAGAATATTGGGGAAATTAAGGGAGAAGTGACTTCTCCCTCCTGGGAAAATAGCGAGAAGTAAGTTGCTTTTAGAGAGAAGTGCTTTCTGCCGGAGGACACACCACAGAAGCATGGCTATATTATAAGCTCATATGAGCTGATTTGTTTTTCCTATACTTCAATATCAGACCAAACAATAACAAAACAAAAATAAACAACCAAAAAAAATGCTGCAAGAATTTTTTTGTAAACCTTTAACTTGTTTAATACTGATTTTATTTTTGTTCTTCAAGGGAGCCAAATCAGAAGAGTATTAAAAAAAAAATCAAAAAGAATTATGTATTTATAAAGATTTAATAATGACAACCTTTCCTTGCAAGTCAAATAAAAGAAGATGTTAAAAAAAAAAAAGAAAAAAATCAGTAGCTTGCCCATATGACCAAAACTTCAGTTATTTGCAAACAATATATCTATTATATGATAAAATTTGCACACTATTACCTCTAAACAACATACTGCAAAAAGTTTACAAAAACTTTCAAAGGGGCATAAATCTGCAAATATTTGGTGCACTGTAACCTTGAAATAATATGTGCTGCTCCACATCATTGTGTAACTATTTATGAAGTTTCAGCTTGATCGGATGTAAACTGTAGGAGGATTTAGTCAAAAACAAAAAAATAATAGAAATTTTCTAAGGGGTTTAACTCTGCTAATATTTAGTGGACTGTAACCGTGAAACAATATGCCCTGCTCCACATCATGGTCTAACTACAAATCAAGTTTCAGCTTGATAGGATGAAAACTGTTGGAGGAGTTAGCCGGAAACGAAAAGTTTACTGAAATTTTCAAAGGGGCATAACTCTGCTAATATTTGGTGGACTGTAACCTCGAAACAATATGCGCTCCTCCACATCATGGTCTAATAGCACATGAAGTGTCAGCTTGATTGGATGTAAACTGTAGGAGGATTTACCCAGAAACGAAAAATTAATAGACATTTTCAAAGGGGCATAACTCTGCTAATATTTGGTGGACTGTAACCTCGAAATAATATGCGCTGCTCTACATCATGGTCTAACTATACATCAAGCTTCAGCTTGATCAGATGTAAACTGTAGGAGGAGTTAGCCGGAAACGAAAAGTCTACTGAAATTTTCAAAGGGGCATAACTCTGCTAATATTTGGTGGACTGTAACCTCGAAATAATATGCGCTGCACCACATCATGGTCTAACTATATATGAAGTTTCAGCTTGATCGGATGTAAAATGTAGGAGGAATTAACCGGAAATGAAAAGTTCACAGAAATTTTCTAAGGAGCGTAACTCTGCAAACATTCGGTGGACTGTAACCTCGAAACAATATGCACTGCACCACATCATGGTCTAACTATATACCAAGTTTCAGCTTGATCGGATGTAAACTGTAGGAGGAGTTAGCCGGAAACGAAAAGTCTACTGAAATATTCCAAGGGGTGTAACTCTGCAAACATTTGGTGGACTGTAACCTCGAAACAAAATGCGCTCCTCCACATCATGGTCGAACTATATAAGATTCAGCTTGATCGGATGTAAAATGTAGGAGTTAACCGTAAATGAACAGTTTACAGAAATTTTCTAAGGGGAATAACTCTGCAAACATTTGGTGGACTGTAACCTCGAAACAATATGCGCTGCGCCACATCATGGTCGAACTATATACCAAGTTTCAGCTTGATCGGATGTAAACTGTAGGAGGAGTTAGCCGGAAACGAAAAAGTTTACGGACGGACGCCATACCCCATAACATAATACGTGCCGTTTTTCAAACGGGCGTATAAAATGCAACATGATGATCTGATAGTCAAATTGTAAGTCTTAGGTTTAAGTTGGATAGCCTTGAATTATTTCTTTATGAGCGCCACTGAAAGTTTACCAAAGACGACTTCGAACATGTGATGAAGATCGTATGTATTTGTACCAGTCTCCGTGAAACCTTTCAGACCAGTTTGCCTCTTTTCAAAAAACTATTTCTAGCATTAAAGCTGGTTGTAAGTATTATTTGGCGGCTATGAAGGTCTCCTATTACTTCACCTTACATAATGGTCTTTTATATATATATTGCGTTTCGGGATTACTGAGCTTGTTAGGCAGTATCTGAAAGTATAACAGCATTATATAAAGGACTAGAAGGTATAGCGTTCACTAAAAGACGCGGTAAAACCGAGTCTGCTATTATTGTTACACTCCAGCGTCCAAAGCACTTTTTTTTTCAGATACTTGCAGACCACTATTCAGACAACTTAATAAAACGCAGCGGTATATAGCAGTAATACGCCAATACTGAAACAGTCCTAAAACCAATATGGTCCCAATTTGTACTATAGAGGTGAAGATCCATTGTCATCTTCGGGAAACCACAATTAGAAATGTTAGTTATGAAAGTTTGAAATTAAACTGATCGTTTTGAAGCAAATATCTATCCGAAAACATTAAGAGATGATGATTAGAATATAGCAAACACATTAGCAAAGTTGCAATGGAAAGATGAGCCTCCCTAAGGTACCAAAATAAACATTGCAGAGGACCATACAATGATACAGTGAACAAAATAATAGCCGACTTCTGCTTTGCTCGGGCCCTCCGGGATTCAATTAAAGGTCTAAGGAGCCTTATCTTTGTTTCACTGGGATTTAATTTAAAGTACACCTACATTTCTGTGATGTTTCACTGCTTAAATTAGGGAGGATCTAGGCCATCCAAACACTAATTTTGTATTTTTTTTTTCAAATTTGAATCTAGGTGCAGATTTGGTGCTAATCAAATCATTTTAAACCCCCGGTGGTATTACTACTAAGCGTTCTGAGGCGTTAGTACTGGTGTTGGTTGTGGGGTATTGCAGCTGCTGCTCGTGTGGGGCTTTATTTATTTTTGTCCTCTTAGTTGGTTAGGTTTGTGTTTAGTGGATCCTGTTTAGCATTGTAATAACCGTATTGGGAAACAGGGCTTTTCAATTGTATGTGGCTTGTGTACTCTCTGTCATGGACTGTTTGCTATTCCCCCTGATGTAATTGGTAGGCTCTGATCTGTGATTTTCTATACTATTTTTAACGTACAAAGCAGTATTGTAACGGAAAAACCACCATGGAATGATCGGTAAAAACCTACTTAGGGTTAAAACTAGCTTTACTCGCACAAAGCCTTATCCTTATCTGCTATAGCAGCTCAAGAAACTAACACAACAATACAAAACACATGAAAACACAAACGGGGAACTACTGCAGAAAATGATCACAATGTTAATAGCTTGAACAAAGCACATTACACATGGGCACCAAACAGAAAGCAAATGAGCAGTATTTTAGCAATTGACTACTGTGTTACATTAACAGCAAAGAGGATTCAGAAATATTAGACGCATCTTTCACTTAGCTTAGACTGCATTCTAGATATACCTTATTTTATGTTGAAGATCCTCCAGAAAATAATATTTAAAACATTTTGCTGCAGCACCTTTCAGATCAATTGCAACGGTATGTTTCGGGGCTGAAGCGTTCAGGAAACGGATGATCTTTTCCCATGTCTTATATACACAGATCGCATCAAATGAGATAATATCTAGTGATTTGCCATCATCAAGTATCGTTATAAGAACATGTTTGTCTATCTTCTGTAAAATATTTCCCCAGTCCTGCCCTTGCAAGCACTGAGGCTGTCCATCCCTAAGTTTTACTTGTCGTGATTCCATTCCGTTCGTTATAAACTCCAATGCTCGCTCTGCCTGTGGAACAGAGAATGCAAAACAGTGTACAGTTGACTGATCAGTGTTAGTTGTAATGACAGCGCCAACTTTTTTCGAGGTAAGTTGAGTCCTAATATATCCAGTGCTTTCAGAGATAAACTGTATGTGATGCTTAGGTAATACTTTGGACACTTCTTTCTTATTGGTGAGCGTTTCGTACATACGAATTTGAGCATGTTTTATTGCGTCCTTGGAACCATGAAATTTAACAATTCCTTGTTTCTCTATCAAAACCACATTACAGTTGTCACATTGTTTAGTAAATCTATTGATTTTGAGAAGAATTATACTAGTTTTGTCCAATGGGAAAGACACACATTCTTGAATGGAGCTGTGATTACTTTCCACAGGCAAGTGTTTTCGCGTTGTGAAGTTTTTATGTTGTTTATGTGGCATTTGTGAACTTTCTTCATGGTTACGACCTTTAGAAATGATCGTTTGATCTACAGCCATCATATGAAATACCGTCTTAGGTATAGTGGTTTTCTGTCCTGTTCTTTGTTTTTCAGACTGATCAAGTGTACCTTGCACTGAATGATCAACGTCCCCTGTGTTGCGGCCACTGTATCGAGATTCATACCGTTGGTCTGGGCCAGAAAACATAGATTCACATGAAGATGCATCTCTATTAGAGCTAAGGTCTAGAGCATAGCCGCATGGCATACCACTTAAAAATTCTGTGCTACCAGATATTTGGGCGTTTTCATGCTCATCAGTTTCATAGCTGGACTCCGATCGATCAGATCCTTCGCAGAATATTCTCATTTTAGATGCGGATGGCATTTTGAAAGCGTGTGGGTTATTTGGTATAGCTTCTAGTGGCCTTTTCGGTAAATCTGTATTTGTATGCACATCGAGATTAAAGTTGTCTATCACATTCAAGATGCCATCATGGCTGATTTTGTTGAGGTCAGCCGGAGATACAGCAACGGACGTTATATCCTGGGACGGATTTGGTGAGTTCGTGTTATCCCATATGCGCTTTTCCCGTAGTGAAGTTTGGCCTGAAACTTATACAATGATAAACGCTAAATTAGTGATGCAGTCAAAAGCAAGCAAATATATAAACGGTGACTGTACCAAAAATTACAATTATGCATATAGAACATGATAAAACAATACATAAAAGAAAGAATACAGGTCGAACCTTAAATAAAAACAAGAGACCCATGGGCCATATCGCTCACCTGAGTCAACTGCTAGACGTTAATGAGGTCATTTACTCATCAATCCCTATCAGTCAGTCAAGTTTCAAAACAATGTCTTAAACGTCTTAAACAGTTTTTGAGATATCTTGCTGACAAGGTTAAAATGCTGAACTTTTCAAAGGGCCCAAACAAGAATATATATGGTTTATGGATGGAAGCCTGAACGGTTTCTAAGATAATATGCATTTTATGAAAAAAAGCTGGTGGGGCCTGCCCCTGGGGGTCCGGGGGATCCATGTCACTAAATGCAGCTTGTCATAAGGAACAACAATATATATGGTTTATGGGTGGAAATCTGAACAGTTTTCGAGATATAACACATTTTATTAAATGAAGAGAGTGGGGCATGCCCCCCGGGGGACCCCTTTGGGACCCATGGTCCATGTGACTTAATGCGCCTCATCATAAGGAACAAGAATATATATGGTTTATAGGTGGGTATCTGAACGGTTTCCAAGATATTAAGCATTTTGTGAAATGAAGGGGGTGGGGCATGCCCCTGGGGACATCCAGGGGTCCCAAGATCCATGTCACTAAATGCGCCTTATCTTAAGGAACAAGAATATATATGGTTTATGGGTGGGGATCTGAACAGTTTCCGAGATATAACACATTTTATGAAATGAAGGTGGTAGGGCCTGCCCCCGGGGGACCCCCCTTGGTATCCATGGTCCATGTCACTAAATGCGCCTCATCATAAGGAACAAGAATATATATATATATATGGTTTATGGGTTTGGGATCTAAGTGGTTTCCAAGATATTATGCATTTTATGAAATGAGCGGGTGGGGCATGCCCCCGGGGGATCCAGGAATCCATGTCACTAAATGCGGCTTATCATAAGGAACAACAATATATATGGTTTATGGGTGCGGATCTGAACGGTTTCCGAGATACAACACATTTCATGAAATAAAGGAGGTGGGGCATGCCCCGCGGGGGACCCCTTTGGGATCCATGGTCCATGTCACTTAATGCGCCTCATCGTAAGGAACAAGAATATATATATACTGAAGGGAAAAAGAAACGCAGGGTAAATTTTATTCCTAAATTTCATTCAAGTTTGAAAAAGTTTGTTAAATATTTTACTAGGATTACAAAACGGTACATGTATGGAACAAAAGTTCCAAATTTCTTTGGTTTGTGATCAACAAGTCACGAGTTATTGAAGTTCATTGGTAGCTACCCCCAAAATCTTGAAATCAAAATCAAACTGAAAATCAATATCGGGTGTGCCCCCTCTTGCTGCCGTTGCTGCCCTAATTCTCCTTTAGCATTGACAGTTCGCATCGGGATGTTATTCCATTCATCGATCAACGCATTCCTTAGTTGTGCGAGAGTTGCGGGGGTATTTCGGCGCTTCCTAACCCTTCTGTCCAGCTCATCCCACATGTGCTCTATTGGGGTCAAATCTGGACTGTAAGGTGGCCATGCTAATGGTGCGATGTTACTGTTTGCCAGGAAATCCTGACAAACTCGGGCAACATGTGGTCGGGCATCGTCCTGCTGCAGAATCAGATTACGTTGTTGCACAAGCGGGACTGCAACAGGACGCAAGATCTCATCCCTATACCTTACAGACTTGATTTGACCCCAATAGAGCACATGTGGGATGAGCTGGACAGAAGTGTTAGGAAGCGCCGAAATCCCCCCGCAACTCTCGCAGAACTAAGGAATGCGTTGATCGATGAATGGAATAACATCCCGATGCGAACTGTCAATGCTTTGGTTAACTCTATCCAAAGGAGAATTAGGGCAGCAACGGCAGCAAGAGGGTGGCACACCCGATATTGATTTTCAGTTTGATTTTGATTTCAAGATTTGGGGGGCTAGCTACCAATGAACTTCAATAACTCGAGACCTGTTGATCACAAACCAATGAAATTTGGAACTTTTGTTCCATACATGTACCGTTTTGTAATCATAGTAAAATATTTAACAAACTTTTTCAAACATGAATGAAATTTAGGAATAAAATTTACCCTGCGTTTCTTTTTCCTTTCAGTATAGTTTATGGGTTGGGATCTGAACGGTTTCCGAGATAATAAGCATTTTGTGAAATGAAGGGGGTGGGGCATGCTCCCGGGGGACACCCAGGGGTCCCAAAATCCATGTCACTAAATGCGCCTTCTCTTTAGGAACAAGAATATATGGTTTATGGGTGGGGATCTGAACGGTTTCCGAGATATAACACATTTTATGAAATAAAGGGAGTAGGGCATGCCCCTGGAGGACCCCCTTGGGATCCATGATCCATGTCACTAAATGCGCCTCATCATAAGGAACAAGAATATATATGGGTGGGGATCTGAACGGTTTCCAAGATATTAAGCATTTTGTGAAATGAAGCGGGTGGGGCATGTTCCCAGGGGGACACCCAGGGGTCCCAAGACCCATGTCACTAAATGCGCCTTGTCTTAAGGAAAAAGAATATATATGGTTTATGGGTGGGGACTAGAACGGTTTCCAGTTTCCAAGATATTATGCATTTTATGAAGTAAAGGGGGTGGGGCATGCCCCCGGGGGACCCCTTGTGGTCCCAAGATTCATGTCACTTAATGTGCCTTATCATAAGAAACAAGAATATATATGGTTTAGTGAAGGTATTCTGAGCCCTAAGTAGGTTATTATGCATTTTCACTTTTTCCCATACAAATGCCTACGCGACCAAATTTGGCATTGGCCAAAAATAGGTCAAGGTCATCAAACAGTCACCATTTATGCAATTTATGATGAACCTTCGTCCCAGATGCCACATGCAAATCGGCCCAGCGGTGCAGGAGAAGAAGATTTTTGAAGGGTTTTTACGATATATGCGTATGGCGGCCAACTTGGTCACTTGACCTGGACCCAATATGCAAGCTTTCGTTTCCCTATCCCAAGGAGGCTGCATATGAAGTTTGACTTCAATCGGCCCAGTGGTTCCAGAGGAGAAGACGTTTGAAAATGTGAACACACGACACACATACAGACAACAGCTTTGCCATATAGTAAGATCATCAATGAGCCTTCGGCTCAGGTGAGCTAAAAAGACATAAACGGCCTTATGCAACAGTGAGGCCTAACAATGACAAGTATGCAAACGGAACATGATAAAACAATACGTAAAAGAAAGAAAACAGATCGGACCTAAAATAAAAAGACATAAACGACCTTATGCAACAGTGAGGCCTAACATAAACTTGTATGTGACTACTCTGAAAACAGTATCTACCTGCTGTATATGGAACTGGACAGTATGCCAATTCGCATAACAGTTCGTTTCATTTTTTATTCCAACCAACTTTTAAAGGATCTCTGTGCATCGGCACAATTGACTTTATAGAGATCCCCTTCCTGTCATTGGTAGTCTATGTCAATGATTATTGCTATTCCTGAACAGCTTATAGATGTACATCATCATAGTTCAGGTTACATTTTATTTCCTTTGGGATCATTGAACCCATCCTAGTTATTTTGAAAATCGAATACCGCTTAAGCCGGTGCTAGGGGGCGTATGCAGCCTCGCAAACTACAGTGTTGCATATGAAGAGACTCAATCAAACCAAGTCTTCGATTTTCGTGAGGTTGTGTGTTCTTTGTTTCCAAAGGCGATCCTTTTTGACTTTTATTATCAAAGCAGACGAGGTATTCTGGGCAGTATACATATCTAAGAATACACCATACCAATTGTATTGAGCCAGATGTGTACATTTGTGCAATTCGTTACGACTGGTACTAAATACCCAAAATAGAAGGTAAACTAAAGTGCAGATATTGGCAAACAGTGTTTATCACACTCCCGCATCAAGCTCACATCAACCGCAAACACCAAGCAGGATATATCCTTTACACAGACTAGAATACAGACAGACAACTCTTAACCACAACATCTACCAGACGCGGTCAGCCAGGTGCTGGCGATACAATGCACGACAATCACAACCATCTGGCCAAAGACAGCACCAGCAGGTTAAACCAAATACAGCAAACGAAGGGACGTTAATATACGTCTTAATCTTCCGCGAGAAGATCATTTTAGCTTAGGTATTACTACGAATTTCACATCTCAATAATTAAAACGTCAATGTTATAACATTACTACTTAACTGGTATAAGTACCGATATATCATCATCAGATTACTGAATAAAGAAACCTTCGTAAGCTGGAATCCACAAGACCCAGCGGTTGTACAATAAACGATTCCAACCCATCTTCGTACTTAACCCAAGAAGTTACAAATAAACTGAAATTTGGAGCACTAAAGATTGCAAATAGACTTAAATGTGAAACAATCGTTGTGCAGTTTACACGGAGCTCTCGCAAACCTTAACGATTAGTCCGTATTTGCCTTGAGTAATATACATCTCTTTATAATAACCAAGAATCATCCCTCAACTCTGCTCAGTGGTAGAACGTCCGCTTTGTGATCGGGAGGTTGCGTGTTCGATCCCCGGCCGGGTCATACCAAAGATTTTAAAAATAGTACTAGCTGCTCTTTCGCTTGGCGCTCAGCATTTAGAAAGTAGAGCTAGAACTGGTCAGCTCAGTGTCAGTATAATGTGACTGGGTGGAATTTCATGTCAAAGTGTCTGGGGCGTGTTATTTCAGTGAGGTAGCACACTAAAAGTGAGCATTGAGCTCCCTGCCACATCCAGACACCGTCGCGATATGATATGACTGAACGATTGTTGATAGCGACGTTAAGCCGAAATCAAACAAACAAACAAACAAACATCCCTCAAATGTGGAATAAGTGGCCCAACTGGGCCTGATCAATGGCTAGCTACGAACAAGCTGACAAAATGTAGACGCATAGACTATTATAGAACCCTTGTACATCTAAGCATTCCAGCAAAGTTTCCACACAACGGCTTCAACTTTGATTTTGATGCATTTATTTAAAAAAAAATAATTTCCACACGACTATAACATTGCCATAGACTGGTGGTACAGGATGTCCAAAAAAGCATTTATCTCCCGTATTAAACGTGTAAACCTTTACCACAACGCTTGTAAAATACGACGTAACTGTACATCATTCCACGTGCTTGAATGTTTATGTGCGAGGGAAGCTATTGTCCTTATGACTTACTTGTTGGATGTTTCCGGAACACCGCATCATGGAAGGCTGGAAAGTACGGATCAAGACTAAGTCTATATTTCTCCAGACTTGGATGTGAAGGTTTTTCTAAAATTCTTCTGGAAACTGAAAAACACAGACGAAGTACCAGAATTTAAATTCGTTAAATACTTCAGTAATAAAAACATAATTGTGCTGCCATTACTACTGTGCGTTAAGACTGTCCCAAAATGTTATTCTGTTTGACTTAATCTCGCGGCCTCTCGCAGTGAATATTACTGCATTTCACAACACTTTTATCCATCTACTCATACAGCATATCCCCTCACGGAAATTTCGTGCAGGGTTAGGGTGAAAATATTTATTAATATGGCCAATGGAACAGTTAGCGGTGAATAAATGATGACAGAGATAAAGCTAAAACCCCAGAAAATTGCTGAGGGTGAAATGGTGAAATGAAATTGTGAAATGTGAAAAAAGCTCGTTTACTTCTATGTTTTAAAATGAAACGTCTACGTGACCTGGACCCCTATATCCCCATCTAAATTATAATGAAAATGCGGTTATACGGAGGTCTAAATAAATAAGCAAAACATTTGCATCTAACAGATGAATTCAATATGTGTGCTATTCTTATCAAGTACATGAACTGTCCCTTTGCCTTGCTATGAAATGCGGGGCAATATCCTTATATTGTGATAGATAAAAATTGTTGGTGTAATAACCGTATCTGTGACACTTTCTCCCTTGGATGAAAATATATATATAAAAAACGAAAATAGGTTCAGTTTAACTGAGTCTGTTTAGGAATAGTAATGTATTATACACTACACTTGCTAGTCCTATGTTGAGCAACATTCTGTTTTTCAAATACACCTAAATAAAATACTAATTATTTTTCGGCTGTCATGCCAGTGGTCGCCATTTAATACTTAATAAAAACGTGAAACGATAATACCCCGCCACTATTAGTGCTCCAGAATATTGTTACGAGCCAGGCGTAACGAGAAAGAAATGAAAGTGAAACCAGCAACAAGCCTTAAATTATTAACAATATTTATTCACACACACACACACACACACACACACACACACACACACACACACACACACACACACACAAAAAAAAAAAAGACAAGATTCAAAACAAAAGAATGTAAGTAAACAGTACCTTTCAAGTTTATGTCACAAAGTCCCTCAGAAATAATCCAAAAGAATTTATAACAAATCCTTTGAATAACAGTTTCTAATCCCACAATTTAAAGTTCCTGAATTCAGAATTTAAGTCCAAAATGAAAAAAATATTAAAGTAATCCAATATTTCAGTGAAAGTATACAAAGATGCCCATGTGAAAATCTTTTCTCCTTATATAATATCAAAGAACGTTCTAGAAAAAGAATTTATTACAGGCATCTCTCATTTTCCAGGTTCAATCAAGAAACTTCTAAATATTTTATGAAATGCCAAAAATAACCCAGTCCAGAATCAAAGACATAAACAACAAGTTATTGTACACATGTTGTTCCAGAAAGTTATTTATGGAAAAATAGTAAATAAAGTTATTAATGGAAACATAGTAAACATGATGCTTAAAATAAACTGAACACCCTATATATAACACGTCCCCTCTTCAAGGAAAGGAAAGATTTATGTAATAAAGCTTTCCTTTGCGATAAAATTATCATAAAATAAAATACTGATAAAGACAATTATTATATTGTAACCAGCAAGTTAGAGGAAACCACAGATCAAGTCATCATGCTCTAGACAAGGCATCAAAAATAAGATTATCTTTTTCTTTGATATAAACGTCAAAAAAGATTGCCTTTGGAAACAAAGAACACACTACAGATAAGAAAATGGGAGTCTCGGTTTTATTGAGACTCTTCATAAGCAGCAATGAAGTTTGCAACACTGCTTACGCTCTCTAGCGTATACATGAGCAGAACTCCATTTTCAAAGATTTCACAATAGGCCCAATGATCCCAAAGGAAATGAAATATAATCCGCACTATGGTAAAGTACGGGGAGACGTTCTACCGCCACCACACGGCACTAATACCAGCTGCAGTGTAGTAAAATAAACGTCAGTCTGATGTCAAGATTGTATTCCTGTAACAACAGGTTCCATCTGAGTAACCTCTGATTCTTGTTTTTATCTTATGGATGAAAGTCAGTGGATTGTGATGGCTGAAAACAACAATAGGTGAGGGCGAAGAAGTTAAATAAACTTCAAAATGTTGAAGAGCAAGAATGAGAGACAAATATTCTTTCTCTACTGTAGAATAATTCCTTTGATGTTTGTTAAACTTTTTGGAAAAGTAACAAACTGGATGATCCACACCATTGTCATCCTCTTGCAGTAATACACCACCTGAATCAATATCAATCGCATCTACTGCTAGCTTAAATTCTTTATTAAAATTTGGTGCCAAAAGAACTGGCTCACTTCTCAGTATGGTTTTTAGTTTATCAAAGGCATTCTGACAATCACTGGTCCACTTAAACCTCATTCTTTTACTAAGTAAATTAGTCAGTGGCTCAGCAATGACAAAAACATTATTACAGAATTTTCTGTAATAGCCGGCCATACCAAGAACTCTCATCAGTTGTTTTTTTGCATGTTGGCACCGGAAAATCGGAAATAGCTTCAACTTTAGCTTCTATAGGTTTAATCTGACCATGACCCACAACATGTCCTAGAAATGTTAAAGTTGCATGAGAGAATTCACTTTTAGCAAGGTTTATTGTCAATTTTGCTTCACTTAGTTTATCAAAGAATGCTTTGATAGTCCCCAGATGGTGATTCCACTCATCCCTGTATATGATAGCATCATCGATGTAAGCCTCGCAATGCTCGATTCCAGCTATTATTGTGTTCATTTAGCGTTGAAATATTGCTGGAGAGTTTTTCATTCCCAAAGGCATTACTTTATAGTGATATAATCTATCAGAAGTAACAAATGCTGAGATCTCTTTGGCTCTTTCAGTGAGAGGAATTTGCCAAAATCCTTTCAGAAGATCGAATTTAGTTATGTATTTTTAATTTCCAATTTTATCAATACAGTCATCCATTCATGGTATGGGAAAAGTGTCTGTTTTACTCAAATTATTGACCTCTCTGTAATCGATGCACATCCGAAATGTTCCAATCAGGTTTTGGCACAAGAATGCAAGGCGAACTCCATTTACTTTGGCTTGGTTCAATGAAATCATTGTCCAGCAAATATTGAATTTCCTCCTTAAGATAATTTTGTTTTAATGGGTTCATTCTACATGGATGTTGTTTGACAGATTGTGAGTCCTCAACATTCACAGCATGATAAATTTTGTCAGTCTTTGTAGGAATATCCGGAAATAAGTGTTCATATTCATGAATAAATTGCTTCAGTTCCTTTCTTTGGGCTGGATTTAGGTGTAAAAATTTCTGGTCGAGATCCTTTAAAATGTCAGAATTCTGGAGTTTTGATAAAACAGGATCAGATTTGATCAAGCTCATATCTTCAGAGTTCATTTCACTTTGTTCCTGAGGGACTGAACTAACAACATTTATTGGTGTAACAGAAGAGCTATCTATGTATTGTTTAAACATATTAATATGACATAACTGTTTTTGTTTGCGTTTCGCGGGAGTGTTAACAATGTAATTTACATCACTTATCTTTTTATCTACAGTGTAAGGGCCGTAATATCGGTCTCGTAATGGTTTTCCAGGAATAGGCAAAAGAGCAAGTACCCTGACTCCAGGCATGAATTTTCTTTCTTTTGCATTTTCATCACACCAACGTTTCATTTCCTTTGTGTTGACTTGAGATTGGTCCAAGCAGCTTCACAAACTTTAGACAGTCGGTCTTTAAACTCTGATACATACTGAAGTAAGTTACAAGAACCGTCATCATTTGAGAGAAATTCCTCTTTCAAAAGTTTCAAAGGTCCACGTACAGTATGGCCAAATACCAGCTCAAATGGGCTGAAAACAAGAGATTCTTGAACAGATTCTCTAACGGCAAACAACAACAAATGGATGCGCTCATCCCAATCCTTTTTATTGTCAAAGTATGATATGATCATATTTTTGAAGGTCTGATGAAATCTTTCCAGGGCATCTTGACTTTCAGATTGGTAAAGTGATGACTTATACTGAGTAATGTCCAACTCATGCATGACCTGCTGAAAAATTCCTGACATGAAATTTGAGTCCTGATCCGACTGAACAGACTTTGGGAGGCCTACAAATATGGAAAACATACCAAAGCCTTAACAATATTCCTTGTTTTAATATTCTAAGAGGAATGGCTTCTGGGAAACGTGTAGAAGCACACACTATTGTGAGAAGATACTCATGGCCTGACTTGGTTTTGAGCAAGGGACCAACACAGTCAATAATTATTCTGCTAAACGGTTCATTAAAAGCAGGTATGGGCTGTAAATGAGCTTTTGGTATTGTCTGATTGGGTTTTCCTACCATCTGACAAGTATGGCAAGATTTATAAAAATGAGAAACGTCAGATTTTAACCCTGGCCAGTAAAAATGGTTTAGAATTTTGTGATAGGTCTTGTTTACACCTATATGACCTGACATGGGAGTCTCATGGGCCAAGTTCAAAATTTCAGGGCGATAAACCCTTGGAACCACTATTTGGTGGTTAGCAGTCCACTCGTCTTCTGCTGAGACATCAGGAGGACGCCATTTTCTTATTAAAATGCCATTTTTGACATACAACTAGACTTGGACGATCTATTTCTTTCTCATCAAAAGCCCTTTCACGCAAAGGCAAAATTTCAGGATCATTATGCTGTTCCTTTCAAAGTTGTGACCTTGACGCCAAGTCATGACCTTGACCTTGGCCATTTAATATTGAAGAGTAATGACTGGACTGACTTATCACTTAAGTCTGTCTGCTTGTCAGACATGCTGGATGAAAGAGAATGTTTAAAAGACTGACCAAAAAAGGTATCAGTAAAATCAATGTCCCCATCATTCTGTTTTGCTTTCTTAGCCATGTCCCTTGTAATAGCACAAGATGGGTAAAGAGCAGGGATTTCCTGTTCAGTGGGATGAGGTAGCTGTTCAATACAAGGTATGTTAGTCAAAACAACCTTATATCCTGCTAAGTCATTGCCTAACAGTAAGTGAACACTTTTAAAAGGTAAAGAAGGTCAAATACCAACAGCCACTAAACCAGTTACCAAGTCTGAGAATAAATAAATTTTATGAAGAGGAACATTAACTCAACACCCTGAATAAGGACACTTGTTCCAGAAGAAGTCTTCTCAGAAAAAGGCAGAGTATCTGCTACAATAAGGGATTGAGAAGCACCAGTATCTCGTAAGATTTCAATTGGGTTAGACTAGGCATAATCACTTTTTAGTGACACAAAACCATCTGATAAGAATGGTTCATAAATGTCCATAACAGAATCAGTCTCAGACCTCTTGGTCTGGATAGATCCTTCCTCCTTAACACATGACTGTGTATTTGACCGTAAAGAGGTAAGGCCTGTAGGTTTAAGCCCCTCTTGTGTTTCTTTGTTTCTTTTCAAATGTAAGTATTCAGAAATAATATGACCTATTTTTTTTTTGCAATAATTGCAAAATGGTCGAGATATGGGATTTAAATCCTTTTTTTTCACCAGAAGATTTGGCTTTAGGAGTAAATGTTTGGCTATAACTGCCAGATGGATTACTGGGACTATGTTTGGATCCTGATTGTGGGAAAATGGTCTTCTAGAGGAATATGACTTATTAATCAAGGAAACTTTATGTGTTAAAGCATAATGGTCTGCAAATCGAGCTGCAGCTTCCAAAGTTTCAACTTGTTTCTCATCTAAAAAGTACTTAATGTCGGAATTTATGTACCTTTTGAACTCCTCTACAAGCATGAGCTGCCTATGTTTTTCATGATCAGACCCAATTTTCTTCGAAGAACATCACCTATCAAATAACTGTTCTTTAGTTCTAGCAAATTCTACATGGGTCTGCTCATTTTCTTTCTTACAGTTCCTAAATTTTTGCCTGTAAGCCTCAGGGACCAACTCATAAGCCTTAAGAATTATTTCCTTTACAGTATCATAACTTGAGCTCTGCTCGACAGTCAGCTGAGTATATATTTCTCGAGCCTTCCCAATTATTACGCTTTGCAAAAGCAAGGTCCAATGCTCCTTTGGCTATTTTAAATTTTCTGCTACCTTTTCGAAATGAAGAAAATATTTCTCAACCTCTTTTTCTTGAAATGAAGGAACTAATCTGATGTGTTTGGTAACCTCAAAATGAGCGCCAGTCTAAAGGTTGCCGTTTTACCGTCATGTTTTGCATTTCTAATTCTTTCATTCTTAATTCTGTATCAAATTTTATTTTTCCCTTTCCATCTAAACTTGTCTTTCGTTTTCTTTATCCCTCTGAGCCATTTCCATTCTTTCTTTCTGCATTCTTTCTTCCATTTCCATTCTCTCTTTCTGCATTTGTCTTTCTTGTTCTAATCTTAATTTGTCTAACTCAATTTGCTTCTGAATTTTAAGCTCTCGCATTTGCTAACCTGTCTGAGTTACGAGAACAGGAGACAAAGCAAGCTGCGGTTTGTGATTTAGTACTCCCTGGACTTTTCTCTTACCTTTTTTTAAGTAAAACAAACTTTGAAATTATGAGGTTTATTATGTATGAATGCATGCTTACCGGCCTAGCATATTTGAGGAATACAAACAATGGGAACTATATATGACTGACGCAAGCTACGTGAATGATGCACCTCCGAACAGTAGGAAAACACACATTTTTTATCTTACCTGCTATATCTACAAAAATTATCACAACCATTCTGTCTGGACAGCAGTCACAACTCTTCACTTCCGCTACGGCACCTTCTTCTCCTCCCGATTTCGGCGACTCAAAATACAGTTCCAGAAACTGGTTGCTGCATTCCTCTGGTACGGCTCTGATAAATAAACCTTCTGCTTGTCCTAGCAAACAGAACTCAACAACGCTTCCTTCAAGTTTCCTCGCTTCTAACAGCTTTGAGACGGCCTGAAAATCTGCAAATCATAGTAGGACATAGTGTGCTGGAGTCAGAAAATTCTAGCTCACTTAAAACTTTAGTCTTAACCATTGTCATGCTGAATAAATTAAGATACCACGCCCACTTCTAATTTCCAGCCAATCAGATTACCTGATCCGGGTTTTCGATAGAAATTTACATATTTAATGACAAACAGTGCAGATCCAGCTCAGTTGGCTTCTTCAGAAGCCAACTAATCTGGATCTACACTATTTGCGAAGACAGGGCATATCGTGTTCAGCAAGAGAAGGGTTAATATTACTTGACTCAGTACCGTCAGACATGTCTGTTCTTTCAAACCATTCATGCCGAAAGGACTATTCTACCTTAACTCTTGGGGTTCCATTTACACTAAAAGGGGTGTCTGGTTACAATGGTTTATCGAAACTTCTGTCTTTAACGCAAACAGTGTAGACCCGGATCAGACGCCGCGTTTTGTGGCGTCTAATCTGGGTTTTCACTGTTTGCCAATGTCTCTTCTATGGGACGCTAGGCATAAGTGGGATAATCGAACTTCATTCACATGGTAAACATTTCAACAGAGTTTACAAGGGAGACAAGTTGTGTGACTTCCTGTTAGCTATCCTATACACGAAACCCTGTCTTCTTTAAACTGAATGCAAATTCTTTTCTTTTTCAGAAGAAGAACCCTTTTCAAAGGGAGGTAAAAAAATGACGACATAGTTACCTTCCCAGAACGTGTATAAATTCTCTTAAGGCACTGTGATCACGTTTAATTGAAATCCATACATAATGAAGGTTTGAATTCTGCCTCGTATTACTTCCAAAACAGGGACTCCTCTTAAAGAAACGAATTTGCTCCCAAAGGGAGCAACTCCTTTCCTTTAAGTGTACCCCTATTTAGGAAGCAGAAATTTATTTCCCTTAAGAGCAACCACTGTGGAAAACACGCAAAATATTTTTTTCATGCTAGTTAATGTCTCTTTAATGCGAATAGCGTTTCTTTTTTCTTATTGATGTTATGCACACGCGTAACATGCGTAATGGGGGCTTGCATATGCATGTTCTGCATTCACAGAAATAGAGAGCAGTAAACGAAGACCAACAAATGTAACAATGCATGAGGGAATTCTGACAGATAGTCCTCTTCTGCTATGTACATATGCTCTGAGTGCAGATTATAGACTGCACAATACTCAGAGATTGCTGTTATGTAGCTAGAACGGATTTATTTTTACGCACACCCTTGCAAACGTTTGAAAAAGTATGCCTACTATCGTTTCAAAAATAGAGGCTGCTCTTTCAGGAAGGCTTTGCTCCCTCCTTCTTTCCTTTAACCCCTGTCCTACTGAACCCGGATATACCATGCCTTTGCAAACAGTGTAGATCCTGATCAGTAAGCCAACTGATCTGGATCTGCACTGTTTGCCATTCAGCAAGTAATCTGACTGGCTAACAATTAGAAGTCGGCATGGCATCTTAATTTATTCAGTATAATAATCATGGTTAATAGCGGCTCCTATGAAAAAGAAGAAATTTTTTAAGTTAAATGAAGTCACATTATTGTAAATATTTTCTTATAATTGTTACGCACGTTTCGCACATGCGTAATGTAGGTAATAAGCACTACACTACGCCTATGGATTATGTATATGCACAGCAAGCGAACACATTGCGCAGTCGTGAAGTCAGGACCTGTATGATGTTCCACAGCTCCAGACGTTTTGCAATCATAAAGTATTGACACTGTACTTATTTCTCCACGAAAACATGTGCTTTGGGTACACATCAGAAGCGCTTCGCCGATGCACCTCTAACAGTCAGAGACTAAAAGCAATTCCACAAAAATATTTTCTCATAGACTTAATTAATGCATTTTAATGTTTACAAGACACTTAATACGAGTTGTGTACCATGGCAGATAAAAAAACTTATGTCCTGTAATGATCGGAAAGGTAAATGATGCATGCCCAAAATATATGACTTTCATAAATATCGTATATCTGTCTTCTCAGATACAACAATTTAAATTAAAAGGAAATTTTAAAAATGGCAGATTTCAATTGATGTCAATGTTGACGTCGCTCAAAAACTGTCTTACAAAGTTTCACTCTTTGTCTCTCAAGTTTGCATAGAGAAAATCCAAAGAGAATCACAATGTATATTTCATAAATCGTCCAGTTTTCAAATGATGTGATTATAAAGATATAAACAATCATATTTATTACTATTATTATTATTATTTTTATTATTTGTAAACATGAAAATGTATTGAACTTTTGGGGTTTTTTTGACGCTGAGGAATTACTTTTGATTCCTGACTGTAATGCCGAGTGCAACATAATGGACACACAACGTACAAAAAGAGCCCTTATGCAATTTCCGGACAACAGAACCTGATCTGCCTGCGCATACGCACATGCTCTTCAAGGCCTTCTTTACTCGCTTACCATTACGAAAACACGCCTATTTATTAAAAATTTCACCACCAAAAACCGAAAGTTTTCAGACAAAAAAATCTGATATTTTTCATATTTCTGCTCAAACAAAGATTGCGGGTACTTGTTATAACTGCTTCGGCGAGCGGTTCTAACGAGTACCCACAATCTATGTTTGAGCAGAAATTAGAAAAATATCAAATTTTTTTGTCTGAAAAAATTCGGTTTCCCTGTAGACCCCGGTTTTACTATTTAAAAGTGGGGTTTAAGGGGGTCAAAATTATTTAGGTATGTTTTTGTGATGCAGACTCAATGGATACTGCAGTATATGTCGATGAACAGAGAAGGTCTAGATCAGACTGCACGCTCATCTGGACCGTTGCTATTTGCATATGTCATAAGGGTCTTTTACCCACGTTGTGTACTTTATGTTCGAAAACAATTTATTTGATACCCGCTCTTATATGTAGCTACGACAACTGTGTATACTTTTGTATATACTGCACCTTTTCCTAAGGCTGGCTAATCGAAGCTGAAAAGATAATCGATTATCAGTCTTGCCATTGTGATCGATATTCGATTAGTAATCACTGACGATTTGGTCATAAATCTTACCTGTCTGAGCATGGCTCTTACCATATGTTATACTTTATTGCTTATATTCGGTCAGTCAAGACTGAGCAAATAGTGTAGATCCTGATGAGACGCCGCATTTGCGGCGTCTCATCAGGGTCTACACTGTTTGCCACCCATCCAGCTATTTTTAGACAAAACAATGGGTAGTAAATTGTACTTGTTCAAATTTTAGATTATGCATGGTAAGGAGTTGATGTGTCTGAATACTAAGGGTAAATAAGGTAAAGTAACAAACACAGAAATCAAATGACCGATTATTAGCAAATCAGTAATGATAATCATTTTTGTGGAATTTATCGATCAATTAATCGATTATCCGATTAATTGTGCCAGCCTTACCTTTTACTGGTCTGTCAACAACAGCTACATGGTACCCCTTGACTTCATGTACAGCATATAATTCTATGACGTCACACTTCAGTATGACTTCAATGTAGCACTGTATACTGTCTGTGGTAGCTTCATTCGGGACATTCTAAACACAGAAACAAATGGGAAAAACGATGGAAAAAATGGAAATTGAATGTTAATTGCAAATTTTACGTATTAATGAAATGACTTAACCATAATTATTATTATCATTATTATTATTAATATTATAATTATTATTGCTGATATAAATGTAATTACTATTATTATTACTTTATTATCGTTGTTGGTGGTTTCATTATTATTGTTACTATTATTATTATTATTACTGTTATTGTAATATTGTATTATTCAGAGAAAAAAATAAGACTTTTTATTTCATGTGAATCGTCTGCAAGGCTGACGATTTCCATGTAATAACAATCCTTATTATTTAAAAAATCAAAATATATAGATTGGCACGTTAAGGGTTAACAAATGTTTTGCAAAAGTGTTTTGGTTCTGAATGTAAGGCCAAAATCGCACTAATGCAGCATCAGTGTTACATATGGAAGCCGATGGGGGACATGTTGACTTGTGACTTAAGACTTATAAAACATCAGTTTTGAATTATGACTTCTAACTTTTGAGTTATGAATTATGACTTTTTAGTTATGACTTGTATAATCTTGATGATAAGAGTTTCCTTTTCCTTTATATATTCAGCAAACGCAGATTGATATTGATCGTTTGTGTCCAAGGAAAAAGATTCTGATATTTCATGCAAATTGCATGAAATCCCAAATCCTGTTTTTCAGGAAAAAAAGAACAATATTTGAAAATGCAACCTGCTTCAAATTCACTCGGCATGCTAATTGTTTAAACATTTTGATATAATTAATATTTTTTACAAACGCGTTGTGTTTTTTCTTGTTTTTCATTAAAGCAGATTTGTAGCAGACGACATTCTAAAATTGATTTTATTATTTTCAGAGTAAACAAGACTTGACATCTAGGCAGATTTTCTCCGGAATAATAATAATAATAATAATAATAATATATTGTAAGTGTGAAAAAACTAAAAACTTATGACATGACATTTGAGTTATGACTTGTGGCTTTTGAGTTATGACTTGTACCTTAGGTGTAATATTGTCGCGCATTTGGAGAAGGCACGTGGAAGATGGCTGACGTTAGTAAAAACAATTACACCGAAGGTACTTGTAAGGCATAACTCATTAGTCACAAGTCATAACTCAAAACTCACAAGTCATAAGTCACAAGTCTTTAGACTACACTTTAAAATAGTTTTATTTTTATTTTTTTATTTCATTTTTTTTTACTTCTTTTTTTTTTCGAAAAAATATGCCAAGCAAAAATGTCAAGTCTTATTTATTCTGAAAATCATAAAATCAGTTTTAGAATGTGTTGTTCTACAAATCTTCTTAGCGCTTTAAGGTTTGGTTAAAGCCCAAAAGAGAGAAAAGAAAAAGCAATACAATGCATTTATAAAAATATTTATTTTATCAAACATTTTATAAATATTGTTCTTATTTTTCCTGGAAAATAGGTTTTGGGAGTTCATCCAATTTGCATGAAACGTCAAAAGCGTTTTCCTTGGAAATAAATCGATAAATATCAATCTGTCGTCTGCTTAATACATAAAGGAATTTGTGACACTTAAGCACTTTTTTCTTATCATCATACAAGTCATAACGAAAAGTCACAAGTCATAACTCAAAAGTTACATCTCAAAACTCATAAGTCATAAGTCTTTAGTCGCAAGTCAAAATGTCCCCCATTGGCTTCCATAGTTACAAAAGCGTCATATACCTTTACTAAAATAAACTGGTCTTTGTTCTTGTAGTTTCTGAATAACTGCCTCAAAGACACCTCTTCAGGATACTGCGACATCTTGCAGACAATGGTTTCACATCTAGTGGACAATAGTTTCACCCATCATCGTTCAATATATCATCTTTTAATCAATGTTCATTGCAACACAAACTTAATAATTCGCAATCTAGAAAAAAAAGAATTGTGACCATGGCGAAACTATGCAAAGTCCAGGGAGTTACTATATTTTCCAAATGCAGTTGACTCTCGTTATCTCGAACTTGCTTATCTCGAATTATCGCTTATCTCGAAGTGAAAATATGGTTCCTGCCTAAATATCAAAATCTAACAACAGGTAAAAAATATTGTGGAAAAGAGGAGAAATTGCTCGTAAGGAGCAATTTCTCCTCTTTTCCACAATAATTTCAATATATCTCTAACTTCAAGAGTCCAATTACATACATATTTGTTAAATGTGGCTGTTCGAATAATTTTTCCTCAATTCTGCAAATCTGATGTCAAGGTACGGATATCTCGAAGTATTTTAGAGAGTCCCTTGGAATTCGAGATAACGAGAGTCGACTGTAAATATTCCGACATTTTAATTCCTAACTACAGCTGAACCACCCCTTAACTTCATGCTGACGTGTCTAAATTTGCTCGATATGTGTCAGTCAGTGTAGACCCTGATCAAATACGGTGTACTGCGATGTGCTAGCTGATTTCTCATGCCTGAATACCCGAAAGAAAAGTTAATAGTGCAGACAGGGATAATCCCAGCAAAAATAAGCCAGTGAGTCAAATCCAACGACTCAATAGGGAAAATACATTACGAAAACACGCCTATTCAAATATCTTGAAAATTTCACCACCAACAATTGAAAGTTTTTAGATAAAAATTATTGTATTTTTCATACTTCTGTTCAAAATATATATTGTGGGTACTCGTTAGAACCGCCTCGCTGAGGCGGTTCTAACGAGTACCCACAATCTATGTTTTTGAGCAGATATAAGAAAAATAATGTATACTCCTGTAAACCCCAGTTTTACTATATAATAGTGGTATTTAGTGGGGTCAAAATTATATAGGTATGTTTTCGTGATGATGATATGTTCAAAAATGTTCGA
Organism: Anodontia alba; assembly: GCA_964016985.1. Taxonomy (NCBI): domain Eukaryota; kingdom Metazoa; phylum Mollusca; class Bivalvia; order Lucinida; family Lucinidae; genus Anodontia; species Anodontia alba. The sequence goes on from OZ024826.1 coordinate 16,009,094, forward strand.
AAACACACACACACACACACACACACACACACACACACACAAAACAAAGAAAGCAATTTGATCATTATTTAACCATTCTAGTTTTCGTTTTAATTCTGTACCGTGTCTCTTTATCATTACCAGATGTAGACTTTGGAGAGTGTTATATTTCATTGGAATAAAAATTTAATCACGTTACTGTCATTTTCAACTTGTTTAGAAATAAACAGCAAAATGCTCACTGCACATGGGAACTTGCAACGTTTTAGTTCATACACGTGTTAATTTAAATTGTATAGTTCTCGTGAGTGATCAAAAGACGACTTTGAAATCGGTGCCATTTTAGTGGTTCACATTACTCCAGATAAGAATGGGAAGCCACATGACATTTTTCTTATTTCCCCATGAAAACATATGTAGTGGGTAAACATTAGCTTCTAATGAGTACCACAACATATGTTTCCATGGACAAATAAGAAAAAAAAAGATACTTTTTGGTTGAAAAAACCCCCCATCTTATCCGGAGCTATAGCGCAGTGTAGGATTCTATATAAATAAAAAGAACATACATTGTTATTAATGGAAAACTTTTTCATCAAAAACAAGTTTTCGTGAAGTTACATTTTTCGCTTTTGGGTCTTAGACCATCTCTAGACACCCTGTGATATTTTAGTGGTATATGTAGAAAACATTACGAAAACACGCCTATTCAAATATACTGAAAATTTTACTACCAAAAAATGGCAATTTTTCAGATAAAAGATTCTGATATTTTTTATATTTCTGCTCAAAACATAGATTGTGGATACTCGTTAGAACCGCCTCGTCGAGGCGGTTCTAACGAGTACCCACAATCTATGTTTTTGAGCAGAAATAAGCAAAATAATGTATACCCCTGTAAACCCCAGCTTTACTATAACAAAGTGGCGTTTGAGGGGGTCGAAATTATATAGTCATGTTTTCGTGATGAAAACAAAACAACATACTTTCAGAAAACACAATTCCAAAATACAGTTAACCTTCAATTCACTCAATCAATGGCTCGTTTACCGTGGCAGATTCGATTATTCAAATTTTTTTTGTGAGTAGGAAATTTTTCCGATCGCTCAAGTAAACACATATTTTGAGATATTTTGGTGATTTTTTCATACTTTATCATGAACACGTATATATGTGAACGCATAAGAATCGCTACGATGAAGCGTTTCTAATGAGTACACTCAACATACTTTTATTTCATAGCAAATAGAAGAGACATCCTATAAATATCCCCATTTGCCTCCTGAATTGGAGCTGCCATCACCAAAACATGCTTGTACAATATTGACCCCCTTAAACCCCACTTTTATATAATAAAACTGGGGTTTATTTTCTTGGTAAATCCTATTATATGTGAATGGACAGAAATAAAGTTGGTCTAAAATTATTTTCTAAACGTTCTAATATGATTAGCAGGCAAAGATTAAGGCAATTTTGAGATTAAAACGCAGTTTTGTAGCAAAATTAAAAAAAAACAAAAAAAAAAAAAAAAAAAAAAACATTAAATGCGCATGCGCGATCCTTATTCTATAAATTTAATAAACAGCCACAGTTGAAACTTAATCACTAACAATAAGAACATTAAAAACCGCATCTCTGTCAAAGTGCAGGCAAGACAATGACAGTGAAGTTTCAAAATTTTGAATTTTGTAATTTTTCATTCACCTCAATGGAAACTTAGTCAGTCCGTAACGCAAGAACAATTCGGCCATTCCATTTCCAGCCTGCTCTTTTGAATATTGCTGTCCTGATGATTTATTCAGTGAAAAATCTTAAAGTTTATCAGCTACTTTGTTTTAATAGAAAACGTCAAATACTGTAGATTTAAGCCAATGGTGGCCGGTCAGAACTTTTGACTAGTATATTAAGCAACTGTTACAGTATAACCTCAATGGCTCGAACACGGATGGCTCGTTTACCGTCATGATTCGAACTCTTTTTTCAGTCCCTACAAAATTCTTCCAATAGCTCAAGAAAACGAATATTTAGGGATTTTTTTTCTTATTTTATCATGGAATTGTATGTTGTGTGTACTCATTAGAATCGCCTCATCGAGGCGATTCTAATGAGTACAACCAACATACAATCATTATGTATAAAATCGAAAAGATTTCTCTAAATTATCGCTATTTGCTTCTTGAACTGGTGCCATGATTAACCCTCAGTGGCTCGAATTACCCATGTCTCGAACAAATTTCCATGGTCCCAAAGATGTTCGAGCCATTGAGGTTCGACTGTATATTCTTTCAAAGTTTTAACGCTTAGCATCTTGGACTCGGTTATTCAAAACGTAACGAAGTCGTTTGCTAACGCGACGTTAAATTTTCTATCTTGAGATATGGCAAATATATTTATGATATTTTTTGCTGACAAGATGTGAGTAGATTTTGCATAACTCATATTTTTGCTGCAAAAATATCAATGTATTTAAAAATATCTTAGCTACAACAGTTAACAAGTGTGTCATTAAGCTAACGATGCTTTGAACAACAGGGCCCTGGTTAATAATTTCAGCATACATCATATTGTTTTTTTGTTGTTGTTTTTTTTTTTCGAGAAAATAGACCCTGACATTTCATGAAAATTGTCTATTTTCTGGGAAAAAAACATCCAGAAGACCAATAGTCCTAAACCGTTCACCTGAGTGCTGAGTGTTTTTTTTTTTTAAATGAAATTTGAAGGTCATTATAGAAGACTGTCCCAAGGACCGTTAATATGCTTATTGGAAGCCAAACTCATGTTATGGGGTTTTATGCCCCTCCTTAGGATCATGAACCCAGGGGTCTGTATCATGAGTTTATAACAACAATAGTTTAAAAAAAAAAATAACAATTTCCACTTTTTCCCATACAAAAGCATATGCGACCAAATTTAATCTTGATGTAAATTGGGTCAAGGTCAAGCCAGTCATCATTTGAAAAAACTACCCGAGACCCCAATATTAAATACCAAGTTTCAAGGCAATCGGTCCATTGGTTCCAGAGAAGGTTTTTACCATGTACGGGCATGGCAGCCATATTTGTCATGTGACCAAACTCATATTTATTAATTATCATTTCCTTGTCCCTAAAAGATTTCCTATGAAATTTGGTTACAAATGACTCAGTAGTTTATGTGAAAAAAAAAAATTTAATTTTCATATCTAAATGACCTTGGGCCAAGGTCAAGGGGTGACCTTGACCTTCATACTCATGTAGTTTCATTTTCTTATTTATTACCTGCATCTACAAATTTTCAGATCAAAGGCTGGAATAGTTTCTGAAAAATACACAGTTTTGACTTTTTCCAATATAAGCCTATGTGACCAAAATAGGTCGTGGCCATCTAGGGGTCATCATTTGAATAAATTATGATTGACTTGTCCCAAATGCTCAATATTAAATTTCATGATAATCAGCCCACTGGCTCCTAAGAAGAAGATTTTAAGCGGTTTGAACCTTATATGGCCACGGCGGCCATACTGGTAATGTGACCAAATTCATATATTAATTTTCGTTTTCTTGTTCCTAAAATAATTCATATGAAATTTGGTTATGAATGGCCTAGTAGTTTCTGAGAAAAACAAGTTTTAGTTTTCATATATGGATGACCTTGGGCTAAGAACGCATGTTGTTTCATTTACTCATTTAGCTCACTGCATCTACCAATTTTCTGACCACATGCTGCAATAGTTTCTGAAAAATACAAGGTTTTGACTTTTTCGCAAAAAGAATTCTATGTGACCTTGGCCTTAAATAGATCGAGGTCATCCAAGTGTCATCATTTGAACAAATTATGATTGGCTCGTCCCCAATGCAACATACCAAATTTCTTGACAATCGGCCTACTGGTTCGGGAGATGGAGATTTTGAAGGCTTTTTACCTTATATATGTATGGCGGCCTTCTTGGTCATGTGACCTGGACCCCGCGAACAACTTTCGTTCCTCTATCCCATGGATGCTCAAATTGAAATTGGACTTCAATCGGCCCAGTGGTTTCTGAGGAGAAGTTATTTGAAAATGTTGACAGACGATAGCGACAGACGACAGACAAGGACAACACATGCTCATACTATTAGCTCACCTGTGAGCCAAAGCTCAGGTGAGCTAAAACGCCTATCATCGATTTGTCGTGTGTTGAATGTGCCCACTAGTAAAGGTTAAGACACGTCACGAGATAAACCAATATCAAAGATAATACATGTTTATTCAGTACACTACGTAAACATATACCGGTGTTAAATCGGGTTGAAATTTGTTAAAATCTGTAGTCGAACTACGATAATTTAACAGACATGTACGGCTGCAAATGAAGCATGGGACTGGTGTTAGTCGTTGATGAGACACAAACACACAATAATAATGCTAATAAAACAATAAAATAAATAAATACAATAAAAAAATAAAAATAAAAAAATAACAAAAATGTAATATCTCATCAGGCTTTCAAAGACTAAAGACGACTATATTTTATTAACACAAATTGTACTTGAATCAGTTTGTGGAAATATTTTCCATAAAATTTAAAGCTTTAGTTTCTTATAGTGTACAATATATGAACTGCAACGTGAGAACACGTACCTTCTGAAATGTGCGCAGAGCTCTAGTTATGGCGCTTTTTTCAATCCAAAAGTAAAGATATTTTTCTTATTTCTCCACGAAAACATATGTTGTGGGTACTCATTAGAAGCGCCTCACCGAGGCGCTTCTAATGAGTATCTACTACATATGTTTTCGTGGAGAAATAAGAAAAATATAAATGTGATACCCACTCTTATCTAGGCCCATGTGTGCGCCCAGTGATGACTTAAAGTAGCATGCGCATTCGCGCAGTCTAATAAATGTTTCCGTTGTCCGGATAAAGATACGTTGCATCCTTGACTATTCAAAACGTGCCCAGTGAAGATTCTGATCAGACTGCATGACTGTGGTCACATGTTTTCCAATCTTACACCTCCGGACCCAAAGCTCTTTATCATCCTCTTACGCGTATTACGTGCAGTTGAGATGCCAGTACAAGAATAAAAAATAATCATTTACATTTATAAACAGGAGGGATATAAAGAGCAAAAGTGCGACAAGACAAGAAGAAAAAAAAAAAAAAAAAAAAAAAAAAAAAAATACTGCCATAACTCCGAAACCAAAGGATAACCGCATCTGCTCTCCCCCGTACCCCTCCCCGTTTTCCTCTGACATTTACCGTATTTACACTAAGTATCGGGACACTTTATATACTCACCATAATTATCCTAAAAATTGAAATTGTCCATTCTATTACAGTCATTTGGCTAGTTCCGGGTAAGGTTATGCTTCTTAACGATTTCTAAATAACTGACTGATCAAAACTTGATTTTTTTAGCTGATACAGAGTACTGTCCTACCTTGAAATACCACACCAAAGAATTTGTCATTCGCCTTAGGTTATCTGCCCTTGTGATGACTGTGAATAGTTTTTTTAGTTTCGAATAATGAATGCGGATCTGTAAAACAATCCTCGGATAATGCAACAGCCTCTATATATATCACTTTATTAACTTCTATTAGATGTTACGGAGAAAATTAATTCAATATAAAGACATTCGTCATAAACGGACAGGTTCACAAAGACTTTAAAACCGGCCCTGTAAACCAAATTCACATAATTCATGGCAAAACGATTTTCGACATGTAAACCTTTCTTTCTGCAAGAATTAGCTCCTAGTTTCTGGCTTTAATACTCTTTCCAATATAAAAGTATTTCAGTGAGGTTTAAGAAGTTAAAAGGAGTATGCGCATAAGGTCCTATTTTACCCCCTTCTGAAGCCCGAAAATAAAATAAGCTTGCAGTAAAATTATGTGTTAATTAATTCAATAGTAGCTGGTGTTTAGCGCCGTGTGATGCCCCTACAAAGTCTCCCTGTACTTCGTCAAAGTGCAGATAATATAACGGCGACACGCGAAAACCTGACTTCGAGGTATTCAACCAGGTCAGACTCAGGTCAGCCTACTCAGCTATACGCCCATATAGCCTGGCTAACTCAGTCACAGCGCCGGATGAGCTCATCACGAAAATATGCCTATATAATTTGACCCCCTTAAACCCCATTTTTATATAGTAAAACTGGGGTTTACAGGGGTATACATTATTTGGCTTATTTCTGCTTAAAAGCATAGATTGTGGGTAATCGTTAGAACCGCCTCGTTTAGGCGGTTCTAACGAGTACCCACAATATATGTTTTGAGCAGAAATAAGAACAATATCAGAATTTTTTATCTGAAAATTTTCATTTTTTGGTGGTAAAATTTTCAGTATATTTGAATAGGCATGTTTTCGTAATGTAGTTTTGAAAGTTTTAATAGGTAGAATACTGTCTAGACAGCGAACAACAGCGGTGCTGATCAGACTGCGCAGATGCACAAACTATGTGTCTTTGTTGTTCGCATATGTTATAAAGCAGGTTATCTCATGACGAGGCTCATATTTTCGCTTCAATCGTCTGTCACGTGTGTTAGATTCTTTTACATAACCTATGTTGATATCTACACACCTTTAAACACAGTATGTTAACACTTTACCCGGAACTGACTAAATAAAAGGCACAAATTAGCGATCGATTAATGGTTGCAAACAAGCACTTTGTTTAAAATCTTCGCAGGAAGCATTTAAGCAGATGTTGAAAAGTATGTTCCACCGAATAAGTGAACAAAAAAAAAAAAAAAAAAAAAAAGTTTAAATTGACTGTCTACTTAAGGATATATAGGCGAATGTTATTTACACATTTACAAAATTTATATTATGCGTAGCGTAGCTGGGGAAATCGGATCGTATCGATCAATAAGGTTATATTTTCCATATTTATTTTCTGATACATGAAGAAGAATAAATGAACGACTGAAAGATACCAATTTTTCCTGTTTAAATTTGATCGCTGTCGTGTATTTTATGCCGATTTTTTTCGGAACTTGTATCTGAAATATCATTGTAAGTTTGGCTTTCATCACGAAAACAAGCCTATATAATTTTGACCCCTTTAAACCCCACTTTTATATAGTAAAACTGGGGTTTACAGGGGTATACTTTATTTTTCTTATTTCTTCTCAAAAACATAGATTGTGGGTACTCGTTAGAACCGCCTCGCCGAGGCGGTTCTAACGAGTACCCACAATCTATGTTTTGAGCAGAAATAAGAAAAATATTAAAGATTTTTTATCTGAAAATTTTCAGTTTTTGGAGGTGAAATTTTGTACATACTTGAATAGGCATGTTTTCGTAATGATTGTAAATTAGACGGCGCATTCTGTGGCGTCTGATCTGGGTCAACATCATTTGAAAAGGTCTATCTGTCCCAATAATAAGGTTTATTACCTTAATTACTGAACAATCACAAAGTTTGTTTTTTTTTCCTTTTTTTCCAATAAAACCTACTTTCACTTTCGATTTACGAAAAACAAGAATCGCAGTTACATTAGCCTATAAATTTAAACATACAGAGAAACCGTTATTAAACGTCAGTGATTATTTCAATATGAATATTAAACATACTAAAGTCATACAAAGTAACTCTAGAATTATCGTCTACTTCGATAGTTTATGTAATAAACACTTACCGTCTTCCGAGTAAACTTGATTTGAAGGGGAATTTCCAAGCGCTGGTACCCTGCTATTGAAACAAGTATTGCCTTTCAGTATTATATATTAAAGTTTTGACCATAATCATGATAGCATTCCAACTGATTTCAAATTAAACCTTACACAGTCCAAAACTTCTATAATTACTAAGTTTCGAATTAGTGTACATATATATTAAATATTTTAAAAGGGAGATACGGAAGACTAAATGTTCCACGGGATAAAAAGACATGCAAATATTGCGATGAGCGCTTTTTATTCTGTATTGTACTACTTATGATCATCTAAGAAATGTATTATTCAAAGAAGTTCGAGTAGATAGAACAAAGAATTTTGTATAGATAGAAAAATGTTATGACAAATAATGAATTAGATGATTTAAAGTTAATACTTAATCCAGTAAACAGAGCCCAAACAACCAAACCATGTAAATATTTAATGCCATTGAATTAAGAGGAGCATAAACAATATAATCAAACAGTCAGTTATCAGTATCCCTGAAAAGCGTCATTAACTTTGTCATGTCATCATTTTGTTAAAATATTTATATTTCATTAACTTTGTCATGCCATCATTTTGTTAAAACATTCATATTGATATGTCAAAGGTACATGTATGCATTTGTCGTCTTACCTATAATATCATATATGTTGTGTTTGAATCTGCAATGCATGAAAACACTGATCTTATATTCAGATATCACAATACAGTATAACATAACATACTAGTATTTAGTCTAATACTGTTACTGGTGTAATATAGAAGGGTGTGGAACGGGTCTTTTGATTGGAGAATAATCGCCATGTTTTAAATTGATTAGAGAAAAATTAGTGACAAAAAATACTGATGTGAGAAAAATGAAGCTTAAAGTATAAAGAATGATATGAAAAGTTTAAAAAATAGCAGAGAAAAAAGATCAATGAGAATTTAATATATAAATTATAAACCTAAATAAAGATATCAAATGTTGTTAGATGGTTTACCCTGCAGTCTAGAAATTAAAAAAAAAAAAAAAAAAAAAAAAAAATCCGGGGACAACCCCCGGATCCCCTCGAATCTGATAACAGCATACATGACATGACTGAATCCTCAGTTGGAAACCACCTTCCTTGAAACAGGGATACATGAAGTTTACATAAAAGTTTACTAACAGTTCACAAACACGTACTTCCAACCATCAGCCTGGGACAAGCTCTAAAGATTGAATTGTCAAAAATGCATAACTTGACTTCTACTGTCCTTTCGACATCTCTTGGAAAGATGTGTTTTGCTTGGCGTTTTATTTTAAATGAAATTTGTTCTGATTGACCATATCTTATCAGAAACCATTTGTCCTTTATGTTTCTGTGTCTTATTATCAAATATTTACACAAAAATTAAAGTTACGGCCAAAAGTTGTTCTGACCTATGCAATTTCTATAATAAAGTGTTTTCTTTTTTTTTTTAATTTTTGTCTAAGAAAATATTTTCTATTTTTCTTTTCTGAATTTAAATTATTAATGCTTTACAACAATATTGTGAAAATTTCAGAAAAATTGAATAAGTGGAACATGTTGAAAATTTGGCTCCAAGTTACCTACCCTATATATTTCTGCATAACTTGGCTTCATTTTAGCTATGGGGAAAAAGTGAAAATATTTGTTTTTAAAAAAGCAATGACTAGAATAAAAAAAAATTATACATAGGTAGTTACGAAAATGGTTTTGCATTAAATCATGACAAAAAGTTGCAAATTTACTTCTTCTGTGTAAAGCGTCAAGCAAAAAAAGACTTTCTGAAATATGTCGAAAGCACAGTAGGCAGGGGTTCGGTATGAATGTAAAACCTCATAGACTCCTCTCATCAGCACCATATAAAACAATCTTTAAGGGCTTCAACTTTTTTAAAGGACAATTAAAAAAAAAAAAACAACAAAAAAAAAAAACAAAAAAAAAAAAAAAAAAAAAAAAAAAAACAATAGGCAAGGGGTGGTAGCAACTGGACGTTGTTATTTATTTATTTTTTTTTCAATTTGTACAAACAGCAAAACAAGTCTTGCTCGCTGTGACAGCCCTATGGCCTGTCATCTCTTATCACCAAATTAGAACTCCCTGACTTGGGCCGGCCATAGACCCCCTACCCCCCCGGGGGGAATTTAGAACACTATAATGTTCTAAAACTAAATTATATAAGAAACAAAATGACACATGTATGTCCTCTGGCGATGGGGTTGTTTGTATGTAACAGCCATGTTACAAACGTTACCCTCAAAACAATAAAAATAATTTGGTGTAAATACTTAAATATCTATATTCTTGTTTACTAGCATGCTATTTGCTACCAATACATGTGGTTTTATAGAGACTGTTGAGCTGTCAATGACTTGTTTTATAACTGTTACATACGTTACTCATATATATGTTTCCTGATACAGCGTTTTGGACGATTATGACCAGTCAGAGACTAGAAATTAAATACAATGCTGCTTTACAATACATAAACACTATTTGTCCTCGTTTGTACATTAAGAACTGTAAACAAACTAGCTTGACTAAATAAATGACACAAGGAACAATAGTTACTTTAAAACAGCCTAAACTTTTTTTTTCTGAAAACTTAATTCTTTGTAGATAAAGGTGATGGGAAATCAGTTCTACCCTTATTTAACCAACAAAAACAGTAAACCATTTCTCAGTTACCTTTAATGTTTGGTGAAAAAAGGGAAAGAAAACCGTCTCCAAACTTTGTTTGTGTATCCGATTGATAATTTTATCTTTAAAATAGTAAAATATACCCTATAACAAATACAGAAATATTCCTGTTTCATAATACTAACATGATATTAGCTGTCCATTGCTTACGCTCTATGCAAAAAGCTGATTTTCTAAAACTTAAATCAATCTAGACTTCCAGAAATATTGCACACTTAATCTGTTACACACATTATATGTCAGTTTAAGTGTTGTGATATCAGAACATTATTTCCTATAGACAGTATTTGCAGGAGAAATCTCTTCAATAGAGCTCCATTTATGAAAATTCTGTATGCTTCAAAAGCATGAATAAAGTAAAAATAAACATTGTGAGAGCACAGATTGTTCAAGAGAACTATTTAATTATTTGAGTACATAAAAATGCAGTGATAATCACACTGATAATAACATCACACATAACTATGTCAGCACTGCATTGCAATTTTCAGTCATCTGTAAGATGCAGCCAAATACATAGCATGCACACTCTGGTACTTCTCTGTTGCCACAGTGTATAAAATAAGAAGGTTTTATGTTGGCTAGCAGACAGTTTGTTTCAATAAAATCTGCTGAATATGAAATGCCATGTAAAAAGCAACACATATAGGTCAGTCGTACATAATATAATTTGATAACAAACACATTGTATAAACGATTTCTTTTATTTATCATCTAGTTAGTGATTAAAACAGTATAATAGCGTAAGATTATACAAAAGTCTTGTTATAAATTTTATTAGTGATATAAATAATTTGCATAACAAACAACAACCTTAAGCTTAACGATTTCCTTTCTCTTTTTACTTTTTAATAGACCTCTAAAACGTATACTTGATTGTCAGAAAAGTGATAGTATAGAAGAACTGATAGGACTGGTTGTGTCTCTGAGCCTTATATGGCTTACGGCAGTGTCTGAATTAGATTTAGCTGCCAAGAAACTGTAATGAGGTACAACTAAGGCATTTAATTGTTACCTTTTATTTCCATTGCAATTTTAGAAATGACAATGACCTAGTACCTGCTGATAGTCAATGATTCTGTCAGGGTGAATAGTTTACTACTAATATATGCCATTAAGAGATATTATCATTTGCCTATCATGTTTGGTAACGTATGTAACACAACTCTAACTGCTATTATTAAATGGACTCTTGCATATCTCATGTAATACTTTTACAACTCTTATAGTGCTTCTAAAGACAAACCCTACCAAATAAGACAAAACAATGATTTTTCATTACTATTATTAAAGTCCACTGTTCTTTAAGGTATTTTCCTTCTGCCCTGGTGCTTAGAATACAACTTCTGCTGCTCGGAATGCATATTCTAACACTAAGAATACCTTTTCTAGGTAGTTTCATAAAGTTAATTTCAAAGTTATATGTGGGGGTGGTCGGGTGGTGCGAAGGTGCTGTGTATCTTACATCACTGGGGCGTCCAACTGATATTGGCTTACAGTTGGGCAAGGCCTGCTATCCTTGTAGTGGGTAAGGGTAGAGGGGGAATGTTTTTATTTCTTCTGTTTCTTCACTTTCATTCCTGTTCCTCTTTCTTCCCTGTCCCTCTCTTTCATCTCCTCTACTCTCTCTTCTATCTCTTTTCTCCCTTTCTCTGGGAGACGACACAAAATGACCCTCAAGGGTTGACGTGTCGTTAAACCCCAACACAATCAATCAATCAAAGTTATATGTATATATGTAATGCTGACTATAGCTGATTATATCCAACAATATTGACCTGACTTTTTGTTGATGCCATATAGCTAGGTACGGGTAGTTTATGTCATAATACAAAATATAAGTATGGAACAGATGAAAGTCAAGTTACATACCAGTTTTGTTTTCAGCACAAGAGTAGAGTCAATCTCTAAAGGTGCTAAAATCACTGAATTGCTCTGATATATATTTCATTTCATTGTGTTATATATGTTTCGAACTTTGCTTAATGTTACACGCGTATCTTTAAAGTACGTATGCTAGTGGACTGTTCTGTAACTTCAGTATTTAGAGTACACTACCCACTGATACATACATTGGCCTAAAAAGATATTGTATGCGAGGTATATGTATGTACCAAGGGTATACATTATGCTGATTCATAGTACACAATACACAGACAGATACATTGACCCTAGGGGGCTGGTAAAGTAAGTGCATTTGAAGTAAACATAATATATAGTCAGAACACACATTACATTGATAGATAAAGAGAACCTATTGGAAGATATACTATGTGTACTTGGAGTATACATAACACTGACTCGGAGTACACTACTAGCCTATAGAAAATTGACCATAGAAGGGGTATAGTATGTGTACCTGGGGTAAACATCATACTGGCTCAGTGTACACTCCACACTGATCGATACATTGGCCCGAGGGGAAGATATACTATATGTACCTGAAGTATACAACACACGGACTCAGAGTGCACAACATTAAAATACATTGACCCTAGGGGATGGTATACTGTATGTATCTGGGGATATACATCATATTGAAAGAGAGTACACAAATAGATACCGTGACCCTGGGGAAAGTACATTATGTGTACCTTGGGTAAATACACCACACTGACCCCGAGTACACAACGCTCAGACATAGTAACATAACATGTGTATCTGGGGTAGACATCTAACTGACTCAGAGTACACAACACACTGATAGATATAATGGCCCTAAGGCCTGGGGTATACGTAATACTGACTTAGATTACACCCCACACTGTTAGATACATTGGACCCTTATGAAGGTATACCATGTGTAGCTGGGGTACAGCTCATACTAACTAAATGAACACAACACACAGATAGATACATTAGCCCATGAAAAATGTGAAAATATCTGTATCTAGGGTATACGTCATATGTACTTCAGAGCTCATACCACACTGAGCTACAGTGACACTAGGGGAAGGTAGTATGCGTGTTTCTGGGGTATACATCACACTTATTCAATGACGCACTGATAGATAAAGTGACATAGTATGTGTTCCTGGGATATGTTTAACATTCTGATAAATACAGTAACCCTAGGGGAAGAATAAATATACGTCCCCGGGGTAATACTGACGACACTCCTCACTGATACATACATAGACCTTAAACGAAAGTAATTATGTGTACGAGGGATATACACCATACAAACTCAGACTGCACAGCACACAGTTAGATGGATTGATCCTAGAAGGGTGGTATAGTATTTGTATCTGGAGTATACATCATATTGACTCAGACTACACAACACACTGAGAGAATCAGTGCCCCCCACACCAGCCCGCCCCCGGGGAATGTATAGTATGTGTACCTGGGATATGCATTATGCGTACTCCGAGTACACAAGACACAGATAGATATAATGACTCTAGGGGAAGGTATATTATGTGCACTTTGGGTTATACATCATACTAAATCAGAGTACACTAAACATTGAGAGATACATTAGCCTGAAAGGGCATAGCATACGAGGTATAGTATATATACCTGAGGCATACATCATTATGACGAATTTTTTTCTTATCTTTTTTTGAGTACACTACACATATATGCATTGGCACTAGGGAATAGTACAGTAGTATGTGAGCCTTGGGTATAAACCATTTGGACTTAGGGTTCACAACACACTGATAGATACAGTGAGCCTAGGGGAATGTATAGTATGTGTACCTTGATTATACATTATACTGACTCAGAGCAATCCACACACAGATACAATGGCCCTCGGGAAAGGTATACGATGTGAACCCGGGGTGTACATCCTACTGAGAGTATTCAATGAACCCGGAGGTAGGTATATTATATGTACCTCGAATATACATCATACTGACCTAAACTACATAGCACACAAATAGATACAATGACCATCGTGGAAGATATACTATGTGTACCTGGACTCTACATCATATTGCTCTGCAGTACTCCCCATACTGTTAAATGGGACTCGAGGAGTACTATGCATATCTTGAGTATACATCAGAGTACATAACACACAGATAAATACATTGAACCTCGACCTTGACATACATACAATGGCCCTCGAGGAAGGAATACACCTGGGGTACTCATTATACTGGCTCACACAACACACAAAATTCCAGTAACCAACGGGGAATGTATAGTATGTGTACCTGGAGTATTCATCATACGTACTCAGAGAACACACACACACACACACACACACACACACACACACACACACACACACACATATATATATATTTGATCTAGGGGAAGGTATAGTATGTGCAACAGGGTATGCATTATACTGACTCGGAGTACACTACACACTGATGGATATATTGGCCAAAAAGGGTATAGCATGCGAGGTATAGTATATATACCTTGGGTATCCTATGTGTACCTGGAGAATTAATCATACTGACTCAGAGCACTCCATTCACAACTAGATACATTGGCCCTCGGGGAAGGTATACTATATGGTCCTGTGTTATTCATCATACTCAGACTGCATAATACACAGATACAATGGACCCCGAGGTAGGCATACTATGTGTACCTTGAGTATACATCATACTGACCTACAGTACACAGCACACAGATAGATATAATGTCCCTTATGGAAGATATGCTATGTGTACCTGGAATATACATCATGCTGACCAACAGTACTCTCCCCACAGTTAAATAGGTCTCGAGGATTACTATGTGTATCTGGGGTATACATCATATTGACTCAGAGTACATTACACACAGATTATACATTGGCCATCGACATAGATACAATGGCCCTCGTGGAAGGTACACTATGTGTGCTTGGGATATACATGGGATACTGACTCAGAGTACACAACACAGTGATTTTTGGGGAATGTATAGTGTGTACCTGAAGTAGGCATATATGTACTTAGAGTACACTACACACAGATAGATATAATGGATCTATGGGAAGGTATAGTATGTGAAACTGAGGTATACATCATACCAACTCAGAGAAGGCTACACTACACATGCAGATGGATATATTGGCCAAAAAGGGTGTAGCATGCGAAGTATATATACTTGTGGTATCCTTTGTGTACCTGATGAAAACATCATTTTGACTCAGAGCACTCCACACACAGAGAGATACATTGGCTCTCGGGAAAGGTATATTATGTGAGCCTGGAGTATACTAGTGACACACAGCGCACACAGATACAATGGCCCCTGCGGTAAATATACTATGTGTACCTTGAGTACACATTCTGACCTACAGTGCACAACACACAGTAGATACACATTATACTGACCAACAGTACACAACACACAGATAGATACAATGTATCTCGTGTAAGGTATACCATGTGTACAGCGAGTATACATTATACTGACTCAGAGTACACCACACAATGAACGATTCAGTGACCCTTGGGAAGTGTATAGTATATGAACGCGGAGTATGCATCATGCGTACACGTACACTACAAACATATAGATATAATGGATCTAGGGGAAGGTATATTATGTGCACCTGGGGTATACATCATACTGACTGATATGTAATTACATGTATATGCTATTTTGCGCCACGCTGATTTGTTTTAACCACAGATTTTGCCTTCTTCTTTGCCGGCATCGTAAAAACTTGTCAATCTCGAGTCTCTGGGTGACTTTTGCCGCGAAGATATTTGTTTATACGTCTACCTTCAAATGAAGAGGTTTGGAATGATTACGTGATATATACCACGTGAACTGCATCTAGAGCTCCCTTTAGTCAGATTCATGTTTCGAACAGGAGGTTCTGGAACAGGTCTACATCATACAGAAACATGGCATAAGAATGAATAACATAGTTCAGCGTTTTATTGCTTATTTTTGATAACGTGTATATCCTTATAACTTTAGCCAGTCTTTTAAGGGGTGCCTGGTGTATTTTATATGCTGTTTAAGACATTTCAACCCTTAAAGTGTCGGTCACAACTGCAGCAGATGCCATTTTGATATTTTGTATTATTTAGGCAGCTCCACACATATAATGACCAGTGACTGGACATGAAAGAAGTCACATTGATCGTAAGTATTGGTCAATGTGGAATATCCCTTCTGCACCAGCATACGGCATTTACGTTTCACAGTTAATCCGTTATGCCAGAACCTGTTCAAATTATCAGGACTTCATGGAGCGTGGGAAAGTGCTCACTCAAAAGTTGTTGAGCCAGGGGTATCAAAAAACCAAACTGGTAGCAACACTTAAGAAGTTCTATGGGAGACATCATGATCTAGTCAATCCCTACAATGTGGCAGTTTCCAGAATTGTTTCTGATGTTTTTGCCAGTGACGCGCCATAAGTAGACTTCCCAAATCCCGGACATACGCTTCTACCGATATTTCCTTCGTTCAGGCCCATGGGCATGGTGGGCGAAGCTTGCTTACCAAGTAATGCTTACTATCCGCGGACGCCTGATTACACCCTTTGTTCTGGGGTCCATGTCTGTTGGTCTGAACATTCTGATTCGTCATTCGTTTATGGATTTATGATTTTGGATTACGGCTTTGGTACCATGACCCCACTACTTAATGGTGTATACCAAGCTTTTGCCGAAAAGTAATATTAGTATTTTACATCTTCGACGTTTGCAGTGAGTCCGAAGCATCCGATACGGTTAGGCACCCTAAATGAATATAGTACAAATAATCAGGATCAGAACGGAAGCTTTTAGCTTATTTAGTTCTTCTCCTATAACTTAATGTTAAACATGTAATGATTCTGTGGCAAATCGATTAATCAATGACATTCTTATCAACACAGGACTAAAGGTTTAATATTTTGAAAGAGAAACGAAAACAAAACAGCAAAAGTAAGAAACAAACAATTAAATAAATAAATACATAAATACATTCAATAAACTGACACTATTTGTACTTATTATTATTTGGAACTAGTCTTCTGTGATAGTCTTACTCCTTGTTGCTTTGTGGTTTATTCTACGAGGCGATTTTTTGTATATCTTTCCGTGTGTCATTTTGTTCTTGTGTTTTACAGTCCTTTTAGTATTGCGATTACCTCGCTTGGGGAAGAGAGAGAGCTAATCTTAGTGCTTTTCGTACGTTTGTTCGGTTTGTGCTTGTTTAGATTTGTCGGTTTCCTCTTCCTCTTGGGGTCTGGGAAGGGCTGCGGTTTGAGATTGTAGCACTTCCTCGACTTTTCTCTTACCTTTTCTGTTATAAACATAAACATACATGTAGAAAAAAAAAGTAAATAGGAATTATACCTAGATCACATCATCAGGGAAATAAACAAAATACAGTATGTGAGAAAGAATAGTAAAACAGAAGAAAGATGGAGCTGGAGACGAGTGGTTGAAGAGATCGCAGGCACCATCAGAAATCATTTATATGTATTTATCACTGTTCACCATGGTGGTATTGCTAAAATGAAGTTAAGTGTTATTTATAAGATGTTAAATTGTTGAATATATATATACACATACGTCTACATACACATTTATACATACATACATTCGTACATATATATGTTTATACATATATACACATACCTACATACATGCATATATACATACACATATATATTTTATACATATACATATATACACACATACATATATATACATTTAATCACATAAATACAAACGCACATACATACACATATGTACATATTTGAATCTTTTAAGAGTAGACTAGTTTTACTTGGCTTTGTCATGCATTTAGTTGTATTAGTATTAAATCTTTTTATTGCGTATATATCTTTGAACACTTTCAAATATTGCCACATTCGATGTATGGGCAAGCATGTCGACCCTAGATAAAAGAACATTTAGAGTCATAGTTGTGTACAACAAAACCTTGTTTATGAGTTCGGTCCTGTAATCTTGGTATAGAGGACATCTCAATTTCACCGCGGCCACAAGTACATAAAGGAGAGTTAAAAATGTTGTTTTCAAAAATAGATCAAAGTTAAGAGAACTACATCCTGTTCTGTGTCTAGTGTGTAGAATTTGTGTTTTTTGCTTGCCAGTGTAAAAATACTTCGGAATGCGAACCCTGTCCTGGTTCAATCGTTGCTTAAAAGAATCTGCGTCTCTTACAGCACATGGTAAGCTATTCCAATCTTTTATTACTGATGGCAGGAAGGAATTAGAATACTTGGTAGTTTGGGAATATATTCTTCGAAGATCATTCTCATTTCTCAAATTATACCGGGAAACATTTTGGACCAGGGGTAGAACAAGTGATGTCAAATACAGCGGGGAGACATAATTAACCATTTTATGAAACAGAGCCAGATTTTGTTTCCATCTTCTTGTCTCTAACCGCTCCCAACACACCTCCTTATATAACTTTTGGACTGAAACTAGTTTTGTTGCCCCTTCTGCGATTCTTGCTGCTTCTGTTTGTAGTTCTTCAAGTTTTTGTTTTTCTTGATGTAAACAGTTGTCCCAGATTAGATATGCATATTCCAGTAAATGTCGGATGAAAGAAATACAAATGGTTTTTAGAGACTTACGATTAAGATCAAATTTGAGTTTGCACATTATATTTATTCATGTCCATGACTTCTGTTTTAAGTAATCTATATGGTGATGCCAGGAGAAGTCAGATAAAAAAGTATAAATCTAAATGCTTATGAAATTTGACTTCATTTATCTGATTATTTAACATAAAAACTGGCGGATGATCCTGTCAATTCAGTTTGCGCAAAATCAACAAAGCTTCGGTTTTGTTTAGGTGAAAGTCTACAAACCTCACTTTCGCCCATCGAGATATTTTTCGGAGATCAGAATTGATTTCTGCATCTGTGTCAGGATTTTCAACAATACTGAATAGGCTAGTGTCATCCGCGAATAATCGAATGTTTGATCCTATCTCTGTGACAGTGTCATTTATATAAAGAAGGAAAAGAGGACCTAGTATAGGGCCTTGGGAAACTCCAGTGTGGATGTAATTCCAATCAGACTGGGCTCCAGGAAGCACAACACGCTGTTTCCTGTTTTCTTGGTAACTCATAAACCCCTGGAGAAGATTACCTGAAATCCCTGTTGCATGTAATTTATGAATAAGACCTGAATGCAAAACCCGATCAAATGCCTAAGTCTTTGATGCTGATTGTGAGATCATAGCTGTCACATGACTCAGATACTTAATTGATCCACATCTTTTTGCATTTTCTGTTCTTTAGAGCACCCTTCGCCATGTCATCAGCAAAGAAGAACTCACCCAGCACCTCTGTCTGCTCCTTGGATTTAGCTTGCAACCCTTCTACATGGAAATGCTTCCCATCGATGCGATACCTAATAGATATACCATATGATATATAATTTTGATTAGCCTAGTAGTTTTTAAGAAAAAAAAATGACTTTCAAAATATTAAACTCAAATGACATATGGCCAAAGACACTTAATGATCTTGCCCTTTAGTATTCACAGGGGTTAAAGATGATTACATTTTCAGATCACAGACAATAATAGTAACAGAAAAATTCATAGTTTCAGCCTTTTCCATGCAAAAGTCCAAGGGACCAAATTTTACCTTGCCGTAAAATAGATGAAGGTCAATCACTTACATGAACTTTGTAGTACAATAATCCCTGATATTACATACCAAATTTCAAGGCAATCAGCCCAGTGGTTCTGAAAAGAAGATTTTTTTAAGGTTTTAGCATATATGGGAATGGCGGCCATCTTAATCATGTGACCTAGACCAAATGTATAAACTTTTCCACCTTTACCTGGAGGCTACATATGATTTTTAATCGAAAACGACCCAGTTGTTTCAGAGGAGATGTAATTTGAAATTGTTGACAGACGATGTTTCATCATTTTCCATTCGAAAGCCTAAGGGACAAAATTTGACCTTGCCGTAAAATAGGTGAAAATCAACCCAGGATCATCATTTATAAAAACTCTGTAGTACAACAGTCCCAGATGCTACATACCAAATTTCAGGAATACCTTTTAAGTTTTTAACATATATGTGCATGTCGGCCATCTTGGTCATGTGACCTGGACCAAATGTATAAACTTTTTCTCATTTGCCTGGAGGCTACATATGAAATTTAATCGAAATTGGTCCTGCGGTTTCAGAGGAGAAGTCCTGAGAAATTATTGACGGACGATTTCAGCCTTTTTCAATTCAAAAGCCTGAGGGACCAAATTTGTCCTTACCGTAAAATAGGTGAAGGTCAACTCAGGGTCATAATTTATATAAACTTTGCAGTACTACAGTCCCAGACTCTACACACCAAGTTTCAAGGACATCAGCCCAGTGGTTCTGAAGAAGAAGATTGTTTTCTAAGTTTTTTAGCATATATGGGCATGTCAGCCATCTGGGTCATGTAACCTGGACCAAATGTATAAACTTTCTTTGCCTGGAGGCTACTTATGAAATTTAAAGGAAAACATTCACAAAATAAAGTTAAAGACCTACATAAGCTGAGAAAATTGATGCAAATTTTATCACAATCGGTTGAAAAATTAAGACAGTTATAGGTATTTGAAGATTTCAAACAAGGCTCTCTGGGCGCCGACATTGTTGCGTGTTTGTGACGTCATTTGTTCCTAATTAAATATGCATAAACTGAATAACTCTCATATGCAAACACATCAAATACTCCCTTTCTGCATATGTCTTCTTTGGTATAATAGCAACATATTTCCCTAAAATTGCATTGTTGTCTGTCTAACAGAAAGTTTTACTGTCATATTAGAATTATTCAGTCCCTCATTAAATATTCAAAATGAAGACTTCCATGTTGACAATAGCAAAAGCTGAAACCTCTAATTATTTCATTTCTAGAAGGAATTTTATAAAACTTGCACCAAAATGTTCAGTTTGTAAACATCTTGAACATCAGACATACTTTATATTTTGCAAGTGTGCCCCTTTAATCGAAACTGACCTAATGGTTTCAAAGGAGGTCCTTTGAAATTTTGATCTTGCCGAAAAAGATCAAAGGTACGGTCATCATTTGAACAAACTTGGTAGACCATGAGTCCCAGATGCTATATATTCTTAGATTCAGTTTTGACGCGGTTCTGGAAAAGAAGATTTTAAGTGTTTCAACATAAATGGACATAGCGGACATCTTGATTAACGGACCGTGACCATTTGTACAAATTTTCAATCCCCCTTTAACAGAAGGCGCCACATGAAGTTTGAAGAAATTTGGCCCAGGGGTTTGATAGAAGTCGTTCAAAGGTGTAAACGGACGGACAGACGGACGGATGGCAAGTATCATAAAAACCCATCCTGAGGCTTTGTTCAGGTGAGCTACAAAGCATACATGCCGCAACTCAAACTCTGAGTTATGTCTCACACTGAATCCAGTATTTCATAAATTTCGGTGAATTTGTGTTTATAAACGAAGGCAAACACTTTTGTATTAGCCCAATCAATAAAACCACGTGACTGTTCGCCTGCATTTCACAAACGGTACAAATATTAGAGGTTGCAACAGTCTGTCCGATTTCTGATTTTAGTGAATGTGTATTTCGCCCAAAACACTCGTACGATTTGTCTTTGAAAACTGTTTGGCACATAGATATTATACAGTCTAAATTCTGTATAAGAGCGATCAGAATGAATGACCCATCATGTAAATTATAAATCGTATGACTGATGCATTCTTTTTCCTATTGTAATTCGTTGTTTATTTGGAATTCAAAGCTCAAGCTTACAAAAGTCCCTGTTCGGCCAACTATTTGATGCAAAACTGACCAATAGCATTTTTTTTGAAAGGGAAATCCTGTATTAACTAAATCCAAGGGACACATAAAAATGTGCTAAATCAGATTTTCCGGCCTTTTAAAATGCCCGTTTATAGCTGGCTGCCATTGAGTATCTCAATTTCAAATTCAATGCTGATTTTCAAAACAAAACAATGCAGAAATAGTCTTTACTCCCTCTTATCTGGAGCTCTGCGTGTATGTAAATGTATATACGTGTAAAATAATATTTTTGCATGGAAAATCGGATGGATTACATGTAAACGTTTCCATATAGATTTCTGCCCAGACAAACTGTCTACGTGCCAGCCTCAGTGGCTCAGTTGGATGCGCGTCCGACTGGAGACCAGAAGATCATGTGTTCGACCCCTGCCGAGCTTGGCAACATTCTTTTGCTAAGATTGATAATGAAATATTTTCTATTTCCTTCTACTGATTCAAGAAGGGCAGTTGTCAGTTTCTGGCAAAAGGATGTGCTCATTACTGTACTTATTAACTGCTTAGGCCTGCCCAGTAAACGTGTGGTTCTAGGTAAATTGACCACACTCTACATGACCCAAATGGGTTGACTGGGCTGTAAAACCTCATGCCAAACAAACTGTCAACGTAGAAATACATGGAAATACATGTATTTTAGGTGTATTGACACAAGCATACGTGGAAATTTTATACATCACTGCCAAGACAAACTGTCTACATGGAAATGCATGTATTTTATGTGTATTCCACGTTAATACAATCTGTCTGCATGGAAATACATCTCTGCATGGAAATACATGTGAGCACCGCGCCAGGAAAACCGGTCTTAATGACACTCTTGATGACGTTAGAAAAACAGCGATTTATAAACGTCATGAAATTCGTCTGACGTTTGTCGCGGTTTGTAAACACGGAGGTGAACTGCATTTAGATCTACACGAAATGTTTGAACAAAACATTTATATTACAAAGAGGCATGTGTCAAGCCAGAAGACAGAGATGTAGAAGTAATTTCAACATCTGTACAATTAAAATATAAAATATTTGAGTTTGTTTGCTTTTATTTCATTATCACTCGATAGAGGGCTTGAAGTTTACCGTTAAACCGAATTTATCCATTAGATTTTGAATCTGTCATTAGTCAGATTTACCCTGGTCTTTGACATTTATTTCCTAATCGGATTTCGGTACTGTAACTGATACAAACATATTAGTCTCGCGGGATTTATGGTGCAAATTTTATGGCAATACATATTCTACTGCTCCGCACCCACTATTATTTGAGCCTTAAGTTTGCAGACGTTGTATATATAATATTTTCCCATTATTTTGTTTTATAAAATCGTATATTTAACGTTGTAGCGCGTTTATAAATTTCTGTTTAGCTTGACTTAATATAGATAAATTTGGTTTTAGAAAATAGTCAAACACAAATACATATAAATACATTTAAAATGAGCGCCATACACAGCAACAGATCCAATGGCCGAGTGGTTATGGTACCGCGTTACGAATCTGCCGACCCGAGTTCAATCCCGGGTAAAAGCAATATTTTTTTCCCCGTGTTTTATCTGTTTGTCAAATCGGCAAAAAGCTATTCATTTTTATCATTTAATTTTGAACGCATGTTGGGTGATACAACTTTTCAAAATATTCATTAACATTCAATTGAATGTTGTATTTATACAATTGATTTTTCCTTGTGTGTGTGTATGTGTGTGTGTGTGTGTGTGTGACCTTATTGTGTAATACTAGTGATCATATTCTTTATGGTGTACCTAACAATAGTCTAAGTATTTGACGGTATATGAATAAATTAGTGATACATTGTTAATAATTCAACTTAAGCTTTACCACTCTGGGCTAATTCAGCAGAAGACACTTCTCTTATTTTTCCCAGAAAATTGTCTCCTAACAGAAATATCCATACATTTTAAACGGTTTAGCATTTAAGTTTATTAAAAGAAATGTGTCAAATCCTTTAACCAAATTATTTTAGCCAATGCATCCCTCCGATTAACTCTTAAAACGACAGCACATTACCGATTTGAACGGGTCCTTTTCGCAACAATTCCGGGTCATTTCCACTGTTTCGCATGGTATAATCCCCCCACCACACACACACACACACACACACACACACACACACACACACACACACACTGCACCCCTTGAGTATAAAAAAAGGGTAAGAGAAAAGTCCAGAGAGTGCCACAATCACAAACCGCAGCCCTTCCCAGACCCCAAGAGGAAGAGGAAACCGACAAATCTAAACAAGCACAAACCGAACAAACGTACGAAAAGCACTAAGATTAGCTCTCTCTTCCACAAGCGAGGTAATCGCAATACTAAAAGGACTGAAAAACACAAGAACAAAATAACACACGGAAAGACATACAACAAATCGCCTCGTAGAATAAACCACAAAGCAACAAAGAGTAAGACTAACACCGGGACCACCGCCTTAGAACGGTCGGTAGAGCAAACCACCGGGGGATTTAAAGCACTTTCACAGCTAGCTAACTTCACCCTGGGTCCCGATGCTACTCTTAATACAGAAATACATAAAAATTCGGTTCGCATAAAGGCTCACAACTCAGTCAATGCATCAAAGCAAAAACATAAAAATCAAATTAATCACTATAATAAACAAAGACGAGTACTCATGGCTAATTCTACTGTATGCCAGAGTAAATGAAAACCAATAGTGGAACCACGGCGGGCCAAGCCAAAGACATATCGTCAAGCCCCAACCCACTGGTTGAAGTTTTACGAAGAGGCCGTCATTGAGTCTGAGGCCCAAACCGCCGTCGTGCACTTTGTAGCTTTTGTTATTGTTGAGCAGCACACTATTTGCTTAGATATGTGACGTTTTACATTATTTGATTAAATTCTGACGTGATGATGACGTCAAATCATTAAAATTGTGTGAATTACCTCTATCAATCAACTGGCTGTAGAATTAAAAATCAGAGAAATATCGCAAAACGGTTTTCTCTTATAGAATACGAATTGGAAGGGGAATAACATTATACAAAAAACTAAATATCGAAAAATTTGTCATTAAGCCCGGTTTTCCTGGAGCAATGCCCATGTATTTTACGTGTATTTCCACTTAAACAGAAACTGTCTACGTGGAAATACATGGGAATACATGTATTTTATGTGTTGGAAGTTTCAAAGGCGAAACGTTAACCATTAGGTAACTAAGAGTTAAATCTAGCAGTAGAACGGGGAATCTGTAAAGAAGAAGCAGAATGTAGCCTAATAGGAGAAATAGTAATTTTTAATCACTTGCGAATCATTCTGATTCGTGTCCCGGAGAAAGGGTGAACTGATCTTGAAATATCTTCTACGGCCATTCCGTCCCTTCCGCTAGAACAAGAAGGGCAGTTGTCAGTTTCTGCTGAAAGAATGTGTCCTGTGGTAATTAACTGCTAATGTATAAGCCCGCCCCGGAAACGTGTATTGGCTAAAAAAGACCGAAATAGTGTTGACTGGGCCGTTAAACTCCAGTTCAAACCAAAATTACGTCGGTTCTCACGCCTGAAGGTTGATTTACGTACATTGAATATGAGCCGGTGCCGAACAAAACCACTTTTCATGAAAACCCTAAACTTTGCTACCGGAGTCTGTGCTGTCATGAATGTTGTAAATCAGCACACACCAATAAAACCATTTACAAGGAAAAAGAGCATCTACCTTACACGAATAGAGAATTGAGGAAAGCTATATATTCCAAGAAAATGCTCCACTCAATATAAATCAAAATTAAAATTCTAATACTTGGGAAGAACACAGAAGACAACAAAACATGGTAAACAAACTAAAACGAAAATCCCTAAACAATTGTTTTATGGAAAGGTGTACTGGAGGCAGTAAATCCTCAGATTTCTGGAAAAACAAATGAAACCTTTTTTTAATTAGAAAAAAAGTCTTGCTAAAACCAAAACAGATTTGTTTTAATGAAAAATAACCGAATTGTGTCTGATGAAAAGGCAATAGCAGAAATTTTCAATGATTTCTTTGTAGATGTTGCTAAAGATATTGGCCAAAATCTTTTTTGACCATAACAGTCATCAAAATTTTGAGGTAGATGCTTTCAATTTTAGACCTACTGACCAGAAAACTGTCTCTAAAATTATCAGCAAATTTAGCATTAAAAAAGCAACTGGTTTTGATCGAATTTCTGTGAAAATTCTCAAACTTGGACAGCCGTCTCTGGTCCATTTCTACACTGACTTTGTTAAAAAAAACTATTTTGTCTAGTATAGTCCCTGACAGGGTGCAATATGAACACAAGTTGTCCCATTTTTTGTACATTACGAGAACACGCCTATTCAAATATATAGAAAATTTCACCTCCAAAATCTGAAAATTTTCAGATAAAAACTCTATTTTTCATATTTCTGCTCACAACGTAGGTTGTGGGTACACGTTCAAACCGCGCCTCAGCGAAGTGGTTCTAGCAAGTACCCACAATCTATGTTTTTGAGCAGAAATAAGATAAATAATGTATACCATTGTAAACTTCAGTTTTACTATATAAAAGTGGGGTTCAAGGGGGTCAAAAATATATAGGCGTGTTTTCGTGATGAGAAAAAATGGCCCAGTTGAGAATAAAAACCAAACAGGACTGCCTTTGGAAACAAAAAACATACAAAATCACGAAAATCGGAGACTCGGTTTGATTGTGTCTCTTCATATGCAACACTGTAGTTTGCGAGGCTGCATACGCCCCCATCCCCCGCCCCCCCTCTCTCTCTAGTGTTGGCTTAAGCGGTATTCGATTCGATTCGAGAAGTCAAACCATAGGCCAGTTAGCCTACTTCCAGTCTTTTCTAAAGTCTATGAAACATTAGCAGAACAACAATTATAGGACCACTTTGAAGGCATATTTGATAAATACCTTTGCGCCTTTCGAAAAGACCCCAAGAGGAAGAGGAAACCGACAAATCGAAACAAGCTCAAACCGAACAAACGTACGTAAAGCACTAAGATTAGCTCTCTCTTCCCCAAGCGTGGTAATCGCAATACTAAAAGGACTGAAAACACAAGAACAAAATGACACACGGAAAGACATACAACAAATCGCCTCGTAGAATAAACCACAAAGCAACAAGGAGTAAGACTAACACCGGGACCACCGCCTTAGAACGGTCGTTAGAGCAAACCACCGGGGGGTTTAAAGCACTTTTACAGCTAGCTAACTTCACCCTGGGTCCCGATGCTACTCTTAATACAGAAATACATAAAAATTCGGTTCGCATAAAGGCTCCCAACTCAGTCAATGCATCAAAGCGAAAACATAAAAATCAAATTAATCACTATAATAAACAAAGACGAGTACTCTTTATCGCTACTTGAGGACTGGAAAGAGGCCCTCAACAAAAGACAGTAACGGTTGCGCCAATTTTGATGGACTTGTTAAAGGCTTTTGACTGTCTGCCCCATGACATATTACTGTGCAAGTTGGAAGCTTATGGCTTGTCAACCAAAGCAGTCGAAATGATGAAACTTTACCTCTCCAACAGAAAACAAAGGATCAAAATGGGCTCTATTTTAAGCTTCTGGGCTCAGAGGAGTCCCACAAGGCTCTAATAGACGCATAAAGGAGTCACACAAGGCTCTATTCTAGGTCTACTTTTAGTTAATATTTTTATTAATGATATTTTTCTTATTTCACTGAGAGAGATACCTTATATAATTATGCTGATGATAACACCCTTTCATTCACTCCCCAAACTATGAACATCTTACTAGTGTTTTAGAAAATCATATAAATGAAAGTGAAATCTTGACAGACTGGTTCCACAATAACTGCATGAAAGCAAATTCAGACAAATTCCAAACTATCGCAATTGGCATTAAGACTCACAACCCATTTTCAAACTTGGTAATGCAGAAATAGCTTCTGGTGAGATAGTGAAACATCTGGGTGTAGACATTGATTTTGATTAAACTTTTGAGAGTCACGTTCAAAATATTTGTAAAAAGCTGGACAGCAGCTCAATATACTAAAATCCTGTGTAAGCTTAGTAGACTGACCATTTTTAATACATTTATATGATCAAACTTCAATTTCTGCCCCCTGTCTTGGCAAAATTGTTCTAAACGCAATGCTGCAAACATTTAAAAAAAGTCAAGAAAGAGCACTAAGATTTGTCTAAGAGGACTGCACTAGCTCCTACAATGAGCTGCTGTCCAAAGCAAATCGGCCTACCTTGGAGGTAAGAAGAATCTAATCAATGGCTATTGAAACTTTAAAAATCTTAAATAATAACGACCCTTGCTTTATTAAATCTTTAAGTCAAAAGAGATAGCAGTTACAATTTTAGATATTCAAATATTTCACAGATTCCTACTAAAGTGCAGACCTGCAGAAATAGTAAGAACTCACTCAGGTATGCTGCTCCTGTTTTATGGAGCTCTTTACCAGAGTAGTTTAGGATTACGAAAGATTTTAGCAAATTAAGATCTTTTATTGCGCATTGGAATGAAGTGAACTGCAAATACAGCGCTTGCAATGAAACCGTCTAAAAGTAATTTCAAAATAGGAGCTGGGTACCAATGTATTTTACTTCCTGACTGTTTTAATTTGTGTTTAATTTTTTCCAGTTCATATTTTTGTTCGTAATATTGCTAAACTAAAGCTTCTCTTATCTAGGCTGCCCTTTTATGTATAATGTTAGGCTTGTCATGTAATGAAACCCTTATTGCTGTGTTTAATTTCAATATGTTCAGCTAATGTGCTTATTTAATATGCTTTTGTTTTTTATCTGCATTCGGCTTATTGACACTGCTTAATATTTAATATCAAAACCTTATTTAATCATATGTCATATACATGTGTCTTTCAGTCATTTTACATTTGTTGATTTTATATAATAGTTATCTCATAGACGGTATAAAAGCACATTAAGGGCTTATGCTTTATCGTTATATACTTGCCGACTCAAAATAAAACTTACTAAAACAATACAATAATACAATGTATGTGCGACCATGAGCAAAGACTCAGATCAGTCTATGTATTTACCCACTGAAGCAAGGGTTGCCTATGATCAGCAAATGGTCTGATCAGAATGTGCTGTTGCGAAGACTAATCCGCCTGTTCGCTCATCGCACAAGACATTTGGGTAATTCAGAGATTGTAAAAGATACATACGATCAGCGAAGGCTCTAATCAGACTGTATAAATTTACAGGCTGATCCGATTCTTCGCTCGTTGTACAAATCTTATTGAAGGTTGTGTCATGCACAGACTCATTGCGATTGTATAAAACATGGGACGTAGACGACGATCATATTCAAGTAAATAAGACTAAAAATTGCGCATTCTTGTGGATTCTTACTAGAAAGTTTTCCATTGAAGACAATTTGCATGAACTGCCAGAATTTGTTTCTTGGGAAAGTAAGAAAAGGTATTCCAATATGGAACCAGACTAATATTGACGTCATACTGTTTTGGTACTGTGTAAAGTAGTACTTGATAGAAATGTAGTGTACGGAATCGATCGTGTACACAGTGTAAGGTAAAGATGCCTGCATTGCTCTGTTAATTTCAGGCAATAGGAGAGGAAGAATTCCAGACAGTAAAAACTTCTGTAGGGAACTACATAGTTTGGTGAAGCAATACAACGAGTCCGTCGGTCATTTCAGATTTTGACATGAGAATGAAGAATTTCTTAGGTGTCATAGGCAGAACAGGATGACCAATTGCAAGGAGGACATGAAAGTCCCAGGATCTGTTGCTGACAGGTGGCTATCACATTCCATCAAAACTAGGATCTGATCTGAATCCATGGAAATTCAGCAGGTAAGACACTTTCTGAATTTTACCATTGTAGTAAATGGAGAAATTAATAGGGGCGTGTAATCTTATGTCAGCTGCTGTAAACAAATATCCAGAGTGCTAAACGTTAGTTCATAGCTGTAGATAAAATGCTCATCTATTGCGTCTACTCATTAGAATTGCCTCATCGATGTACACGCAAATTACCATTTTATGTAGAAGATATTTCCCAGAATTATCACCATTTGATTTTTGACCGGGCGCCATGATTGACCCTCCGTGGCTCAAAGTATCCATATCTCGAACAAATTTTCATGGTCCCAAAGATGTTCGAGCCATTGACGTTCGACTGTACGAGTAAATGAACAAAACCGAAGTGCAACAGACATACCGCCTTTGAACAGCCGGTAGAAAAAAACTGTATATGTGTAAGGGAGGGGTTTGGAGGGCTTTTCTTGCGCGGAAGCCTCGCCTTCAATTCTGATGCAAAGGGAGACAATTCTTTCTTTCTGGTGCAAGCCTGTTTCAGAACGGAACCTTAAAACACAGACTTGCCTCCCATGCATGTATTATATTCCCTTGAAGTGGAGTGAAGCCACCTTGAAAGTAACTAATATTTATTTCCACTTTCCTGCTGGAAGCACATTCGCTAGATTAAGTTTTTAAAATATTAAGGTACTAGGAAACTGATTTTTTCTGCTAAATGCGTTTTCCTTTTATATGAAGATGACACCTGGTCTAGTATTCATTTATCGATTCACGTTTATCAATCTACTATGCTTCACTCTTTAATTGCACGACGGCGGTTCCGGCCTCAGACTCAGTGACGGCCTCTTCGTAAAATTTTAACTAGTGGGTTGGGGCTTGCCGATTTGTCTTTGGCTTTGCCCGCCGTGGTTCAACTATTGGTTTTTATTTACTCTGTCACACAGTAGAATTAGCCATGAGTACTCGTCTTTGTTTATCATAGTGATAAATTTGATTTTTATGTTTTCGTTTTGATGCATTGACTGAGTTGGGAGCTTTTATGCGAACCGAATTTTTATGTATTTCTGTATTAAGAGTTGCATCTGGACCCAGGGTGAAAAATAGAAGGGAAGGCAATGATCAGGAATCGATACAATTACCCCACACCTCCCATCAGAGACATCAACGGGAAAGAAACACAGACACGAAATAACTAGACCCTAATGGAAACATCACTCGCAGAAAGCCAAACGGACAGTTACTTTCCCACAAAGTGACCGAATGGCTATCGAAAAACAAAAACATGTAAGCGACACACACATTAAGGACGAACTATAACAAAAATAAACCATGACAGAAGAACCGCCTTGGAAGGGTCAGTGAAAAATATTTCACTTGGGTGCTTCAATCGATTTTTCGTGGCCACAGTCCTCGCCCTTACTTCTGCCGCGGTTTAGACACGTAATTTATTCAGTCCACGTGAAGGCTTCCTAACGCATCAGTGCTACATCTCCGAGAACACAAAAAATCAACTAATTACAGAGATGAAACAACGATGAGGACTCGACAGCACGAAGTAACTGAAATGCTGGAGCAAAAGAAAACCAACAGTTAGACTCCGGTGGGCCCGACCAAGGATAGAGCATCAAGTACCAACCAACATTACCCAAAATTAAATTCCAAGTAAGCCCTTACGCTGGAAACATCATAGAATCTGAGGCCTAACCCGCCGGCGTGCAATTAAAGAGGGAAGTTGGCTGGCCGTAAAATGCTTTAAACACCACGGCAGTTTATTCTACTAACCGATCTAAGGCGGTGGTCCCGGTGTTAATCTTACCTTTTGTTGCTTTGTGGTTTATTCTACGAGGCTATTTGTTTTAAGGTTTGCCTGGTGTTGTTTTGTTCTTGTGCTTTTCGGTCCTTTGAGCATTGCGATTACCTCGCTTGGGGAAGAGACAGCTAATCTTAGTGCTTTTCGTGCGTTCGTTCGATTTGCGCCTGTTTGGTTTTGTCTGTTTCCTCGTCATCTTGGTATCTTGGAAGAGCTGCGGTTTGTTATTGTGGAACTCCCTGGACTTTTCTCTTACCTTTTTTTTCTACACAGAGAACCGGAGTTAGGTCTCCGCTGTTCGCATATGCATATAGACTATTATTTTTGATGATTTGATCAAGTATACTTCGATAGGCTGCGCCAGAGGGAAAGGGTTTATAAATGACACGAAACGCAAACAGTGTGAAAAGTTTAAATAACTATTGTACAAATGAGAAAATACTAATATAAACAAGAAATTGCCAATAAGCTATACTTATTAGATACCCCACGCTAGGGCCAAAATGTAACGGATAAAAGGACGGACAGCTGGATGGTTAACATTAAAACAGTTTACCACAACAAACACAGTTTGCGGGGTGAGAGGTTGTGTGTGTGTGTGTGTGTGTGTGTACGTGTGTGTGTGTGTGTGTGTGTGTATGTGTGAGGGTATCGATAAATCTAAGGCAATAATCTTCGGATTAGTGCTTGACGGAAGGAAGACCATACTTGCCTTTTGTATTCGGAGGGACAGGTCTGTATTTCCAGATCAGTCGCCGCAGAATGCACACGGGATTAGTAAGCAGGCCTTTATAAAGGTCAAAGGGTGTTAAGGAAATAAGGTGAATGAATATTTGAGGTAACAACACTATGACATCATTATTATTGTTTGAGTAACACTGATCAGTGAAAACTAATACATGCAGTACGTAGTCCATATTTATAAATGTATCAACAGATATCGAACATTTAACTCTTTATCATGATTGTTCAAAAACTGACCAGTCAATATTATTACCTGATGAGGTGTCTAATAATTCCTGGATGAAACGCAAATGATGTAGAGCCTGATCAAACTCCGCATAATGCAGTGGTTGATCAGGATCTACGCTGTTTTGTCCGACTATGGGTAGATAGGGTATTTCGTGATCTTTATGAAGAAGAGCAACAGTGCATGATTTTCCTGTGCTGCACCGCTGCCACGTTAACAAAGTTTCAGTATGCCACATGCGTACAGCGGTGTACATATCAGCGCGCAGGCGCCCAGTCTGATCTGTGCCTTTAATATTAAGTCCGCTTATATGATCATTGTGAAGAGTAACAGAAGCATATTGGCATCTATCAATGTCCTTGATCGGACAGCACAGATGCGCAGGAGAATCATGACATTCGTTCTTCGTATATGACATGCTAACCATTTTGAAATTCATTTACAGTATCAAACCGGTTTAGAGTCAACACACATCTGTAGAAATACGTGTGTGTGTTTTTTAATCCTTATATGATCCAATCTAGACTGCTCAGTAAAACTAGCTTTAAGGGAAACGAAGGAACGCAAATGGGAGGCAACTCTGTAAAATTTTACTAACCTTCTGAAAAGGGGTCTATTTTAAAAGAAGATTATTTAATCCATTCGGAAAAGGCGTCTACTCTCAAAGGAGAGAATTTTCTCCCGCATCGGGAGCAAATTCACTACTTTTAGAGTAGAACCTTTTGGTCAGAACGGACTCGGTCTGCAGAAAAGCAATCAGGACGTCAAACGGTTAATTCCTTGTAAAAGTTGGAGGAAAATGTTCCAAGTGTATCCAGTCCCTTTAGTCCCCTTTCTAAACATATGGTAGAACAAAACGTCCCACCATGAGAAAGGTGTCATTCCTGCATATGTTAATAGAAGAGATTCAGATCAGACAGCCTATCAGGGATTTTTTTTACACATCGATATGCTCTACAGTGTCCAGTGATGCGCAGGCTAATTCAGGTGCTCGCCGTCCGCATATGCTCCAGTCACCTTTCCGTAGGTTCAGCTTATATATAGTAGCACGTCATCACTATCACACCAATAGGCACCGTGGTAAAAACGTCGTTTCAATGTTGATTTAACGTCAAATACGTTGCATCTACGCTGGAACGACGTGTTTACACAGTTTGGAAGTTGTTGACACAATGCCTAAACATAAGTTTGGAAAATCATAATAAAATCATAATCTATATTTCTATAAATATTCTACTTTGTTGAGCCATATACATTCATCATGTTATAACATATTTATTTTCCCTGAGCAACGCCTTTGCCGACCATAGGACCATCTTTATGTAGCAATAAAGGCGGCCATACAATATAGTCTATATGTTTTCCTTTAGCTGTGTATACTTTGAACACGTCAGTATCGAAACTATCGGATGGTTTTGCATTAGTGTCTATTACAACAGGTGGATCCTGAAAAACCATATACCAGCAAATCTCTACCGCCTTTTTAATGTATTCCAGTGTATTTGTATTCTTGTTGTTGCTAAGTTTGTTAGTCTCGAGGAAATGCTGAAATAAGAGGGTTTATAATCATATTTATATTTAAAACATTACCGTATCCAATTGGAGCGATTTGTAATATGCCACGAAAACATACCTATATAATTTTGACCCCTTTAAACCCTACTTTTATATAGTGACACTTGGGTTTACAGGGTATACATAATTTTTCGTATTTCTGTTCAAAAATATAGATTGTGGGAACTCGTTGGAAACGCCTCGGCGAGGCGGTTCTAACGAGTACTCACAATCTATGTTCTAAGCAGAAATATGAATACAAACAGCACGGGTTCTTGCCAGACTGCAGGATGCACAGGCTCATCTTATCCTTTGCTTTTCGCATATGCTATAACGGCTCTGTTGTTATATCATAAAACAGCTCGATGACGCAACCAGGTAATCTAGTACTGATGCTTATTTCTTGCAGCAGGAGGTCGCTATAACTGTACACAATGTTACCAGTACCCGCCACGTTCAATCGGTCGGTCTTGTCAGCAGTGTATTATGAATTAGTGCAATAATTAACCCATTTATGCCTAGCGTCCCATAAAATACATTGACAAACAGTGCAGACTTCTATCAGACGCAGCAGAACGCTGTGACTGCTATGTCACAGAATATCGATCATAATATGAAATCGATATCTATTCAAATAACAATTGTATTTTTCAAATAGTCTACAGATGATAATTAAGCTGCAGAAGTAAATAGCATAAATTATTTTATTGTTAGCGGTGAAATCAATGTATATCTGGTGAAAATAAAAGTGGTATCAATCACTAGTGAAATGATATCGTATCATTTCACTATAGTGATTGATACGATTTATATTTTCACTCCTCGCTTTGGGCGACATCGGTTTTCTTCATTGTTTCAGATGTGGATCTTACCTCCACTTCAGATTTTTGAACACCTCTAACTTCTTTGTTTCTTAACTAAAGTATCAAGTGTTGGTATGCATTTTTTTAGTTAGAATGTAAGTAACATTTTGGTATCAAAATTATTTCGATTTGCCGATATTTTTTTTTTTTTTTTTTTTTTTTTTTTGTCGTCTCTCTAGCGTTTCACATGTTAAGCACTGAGCGTCGACGCCATGACGTTAATGTTTTGTTTGGTGACGTTATTTATGACGTCAGAAACGCGCACTGGCGTGTAAACAAAAAAATAAAAAGATAATTTACTCTTTTTCAGTGCATACCATAAAAAATTTCATCTCGTGTAATGAAAACATTCAAATTTTCACTCGTGCTCCGCACTCCTGAAAATACTGATGTTTTCATTACACTCGATGACAATATTTATGGTATTCACAGCAAAAGAGTAAATATCCTCTATGTATCTCATGGTTTCTGAATCTCTAAACTTGTGCATTTTACGCTTTCATCCATGAGTTTCTAATACTGACTCTTCCGTCCTTGAGTTTAGACATATACACTGAGGCAAATAGGGGTTTCAGACTAAGACAGTAAAAGAAAAAAAAAACAACAAAAAAAAAAAAAAAAAAAAAAAAAACGAAAAAAGGCAAACAATGTAGACCACGTCGCGTCTGGATCTATACTGATTGCACATGTAACTGTTTTGATTTGTTGGAATGAAAGTGTTAAATATTCTGACAAGAATGCCGTTTTTTTTTTTTTTTTTTTTCAATATTTCTGAAACAACAGTAAAATAATATCTTTGTTTCAGTGAGAAATTTCTACGTAACCTTAGAGATTATCATCGGTTCGGCGTTTACAATATTTCTGACGAAAGTAAGAAAACAGTTCTTTATTGGTGGTCCAAGCCTCAAGCAGTGCTAGTAGGTTTGAATAGTGTTGCAAATTGCTTCATCACGAAAACACACCTATATAGTTTTGACCCACTTAAACCCGATATTTATATAGTAGAACTGGGGTTTACAGGGGTATACATAAATTTTCTTATTTCGGCTTGAGTACTTATTAGAACCGCCTCGCCGAGGCGTTTCTAATAAGCGGTTCTAATAAGTACCCACAATCTATGTTTTGAGCAGAAATATGAAAACTACCAGAATTTTGAATCTGAAAATTTTCATTTTCTGGTGGAAATATTCTCAATATATTTAAATAGGCGTGTTTTCGTAATGATTACCTTTCATGTACAGACTCATTGAGGCATAATCTGCCATTTTGTCTTTCCGTAAAATGTTCGTTTCAAAGGATCACAAAGTTTCTTAGAATGACCTTGTTGTTATAAATGAAACTTTTATAAACAGCTTTACCAAACTATTTATGTAACAAGGTCGTAACAAACCAAGAACGTACTGAGGTAAAGAAGACATTGAAGTTCTGTGTCAAAAAGTATACAACCCTTAAGAAGTTTGTGACATATACATCATTTATTCAACTGTTCTACATACGTAACAGCTGGAGTTTATGTTCTTAAGTAGGCATTCCACGTTAGTACACTTACCTGGTATACGTCATTTACTTGCCAATTTGCAAATGATTTGAGCACGTCTTTCAACAGCCGTTTCTGGGTCAATTGCATCTGAAACATAGAACAGGAGATGTCCAGAAAGAGTAACAGAATAAAGCTTTACAACTGCATCAAACGGCTGTGTGAATAAATCACTACGCACATGACACGTTACATACCGACGAAAACCAAAGACAGCAGATCCCGGTTCGCAATAAGGTTATCACGATACCAGTTAAGACCCGCTAAACACATAAATCAAACAATAAACAGGACAAACACAAAAACCGCCTCATTGTGAGCAGCCACGATGCACCAAAAACGATCAAAGCCAGAACCACATCATATAACGGACAGAAGTACAAACTAGCGAATGATGATGGGCTGGGTTTAAACAATATTACTGATACAGGATCATCAGCCTAGCTCAAAAGTTGTACAAAATTCAAAATAATTTAAAGCTCGCATTGAAGCGACTAAATCAATAGGAGAAATCACAGAACAACACACAAATCAAATTAAATCAGTATAATAAAACAATGAGAGGGTGCTTGTCATACCCTCAGATACTGCTGCCAGAGCTTAAGAAAGTCAAACCTTGAAGGTCCGAATGAAAACATAACCTCAGTCATCAAATCTCTAATGAAAGGTTTAGGTCGACACCGTCATACAGTCTGAAACTCAAACCACCGTTGTGCAATTAAAGAGGAAAGTATAATCACCA
This sequence comes from Anodontia alba, assembly GCA_964016985.1. NCBI lineage: Eukaryota > Metazoa > Mollusca > Bivalvia > Lucinida > Lucinidae > Anodontia > Anodontia alba. Next base: position 16,046,349 of record OZ024826.1, read on the forward strand.
TGATTTGGTTAAAATCTACGCGTGCAATCTGTCGCATTACATCCACGTTTTGTATTCTGTCATTTTATTACGTGTAATAAAATATCTGATTTGTTTAAACATTGGACTTCCCAACATTTTTCTGCATTTATAAAATAAAACGACAATGGAGACAAAGTACCATCCAACTGATTGCGCGAACGTTTAATAAAACTGTTCATACCTTCTCAACTGTTGCTGTGTTTGGTTTACCAGGCAACAGTATGTTGTGGCTTTATTACAAGCTATTCATGTTTGTTTGTGTCTAGATTATTAAAAAAGGTAAGAGAGAAGTCCAGGAAGTGCCACAATTACAAACCGCAGCCCTTCCCAGACACCAAAAGGAAGAGGCAACCGACATATCCAAACAAGCACAAACCTACGGAAAGCTCTCACTTCCCCAAGCGAGGTAATCGCAATGCTAAAAGGACTGTAAAACACAAGAACAAAATGACATAAGGTAAGACATAAAACAAATCGCCTTGTAAAATAAACCACGAAGCAACAAAAAGTAAGATTAACACCGGGGCCATCGCCTTAGAACGGTCAGTAGAGTAAACCATTGGGGGTTTAAAGCACTTTTACAGCTAGCCAACTTCACCCTGTTTCCCGATGCTACTCTTAATATAGAAATACATAAAAATTCGGTTCGCATAAAGGCTCTCAACTCAGTCAATGCATCAAAGCGAAAACATAAGAATCAAATTAATCACTATAATAAACAAAGACGAGTACTCATGGCTAATTCTACTGTATGCCAGAGTAAATGAAAATCAATAGTTGAACCACGGCGGGCCAAGCCAAAGATATATCGTCAAGTCCCAACCCACTGGTTAAAGTTTTTACGAAGGCCGTCACTGAGTCTGAGGCCCGAACCGCCGTCGTGCAATTAAAGAATGAAGCATAGCCATCAACAATGATTGGGTTGACAACTAGGCATGCAGTCTGCCGCATAATATCCAGGCTATAGCCAATTATCTTATAAGGGTTAATAAGTTTTCTGAATTGCTCCTAAAAGTTAGATTTTCCTACATGTTTTTCTAAATCTGTACACTGAGTCACCGCAAAAATTCTGGTTCCGATATACCTTGTTGCAGAAGTGTTTTCAGACTGACGCTATATTTTTTCTACTAAGGTATAAAGTATAAAAACATCAATTCATAATTGTGCTGAGAATTTTATGCCTAATATGATATAATATTGCAATCGAAAAATACTTATCTTCCAATTCCAAAATATCCATGTCCTTATTTTGTTTCTTCGAGGCACAACGTAACTAGACAAACATGAGTAAAACACTTTCAAAAGAGTTATGAATATGCCCAGTTACACAGCCATTATCATAAAACATAACTTACCAATTAGGAAAAGGAGAAGAGTAAACAATCACGACGGACATCATACATGATACAAACCAATGAAAATTAAAGCAATCAGCAGGGTGATCACAAAAGCAGACAGGAATATTTAAACACAACAGTAAGACAACAAACAAGATATTAAACGACGTAAGGCACGCAGCGAGCAGCCATAAACTACCGGAAAGAACAAACGAAGCCCGAACTACTGCCTTAAATTCGTATCTATTAGATGTATTAGTAAGCTATGTCAGAGACTTCTGTTGGGACATGATACGAGGGTCGTGCAAAAAGTTCTGTCATTAACAGGCTTCCTTTGTTTTATCCCAGGTATATTTTAAAATGCTTCCCTGCACTTAAATGGTGTGTTGAATACCTAACGATACCCGTTCGTTTCGTGCAAATTGCTTTCCAACTGACCGAGTTATTTCAAATTGAAATAGATGCAGTCATATACACTGACCAATTTACTTGTTACATTGGAACATGGATCAGAAAACTGAAATTCGTAGCTATATTAAATGCCGCATTAGGCTTAATATAGATTCAAAGCAGATATTTAATGAATATATATATTGACCTCAGACCATTTTGCCGGCCTCGGTGGCTCAGTTGGATGCGCCGTCCGATTGGAGACCAGGAGGTCGCGGGTTCAACCCCCGCCGAGGTCGGCAACATTCTTTCGTCGAGATTGATCATGAAATATTTTCTACGGTCATTCTCTCCCTTCCGCTGATTCAAGAAGGGCAGTTGTCAGTTTCTGGCGAAAGAATGTGCACAATACTGGTTAACCGCTTAGAGGACTAAGCCTGCCCAGTAAACGTGTGGTTAGGTAAACTGACCGCGCTCGACATGACCCCATTGGGTTGACGGGGCCGTAAAACCTCAACACAAACAACACAAACAAACAAACCTCAGACCATTTCAATGCGCACAGTTTTTAGGTGGGTTAAAGCTTTTAAAGCTGGAAAATTTTCTGTTGAAGGACTAAAACCTCTGTGATCAAGGCTAACATCGCTGCTGCTGTAAAGATTGTGGTCGAACAAGATGCGCGATTGTCTGTCAAAGATATAGTTAGTTGTACTGGCATATCAGACAGTGTGCAAACAATTCTGAAAAAGCGTTTAGCCCTGAGACAGGTTTGCGCTAGGTGGGTACCGCATTTGCTCACTGAGGAGCAAAAGACACAACGCCTTAAATGTGCCCAGGAACTTTTGAAAACATACAAAGGCTGTAATAGTCGGGTTATTTCTAACTTGCTAACAGGTGATGAAACCTGGGTGCACATGTTTGAGCCACAAAGAAGGGCTGATAATAAGCAATTGAAACGAAAAGATAAAAAACGCCCATGTATCGCCAAGAGAACCATAAGTTCGAAAAATATGTTGTACGCAATTTTCTTTAATTCAAGTGGGCCAGTCGTTCAAGTGCCTTGTCCATCTGGTCATACAGTCACTGGCCGATTCTACAAGAATTCTGTACTGAAGAAAGTGAAAGAGTTTTACAATAAGAAACGACCAAGCAAAGGACGGTCAGGAGTCCACTTTTTTCATGACAACGCCTCCTCTCATAAGTGTGAGGTTGTTAAAGTCTTTTTTGGCTTCTGAAAAGGTGAAAGTTTTAAACCATCCACCTTATTAAACCTGACCTGAGTCCCTGTGACTTTTTTTTTATTTCCAAGGCTTAAGAAAATGCTTTCTGCAAATAAGTATATGTCTAGAAGTTCTCTTGGCATGCGATATTAATCAGTGTCTCCAACAGATACCAAAAGAAGACTATTTATCTGCTTTTCGCGACTGGGTAAAAAGATTACAAAAATATGTTTCAGTAAAGGAGGAATACTTTGAAGGTTTGTAATAAAAATATGTTTGATAAAACGTAGCACTGAAGTAATCCGAACCCAGTGACAAAACTTTTTGCAGGACCCTCGTATTGATCATTTTGAATTTAATCACTTGTGGTAAATCATTGAAGAAAAAACTTTCACTAGTTATTGCATATGGACTTTGCAAAATCATCATACTTATACAAATCTACAGTAGGAGCAGACAAAGACAGATGGCAAAAGCGTGATAGTAATAGAAAAGGTCAAATAGATAATTTGTTGAAAATATTTCAAACAATAACTCCTACAGTTTTTTCATGCTTTACGTGCTTGTAGCACAGTTGCTGAGGGTCCAAAAAGATAAGTATTCTATCTGTCCAACATGCTATTGTCTTTTCAAACATGTTTTGGTACTATCTGAAAACGTGTACTTAAACTTTGACTTTAAGTGGTTTCCGTTTAATAATAATGCATACTTTTTACAACCTTGGTACTGGTTACAACTAGAGACGACACAACTTTGATAGAAAAGGAAAGCAGTTATCACTTGGATGGTTTACTCGAATTTCAAAAAACATGATGCCCATGGGCCACGATTCGCTAACCTGGATAAAAAAGCCAATCAATATCTGCAGATGTCATGCAACATTCTTCCAGTATTGCCCCAGCAACTAGGACACAAATTTGATTGTGTGGTTAAAAAGGTCATAGGTCATCTTAGGATCATCATTTGAACAAACTTAGTAGACATTGAGCCTTAATGCTACATACCAAAATTCAGCCTCAAAGCTTTCTTGGGTCTGGAGAAGACTTTTGAAGTATTTAACCATACATGGGCATAACTGTTATCTTATTCAATATACAGAACCGTTTGAACAAATTGTCGTAATATGACCACTTCGACAGAAGGCCCCATGTAAAATATAATGGAAATTGGTCAAGCTCTTTCAATGAAGATGACGTTTAAAGATTACACGATTTTATACATGAATATAGTTCAGTGGTAAGGGCAGATAACCCATGGGGGACAAAATTTTGATAGTAAATGAACAATTCAACCACTTTAATCATTCATTGTAAGGTTCAGCCAGTAGTCTTTGAATCATTGAATCATTTTGAGAAAATAATGTTTCAATAGTTTACCAATCAAATGTAGTAATCGAACCTTTTGAACTGTTTTTTTTTGGTTATATGTTGTCAGCTTTAAACGGTCACAAACGGCTTTTATATACACTTTTTTGCTGTTAATGTTTACGTGCGACCTAATCGTGACTGAAGGTAATTGCCACTTTATTCATATGGTGTAAGTTTTAAATTTAGTTTGATAAAATGACTAGCATTATGTAAAGGTAACACTGCGGTCGCAGAAGTGGTGGTCGATCCGAGGGCCAGCCTTACGCGCCTTTGCTTACCTCTGGTATTTTGGAGTTAGACGACGATTGACCTGACAACATCAGACAAGCTTTTTGAAGGCTTTCCGCATGCTTCTTAGCTAGACTCTGACAAAAACTGTATATATCCTGCAACAAAAATACAAAAAAATACATTTCATACTAAAAGTTTTCACATTAAATTTCTCAAGTTCACAGTCGGGATAATTGCTACGGTGCCATAATTTGCTGTTCGGTTTTCAATTTTGTCAAACAATGTTTGGTAAATATGGATTTGTTTGAATTTGTATGGGACACAGTTCATGTAAGGTTAAATGACTGAACGAATAAAACTACAAAATACAAAAGTTGATACAAGTAGATCAGTACAGATGTTTATTGCTTATGTTTACATACAGTGAATACGGATACTTGAATTATGCTACTGCATCCCAGATGCCGAAGTAAGCATTAAGATCCCAGTATTCACTAGCATTGTGTATTGTATAAGGAAGGAGACACTCAGCACTCGTAAGAGTCTGATTTCACTTCTAACATTTGTAGAAGTATGTACATTGTTTCATGGACCACAAACATTTGCTTAAGGATACTGAATACAGCTGAAGTTGTTTGCCGCTCTTTGCAGTGCAAAGGTATGCGATATTTGCAAACTAGACATAGTTTCCTCAATATTAAAAACTTCAAGAATGGGACCACCTTTCAAAAAAGAAACTTGCTACCTGGAGGATTGCATGTGGCTTTTGAGGTAGCAACCAATGGCAGAAATGGCGTGCATTAGAATGCAAAAAACTGTTCCTTTTTGAGGGTTATTAATCCTTTTAGGTTACTAACGTGACGGTATAAGGAGAACTTTCGTCTGGCGGTATTAATGTCACCCTAGTCACGCTGCATTTTCCTTAAATATTCTTAGTCTTAAATAATTAATTGTTATAACATTAATGGAAGTATTTCATTTTTCTATTATACATACAGCGTTTAATCTATGACAACAAATCTAAGAATGTAACTGAAATGTGTCCCGTTTACAAGCGGTTTATTCCTACGGCTACGGAACAATGGAACATTTATTTAGGAATGCGGATGTATTTTCATTTACTTCAATACCCCGAAGCTTTACAACCAGCCACATAAGAAAATGCGGATTCGTAAAAGGCTAGATAAGTGTCGTGTCGAAAGAAATAATAGAACTTACAAGCAACATTTTATAGAGATACTGAATGGTTTCTTTTTCATTGTTCCAGTCTTCTTCCTGTTCTTCATACGCTTCTGTCCATTCATTGTCATACAGTTCTGAAAACTTTTCAGCTAGCTTGGTAGGTCTGTTTTCGTCACTGAGATTCGTAATACCAGAATTACTGTCCTGTAATTTTGCACCTGACAGCTGGCTAACCCTGAAATAAGAAAATATGCTCCGTGAATGGCATTTAAAACATGCACGGGAGCTTAGTACATTCCCGAATTCAGAGCAAAGTCTCCGCAGGGGCATATGTTTAGCTAAACAAAGTGTCTTCAGGAGAACAGCTCCGATCAGCCAAAATACGCTTCAAACTGTGTGTTTGAAGCTTACAATATATAACCGGAATGAAATAATTCATAATTTACTCCTGCCGAGCTCAGCCCCTTCTACTGAGAAAATATATGTTATACAATCATGAAAGCACGATAACATTGCTTGTAAGGATTGTTGTTCCCCGAATCACTAATGAGTAGTATGCATATGAGCTGAGGCATGTGCATCGCGAAGCTGATTTAAAATTCAGTGCTATCGGTAGGCCACGATGAAATTCTCCATGTCATGTAAAATGTGTCTTAGGAAGACTGCAGGCAGCGAAGACCCAGATCCGCCTGTACATCTGCGCAGTATGATCCGCTTGTAGAGTCTTGCAGATACCACAAAATAAAAGAAGGCAAAAATATTGACGAGACTCATGGCGCGGCTATTTGGATGAAGACATAACGATAACTCAGCATTTACTTTCGAATGTTCCAAGAAATAGTTTTTACAGACTCGTCAAAATTACCAGTTCGTTCACATAATATGGGACCTAACAAGACTCATTTAGAAACAGCTGTTTCCACCGGTATCAGGCCAAATATAAGTAACATGGTCTATAAAGTGGAACATAATGTAAAAAGTGATCGATATTACTATACGTTTGATTAGTTTAGGACCATGTGTATACTGAATATGTCTATGTATGTCAGAGTATTTTATCATTCGCGAACTTCTACATCGTGCAGATTTTATATTATGCGTCTTATCCTGCCAAGTTTGAATAAGCATTAATTAGTATCCAAAGAGAATTGGTCGCAAAGATGTCATGTTGCCCAACAATCAATTTGATAAAGAAAGGCGATGACGACCACGACGACCACGACGACGATGATGATGATGATGATGATGATGATGATTGTGATGATGATGATGACGACGGTGATGGCGGTGTTAGTGATTATGATGATGATGAAGATACAGCTGCTCCTAAGAGTGAACGGCAAAGCGGGCCTATGTAACTATAATACGACAGCTGAAAAGAAAGTTGTTGTTTTTTTTTTTTTCAAAAACATTGAAATTCATCGCTGCTTGCTACAGGAGGATCACTGGTTAGTTGCCTACCCGAGTTGAGACATGTACAGTGAAGGCGCATTCAGTTAAAGAGACTTGATAAACGTGGTAGGTTTTCAAGCATCGTTTTTCCACTATCGTTTACCAGGGGAATCTGTTTGCGACTTCCTGTTTGGTGTTTTGTACATCAAACACCTTCTGAATAAATATGTCCGCTCTAAAAAAAGGTAAGAGAAAAGTCCAGGGAGTGCCACAATCACAAACCGCAGCCCTTCCCAGACACCAAGAGGAAGAGGAAACCGACAAATCCAAACAAGCACAAATCGAACAAACGTACGAAAAGCACTAAGATTAGCTCTCTTTTCCCCAAGAGAGGTAATCGCAATACTAAAAGGACTGAAAAACCAAGAACAAAATGACACATGGTAAGACATACAACAAATCGCCTCGTAGAATAAACCACAAAGCAACAAAGAGTAAGACTAACACTGGGACCACCGCCTTAGAACGATCAGTAGATTTAAAGCACTTTTACGGCTAGCCAACTTCACCCTGGGCCCCGATGCTAAAAGTAAAGAATTGCTCCTGTTTGTTTTTTGTACATCAAACACCTTCTGAAAAACAATCCACTCTAAACGTAAAGAATTGCTCCCGCAGCATTTCCCTTTTTTAAGGTAGAACCAATTTAGAAGGGAGGCAAATCAATTTGACAAAACTGAGTCCCATGAAGATATTACCATTCTTCATAAGGTGTTTTTGCAAAACTTACTCTGACAAAGTCGTACCTGTGATTTGAAAATTTCAGTTAGGACAACGTGATAAAAATTAGGATACTAGATAAGTATTTGAGCTATGCCTTAAACTAAAATTACTTATTTAAATAACAGTGTTATTTACCTGGTTTGGAGGGCTACATTTTCCTCAGTGAGAGTTTGTATTTGTTTCTCTAGCTTCTGCACCTCTAGTGTTGGTTTTCCGCCAGTGGGATCTACTATGCTAGACTCACGTCGTAGTGTGTTTATTGTTCTGTAACAGCATAAATGTAACGGTTTGCAAAAACAACAAACGTCTTATAATTTATATTATAATTTATATCATATATATAACGCTTCAATTACTATCCTGTTTTATTGTGGAAAACCTCATAGAAAGATCATGCGTAGCCTTAATCAAACATAATACACATCCGATCGGAATTATCATAAATCGTTCGAAGTTGTAATGTGTACCTTTGAGGATAAACATTGATAATGAAACAACAGTGAGTAAAACACACATTATACGTTAAAGAAAACTCAACGAACTAGTGCGATATTGACTACATGGCCATAGCAATCATAATGTCCATCATTTGATTTGACACTTTATATAAACAAACATTGTATTAAGGTGACCGATGAGACCAAAGGTAAAAACAAATCATAGCTTCAGCTATTTCCCTTTTAATGTATGCGCTCATTGCTCTCATAGGGTATTTCTTTTCGAACCTGCTTGTTTTATTTATAGGTGTAAGTGACCTATGGCGATCGCATAATGTCTCCCAGTTAATTTTATGTCATATGTATTATTCTATATCTTCTATATCGCTGTAGATTCTATCTGGAATGAAAAGTGATACACGCACTGACAATTACCTTCAGTGTCAAATTCGTACGCTTACACTAATAAAATACGTTTTATGCCACAAATTTCGAGACGAACAAAGGCATTCTTGCAGGAGAATTCTGCCTATATGGCTGGCAGATACCGTGATAAGACTGATACAAGTTACTCAGGTATTGCATTTACGCTCATACCTTAAGTTATTAAACCCGTTTACTTGCCATGATTTGTATACATACTTGTCTTTTCTCTCAATCAATTCGTCATGCGTCTTTTTCATATTTTCCAGTTCCTTTTCCTTTTTATCTATGTTAACGAAGGCCTCATGTAAGTCACTGAAACAAGAAATATACGCCTGGGAAAAATATCTTACTTTAGTGGTTTTATGAATGCTTGTGTAAGAGACAGAAATATAATCAGAAACGATCATCGCGTGTGTGGTTGGTATTGTTTTTGCAATTATTCAACGCCTGTGTTTTTGTTCAAGCGACAGAGGAGTACCCTATCGTCATTGATTTAATCAATCACCTGCATTTTCATATGTTTTAGAAGGAGGATAATGACGGACTGTGAAATTAAGTTCCGTACAGACATGGCTGAATTCCATCTCCAGCGGGATTCGAACCCCGGGACGCTGTGTTCCAAATCAGGAGCGCTAACCACTTGGCCATCTGGACGCGTCCGACCTTGATCAGTTGCTTGATTATGGGACACTTGGCATAAAGCCGTGAACGTTTGTCAGGACTCATACAAAAGTACACACGAGATAAGAGCCTGTGCTATTACATACATCTTCACTCTAACTGCCTGGCAAAGCCATTATTTCGCATGCGAGTAAATCAATTGATGCGCACTAGGACAAAAAGTCCCTCGTGTCATATGTTGGCAACCTATGCACAAGCCAGCCTCTAAATTCGTGCAGCCTGACCAAGGCTTCCGTTACTAGATCTCTGAATCATTAGATACTACTAAGTACTTCCTAGAACTCATCTGCCTATAATATCTGTTTGCATAAGATAACGGCTATTTCCGCAACCCCTTAAGTGGGAATCTCATCGACCGTATGAAGAATATTTTGTTTGTAAAGGCATATATATATTTTTCATAATGAACATAAAATCTTCTTTTGTATAAACATATCATTGTATTATAACAAGTTACTTGTTCACTCTATTCATAGATTCCCTGAATAGAGCAAACAATATACTTACTATTATTATTTATTCTTCCTGTGACGAAACTGCAAATGCGAACTAAAACTACGTTTGTATGATTGTTTTACTTACAGTTTATATGCAAACGTAACACTCACTTTTTGTGCTGACTGATTGCCATCTTTGCGTCTTCCTTTTCCCTGTGAATAGCGGTATAACTTATATTTAACAATATTTGTATTCATAGCACAGTTGGGAGCCGTTATGCGAACCGAATTTTTCTGTATTTCTGTATTAAGAGTTGTATCGGGACCCAGGATGAAGTTGGCTGGCCATAAAAGTGCTTTAAACCCCTTGGTAGTTTATTCTACTGACCGTTCTAAGGCGGCGGTCCCGATGTTAGTCTTACTTTTTGTTGCTTTGTGGTTTATTCTACAAGTCTATTTGTTGTAAGGTTTGCCTGGGGTCGTTTTGTTCTTGTGTTTTTCGGTCCTTTGAGCATTGCGTTAACCTCGTTTGGGGAAGAGAGAGCTAATCTTAGTGCTTTTCGTACGTTTGTTTGATCTACGCTTTTTTTTGGTTGTGTCGGTTTCCACTACCTCTTGGTGTCTGGGAAGGGCTGCGGTTTGTGACTGTGGCAGTGTCTGGAGTTTTCTCTTACCTTTTTTATGCACGCATGTTTCTGTGGTCAACTTCTGTGAAAGAGGACTGAGAAACTGGTTAGACGCAAAAAACCGGATTGTTTAAAATTTAGAATTAAATTAACACAGCTAAAGTCCACCCTACATATACAAGGTTTGTGCTACCTCAAAACGACATTCTTGGTCCTCGTACTCACTAATATAAGTGAAGATACCCAGAAAATGTCATAATCACTAAGTACAGTCTTCCCGAGACACAAAACGAAGGGCAGACAAGGAGCAAATAATGATTCACCAAATGCCACATATGAAACCTCCGATGCACAAACAACGATAAACTTAACAGAAGGACTGCCTTGAAACTGTCATAAGAAAATAAAAATGCTGGGATTGGGGAAGGGCTTAAACCAGTTTTACTCGCGCAAAGCAGATTTAATTTTGATGTTGTGCCTCTCTTTGTTTGTAATTTATACATCTGGTGAACATTTAGACATCCAATAATATCCTCGGCCAAATAAAGTCTGCTTGGATCTGTCGAAAGAAGGTACATAGAAGGTTCTGTTTATTTTCGACTACAGCACTTTCCATGATTATGACTACACGTCTGATGTCAGTTTAAGACACATTTAAACAATTAAACAGCTGTATCTTACGAAATCAGTTTCCAGTCACGTTCAAACGAGCTATTTGAAAATTTCCTATCTTAGTGTTTGCCAACCATCAATAAAACTAAAGCGTGTGAAATTAGAAATCTTTGGGTGCAATTCTACCGCATGATAATTGAAAATTCATTTAAATACCACACGCTTTAATTTCAGAAAGAAAAGCTGAATTGTTAGAATCTAAGACCTTTCTTGTTAGTTTGGACGTACATTTATGAAGGATTTGGTTTAAACAGTGAGTCTAACTGGCTTTTCAGAACCATTCCGCAAGACCAGGTAAGACCTAACATGTTTTGTGTAGCGGGAACTGTATCAAGATTCAGAACGAGATTTTTACCTATAGATTCAGGTTTAATGTGTACATTTGAAGGAGTAAGCAGTGTTGCGAACTTCATGTCTGCTAATGAAGAGTCTCAATAAAACCGAGACTTCCATTTCCTATCTGTAATTTGACTTTTGTTTCAAAAGACAAACTTTTAGATTTCTCATAAAACCAAGCACTGCTTGTTGAACGTCACATTGTAATTATAGTGTAGCTCGTCGTCCTTGTACATTTTGTCTTTGCTAAAGTGCAGTTTTGTCATTTCATATCATTCAACACTTGCATGGCTACAATTTTGTAATCGCTTTTTGATAGGCAGTGCTTTGTATTGCAGTTACAGTCTGCTGAAACATTGTACAAAAATCATTATTTTAGCCTATGCTTTGATCAGACAGTGCGGCCGCACGACCAAAAATGTGCAGATACTCAAGAAAGGCTACAATAACAAAACACAGTGCTTCTAAAGAATCATTCAAGGATTGAACGACAAAGCAAACCAGCATTACATGGTATGCAGAATAGTCAAAGAGAAACTGTTACGGATAAACAAAGGGAAGGGCTGCGGTTTGTGATTGTGGCACTCCCTGGACTTTTCTCTTACCTTTTTTTACATCTGTTTTCTCTGATTTAATTTGTACAACATTAGGTTACCTACTTCGGCAGAGTTTACAAGAACACCTTATTTTTATACAGTTCCAGCTACACATAACTGCTCACTTCGCGTAGGATTTCCTTAATTATCAGTGGACAATACAGAAAACATAGCATTTATTTGTCCAACAGAGTGATGCAGCAGTAATGAGGGCTGGACCAGAATCTGACTGTTCGAGCAAAAAGAAAACAAAAAAGAACTTGAGTAGAAATAATGCGGACCTTTCCTTGCTGAACTCGGCCTTCGATGTCCTTTATGCCAAGAAGTCACATTTTCATTTGGTTAGTCTCAAATTGAAATCGCAAAAAAGAGAACACTTTTCGTGTCGACATTTAAAGAAAGTACTAACTTTTTAACTGTCTGTAGCTCTTCGTTTAATGTTTGAATCATAGCGCGTAATCGATTTACATCTTCGTCATTGCCATTACTTTTGTCCCTGAAAGTAAAATGCATTAATAAGGTCTATTATTTAAGAAGAATTGATACACTTTTGGGGCTGCAACGCGGTCAAAACTGTTTGCCTTCCTCAGTAATGGCCCTGTTATGAATGAAAACGTTTTGGTTCACTTGGAAGTAATTGCTTACCTTTAAAGTAGATTCATTTGCAGAATGGATATAGTTTAAAAAGTTGTCTCAGTTGTAAACAAATGACAGAAATTTTCCAAGTATATCGTCCCCTTACATTTGATCTTGCTTACAGTCAATATTATTCTTGGTTCTTGAGTCACAGTTATGTGAAACTGTATTCTGGAAAGAGTAGTTATTTCTTAAATATCTGGTTATGCACTTAACCACTATGGCTCACGTATGACACGCGTGCACAAACCGCCATCTTTTTACAGGCTAATACATGGCTTAAAATAATAATACTAGCTATTCCAAATAAAAGTTGTCTTCTGCCTGCCACACAATAATATAAACAGGAATTTTGTTCCTTCGAATAAGGGATTGACATAGCTTTTGAAATGTCGTGTTTTAACAAAACAAACAAAAAAAAAAAAACAAAAAAAAAACAAACAAAAAACAGTTCCATGCGTCGGCCATTGCCTTTAATGGAACTGCTTAAAATATTTTGAAAAATTGTTTTTCTTCCTAAATTAACACATCATACAGTAAACAAGTTTTGGATGTTGAAAGCGAGAATAGCGCGGTGCATAACAGATGACGTTGTGATATACTTCAGGTCTAAACAGATCGTGATATGAAACTAAAATAGTATTGAAGATGTTTAATCCCTGTATTCTAATACAGCGTACATATTTGCACACGTATGTCACTATGACCTTTTTTGTGGGATATTCCCTGGATTGTTAAGACACTGATGACGTTTGCTGGGCCTGCGGACTACAACTCAGAGTATTTCTGACATGACTTAATTCTCTGCGAGTGTCATTTTTTGCAGTTGTGATGCTTTCTCGTAAATAGGTGTGCTTTGCTACGTTTCCAAGGTTTGGTGTTTTACGTTCCTTTCAATAATTTACTTATATCGTAACGATGGAAAAGGTAATAATGAACGACAATGTGCAATGAAGTGCCGTACAGTCATGAGCTGAATTCCGCCTCAAGCGGAATTTGAACCCGGGTCCTTGTAATCCGATATCGGGAGCACTAACTGTTCTGCCAACCGGCGCTTCTTGCAACGTTTCGACGTCAATTTAACAATCGCAATGGCTTTTATTTGTTGTTATGGGTGGAGTATTGTCTTACATTTAGGTGCTACATGACTGCCAACCAACAACATAAAATAAATCAAAATAGATAATAAAACAACGTATCTATCTATCTATCTATCTATCTATCTATCTATCTATCTATCTATCTATCTATCTATCTATCTATCTATTCTTGATTCCCTTTATGTATTAACTATTAGTTAAAATTTCAGTTAAAAAGGTCGTTATATATTATATTTATACTTCGTTATGAATCAGTTGTTAATACATGTAGTTTTGCATTGTAAAAAAAACCCATAAAATTTCCGAACATTAATGCTTACAATTGTTTTTGTCTCAGCGACGATAGGCTGTTTCTTTAGAAAATAGCACATAAATACTTCTATATAGACATCAAGTTAACTTGTTAAGGCGATGAGGATCCCGTTAAACGAAATTCAATTGACAAAGTAGAGTTTGCATACCTTCTGCTTTAAATCTTACATCGTAGGTGACGAAGTTCTTACACACAAGTTATGTTGGTTTTTTTGCACAAATACAATAAAAGAAAAATATCAAAGCGTTGATGTGATTAGAAATGTGTGGTCAAAGTACCAAAGTCGTATTTAAAAGTCTTCAATCTGTAAACAAATCTGAGTTTTCCGACTAACCGACACGGTTCCAAGAAGAAAGGTTGTAATCTCGCGTTGACGTAAAGGTAATCATTCCATTGGTTAATCTCATTAAAATCATATCCAAACTATGACACTCCGTTGTTTGGATCTGACGACATCCCATAACGGGTCATATCAGACTGGCCTTTCATCGAGCCATTGAATTCGCGTCTTCCAAAACTCGGCCTGGGAGTGAAAGTCAAGCTTATGGCGCGAAACATAAGCGACGTTTGACGTAGCGGCCGTGACATTAGTATACAATGGTTGACATTAGCGCCGTTTTTCTGTCCTATTCTGTTTGTTTCTCGGAGAAATTTGAAGAAAAGAAAAAGAATAAGATCATGAAAGCGTGCTAGATAAAAGTCAAAAAGGATTGCCTTTGGAAACAAAGAACACACAAAATCACGAAAATCGGAGACTCTGTTGGACTGAGTGTCTTCATATGCAACACTATAGTTTGCAAGGCTGCATACGGTCCCTAGCTTAAGCGGTATACAATTGTCAAAATAACCCGGATAGGCTCAATGATCCCAAGGGAAATAAAATATAACCTGCACTATGATGATGTACGAGGAGACCTTTTTACGGCCGCCACACGGCATAACACCAGATACAGTAGAGTAAAATAAAAGTCAAAAAGGATTGCCTTTGGAAAAAAAAGAACACACAAAATCACGAAACTAGGAGACTCGGTTCGACTGTCTCTTCATATGCAACACTGTGGTTTGCAAGGCTGCATACACCCCCTAGCGCCGGCTTAAGCGGAATTTGATTTTCAAAATAACCAGGATGGGCTCAATGAAATAAAATAAAACCTGCACTATGATGAAGTTTTGATAAGTTTTGTAAGTTCTGTTTGGTTGACAATGGGTGGAAACACGTGACGTCCTATGCGCGAAATGTTTGAGATATTTCGTTCTTTTTTGATAAGAGCTGCTTACTCGGACTATCGTGTTTATAATTTGGTTTAAACATATTTATTTCAAAAATGTTTACATATACAACACATACAAAAATACAACGATAGGATTAGAACGAAAGCATAAGAGCTTATTTAGTTCCTTTCGTTTTCATTTAATGTATTTACTACTTTCCTTTCTGATGTTGATGAAAGGTTTGGGGATCTGATTGTTTCAGTTCCTGAACCATGGTGGTCTAAAGGTTTTCCATAGAAAGTCGAAAATCAGTACAAAAGTATTAATGTTTTTTTACTTGATCAGGCCAGCACATAAAACCGAAGTCAGCTTTTCATAAATATTGGGTAGTAATATATATACGGAAACGTTTCTCCACTTCCCCTGTTTTACAAATATAAAGTGAATTTGGGTCGTTTTATTTTGATATTAAAGATAACTAACCAATTTTTATGTAAGTATATATATATATTTGAAACATATATCACATGTAAAGCTGGCGATATATACTTTTTTTAAAATAGATTTAAGTCATTATGCGATGTTTATACATCTGAACTGAAAACATAATTCGTATAGTTTAAAAGATGATGATCTGTTTGTTTCACATCCAAACATCAGTTATTTCAGGTCAGTTCGAGCAAACAGTGTTTTTTGTTTGTTTTGTTTTTTTGTACGTGCACCAGATATAGTATGACTAAGCTCTTGAAAGGATTCTTCCTTGAGAGCAATGAAATCAAATCAGCATGATGTTTGAGCCACACCATAGATCAGTAAATCTTAAATCTTAAATCGCTATGACTTGAGGGATTCTTTAAATGAGCACAGTAATGGAAAAATAATAAAACTATTAGTGAAGATACCCAAGAAATTTTACAATCACGAAGAACAGAAAGAAGAAGAAAAGAAGAAGAAACACTGAGAAACAAGCGTCATATTTGCAATAACCGACGCACAAACAAAAGCAAATCTGCAAAAATGGAACGGTCAGTAGAAAAAAAAATATTGGGAGGGACTTCACTCTTTATTCTGATGCAGCTCCAAAGTCCAAATAGATGTTCAGGCCTTAACAAGGCGGTCTTTCTATTTGCAGCTTTTCCTTGTTCCTGTCTCGGATATTGCAGTTGTAATCGTCCTTACCAAGCCTGTTCAAATCATAGCCCTGGGGTCACTTGTTTTACATACTAATATAATGAAAAACATTAAAAATATGTGTGACAATAGAAGGCTCAGGACTTTGATATTTGGTATGTAGCTTCATCTTGAAGACCTCCACCAGGATTGTTCAAATTATGTCCGGGTTTCGCTTGTTTCACATAGACTCATATAGGAAAAAATCTTAACACAGCATCCTTTCTAAAACTAGAAGGGTCAGGCCTTTGAAGATCTTTGATATTTGGTAGCTTTATCTAATGAACCTCTACCGATATTATTCAATTAAACCCCGAGGTCAAAAATGACCCTGCTTAGTGGCTCCTTTATTTTACATAGACTTATTAGGAAAAAAGTGTAAAAAAATTCTTGTTTGAAACTAGAAGGCAGAGACCTTTGATATTAGGTATGTACATTCATTTAATAGGCCTTCACGAGGTTGTTCAGATTATACTCCTGGGATCAACAACGACCACGCAAAAGGGGTTCCTTGTTTTACGCAGACTCATTAGTGAAAACGGGATAAAAATATCTTCTTGTGTGAAACTAGAAGACCTAGACCTTCTATATTTGACATGTAGTGTCATCTATTAGACCTCTACCATGACTGTTCAAATTATAGCCCTGGGGTCGGAAATATCCCCACCCAGAGTCACTTGTTTTGCATAGCCTCATATAAAGAAACACTTTAAAATTCTTCTTGTGTGTAAACTTGAAGGCCCGGGCCTTTGATATTTGGTAAGTAGCTTCATCTAGTAAACCTTTATCAAGATTGTTCAAATTAGAGCACTAAGGTAAAAAATTGCTCCCTACTTGCGGTCACTTGTCATTACGCCTGAGCTTTTGTGATCGGTCACCATCCGTTTTTGTCAGCCTGTCCGCCCGTCTTATCACAATATCTTTATTGTATAAATTTTTACCAAATTTGGATGTACTGACCCTTGGGTGGTCTTCTTTGAAAGTTGTTCAAAGATCGGATAAAACATGAGGCACTGATTGCCATACACGGTATTGATACTCCATTTTATCGGACAATCATGTCACACCTAAACACGAAATTTATACAAAAACTCTTACAGCAATCTACTTGGGTGAAATTTTAATATGAAGTATGCAAAATCTGTTAGCTCATATGAGCGATATAGAACCATCACGGTCCTCTTGTTTCATAGTTCCTCTATGGTCGCAACCATTGTGGGAATTGTGGGAAATACCATATTTCACAACTTTGAAATGCGATATTTGTTTCAGTAGAAAATATTAAAACGGACAAAACTGACGATATATTGATAAAACAAGGGTGGCGGGGAAACGTTTCCGTAATATATATATATATATATATATATTACTACCCAATATTATATATATATCTCGATGCTTTCTAGCAGTATATATATAAATTATATATATAACTATATGTTTCTTGTATATTATATATATAAAATTTATATGAAATTTGCTGTTTTTTTTTCAACTTATAGTTGATAACTACGGGAGGTCAAGAAACGCTTCCGTATTTATATATAAATATTTGCCTTCTAAAAGTACTGTAGCAAGGCACTTCCAATGAGTACCCACAAAATATGTATTCTTGGTAACTAAGCATACTGCTATCACAGTGAAATGTTCAGCGGGTTGAAGAAACACGTAAGGTAAAACGCATATTTACCTATTATTTGCTTGTTGTTCCAGCTGTTGTATTCGAGCTTGCAAGTTGGACGTATCTTTCCTGCAAAGTTAGTAACAAGAAATTGTGCAGGTCACGCATCATATCGTCTTTTATGAAACACATATGTGTTTATAAAATGCACAACCACGATGTAAATATTATATTTGCACACCTGCACATAAAAAAATGTTCTAACATAGTATAGTCTTTTTGAAACAGATTGAGGAGGAAACAGTTAAAGAGGGAAGTAAAGTTATCAGCCACAAGTGAGTTATCAACCATGAATTTGCCGCAGAGTATCCACTCTTTTTTTTGTAGCAAATCTGGTTAAAGTGTTCCGAAAAATGAGTTTGTGTCGATGGTCATTACATCATGATATCTGAACTCAGAAGTCGGTTAAAACCCTTTGCTGACCCATGCATGTAAATATCTATATAGAGCAATGTGCGTGCCTTGGAGCCTATATGGAACAATGTACCCGCCTTACAGCGATGATAAACACAAACCGATTATTTTTTTTATCAAATAATTTGATTGTATGCATTGTATGCATTTTAAAACATCTTTACAATATGATAGTCAAGTGCTGCCAAATTTTGAAAATCAAAGAAAACCTTCTCTGTTTAGAATTAAATGTAACAGTGTAACAGAACAGTTTTGTACGTTGAGCAAAGATGCTTTCGTAAAAAAGGTAAACAAGATTAGCTTTTTCAACAAGAAAAACATATTATTTTTTAAGAAGCTTAGAAAGTCATTTTTCGTCGTGATTAAATAATGCAGTGGTATGTAATACTATTCAAAGCGTTATACGAAAGTATACGTTTTGCCATTTATCCCTGTTTAACGTGAATAGTCGGAATGAAGTCGATGGTTTTGAAGTTGTCAAAGGTATGAGTAAGTCCATTGGGTGTTTAGACCCACCATAATTTGGGTAGCTTATGATATCTCATCAGTCATCAATGAGTTCATATCCCATATTATCAGCCCCTGGCACCTACCAAAGGCAAAAGTTATACGCTTTTCTTCGTCATTTATCTTCTTTTTCGAAGATGCTTCTGGCTTTTATTTTGTGTCTTACTGGTAAGAATTGCATGGTAGCACATAAGTGCCCCTAAATGAAATGCATGTAGACTTCAAATGTGTATACTTACTTCAAACCTTCAACCAGCTTTTCTAGTTCGCCCTTACTTTCTTGCTCACGTCTGCAACAAAAATGTGACAATTCCAATGTAAAAGTATGTATTCAATCACGAAGAAAAATAAGATCTTTGAGACCATGGAAATTTGTGTTAACATGTGTAATTTGAACCAATCAAGATCAATCAGAGCGACAGGCCATGAGGCAAATGGATGATAATTCAGGTTTGCTGTCTGTGCGATTGCTTGCAGCTTAACTGATAATTCAAATTCTTGAATACAATATGAAATAATCTGTTCAAAATAAACAAAAGCTCACTCTAGCAACATATCTCCTTCTTGATGCACGTCTAGGCAGAATCAAAATGATATGGCACCCACAATAAGATTTTATTATGTTACCTGAATCTTTCTTTTTACCTTAACGACTGTGTCACGCTATCTATTGAATCGTTTCTGGACACCATTTGCTTGCTCAAATCATCCAATTCTTTATTTCTGTCCAGCATGTTCTTTTTCAGAGCATCGAGTTCTTCCGTTCTTTCCTGCAGTAGCCTGGATAGCTCCTGTCTACATATCAAACAGGTGTATACTAGATGACATAAATAATAAAACATACATCTATTCACTACTATTTATAAAGAAAAGAAGGTTCAATCAAACGAAAGGAAAAAAAAAAGAATAGATCTGTTTTGTTGAGTCTTTTCATGAAGAGTAAGGTACGAGTTATTCTCAATGTAGCAGTTAATTTGTGATACCAATACTAGTTTTGAAGAATTGTAGCAACTGATTCAGGTTATTCCCGTTCCCATATGATGCCACTGAGTTGACAGGTAGCTCCAAAAAACGAGTTTGCAGATATTTATATGCACCACAAGAAGAAGCACGAGTGACATGGTCTACAAAAAAAAAATAAGAGAAAAGTCCAGGGAGTGCAACAATCACAAGCTGCACCCTTCCAGGACACGAAGAGGAAGAGAGAACAGACAAAACCAAACAAGCACAAATCGAACAAACGTACGGAAAGCACTAAGATTAGCTGTCTCTTCCCCGAGCGAGGTAATCGCAATGCTAAAAGGACTGAAAAAACACAAGAACAAAATAACACAAGGCAAGATTTAAAACAAATCGTCTCGTAGAATAAACCACGAAGCAACGAAGAGTAAGACCAACACCGTGAGCACCGCCTGAGAACGGTTAGAAGAATAAACCACCCGGGGTTTAAAACACTTTTACGGCCAGCCAACTTCACCCTGGGTCCCGATGCTACTCTGAATACAGAAATTCATAAAAAATCGGTTCACATAAAGCCTCCCAACGCAGTCAATGCATTAAAGCGAAAACATAAAAATCAAATTAATCACTGTGATAAACTATGATAAACAAAGTCAAATACTCATGGTTAATTCTACTGTGTGCCAGAGTAAATGAAAACTAATAGCTGAAACACGGAGGGCCAAGTCAAAGACATATCGTCAATCCCAAACCCACTGGTTAAAGATTTACGAAGAGGCCGTCAATGAATCTGAGGCCCGAACCGGCGTTGTGCAATTAAAAAGTGAAGCATAGCCATCAAAAATTATGAGGTTGATAACTAGGCATGCAGTCTGTCGCATAATATCCAGGCTGCAGCCATTTCTTTTTTAACAGTTAATTCGTTTACTGAATTGCTCCGAAAAGTTACATTTTCCCACATTTTTTCTAAATCTGTACAGTCACTGTATTACTCTGGTTCCGATATACCTTGTTGTAGCAGTGTTTTCAGACTGACATTATATAGTTCGTGTCTGCGATAAAATTTCGAAAACGCCTTACGAAGTTTAAAATAACGATAACCCTGCCTAAAAAGTTCGGCAGTTATGGCTTTATTACGGCCGTTAAAATCACTAAGATTTGAAGAAGCTCTGGCGAATCTAATAAGTATACCCCATATCAGGTGCGCCGGAAGCCATCGCCCTCCAGAAAAGGGAAATTGACTATATCAAAATCAAGATCGTCCTGTTTATCATAAGTTTTGGTGAAAACTGTACCATTAGATATACATAGATTCAAATCCGAAAAGGTACCTCGGTATCTGAAGAATTGGCTTTATTTAAATATACACATTGTAAATTTAAAACATTTTTTACTCGTTACTGCACTTGTATAACGTTGGATATTGACGACAATTGACAATGCGCTATATGCATATTATAAGAAAATAATAATACTTGCTGCAGCAGACTGTTATACGTGTATTTAGCAGGACTCGTACATGACCAGTTTGAACAGGATATTAGAATATATGGGTTTTGTGTTATTGTTTATCTTCACTTATTCAACTGCAGCGTAGAATAGGTCCATATAAACTCCGTTCAAGGTGGCTATTTCTGTTAAAATGCCTCCTTTATTATTCATTCTATTTACACAAATGTGTAGTTTTGTGATGTCTTTCCGTAGTACACAGCACTTATCCGCTGAATATACGAGCTAGTAAACCAGTTTGCATGTAAAGAAGACTTAGTACGTATCTTGTTGATTGGTTTGGAATAACTCTCACCTGTTCTGGTTACTGTCAGTGTCTTGCTTAACAGAAACTTCTAGCTTCTTTGTAAGAGACGCCACCTTTTCATTGAGCTGCCGCTTTTCTATTTCCGCCTGGTTTATTTTGTCTTCCGTTCTTGCCCTTGTAAATTTAAGACAAAAATAATAACAAACTACATAAGCAGTTTATGACTTATCACTATAATAAACAAAGACGAGTACTCATGGCTAATTCTACCATATGCCAGAGTAAATGAAAACCAATAGTTGAACCACGGCGGGCAAAGTCAAAGACATATCGTCAACCCCAACCCACTGGTTAAAGTTTTACGGAGAGGCTGAGGCCCGAACCGTCGTCGTGCAATTAAAGAGTGAAGCATAGCCATCAACACTGATTGAGCTGACAACTAGGCATGCAGTCTGCCGCATAATATCCAGGCTATAGCCAATTCTTTCGTAACGGTTAATAAGTTTTCTGAATTGCTCCGAAAAGTTAAATTTTCCTACAATGTTTCTAAATCTGTACACTAAGTCACCGTAAAATTCTGGTTCCGATATACCTTGTTGCAGAAGTGTTTTCAGACTGACGCTATATTTTTTCTACCAAGGCGCTGTGTCTGCGAAAACGCCTTACGAAGTTTAAAATAACGACAGACTTGCCTAAGAAGTTTGGCAATAAGGGCTTCATTACGGTAGTTAAAGGCACTAAGATTTGAAGAAGTTCTGGCGAATCTAATAAGCTGAGATATGTATACCCTATATGAGGTACACCGGGGGACATCGCCATCCAGAAAAGGGAAATTGACTATATCAAAAACAAAATCGTCCCGTTTATCAATTTTTTGTGGAAACTGTACGATTAGATATACATAGATTCAAATCCAAAAAGGGTGCCTCGGTATCGGAAGAATTTGCTCTATTTAATTGGAGTTCTGTAGGGTATATCCGGTCCACCATTTGGTCAAAGTAAATATTGTCAATATATAATAAATCATCAAGGTACCTTGAAGTTGAATTGAAAGCCTCAATAATGTCAGCCTGATTTTTACGTGAGAGAGACTTCATGAAATCTCTCTCATAACAAAAAAGAAACAAATTTGCAACAAAAGAAGCACAATTAGTTCCCATCGGAATACCAGTAGTTTGCCTAAAATGTTTAGTTCCAAATCTAATAAAAATATTATCCAAAAGATAAATAAGGCATCACAGACTTTTTGACACGACAATAAATTGTGATTATTGTATACATCAGAAGTGAAACAAGCACATTCTTCGTTGCAAGCCAAATATTGGGTATTCTCCCGAATAAACATTCGGTTAATTAAATCAATTAAGATAATGAGGTAAAGTAGTTTACAGTGTAGAAAAATCATATGTAGACAATTTAGAAGCCTGAAAATTTTTAGATTTAAATTTATTGAGAACATTATTGGACTTTAACTGACCAAAAATAGTTAATTCTGTCCCTTTCGTAAACAGTATCATATGTTTTTTACAGCAGTAAGGCATGAAGTTTGGACAAAACAGTAGTCGAACAGGAACTAGAATTAGCAATGAAACGTGCTTTCATTACATAAACCGTTATAAACCGGGTCTGATTTTTTCGATTTTTATATGTTCCTGACTTTCCAATGATCCCTATATACAGAACATAATAACTGCATTACAGCTGATGTAATGTATTACGTGCCAGCTATAAAACGTATTCAAGCGCTTCAATATAGTGTATGATATATCAGCTGAGAGCATTTGAGGTCGCTGAGCCTTTTGGTGTATTAAATGTGAATAAGAGTTCTACACAACATGTGATTAGATATGGTTGAGAGCAATGATGAGTTGGACGACTGATGAGTTAGGGGACCCATACATAAGCCCAACATATATTTATAATTTGGAGATGCATCAGAATTAAGGATGGGGTTCCGCGTTACTAAACCTTATTTAACCCCGCTCCCCTCGAAGTCGTTTTTCTGCTGACTGTTCTGATTCGATTCTTTTATTCCAGTTCTTCTTTGTTCCTATTTCGATTATAATTATGAACTTTCCATTTCCATTTCCCATTCTTCATGCAATGTATCAAAAACTATATTTCGTCATAGGGAATATGTAGGGTAATTTCTTTCATATTTTGAGGATATGAGTAGTGTTGCCCGTTGCAAATGCTGTTCCTGAATAGACTTAATAAAACCCGAGTTTGATATTTTTCATTCATTTGTGTGTATCTGGGTATCTTCTTTTTTTTTCAAAAGACCCCTCGATAAATAACATATTCGTTTTCACTGTAGCGGGTAATAAGTGTCATGCAGCCGCTTCAAAAAGTCTCCCGGTACTTCATAACAAAATAGAAAGGAAGGCAATGATCAGGAATCGATACAATTATACCACACCTCCTATCAGAAACATCAAAGGGAAAGAAACTGCAACACGAAATAACTGCACCCTAATGGAACTAGCAGAAAGTCAAACGGACAGTTATATTTTCATGCCCATTTTTATCACAGAGCTCGTATGGTGTAATTCTGAAGATAGAATTCTGCTCCACGTAAAAGTGCGTGAGTGCTGTATTTTATATTATTGTTCATAAATAAACTCAATAAAACTAGATCTCAAAGTATCTATTTATTGGTGTGTTACTTCTTTCAAAATGACCCAAGACTTTCAACTTTAAACTAATAAGCTGTTACTAGTACATCAGAGTACTGATACAAATTAACGGTTACTCAGTCGAATGTTATCTTACTCTAACGTTTTCAACTCGTCTTGTAGTTGCTTTGATCGAAGTTGCTCTTGCTGATATTCTCTTTTAGCAGCATCTAACCTGCCTTGTAATTCAGATAAGACTTCGTTCTGGGTTACGTCATTTGATCTAAAATGAATTCGTAATTAATCAACCATTTAGGTTGAGACAAACGTGTGAGCAAATTGCAGTACATGGACATGTTGGTGTCATAAAACAACTCACCATATTAAATGTCATTTATTTAAGAAATAAATTATTCCAAACCGTGCTCAAATGCCTAAGATAAAGCACAGTTGAGTTTGGGTTGTACCCATTTGAGCACGAGCGAGCGCAGCGAGCGAGTGCTCAAATGGATACAACCCAAACTCAACTGTGCTTTATCTGGAGCATTTGAGCACGGTTCGGAATAATTTATTTCTTTTCTAACACCCCTCATTGAGCGTGATTTGCATTAATGAATTTTTTTTTATTGATTTTCATTATTATTTTTATTACCTGACTTCCCCTTTAGTAGTTGACAATACCTCTTAAGTATTACGTCACGCGGTTACGTAGTTACAAGGTTCGATGACGAATATTCAAAATGGTGGATAACTTACGCGAATCAGCTGACGGTGTAAAATATAAATAAACGATGTATTAATAAAACTTAAATCCTGTGTTCATGAAAGAATTGCAAAACGTATGAAATTTGAATGCCGCGATGGACTTTAATAAGGACAGATATAAAACAGCATATAAGAATGTTAACCGACTTACTTTCGTTTTCGAACGTCAACAAATACACGATGGAAACAAGAAGTAAAACGAATGAGTTTGAATGGTGTAAACTGTAGAGAAACTCATCAGGTAAAAAAAAGTCAAAGAACTGCAATATGCTCATAGATCATTTTCTGTCTTAATAAATAATATAATTTATTATGAATATGAATGTTTCGGCCAATATTGTAAGCTAATCTAGCGTCCATAGTTACCAGGGTGCGAAACTTTCGCAAATATGATTGGTTTCCAGTCGATAGCGCGCGACGAAATTCCTGTGCTCAAATACCTTAGATAAAGCACGGCTAGAAATGTAAAGACAAATAAGGAACAACACGTGCAGGGGTGTTAGAATTTATTTTATTCTTTCATTGCTGTAAAGGAGACACACTTCATTGTTCAGCAAGTCCTCTGAAATTTGATGTTAACTGCATATTTTTTTTCCATTTTATAGTTTCTTCTATAAATGACAACAAGAATACCACATATGGAGCCATCAGCGCACAAAGAAGAATTGTAACAGATGAAGTGTCTTGGAACGAACGGCCAGTAGAAATCTACTGGAGGATTCAGTAAATAACGTTGTAGTAGTTTTGTCTGCTTACCAATATTCTTCTGTCTCAGTTCATATTTCCAGTATGTTAGATATTGCAACTATGCCGTTGTATCTAGTCATTGTTCTTAATTTCTTCGGTGAGTCGGGGAGATAGTGCTTCGTGACTGTAGCCTTTCATTGCTACTTCATGTGTATATTTATGCTTTTTTCTAGAGCTCCGCTAAACTACACAGTTCAAGCTTCGTATAAGAACTTATTTGTTTGTGTTTAGGTTTTACGGCAAAGTCTACCCGATGGGGTCATGTCGAGACAGGTTTTGTCCCATAAGCGGTTAACCAGTATTGTGTACATTATTCCGCCAGAAACTGAAAACTGCCCTTCTTGAATCAGCGGAAGGGAGCGAATGACGGTAGAAAATATTTCATAATCAATCTCCACGAAAGAATGACCCGCAACTTCCTGATTATCAGTCGGACATGCATCCAACTAAACCACAGAGGCCGACCGATGCATAGGATTAGCATTTATTACATGTAAATGCAAATGGAAACGAATGTAATACACTCCATGGACCGCATCAGGCGAAAACGTGCCTTCGAACATGCGCCAAAAGTGGAGATTAAGATCATCCTGGATATGCGCATGGTATCTGGACCTTTGCTCTCCATTCATACATTCGGTAATATCCAATAATTCGTTAAGCGAACAACGAAGGCCCTGATCAGACAGCGTGGATGCGTATAAGCTGCGCGCACATGTCCGAAGACACATATGTAAACCTTTGGTGAAATATCACTTACGATGGAGCGTCGCTCTTGTTGTTAAGTAGCGCTAGTTTTCTTCGGAGGTCAGTATTATCTTCCCTGAAAAAGTAAGAACATTCTTCTGAAATATATTTGATATGCTAAGCCAGCTAGCTGATGTGATACTGTTAAGAATGTACAACACACACACACACACACACACACAATCACATACACACAAACACATACACACACATACACACGAGCGCGCGCACACGCACGCACATACACACACAGAGTAAAGTATAGGACAATGACTGAGATACAGAGAGAGAGACAGAGAGTACAATATACACTTTGCATTTATTAATATCAAGAATTTACCTGACGGCCATAAGATCTTTCTGCAGTTTGTCACTGGAAATATAACAGAAGCACAATATATAATTTTTAACACAAACAACAAACTGACATGTAAATGTTGTTGCTTTAATGTAAAAGCGTCAGATGTGCATTTCATTTCCATATTCGAAAGGTCTTTTCTGACGCTGCTCAAATAGATCGAAATGCAGTTTTTGATAGCTCTGTGCTTACAGTTTGTATTACTCATACATTGCTGGCAGCTTAAAATACATACTGGATATAACAAGAATAACTGTCTGAAGTAAATCAAAGTTTATTCTTTCTGTTCATGACTATATAAAACAAGGTAAGAGAAAAGTCCAGGGAGTGCCACAATCACAAACCGCAGCCCATCCCAGACCCCAAGAGGAAGAGGAAACCGATAAATCTAAACAAGCACGAACCGAACAAACGTACGAAAAGCACTAAGATTAGCTCTCTCTTCCCCAAGCGAGGTAATCGCAATAGTAAAAGGACTAAAAACACAAGAACAAAATGACACACGGAAAGACATACAACAAATCGCCTCGTAGAATAAACTACAAAGCAACAAAGAGTAAGACTAACACCGGGAACACCGCCTTAGAACGGTCAGCAGAGCAACCACCGGGGGGTTTAAAGCACTTTTACAGCCAGGTAACTTCACCCTGGGTCCCGATACCACTCTTAATACAGAAATACATAAACATTCGGTTCGCATTAAGGCTCCCAACTCAGTCAATGCATCAAAGCGAAAACACAAAAATCAAATTAATCACTACAATAAACAAAGACGAGTACTCATGGCTAATTCTGCTGTATGCTAGAGTAAAAGAAAACCAATAGTTGAACCGCGGCGGGCCAAGCCAAAGACATATCGTCAAGCCCCAACCCACTGGTTAAAATTTTACGAAGAGGCCGTCATTGAGTCCAAACCAACACGTGCAAATAGACGTACCTTCTAACATATGCGTCCAACGAAGGCTCAAATCAGCCTGTGCATGCGCGCAGTCTGATCAGAGGCTACGTCGTTCGATTGAAGAACCTGCATCGTTGGCTATGCAAAGTGCATTATGTGAAGAATCTGATCACACTGCGCAAATGGGCACTGTGATCTGGCCCCGAGGTTATATTTTTTTTTTATGCTCACTCAACTAAGCATGAAATTTTCTCTGCTAATAAATATGAAAATGCCAACAATAGTTGGCATTTTCATATTTATTTGCAGAGAAAAAATTATGCTTAGCTATGTAAAGCTAGAAAGAATTTGCAATTGCTAGTATTTTGACATCTATTATCATGAAAAATTTCATTCTCATTTGAGTTGAGCATGAAAGAAGTTTTACAACCTCGGGGCCTGAATCGCCAATAGGCGCACCTGTCCGACGGTACATTTTCTGATGTTGCGGCTCATGTATTTATTAAAAAGTATGAACAAAATTATGGCAAAATGAGAACCTTTTTCCGAAAATTATATTTTGTTTACTTTTTGTGGTAAACAACAGATTTTTACAACAGATGGGTACCCTTAAAGCAGAATTAACAGAATATAATGAACATGTGCTTAGATTGTTGACTTTACCCTATCAGGTATTTCGCCAGATATCGCAAAGTACTTGGTAGGACAACGCCCCATTCTAGGAGCATCACGAAAACATACCTATATAGTCTGACCCCCATAAACCCCACTTTTATATAGTAAAACTGGGGTTTGCACGGGTATAGATTATTTTTCTTATTTCTGCTAAAAAACATACATTATGGGTACTCGTTCTAAGAGTACCCATAATCTATGTTTTGAGCAGAAATGTAAAAAAATATCAGAGTTTTTTTATCTGAAAAAAAATCAGTTTTTTGCGGTGAAATTTTCAATATATTTTATATAGGCCTGTTTTCGTAATTGAATGACGAAACGCTTGGTCTTGTGGCGGAATCAATACCAAGTACCTGGTAGGACAATGCCTCTATTCTGAGAAGAATGAAGAAAAGCCCTATCTTGTAGCGGATACAATCAATGTATTTTCTGGTCCAACACGCGCGGTACGGTTTTTGTTAAATTTCTCCGAACACCTACTATACACACTGGCAACATTTGATTAACTGTGCATATGCGTACAGGTGTCCAATAAAGCAGTAACAGATAGACATACCATGTTCTACATTAATAAACAGGTCATATCGCAACCTTATTTAGCCATTCTAACTGTTTACTTGATAAATGTTCAATTTATTGTCAAACATTAAGGTAACTGAATGGTATTCATTGGCCATGTGATTCTATTATATAATAAGCGAGTCTCGAAATTTAGCCGATAATGTTCCAATATATATTAAGGTCACACTAAGGTTACAGTGTCATTGTGCAAACCAACGGTTAGTGTTTTTTCTACATGTACATAAAGACAAGGTCTAATCGAGCTGAAATCTTGTGCAGGATGTCAGGGACTTAAATGTACCTCTGATAAAGACTGCCAATCTTACACTATAGAGCAAAAAGTCTTAATCCATGTAAAGGCTGAACCAAATATTTGCTTATTTATTCACATGAATATGTGCTTCATCCACTATAGACAAGTAAATGTTTTGTATTGACGTTTGAGCTGAAAAGCACTTGGATTATGTTAATAAATGTACAAAAATAGCACATACAGCAGGTAACCATTAACTATCTGAATATGATTTTGCATGAGCTGTCTCTCGTATATAGCTGCCAAGTAGTGAAATTTAAGATGCGCATGTAGCACTTTGAAATAGTCAGTGCATACCAGTTAGCACTGTGAATACACATCGCATATTTCCGGCATAACCTGATCATTTTACTTACGTATATTTTATGTCGTGTAGACCGAAAAAAGTAAATAATATCACTAACGTTAAAGCTTTAGAATATAAATTTGCTCACCGCTCCTGTTGAAGCATGTCAACAGTTTTCTCCAGTTCATGTATGCGTTTTTTATCTTCGACTGTGTTGCTACAAAACATTCAATGACAATGAAAATATAAAAGCTGCTTCAGATGAATAAAATAATGTTGCATATGCCTGCTACCATTGCAGTCTGTTTGACGTAAACTGACGGTAGTATACAAAACGAAATGACACAGCGCATGACAAAACTTACAAAATGCTCTGTGCGCCAAGCGAAGACTCAAATTAGCCTGGGCATCTGCCCAATCTGACCAGTTTTCACTGTGCGCATGAAGAAAGTTTGGTTGCTTAGCTTTTCATTCAGCGCACAGCAAAGACTTTTATTAGACTGTGCGGTTACCCAGGCTGATTTGAGTCCGCTGGGCGCACATGCCATTTAGTAGGTTTTGTCATGCGCCAGCGCAAATCTTCAGTACGTTAATATGTCTATGTGATATCTACTTACTTGTAACCTCGTAAAATAAGGTATACAAAGGTATATATTATAAGGTCCGCGCCAAGCCAAAAGGTGTCTCGAACATGCAAAAAACCACAGATTAAGATTCATCGATAACATGCGCAAAGTTTCATTGCATTCCATTAATATATTATGTAATGCCCATCAGGGTTATCGCTCTCCGCATATGACCGAAGGCACGTTTACGCATGGCGTGGCACATAAGGCAAATTTTCAGATTTCTAGATTTTTGAAAATTTTGTTTTACCTTGTTTAATAAGTCTCTAAATCTTTTGTACTGTGAATTATGCCTGCACCAACTTTATACAACGTACGAGTTGTTTACAATTTGATAGCTATATGTAAAAGGGATAGGCAGAAAAAAAATGTTTGCTTGTTTGTTTTCTTTTTGTTTTTTATTTTTTTTTTGTGTTTTTTTTTTTTTTTTTTTTTTTCATATTTCTCAAGGAAAACATATATTGTGAGTAGTCATCAAAATACCTCAGAGTGTTGAGGTTCAACTTCAGTAAAACTAGCTGGAATCGTCAATAATATGTTTTTTTTTGTTTTTTTTTTGTTGGCATGTGAACCACCACACAGCGTTACTGCTGACCGTTCAAATGCTGTGCTTCTGCTGAAGTTCCTCTTCGAAAAAATCCAGTCTAAAATTTACTAGGGTATCTTATATTTCTCGGATTTGAGCTAAATGGATTAACATCTTTGTACCAGAATTACTTATTGTTTGGACATTCTTCAGTAAACAACGTTGACCCAGATCGGACGGGGCGTCTGATCCGGGACTGCACAACTTTCCAATCATTCATCATTTTGTTTTCAAATAGAACACCCACCCTAACTGATTTGTTCGAAGTTTTGGACAAGTACAAAAATAAATAAAGATGTTCATATACCTATGATAATTACGGCAGGCTGATCTCGCCAATTACAGAGCGGTTCGTTTATTCTAGTTCGCCTTTGTTCGTATGAATTTCACTGTAAACATGAAATTCGGTTATGCCATTATTTGTTCCGTCACATATTTTTTTGTTTTTAGTGGTGCTTTTGAAAGCATGTGTATTCTTTGTTCTGTTCATTTTGGTTACATTTATATTTAATTAACAATGACATTAGCTTTTAGATGCTAAACCATGCAATATTACGTAGAAGAATCATCAGTAAGATACACTTGGTGTGTTTTCTACCATTTTGTACAAGGAAGACATTTTTGTGACTTTGTGTTTACTCACCTGCAAGTAAGCCCCTTCTAAACTAAAACTATTCTGCAATAGAAGAGTTTGTGTTCCTTTTAGAGTAAACTTTGTAGAAGGCAGGCAAAACAATCTGACAAATGTGCTTGTTCTGAAAGTGAATGCTTTCTCCTTAACTCTTTCAGCGCCACATTTCAGACGACATTAGTCGTCTGCTTTTTTTTCAACATACTATCAATTGGAAAATAAGTTTATATGTAAAATTGAAAGACTGAATGTCAGACAGCGTACATCCTGATGAGACGGCTCATGAGCCGTCTCATCTGGATATACGCTGTTCGCAAAAACCTTTTGTATAGCCTCAGGCAGTAAAAGAGAAAGTAAAAGAGTCTTAGAAACATTATTAAGGATTCAAAGCAATGTCTGATATACGACAATATACCAAAGTGAATGTGTGTTGTTATTTTATTTTGTATTCGTTCACGTACACAAGGAGGCAAAAGGCATGCTCTATACCAGCTTTCTTGTTCAGGGAATGGATACACTTTCAAGGGACGTACATCAGTCTAAAGTATTTGCCTCCCGCCCCACCCTCCACGCCCACTTCTGGAAAATGGTATACTCTGATATGAAAGAATTTTCGCAGCTCCTTTGGAGCAATTCTTTCCTCTTAGAGTTGATCTCTTTACAGAAGGGGCTTAAGAAACTGGGTACCTCCAACACGTGCATCTAAACCACATAAACTACAGGAGCTCGCTGCATATAAAATAATTAACTTACCTTTCCAGTTTTTGGCCACTTTCTGATTTCAACGTCTGATTTTCTCTTTCCAAGAGGGCAATTCTCTGTCTTTCTACATGACTTTAAAATTATAAAATGAAACACTATTCAATAATATAATACCAGATTGTTTGTTAAACAGTACTAATACATTTTGTGGTACTCATTGGAAGCGTGTCGCCTGTTTCTTAAAGACAATGAAAACACGCAACATTCCTCAAATCCCATAACAACGCTTTATGTGGTACTCTGCTTTAACGAGTTATAAATGTTCAATTAGCTCGAACGTCTTAATTGAATACTTAGTACCAAAGAACGTTGCGACGTTTGATGATTGTCACACAATCAATAAACTATGGATTAACAAATACAGTCAAATTATACTTATAATAACTATACACACATTTGTTTTCCTACATTTGACATTATCGTTTAATATTGAGCGTTCACATCCGTTCTAAATATAATTAAGGAGTTTTCCAGGTAACAGTGTGTACTGTGGCATCTGGATTAGAAACTAGTTTCCTAAATACAAATGCATTCTGGAAGGCGGGTTGCTTCAAATAAGTATGAAAAGAACAAACCAGATTCGGCTTCAATTGTGTCTGTTCGTGAATTCTTATGTAACTTGCACTGTTATCCGTGCCTCCTAGATCTAGGTTGAGCGAAATAAAATTTTCAAATAAGTACAAGTGAGCTAAATGACCATAATGGCAGCAAATATATAATTATACTTCAGTAACCTGAAAATAGAAGACTCAGTTGTGTTGAATCTGGCCAAGAAGGTGTGCAGTAAATAAAGTACTTCTCGTGCCCCCATACCATACAGCCATATGTTGAGCTGAATCTATTTGTCTTAATTACACAAAAATGATTCAGTGAGTGCCAAGGAATTCATATTTACATATATCAAATGTAGTTTTGCTGGGTTTGCAAGCTTATCATCTGCCAGGAGAGTTCTATATTGTCGGATCTCACTTACAGTTCTTCAGTTATCCTTTTCCGCGTCGTCTCGCATTCATTTAATTCCTTGGTTGTTTTCTGTAATTTTGCTTCTAGAGCTTTGGCATCAGAACTACAAAAACACATCAGATAATAGGAAATGAGAATATTATGAGCATCTAATCACTGAACAAACAAGTTCAAATACCACAATTATATAGACAAGGGATACATATATGAAAACACGCCTATTCAAATATACAGAAAAAAATTCGCCTCCAAAAACTTAAAATTTTCTGATAAAATACTCTGATAATTCACATATTTCTGCTCAAAACATAGATTGTGGGTACTCGTTAGAACCGCCTCTATGTTTTAAGAAGAAATAAGAAAAATAATTTATACCCCTGTAAACCCCAGTTTTACTATATAAAAGTGGGGTTTAAGGGGGTCAAAGATATATAGGCGTGTTTTCGTGATGTTTTTTGAAAATGGCCTATGAATGCCAAGCAAACTCTTGACGCTAGAATCGGAAAACTAGCCTGTCCCATTATTTGTCAGTATTACGAGTCAAGATTGCCTTTGATACTCGTTCTTCATTTCGAAAACACGCCAATTCAAATATATAGAAAATTTCACCGCCAAAAACTGAAAATTTTCAGATAAGAAACTCTGATAAATTTCGGCGAGGCGGTTCTAACGACTACCCACAATCTATGTTTTTGAGCAGAAATAAGAAAAAATAATGTATACCCCTGTAAACCCCAGTTTTACTATATAAAAGTGGGGTTTAAGGGAGTCAAAATTATATAGGCATGTTTTTGTGATGTTGATGAAATGACTTTCTGACCAAATTTACAAAATGTTTCTGACAAAATAATAGTAATTGTGAAACAGAACCACCGATTTAAAACTAACTGCTGCTTTCATTCAGATCATTTCATTTCTGTTATGGACATTCATCATTCGGCATTTGTGCATTTTAAATAAAATCGGTATGGATTTAGAGGTTTGCCACGGCCAAGCAATAAACAGACTTTCTAAATCCGGACATTACTGTCCCCGTATTTTCCTAGTTCTCATTCAAGGCTGATAGGGATGGTGGGCGACGTATGCTGAACAAGTAATAATTACTTCCCACGGACGCCTTATTACACCCAGTTTTGTTTTGGGTATCTGTCTGTCTTAATATTACTAATTTTGTTTTTGTGTACACCGACTTTATGTTTTTCTAAAATATGATTTTGGTATTTTGACCTCAGACTCAACATTACGAAAACACGCCTATTCAAATATATAGAAAATTAATCCTCCAAAATTTTTTAATTTTCAGATAAAAAACTGTGATATTTTTCATATTTCTGCTCAAAACATAGATTGTGGGTACTTGTTAGAACCGCCTCAGCGAGGCGGTTCTAACGAGTACCCACGATCCAAGTTTTGAGCAGAAATAAGAAAAATAACTTGTACCCCTGCAAACCCCAGTTTTACTATATAAAAGTGGGGTTTAAGGGGTCAAAATTATATAGGTATGTTTTCGTGATGTCATAGCGTCTAAAAGTAAACCTTTTTTCCGGCTGTACAAACAGCTTCAAATATAATTTCTCAGTCGGTATGTTCATTGTAGTACTTAAGCTAAATCGGAGAGCAAATTCAGCTTTCATTACGAAAACATGCCTATTCAAATATACTGAAAATTTTCCAACCAAAAAATGAAAATTTTCAGATATAAAATTCTGATATTTTTCATATTTCTGCTCAAAACACAGATTGTGGGTACTCGTTCGAACCGCCTCGCCGAGGCGGTTCTAACGAGTACCCACAATCTATGTTCTGAGCAGAAATAAGTAAAATAATGTATACCCCTGTAAACCCCAGTTTTACTATATAAAAGTGGGGTTTAAGGGGGTCAAAATTATATAGGCAGGTTTTCGTGATGAGAAATCAATGATCAGTACGCTCAACTGGCGTTGTCGTTGAATAGATTTTAAGATGCTCTTGGAATCTGTAGGTCTGTTGCATACTTTATTGTTTGAATACTTCATTGTTCCATTGCAACAGTTTAGATAGGCTGGTGTTAAAACTAGTTCTGCTAAATTTAATATAAAGATGTAAGGCTACTTAAGAGATTAGTTAAGCTCAGTGTTTTACAAAACGACAACAAAAAAAAAAAACAAAAAAAAAAAAAAAACAAAAAAAAAACAAACAAAAAAAAAACCGCATAGCTTTACTTTATATGTTTATTGTTAGTTGTAAGAATATATGTAGGGTACATAATCTACACTCAGTCCAGTCGACAGCAAAATCATACAAGCCTGCGGGCTTTCTGCTAGAATGGTCTCCGTGTGAAAAAGGAGCGGACGCGTTTAAATGTAAATGTTATCTCTGTGAGACGTACACTGTCTTTTTCACCAACTATCTGTGTATATTTATTAGTTAACAGTAATCATATATATATATTCAAAGAGGCAGTCTCGTGCAAACATTTTAGAGCAAGGCAGTGTATGGTCAGGGTCAAGGCTGACTTCCACTTAACCAATTGTGGTTAGAACACATATAACCAGGTAGCTAAGTTGACTGGTTTAAGCTCTAGGATAAATATAGTAATTTGTTTAAATGTCCGAATTTTTAGGACAAATTAGTCATCACGAAAACACGCCTATATAATATTGACCCCCTTAAACCCAACTTTTATATAGTAAAACTGGGGTTTACAGGGGTATGAATTATTTTTCTAATTTCTGCTCAAAAACATAGATTGTGGGTGCTTGTTAGAACCGCCTCGCCGAGGTGGTTCTAACGAGTACCCACAATCTATGTTTTGAGCAGAAATATGAAAAATATCAGATTTTTTTATCTGAAAATTTTATGTTTTTGGAGGTAAAATTTTCTATATATTTGAATAGGCATGTTATAGGCTGGCAAGTCCCTATAAGGCCAGCCTATACTACGCAAATACGATAAATAATCTTGTGCTGATAATCCGTGCGCATGCTTAAAACTAGCAGAAATGATGTTATTTTACTTGAAAATAGGCTTTAGCAGTTCATGCGAATTAATGGAGACGATTTGCATGAAACGTCAAATCCGTTTTCTTGGGAAAATACCACCATTTGTCGTTTGCTGCATTAGCCAAGAGAGTGGTAAATATTAATTATTAGGAAGTAAATGATATAAACGGCCGACAGTGGCAGTGTTCACCAACAGCAAGCCTAATAAAGCTTGAAAAGACTGTTTATGAAAAACTGGTCTTACCCTAGTACCGCTCCTTTTTCTTCCTTTAGCTTATTAAGCTCTTCCAGTGTGCTGAATAATGAAATAAATAGTAAATATTAATAAATACTACATGTATATAGATCTACTCTAGCAAGCACATGACGTTTATACAACGTAGCAGTAGCAGTCATGACGTTGCATCGACGATACTAGGCAGACAGTTATACAACGTCGCATTATTGTCGATGCGACGTCATAACGTTATATTGGAGTTATTGCGACGTCGTATACACGTCATGTGCTCTTTAGGAATATATTTTGTATTTGAGTTCTTTAATAAGACAAAAACATTTTATCGCGGTTTAGGCGAACAAAGAGCCTGAATCCTGCTGTGGAGCTGACCAGCAAAGCGTGATAAAATAAATGAAAATATAACTTCATCAGTTCATTTATAGTCACAGACAAATAGACAATTAACGCTTATCGTGCTCTCAGCAGACGACAATTTTAATACATATGTTTTTAATTTTCCCAGAAATTTGACTGTGACATTTCGTCCATATTGTCTCCAAATTTTCATAAAAAGTCAATGCCTTTTTTTCTGGACAAAATAAGAAAAAAATATCATTAATTGTTTGTCTGCCGAACTTACATAGACAGTGGTGAAGGTTAACATTACATTATAGGGGCGCCGATAAACCGCAACGTTTTCGCTTGAGGTTGATTTTTGCTTGTCTGTTTTGTTCGAATCCGATTAGAGCTATTTTTGTACAGACTGAACGGCGTTCCATTGACCAGAAACCCCTCCAAGCGGGCATATGACGCTTATGCAACGATGCATTAACGTCGATGCAACGTCATGACGTTGCATCGACGTTACTACGACGTTGCATAAAGAACATAGGTGATGGGCTGAATCATATACTGCTTTTTGAAATTATCAGTGTTTAGAAATTACTTCTATTTATGGAATTAAAGAAGAAACAATGTTACAAATATCCAAATCAAAATCTGGCTCAATGTTAAAGAAAATGGCACAAAAAAAAACAACAAAAAAACAAACAACAAAAACAAAAAAAAACAACAAAAAAAAAAAACAATCAAACTGGCGAAATTGGGGCGAAAAAAAAGTCCTAGTGCGAACCCTGAACAAAATATCCACATCAGCGTCTTTCATATCCTGCCTTCATTCATTAACTTAATTATCTCTTAGATCTTATAGTGAATTGATACTACATTACGAAAACATGCCTATTCAAATGTACTGAAAATTTTACCACCAGAAAATGTAACTTTTCAGAGAAAAAATCTGATATTTTTTTCATATTTCCGCTCAAAACATAGATTGTGGGTACTCGTTAGAACGGCCTCGCCGAGGCGGTTCTAACGAGTACCCACAATCTATGTTTTGAGCAGAAATAAGAAAAATAATGTACATCCCTGTAAACCCCAGTTTTACTATATAAAAGTGGGGTTCAAGGGGGTCAGAATTATATAGGTGTGTTTTCGTGATGAGTGTACTTTTTCCTGCTATTTTTAACAAAGGTGCTAATTTTTGTGACATCATGTTTGGTCTCCTGCACATACAGCCGATTCTGAAAAGGGATCTACTCTAAAAGGAACACATTTGCTCCCAATAGGAGTAAATCCTTTCCTTATAGTTTAAACCCCTTTTCAGAAGGGAGACAAAAAAATTTCAGCAAGAATTACCTCCATCATAAATTGGAAAGCCCAGCGAAGAGTCTGGCCAGACTGCGCTGATGAGCAATATCAGCTGAGTATTCCATGGCCATAGAAGTCGAAAGGTACATTCTCTCAGGATGCGGATCAAATGTTTTATATATATATATATATATATATATATATATATATATATTAACAAGCGATAGTCTTTTTTTTGTTAATACCAGTTGTCAGAGAAATCATGGCTTCATAGTCCATTCTTTTCACATGGAACACCAAGTGTTATGTTTTGTGCAAAACAACAAAAATATTTGAAAATGTCGTTTGCTGTAGTTTTGAAATGCGTTTTAAGAGTTAACGTCCAAGGCTACAAAGTTTCAGTCATTCCCAGTGAATTTGTCGGACTTTTGTCGAACATGAGAAGAATGAAGAAGTCAAGTTCTGCCGAAAGCTGCTAGCATCACTGCCGCAAGTGCAACACGTACATTATCGGTAGGAAAGAGTGTTGGAGTCAGCACGTTAAACTGAATCTTTTCTGTTAGAAAATGTCATAGGGTGCATGTACATTGTTCTCACGTCGCGGTTAAACCAGTTTGTGTTACTTACTTCATGTAACTTTCTTGTATGATTGCACCGAGGTCCTGACTTTCTATTACGCTCTTTGGAACTCTGGATCTACAATACAAGTGCAAAATAAAAACATCGAAAGTAGAACGGATGAAATAGTGGTACTTGAGGAGCGGAGTGGCGGTATTTACACTAAGTATTCGGACAGTTGCTTGAGTTGCCTGAGCAAACAGCGTAGACCCAGATCAGATGCAGAAGAACGCTGTGTCAGATCAGGCTGTACATAGTTTTCCGCTAAAGCAGCAGGTTTTAGACACCTGAACGAGAAAAAATGGACTTAAAAGCGCATTTGAGCGTTTTACTCTTTAAGCCCGGCAGACCAAACCAATACCTATGCAAACAGTGTTGATCCAGATAACGAGCCGTCTCCTCAAGGTCTACGTGCTTGCAATGTGGTTTTGATTTTAAACTGAAATCCCTATTTGCATCAGTGAACAAGTCCAAATTCAAGAATGAAAGAGTCCACTTCAGAAACTTAGGGATTAAAGAATTAACCTGTGCTCATTTTTCTCTTCAGGTACAAAAATTTTCATATTCACGTAAAATAAGTTTACCTAAGTTGAACTTTCATATAGATTACTATCAATGTATTTCCTTTCGCTTCCAGACCGTAACAAAACTGACATAATGCCGCTGTAACGCTTAGATGGCCTGTGGGTACATGTAAATAATAAGAATACATAAAAATCTAAGTACCTGAGTTGCTAATGTATCACCGCTTTGCATAGTGAAGTTGAGCTATACCGATTTACACATATGTTGGTTCAGTCGTTCAGACATCACGAAAACATACCTATATAATTTTGACCCCCTTAAACCCCACTTTTATATAGTAAAACTGGGGTTTACTTGAGTATACATTGTTTTTCTTATTTCTGCTCAAAAACATAGATTGTGGGTATTCGTTAGAACCGCCTCGCAGAGGCGGTTCTAACGGGTACCCACAATCTATGTTTTGAGCAGAAATGTGAAAAAAATATCATTTTTATATCTGAAAATTTTCAGTATTTAGAGGTGAAATTTTCTATATATTTGCATAGACGTGTTTTCGTAATGGACAGAACATGTACTTACATATTCAGACAGTTAAACTTGCCCAAATAGTGAAGACATATATCAGACGCCGCGGAAGACAATGTCTGATTAGGGCCTATACTATTCGCCACACATTCAGCAATTTAAGTCGCATCAAAGGCAATGGAATGAATTGGTCTTAGGTTTTCGAATACTTCGGATATAATCGGCAAATGATGTGACAGATGTTTTCGTTACTATTTATTAGAGATTGTCATGCAATGTATATAAACGCAAAATAGAAATTCAATGTTTTCCGTGCAATTCTTTTACACTAAGCAATCTGGGTAAAGTTTTCAGCAGACGACATATTGAAATTGCTTTCTTATTTTCTTCAGAAAGTAGGTTATGTTATTTCATGCAAATTGTCTCCACTAGATAAAATTTGCATGGAAAGCCATAACCTGTTTTCTGCGAAAAATAAGAAAAATAGCATCAAGATATAGTCCGTAGAATTAGCACAGAGACTGGTAACGGTTAAACTCTTTTACCAAAACCTGCTCTTCAAAAGTTTACTTGCGATTTTGAAAGCTAAGTGCTGACAAAGATAAATTCAGGGCCCAGTTGTTCAAAGCCAACGACGTCGTTAGTAAACGATTCGTTAAAATTTACATCGAGTAATACGCAAATATGCTGAAAATTTTTGCTGAAAAAATGTGAGTAGCTTTTGCAGTGCAAAAGCTACTCACATTTTTTCAGCAAAAAATATCGGCATATTGTATATTGAATCCGCTTAAACAGTTAACGAAATGACCCTTAACGAGCTCGTTAAGCTAACGACGCTTTGAACAACCGGGCCCAGAAATGTAATGATCACATGTGGCGCACCTCAAGAAACGCTTATTCTGTACCACCGCACCAAACAAACAGCTGCTAAATGCATTATCTCTTTCGATTGTTTTGCTAAAAAATAATGATCTATATCGTTTGTTACACATCCAGCAGTTTAATATATCGTCATCAACAGCTAATAATTTGGAACTGTGATTTAACGACCGCAACCAAAATCTTCTGCTGCCAGCAAATGTAGCCTTTTATGCTACCTAACACTTCTACACTCTTTTAATGGCAGCCATTCCAGTTCGGAAGGATGCGTTGATGGCGCCTCCGCTCGATGTCATCGCATTGTATACTTAAAGGTAAATGGATATGCCATCGATAGGCAGGAGTATGCACCATTCGCTACAAATGAGACACTTTTTCATTTTCCTATTTCCTTTCCTGCACACCAAGTTACCCTTTCCTTCTGAAAATCTATAAAAGGGCCTACCCTAAAAGGAAATTCTTTGCTTTTAGAGTTGACCCTTTTTCAGAAGAGGGAAAATCAATTTTAACAGATTTGTTTTCTCTTCCAAGAGTACAAATTCTCCTTAATGTAGAAACAGGCTGTCCTCTCCACGAGAAATAAAGCGTTCATTGTTGACTCAGTTTTGCACATATTCGGATCATTGAAACCATTCGCCCAGCTCGACCAAATGCAGCACACATCATTTACCTACAAACCGTACAACATGGACAGACATCCCGCAGAGAGTATGCAAAGATCTAACGGATGAAGGCAACGATACGAGTGTTTCGCTGGTCGAATCTCGGAATTTGCTAAATGGGAAAGGGGAGGCAACTTTAAAAATTGTTTGCCCTTCCAAAAAAGGTGTCTACTCTAGAAGGAAAGATTATTCTCCCCTTAGGAGCAAATTCCTATCTTTTAGAAGTGATTCATTTACAGAAGAAGATTTGTGTACAAGATAGCAAACAGGAAGTAAAGAGTTGCTTCCCTTGTAAGAATGCGGCATATCCAATCCCGTTAAGCATGTCAGCTACTCCATAAGAGCGAGACAATACAATTTTGCTCTTTCAGATTTCGGCGACTCCTGCAAATAGTACCTTAACCCACTGTAGACGGGAAACCCCTTAAAGGGTAATTGGCAAACAGTGCTTACCAAGATCAGACGCCGCGTATCAGAACGTGACGTCTGATCAGGGCCTCCACTGTTTGCAGATAGTTTAGCCATTTTTCTCTAGGAATAGCTAAATCTCATAGCCGGACGTTCCTAAAATTGAAATTGGACTCTTCCAATATGTAGTGTTGGGGAGTCTATTTGCCTAGAATGAGTTAAACATATGTTGCTTGTACTCGTTAGATGTTCCTTACTTTGTTCCAGCAAGGTGTTTCCAATGGGAACCCATACAATATGATTTCGTGGAGAAATAAGAATAGAAGCTGATTATTTTGGATGAGAAGGCATCTTATCTGCTGATATGGCTAAGCTGTGTACATGTACATTTTACATAGGTATGTCATCGCAATGAATTGTTTTTCAAGAGATAATACCTGTCAAAATTATTCTTCAGTATTTCAACTTCAGCTCTTAATTTCTGAATCTGATTCTTCAGGGTTACCACTTCTTGGGAATCTGTTGATTTTCTGAAATAAAAGGTAGCATCTGTACAAAATGTAGAGGCGAGTATTCAACGTATACATGGCAAACGAGCAAACTAAAAAAACAACAAACTTTTGCCAGAGTATTCTGTTTAGAAAGTCGGTGAGGCAATATGTATTATATTAAGCCCTCTTTGAAACGCATGCAGGATACGCTCATACACATACCATGTTAAACCATTGTAGTCTGGAGACCCCTAAAAGGGTAACTGGCAAACAGTGCAGCCCCAGATCAGACGCCGCAAAATGCGGCGTCTAATCAGTGCCTCCACTATTTGCAAAGAATTCAACAATTCTTCTCTTGGAATATGTAAATCACATAGCCTGACATACCTAAAATCGAAATTAGAATCTTCCAATATATAGTGTGGGGGAGTTCAGTCAATCTACAATGAGCTAAGAGTAATATAATGGATGCATGTACACTTTCAGGGGCAACTCCGTCAA
Source organism: Anodontia alba (assembly GCA_964016985.1). Classification (NCBI taxonomy): domain Eukaryota; kingdom Metazoa; phylum Mollusca; class Bivalvia; order Lucinida; family Lucinidae; genus Anodontia; species Anodontia alba. The sequence continues at coordinate 16,089,219 of OZ024826.1, forward strand.
AATTGTTTTGCCGCTCTTCTAATGAGCGGTCCACTCTTTAAGGCAAGGCTTTGCTCCCTTGGTAGCATATAGGCCTACTTTCCTCTTGGAGTAAACTGCTTTTCGGAAGAATCTTGGTGTGCAGCAAGGTAAACAGGAAGTAACAAAAGTTATCTCCCTTGTATAATATGACCGAAATTCTGTCTAGTGTATCAAGTCTTCTTTAACGGACAAAAGCAGCAAAACGATAGAGCATGTGCGAAATGCATATATTCAGATCATCTTGAAATGCAAATTCGACAAGCGTCTCCGCTGAGACCAGTTACTATTCGATTGTACTCCATGTAAAAAGCTGTCTAGGTATTATCCAAAATTTTTTGAACTACCCTTTGCTTGTACATTCATTATTATCATTAGTAGTAGTAGTAGTAGAAGTAGTAGCTGCAGTAGTAGTAGTAGTACCTTTCCTACTTCACTACTTCATTACTTGCAGCTGCAATTTCTTGTTTTTGGCTAACATTTCTGTCGTCTCGGTGCGTGACGGTCTGTGTGTGTGAAGGGGAGGGAGAGGGGAGCGGGGGCCGGGGGAGGGGGGCAGGGAGCGGGCAACTTGGTGGTAATTGTGGTACGGATGTGCGAGCCAGTATTTCGAAACATACCCCATTTATATACCTGAAAAAAAAACGGACCCATTCATATACTTGATCGTCCGAAATGTTCAACTATTCATATACTGCCTTTTGATTTTCATACCCATTTATTGCTGGTATTTAGACAAATATCGCAGTCAATTCATTGGCTAACAAGAGAATAAGCAGCCTTGAAAACTCCTTGATCGAGAAAATATACAAATATACCGAGATATCAGAAAATAGGGCCTTTCACATACGAATCCAGAAAAATCGGGTCAGTCATATACCTTTTGTTGAAAAAAGGGGGCTGATCATATACCTGGCAGCCCTGAAAAAGGGGGCAATTCGGCACGCACATTCGTACTGTGCTATATATAGGAGGTTAATCCAACCCCCTTTCTCAAAAATAGATTGTGGGTACTCGTTAGAACCGCCTCGCCGAGGCGGTTTTAACGATTACCCACAATCTATGTTTTTGAGCAGAACTAAGAAAAATAATGTATATCCCTGTAAACACCAGTTTTACTATATAAAAGTTGGATTTAAGGGGGCGGGGTGGGGGTGTAAAAATTATATAGGTATGTTTTCGTGATAGATATAATGCCTTTAATAAATTTCCTCCAGCAATATGTAATTGTACTCACGCTGACTTTGCCCGACTCGTATCTTTAGATTTTGATTTTGAAGCCATGTTCTCAGTAGAACGTTACACACCTGCAAATAATTAACAAACTGTTCTTTATTATAGAGAAAACATCTTACAATGTCTTATGAATATTTGCATGTTACATAAAAATACAGTTTATTTATGAAACACGGGTTTGATTGACCGGCGCGCGAATCGCGCCGGTCTCAATATAGCTTTGGATTTTTACATACGGTAGACTATTGGATTAGCTCACTAAGGACTTTGTATATTTGCCGGGATCGCCGGTTTGTGACGATCCCAGCAAATATAAAAACTCTTATAACAAACTGTGTTATAAATAGATTAATGTCTATTTTATTTTCATTTCAATTAAGAAATTTCATAAAGCTTAACAAAAGCAAACATTAAAGAATCACATTGTTGTTCTTTTTTACCTGTTACATCGAAACGTTATTAAACATTAGTATAGCCTTGTCCCATATCTCTGTGTAAACATGAACAAAATTAGCGCCGGTACTTAGACGGTTACGTCTAAATATTTTGTCTTGTTAATGGATTATAAAACAGTAGAATACTAGCCACACTGTAAACAAAACAAAAAAAACAACAACAAAAAACCGCGGTAAAATACCTAGCAACCACCTGCCAGCGCATGTACCGTTGTGTTTTACCCGTACATTCATTACGAAAACACGCCTATTCAAATATATAGAAAATTTCACCTCCAAAAACCGAAAATTTTCAGGTAGGAAACAGGTAAAAAAACTCTTGATATTTTTCATATTTCTGCTCAAAACATAGATTGTGGGTACTCGTTAGAACCGCCTCGGCGAGGCGGTTCTAACGAGTACCCACAATCTATGTTTTTGAGCAGAAATAAGAAAAATAATGTATACCCCTGTAAACCCCAGTTTTACTATATAAAAGTGGGGTTTAAGGGGTCAAAATTATATAAGTATGTTTTCGTGATGATTTAAGGAAATTGTTTCGCAGTGATTGACAGGTTGGGTCAAAGTATGGTTAGCAGGCAAGGGTAGGGTAATTGGCTACCATATCGTATATTAAGGCTACCCGCCCTTGCCCTATAGTAACAGATAATTCCTGCGGGCCTCCTTACGGTAAAACCAACGGACAATTTTCAAGGTGCAGAATGGGATAATATTTACGCACACCTGGGAAAAATCTGAATAAGTAATTCTTCCGAAATGGGGGATACCCTTAAAGGAAACAATTTGCTCCTAGAGTTCGATTTATTGCGAATAGCTTTCCTTACCCACATGCGTAATGCAGAATGAGCGACAAGTCTGTATAAGATACGTAGCCCTAAGGGGTGCGTGAGGGAGGGGCGCGGAGGAATGCGTTGGTTTGCCCTGGCAGAGGTATAGCCTGCAGGAACACCGAAGTTCGAAATGTAGCTTGCAATTAATTCACATATACCGTCATGTGGTTTATCTTAAGCATTAGGACAGATAGTCTGAGTAAAAAGTATAGAACCATACTTGACTCCACTTGACATCTAAAATGGGAATATATATTGTTAACCCTAAATCTTCGGACACCTAAGCTCCTTACCATAATTATTTTAGAATTTGAACACACCTATTTGTCTACTACAGTGAAACCTGTGTAAGAGAGCCAACCCTGAGTCAGTCTTTAAACAGGGATAGTTGATGTTGAAAGGTTACTGTCTTATAAAGGTACACGTCATGTAGTTTTGCTAGCAAAATTACATGACATGTACCTTTATAAGACAGCCACCTTTCCACAACAACCACTAAAGTCAGTCTCAGAGGTGGCTGTCTTATACAGGTTTCACTGTAGTTGGCTTGTCTAAAAAGGCTTTCGGGTGAGTGGCAAACATAGACGATGAGGACCAAACGTCGCGTGCTATGGCGTCTGATCTGGATCAACATTATTTGTACAGATCAGTAAGCCCGAATACTTCGGGTTTATGTGCTATACAGCCAGTGTGGTTAAAGATCATCCTACGTATCCGCTGAGTCTGGTACGGTTAACACAATCGTGTGTATAACAGAATCGCCCGGGTCGGCAATATTTTTTCGTGGAGACTGACCATGAAATATTTTCTACGGTAATTCTCTCCCTTCCGCTGATTCAAGAAGGCCAGTTGTAAGTTTCTGGTGAAAGAATGTGCATTATACAGGTTGTGGACAAAGCCTGTGCAGTAAACGTGTGGTTTGGTAAACAAGATAAAAAGTTATAGAGTCGCTCGTAGGTAAACACGATAAAAAAGTTATAGAGTCGCACGTTGGTAAACACGATAAAAAGTTATAGAGTCGCACGTTGGTAAACACGATAAAAAGTTATAAAGTCGCACGTAGGTAAACACGATAAAACGTTATAGATTCGCAACGTCAGAAAACGTACATTCAGACAGGTTTGACCAGCGAAGATTCGCGCAGTCTGATAAGAATATTCACCGGGCACATTCTGTATAACTAAGGACGCAAAGATTCTTCAAGCGTAAAACAAAGACTGAAACGACTGCGCGCATGCACAGACTGATTTAAGTCTACATTGAGCGCACATGTCAGAAAGTACGCTTTTTCACGTTACGACTCATACATGTACAGTGAACCCTCGTTACAACGACAGCATTTGTTCCCAAAGATGTTGCCATTAAAATGAATTTGCTGTTGTTAAGAATCCTTAATAGACAGAATAATGTGTAAGACAAAACTTTTTTTATTCTTATTTCCTCATGGAACATATGTTTTGGATATTTGTTAGAATCGCCTCAGTGAGGCGATTCTAACAAATATCCAAAACATATGTTGCTTGAAGTTTTAATGCAATATTATTGAATAATTTCTCATTAACTGTACTCACCTCTTGAGCGGGAGTTACGTGACATTCGAATTATCATTATAACGAATGTTGCCGTGGTATCGAGTGACGGTATAAAGAGGGTTGACTGTAACTTCACGTAACTTCACGAATCTGGGGACAAACAATGCACATCTGGTCAGAGTGCACTTCAAACGATGTATGCTACTTACATGTATCTATCACCTATGTATTCAGCGAACGGAAAGGAAAATTTCAAATTTTGGAGAAAAACACTGTGACCAAGGTCGCGTTGAGAAGTGCAAGTTACTCGCGAGTGTTTTGCGCTGGTTCCTTGCTCCTGCTGGCGCTCATCATAAGGCAAATTGATCAATGGCAAAACAGTTGCTATAATTTTGCATCTGATATTCAGCTGATGTTCAGCTGTTCACTCTAGCAATCAAGAGTTAGCAGACTATAGAGACTAAAAATATATATATGAATTCTAATGCTCAACCGGACACTAATGTGTGTTGTAGTGTGTGTGTGTGTGTGTGGGGGGGGGGGGGGGGGGAAGGGGGGGAGGGGGCGCTTTTGTATTTTAAAGTTCTCTAAAACGAGGTTTAGGTATAAGATGGATCAGCGTGATGATAAGAGACATTCTCCTGAGCTACAGCCACTTGTCTTGTGTATTGTTGTGTATTTTTGTTTGTTAGATTTCATTTTCACATTGTATTCAAGTGCCGAAACAAATTCTCACGTTGTGTTTAAGTTTGAAAACTCGAACCTATCTCAACAAACGTTAATCGACATAAAAAATAGGACAAACAGCGAAAACCACATTTCTTTTTTTTTGTAAGCTAATGCTAAACGAAAACTTCTGCATATATTTTGAGAGAAAGCCAGCCTCTTGATATCTGAAACATTATTGTCGACTACCGGGAAAAAAATATTTACATGTATCACATACATATAAAGTCTCGTTTGTGACTGATAATGACACTCATTTCATATCAGGCCAAACACTAGCCGTTTTCGACATGTATATTTCAGTTTTAAACGCGTATGTCGGAGAGGGAACGAAAACAGAGAAAACCCTGAAGATCTGGAGGAAATTATTTCGTTAACAGAAAAAAACATTTTGAAAGTGATAAAATAACAATCTAATAGTTTAGAAACATTCTGTGTCAGAAAAAAATAATCGTTCTAGAAAGTGAGAGCAATTTTTAGGTCCTGTATTGCGTAACCGGATGGTCTCGAATAAACCACCGTTTTCGCAAGCGATTGTTTCACATTTAACAGAAGATAAACGCACACTGTCAATAAACACTTGGTCATCATATTTACCTTGCGTATTAGGAAATTAAGGTTTCAGTAAACAGTGTAGACTCAGATCAGACACCGCAAAATTGCTTGCCAAATTACCAGCGGTTTTTAGGCACATTCTCGGGTAGAAAAGACTTCTACTGTCTGCTATAGGGAGAAAGTTCACACACACACGTCACACACACACACACATACACACGCAGGCACGCGCGCGCTCGTGCGTGCGTGCGTGTGTGTAAAAATATCGTATATAGTCATAAATGATTAACTATGATAACAAAAAAAAAATACAAACCGAAAATCACAGCCAATTTTTGCAGGTGAAAACCTGCTAGTGGAGCAGAGGAGAGCTATTTTTTTACACCAACTTTTATTTATTTATTTATTTATTTATTTTTGGTTGCTATATATGTACATATTATTGGCAGTTTGATAAAATGGTACAGATCTCATTCAAGACGGTAATTTAGTTCTATCAACATTCACACGCGGTATATGATAAGGTAGAAACGAAAACACACACTTAAGTAATGGGGACGAGGCGTAAAGAAGGGGCTGAGAAGGGTAGTGAAAAGCGTGTGGTTGGGCAGAAAATGTTACTGTGTCTTCACTTTAGAAATCAGAAATTTATTACACTTAGTATACACATGTATTAGACTGTTTTGCTTACCGTGTCTCGTTTAAATAAGATCCTTCACTACGCCATTTTGTATATACCACGTGTAAAAGGCTTCCTTAACAACCGATACAACAAACAATTATTAAGACACGGCTATATAAAAATTAAATTGGCTTCACCAAAATGATATTACACAGTAATAAGAATATTGGTACTATTGAATATCGCTCTACTTGTTGAGTCCTAGCGAGATCTAAAACTACACAGACAAAATGACAAAAGAAATGTCTCTTTAGTGCACAAGTTTATACATGACCTATAATACGCTGTATAATAGATTTTCCATTATTTAATATTGATCTGTTTATATATGACACACTGGCCCGATATCAGTACGCGGGATATCGATGAAGTCCGTTAAAATTATTAAACGTGTCTTGAGTTGGCCGGGTTCTTAGTGCATTTTGAAACCGGCAGGTGGGGCGGGGGAGGGGTGGCTGGGAGGAGGGAGGGGGAATAAAATCTGCATTTTTTTTTTTTTTTTTTTTTTTTTTGTACTACTAATGCGTAGCAGCATCATTTACTGGCGCTTCAATCTTGGAATTTTTTAATGAGCATTTCTACTAAATTAGGCCCATGAAACAATAACAACAACAACAACAACAACTAAAAAAAATAAATAGATAAATGAATAAAAATAATAATAAAAAAACAAGAAACAAACGAAAAAAAAAAAAAAAAAAGAAAATAAATAAACAAAAACATAAGAAAAAAAAAGCAAAAAAAAAAAAAAAAAAAAAAAATAATAATAAAAAAAAAAAAAAAAAAAAAAGAATACTATTATGTGATGATGAGGATCACAAAATTACGAGAATGTATGCTGAGCACCTCGGCTGCGGTTCATGAGGATGACAAAACCACGGGATATATGATGAGCACGTCGGCCGCGATGTGTGCTCGAATGGGTGAAGACGTGACCGGGGAGGAGACAAGAGAGGGCGCGGTGTCCATGTAATTTGAAAATAGTTTCCGCACAAACATGTAGCTATAAATGTTAAACATTCTTCGGTACTTGACCCATTAATGACTTGAGTCCAATAAAAAAGACACAACATCACGAAAACATGCCTATATAATTTTGACCAACGTAAACCCCACTTTCATATAATAAAACTGGGGTTTACAGGGGTATACATTATTTTTCTTGTTTCTGCACAAAAACATAGATAGTTGGTAATCGTTAGAACCGCCTCGGCGAGGCGGTTCTAACGAGTACCCACAATCTATGTTTTGAGCAGAAATATGAAAAATATCTGAGTTTTTTAGCTGAAAATTTTCAGTTTTTGGTGGTGAAATTTTCTATACATTTGAATAGGCGTGTTTTCGTAATGACAAAATAATGTAGATCTAGAACTGACGCCACAGAACGAGCATCTGCTCTGGGTCCACACTGTTTGCATTATGTTCAAGCAATTTTATAATAAATGATAATAAAAATAAAACACACACGGACAGACATACCTTCCATTAGACTTGGTCGTGTAAATAAATAAATAAATAAATAAATAAATAAATAAATTTAGCTGATGAGAAGACTTTAAAGATTTTGATACAATGCAAACTTCGGCTTTAGAAAAAAAAAACAATAAAATAAAACAAAAAACTATGTATTGGTAAAAAAGCAAACTAGTTTGTTAGTTGAATGCATTCTTTTTATTGCAAATACAATTATTTTTCTTGCGCATGGTACGCATGGTACGCATGTGTAATGTGCGTAATGAGCGCTAAGCCTATGATATATACTGACAATTTAATAGTATGCTCCCACACAGGATACGGTTGTAATTTGTTTAGTATAATTCTTACTCTGGATTTCATGTAAAATTAATCTTTATTACGATATTCAGGGAGTCAATATCAATATATATTCATTCACTGAATCCATGGTACGTGGCATTATAAGGAAATCAAAACGTATTACAAAACATATCCATATGGCAAATACAGACACTTACAGGAATGACAAGACCACAACTTAATTGCCTATCGTAACAAAGCCGGGAGGCAGCTGAAACCTGTGAGCGGAGAAGACATTCTAATGCCTACTGATCACTATGTCGTATGGGAACGCCAAAACCTCAATGTTAAACATGGAAACCCCACACCACGTGTGACCAGCAAACATTCATGGGGTGTATAGTTCTATATTTTGATTGTAGGTAAAAATGCCAGAGGAAAAATGCCATAGGAAAAATGCCAGAGGTAAAAATGCCAGAGGTAAAAATGTCAGAGGCTACCTGGAAAAAATGCCATAGGTAATAATTCCATAGGAAAAAATGCCATAGATATATCTTTCGTGAGGCAAAAATGAAAAATGAAAGTTTGATATGGAATCTGAATATTTTTCAGAAGGGAAAAGTTTTATTTATTATTGCAAAGAATGTTGAAAAATGTATAAATGTATCATTGAGAAATAAACCTCATGATAAATAAATTAAAAATGAATTAAAATTGTGAGCTTTAAACAAGCCAAATTAGTTTATTGAACTTGAGGTCCTTTTCTATCAACAGAGTGCCCAGAGAAGACTGTTCAGAATGTGAAAGTACACCTTGATCCCAGTCTTCACTGAGCATGTGTGAGAAGGTTAATTTTCTCATATGGCATTCCTTCATATTTCATAGTATGGTTCATTTATTAACATTTTAAAACCTTAATCATTCCCTGGGCTAATGCAGCAGATGACAAATTGATGTATTTTTTTCTTATTTTCCATTTTACACACACACACACACACACACACACACACACACACACACACACACACACTTACACACACACACACACACACACACACACACACACACACACACACAGAAAAAAAAAAAAAAAAAAAAAAAAAATCAGGTATTAACATTTCATGCAAAATGTCTTCAACAAAGTAAACTGGCACGAAATGTCAAAACCTGTTTTCTGGAAAAAAAAAAAAAGAAAAAATGTCATCACTTTGTCGTCTGCTGAATAAGCCCAGAGAGTGGTAAAGGTTAACATTTTACCTGCTATATTTAGATATAAGCGGATGATATTGTTTTTGCTGTGAAAAGAGTTTACCTCACTTTAGTCAGAAGACCCCAAAAGAGTTATTGGAAAACAGTGCAGATCCAGATCAGACACTGCAGAGTGCGGCATCTGATATGGGTAGCCATTGTTTGCTAAGTTCAGCCATTTTTCTCTATGAGTATCAAAATATATCACATAGCCCGACATGCCGAAAACTGAATTAGACTCTTCCAATATATAGTGTGGGGGAGTATATTTGTTCTAAAATGGGTTAAAAGAAGATTTATTTGAATTCACTGACCTCATATGTTTTACCTCATAGGGCCCAGACACAAATTTCCATTCATTTTTGCTGATAGGCTCTTGTTGTATCTTTTCACATTTTCCCATGATGCTGTCAAACTGTGTTACATGAGAGACAAATAAAGAACTAAACTTGTATAAAATGTTTTTATCTCTGGCATTTTACCTATGGCATTATTTCCTTTGGCAATTTTACCAGGTAGCCTCTGGCATTTTACCTATGGCATTTTTTCCTCTGACAATTTTGCATATGGCATTTTTACATCTGGCATGTTTACCGCACACCCTATATTTAGGCTTGTGTGGTACCCTAGTTTATTCTAATTAACTAGCTCGTGGACAGTATACTCCTTCTTCAATAATCGAACAGGTAAGAGATTCCGATACCGATGGCAAATTAAAGGGAAGTAACTGACTGCTCTAAGCTATCCAGCCGAATTCCAGATCATCTATTTGATTTCATATAAATGGACCATGTCCAGCGAAAAAGTTCCTTTCAACATGCGCAAGCTGCGCAGATCAATGACTGCGTTAGCAGACGGGTAAGACCCTGTTCAGTCTGCGCGGATGCGCAGGCTGATCTGGGCTTTTACTGTCTCCAGATATGCCCGAAGATACGATTTCGATCGACGCGCCAGGGCTCAAATATGATGCCGTGTTTCCTGTCGGTGAACATATACGCCACTTGGTAAAAGACTGAAAGTTAATGCAATGAACAGATACAGGTACATAAAAAGTATTTAGTACGGACTCTATTACCCGTCGTGTCAACGTACTTTTAATATTGGAATGCAGGGTCAAGGTGAAGCAGGTTGTTACGGGTATAAATAAATAGGTCCACCGACTCCGTTAGACTGAGTAACTTATACCTTAAGAGCGGTTTGTTGCAAATATATTTAGGGGATAACTGCATTCAAATTTGTCATTTGGGGAGGTAAATCGGCGGTTCTACGGTCGGAAATTTCGTTTTACGGCGACACGTCAGCGGAGCCGTAAAACGTAATTTGCGACCGTCAAACCGCCGATTTACCTCCCCAAATGACAAATTTGAATGCAGTTATCCCCATTCTAATGCATTTATTCACTTTTTTCTGTTGAAAAAAATATACTATTTGCACAAAGCGACAAGTGCTGTGAGCTGCGTAAATCCAAACGCCAGCCAATGAGAAGCGACGTTACGTGATGACGTCGGATTTCCGACAGTATATCGCAGAATATACCGTCGCAAATTTTTGACGTTATCCAATCAGACGTCGCGTTACATACGCGAGTGCATTAGAATGAATTATAACGCCAACGGGAAGATAGTATAGTTATCAACGGACATGCAGATAGTTATCTAGAAAGTTAAAAATTTATTCGAGGGTCGGGGGTTCGATCCTTGTAATAGTCTCTTTTTACTCATAATGATATCTTATCTCTGTGCGTATTTTTTTTTATTCTCTTTCCTTTCTTTTTTCATCTAAATTACCGCGACGTGAACAGTCTTATCCTGTTTTCCACGCTATGGGCAGACTCAGCAGTCGACAAATTGATGTGATATTTTTTTTAATTTTTTCTCAGAAAATAGGATTCAATCGAGTAGACAGTTTGCATGAAGTGTTGAAATGACGAATTCTATTTTCTGGGACAAATAAGGAAAATATATTTCAAAATGTTGTCCGCTGAAATGTTTACCCAACATGCTAAATGTTTATACAAAACCAAATGTCTTTAATGCGTATAATGAACTCTTATTGCATTCGAATAGCGCATTACAAAAACACGCCTATTCAAATATATTGAAAATTTTACAACCAAAAACTGGCAAATTTTCAGATAAAAATTACTAATATTTTTCATATTTCTGCTCAAAACATAGATTGTAGGTACTCGTTAGAACCGCCTCGGCGAGGCGGTTGTAACGGGTACCTACAATCTATGTTCTAAGCAGAAATAAGAAAAATAATGTATACCCCTGTAAACTCCAGTTTTAATATATAAAAGTGGGGTTTAAAGGGGTCAAAATTATATAGGCATGTTTTCGGGATGGAATGTCAAGCGCAACCTGTGCATCTGCATAGCCTCTTATGGATCTTCTCTGGATTCATGTGTTCTATAGTATCCGTTAATTTTAAGCGGTCAACGGTCCTGATCAGACTGATTGATGACAAAGTATTGAGGTATCGACGTATCTTGTTGTTTATTGCAAAAATAAATAAATAAATAAATAAAAGAAGGAAGAAGAAGAAGAAGAAATGCTTACCCTAAACATTCTGACACCTTACCATACTTGCCTCCAAAATTTAACAAGCTCATTCATCTACCCGTTTATTTATCCAAAATTGCCGGTGAGAGACATTCAGTAACGACTCTAATCACTCCGCGTTCTGCTCTGGGTCCACACTGTTTGTTCAGACTTCGGGTAAATACAGTAAGTGCCATTTATTTTTTGTTTGTGTTGAGGTTTTACGGCCCAGTCAAACCAATGGGGTCATGTCGAGTGCGGTCAGTTTACCTAACCACACGTTTACTAGGCAGGCTTACACACTGGTAAATCAAAAAAAGCACTGGTGGTGGCTGCAACGCTCCGGAGTCGGCTTTTTAACGCACTGGAGTGGGCGAAAAATGGCGGAAAAGGTAAACAAAAGATATTCTTTTCTTGTTATAACTTTTATCTTAGCTTATATATATATAATCAGACGTATATCTTTCAGATTATAGGGTTACGTTTTTATTATTTTTTTTTCTGCAAGTTACAGGAATTGTGAAACCCGACTAATTATTGTTTTTGTACCATTGTAAAATTGCCCTTTGAACCCTTTCAACTCCACAGACAAAAAAAAAAAAAAAAAAAAAAAAAAAAAAAAGAGAATGCTTTACGAATAGTGTAGATCCAGATACGATCGTTCGTACGAGTCGTCTAATTTGGATCAACACTTTAGCCCTTTTTCATTTTGTCACTACTTTGTTTGCCATTTTGTTTTCGATTTTTATCTACGCGACATCCTTTATTGTGATAATGGACACAAGCAATTTCATAGACGACCGAGGCCACTTCAGAATGAGGGTGGATGGGTGGTGAGAAGGTGGCGTGTATCTTACATCATTGGGGTGTCCAACTGATATTGGATTACATTTGGGCAAGGGCTGCTGTACTTGTAGCAGGTAAGGATAGAGGAGGATTGTTTTTTTTTTTTGTTTTTTTTTTGTTTCTTCACTTTCATTCCTGTTCCTCTTTCTTCCCTGTCCCTCTGTATCATTTCTTCTACCATCTTTTCTATCTCTTTCATCCTTTCTCTGGGAGACGACTCAAAATGACCAACAAGGGCTTATGTGTGGTTAAACCCAAACACAATCAAAACCCACTTCCAAAACTGAGGGATGAAAAGGTTAATGTAAAGATGCGCTTACGCTGTAATTTGATTTGATCTATTTATTTCCTTCTCCAGACTATTTCGTAATTTTTATTTTATCTTATTTATTTGTTTATTTATTTATTTTTTTTTCTGGTTTATTCTCTATCATGGAGAAAGATATTTTAATTGTAATTTTTATCATCATTTGCTCCTGTTAAAATGAGTAATATACTTTTTATATTATTTAGAAAATCAGATTTACCAAGAACCTTTCTGACTTTATAGAGTAAGTAACATAATTCTTTATTGTCCCAGTCTATTCACTTTTTTAATCAATCTTTTGAGACAGGTATCTTCCCACAATGTTAGAAAGTACCTCATGTATGTCCAGTTTAAAAAAAAAAAAAAAACGGAGATCGTTCACTTCCTTCAAACTATCGCCCGCTTTCACTTTTTTTGTATTCCAGCAAACGTTATGGAAAGAACCGTCTTTAAACTTTTATATAATCTATATAATCACTTTAATGATAATAAAACCTTTGCTATCCGGCTTTATACCGTATATGCCAACAACAAATACATTAACTGTTTTATATGACACCTTCTGTCAAGCACTCGATGCAGGAAAAGAAGTTCGAGTAGTATTCTGTGATATTAGCAAGGTGTTCGACCAAGTATGGCATAAACTGTATGCGGCTTGTGTTCTTGGAAGTCTTCTAAGATGGTTTAATTCATACCTTACCAACTGAAAGCAATATGTAGCTACCTGGTGTCCAGTCAAAGTGGAATTATGTTCGGGCTGGTATCCCACAGGGACCAATACTGGGACAAGTTTTGTTTTTATTGTATATAAATGATATTGTGAAACGATATACGGCTCAAACAGTCGTGTTTTCGCTGATGACAATAGTGTGTATATAATAGTTGATGATCCTGTCTCTGCCGCTGAACTTCTGAACTTAGATCTTGACAAGATCGCCAAGTGGGCAAAAAAAAAAAAAAAAAAAAAAAAAAAAAAAAAATAATAATAATAAATAAATAAAAAAAATGGCTTATTAAATTTAATCCTAATAAAACTGAACGCCTCCTGATCTCACGTAAAGTTAATCACCCCTTTCATTCTCCGCTTTTTATGCTCGATCAACAAATAACTGAAGCTGAGTCACACCTATCTTTCAAATGATTGTACATGGCACAAACACGTCGAATATATCAGGGAAAAAGCATGGAATAGGATAAATGATATACTACTGATATGCGGAAACTAAAGTTTGAACAAGATAGGCACTCCCTAGAAACATTTTATTTAACCTTCATTCGACCGGTTTTGGAATAAACTGACGTGGTATGAGATAATTGCACGCATTAAGTAAGTAAGTAAGTAAGTTCTTTATTTTACGAGGGTAGTCCTATTGGTTTTACCAATCTTCCTTTGGGCCTAGATAATTAGAAGAACTAGAGAACATGCAGAATGAGGCTGCACAAATGGTCACAAGTACTACCCAACTTGTTTCTATTCTTGTTCTCTATGAAGAAATTGGCTGGGATACCCTTGAAGCTACACAATTTTATAAGATGTATACCAATTAAACGCCTCCTTATCTGTCAACAGTCGTTCCTCCTTCTGTGAACACTCTCTCAGAATATAGTATACATAATTCTAATGTTTGTGCGTAATGCATGGTGGAAATTTCGTTATTCCTAAAACACCATGAGAAAAGTGAATGTACAATGAATGCATGGAGAGACTGTCCCCTCCCCTGATCCAGTACTTCGCATACGAAAATAAATATATTCAAATATACTGAATTTTTTTACGCCAAAAATTTGAAAAATTAATGATAAAACTTCTGATATTTTTTTCATATTTCTGCTCAAAACATAGATTGTGGGTACTCGTTAGAACCGCCTCGACGAGGCGGTTCTAACGAGTACCACAATATATGTTTTTGAGCAGAAACAAGAAAAATAATGTATACCACTGTAAACCCCAGTTTTACTATATAAAAGTGGGGTTTAAGGGGGTCGAAATTATATAGGCATGTTTTCGTGATGGAATGTACAATTTCCATGAAATTAGGCGGACTTGCATATATCAGAAAAACTGAGATCAAATTGCTTATCCAGAGCTATCCGCACCATGCGAATGCCGACGTCGGAAATAATTCTAACATAAATGTGTGGCCCAGGCAAATTAGAGAGATCCAGATCAGACGGCTCCTTCGGTCTAAACATGACAATGGATGTGATCAGCCATGAATAATAACACCTGCAAATGACAGTAGAAGCATTCACGTGCATGTATAAGTATAAATACCCTTTGACCCTTTCACCCCTGAGTTTCTTAAATGGACTTTCCATCTATGAACTTTGACACATCTATTGATGCAAATAGGCGTTTCGGTCAAAACACAGTTATCATCACGAAAACAGACCTTTATATTTTTGACCCCCTTAAACTCCACTTTTATATAGTAAAAATGGGTTTACAGGGGTATACATTATTTTTCTTATTTCTGCTCTGAAACATAGATGGTGGGTACTCGTTGCTGAAAACAATGTATGATTTGAGCAGCAATATGAAAAAATTATTAGAATTTTTTTTATCTAAAAAATTTTCTTTTGTGGTTGTAAAAAATCTATCTATTTGAATAAGCGTATTTTCGTAATGACAGTTACAAACAGCGCAGATCCTGATAAGGTGGCTCATTATGAGCCGTCTCATCCGGGTCTACACTGGTTGTAAAGGTATCTGTGGGTCTGCAGTACTGAAAGGGTTAAATCGTCAGTTGTAATACTGCCGGAAACGTGGGCCTAATCATGACAGACATAGTATGATTATTAATTCTTCATTTACAAGGAAACATTGAAATCCTAAAATTTAGGGAACATGATAAAATCACCTACTAAATCTGAATTCTAAACAAACTCACGCTTCTGCAGCATGGCATGGCCCCTGAGGAGCCTTTTCCGGTGGAAATAAGGTGTGCTAAATGATAATGAGAAGGGGGGAGTCTATATGTTCTACATAACCGAACATTATTCACAAACATATTCAAGTGTTTATCGAGTTTAACATCGTGTGATGCAATAAGGAAGTTAAACATAGTCACGGACAAAAGTAAGGTTCTCTTTGGGTACTAGGGATGTGCAGGAAATAAAATTGAAATTAACAGCCTGAAGTTTATAGCTTGCTAAACCAATTCAAGTAGTAGAAAACACGCATGTATAATCGCATCATGAGGCAGGTTAAATGCGCTTCAAGAATTGTTATTATTGTAAGTAAGTTGACATTTGTCATCCTTAAACAGCATACATGTATGAGCTCTAATATCAGAACACGTACCTTCGGAAATGTGCGCCCAGCAGAAATATTCAGATCCATTACGAAAACATTTTCATCTTCAAACATTGAATATATTTTCATGATGTCAGATCCCAAATTTTCACTAGGCATCTTAAATAACCAACACTGTAAAGTTTCTTCATGCGAAAAAAAAAAAAAAAAAAAAAAAAAAAGAAAAAAAAAGAGAACTCTGATCAGTCGGCAAGGATGCGCAGGCTAATTTGAGTTTTCATTTTGTCCACTTGTCAGAAGGTACGTTTTCTCACGTTGTGGCTCATATATATAAATAGATACAGATATTTTTCACGATTAGTGTAGAATTCATCTCCGTAAAACATTAATTTCCTGCGCAGTCTAGTGTGTGGAAACGGAAACTGTCTGAACAGTGCATGTATCAGTGAACCACGGCGAGCATTTTAATTGAGCTAAGTCTATCTGAAAGGGAACTTGATCACGTATATATATTTGAGCCACAATGTTAATCTACATACCTTTGGATATGTGCGGATAGCGACGATTATGAGCAACCTGCGCATTCGAACAGCCTGATCAAAATCATCACTGGACGCATTTTGGACAGACGATTTAACTTTTCTTCATGCGGTCAATAGCGCCTCTAATCAGGCTGTTTGCGCATGCTATTTCGAGTCATCGTTGTGTGCTCATGTCCGAAGATATGTTTGGAAACAAACAAAAAAAACCAACAAAAACAACAACAACAACAACAACAACAACAAAAAACCAACAAAAAAAAACAACAACAACAAAAAAAACAACAACAAAAAAACAAAAAACAAAAAAACAAAAAAAACAAAAAAAAAAAAAAAACATGAGCATACATCTGTATGAATAATTTCTTGAAATGGAGATTTGAAAGCACATACGTGAACTGCCTTATAATGTCTCCGCCTCAAATCCCCCTATTTTATCATATGAAGCGGTGAATTGGAGAGTTTACTTTAGCTTTATTTTAATGTAATTTATTCTTTAATTGTCGAAAAAGATGTTCTTTTTCCCGGTGACTATAAATATCAAGTGTCATTTAAGGGATGTTAGAATTAGCTTTCACAGAAAATGGTACTTGACATTTCATTTAAACTGCCGCTGACGGAGACAAAAGAGACACCTGTGTCACCAAACAAAGCACGCAAAGCTTTTAAACATCCAGAGACTAACTGCAGTTTACCTTGGGACCTATTTATGAAAAAAAAAAAAAAAAAAAAAAAAAAAAAAAAAATCACTTTAACCTTGGCCATAAAGGCCAGCTTCGAAAGCAAAGCTGTGGTTCTCTAGAAATTTAGCAACTTACACTCATTCTGTTCTGTTTTTTCAGCTTTTTTTCAAGGAAAAACACAATAAAAAGATGCGTAAGAAATGTTTCATATTACAACAATCCTATAATAAAAGTTCAGTTTCACTTAACTGAATTAAACCGTCTTTACTCGTACTATACCATCTCTTAGGTAATAACTATTAGCCCTTCTCTTGCTGAACACGACATGTCCTGTCTTAACAGTGTAGATCCAGATCAGTTGGCTTCTGAAGAATCTGCACTGTTTGTCATTAAATATGTGAATTTCTATCAAAAACCCGGATCAAGTAATCTGATTGGCTGGAAATTAGAAGTGGGCGTGGCATATTAATTTATTCAGCAATGCAAGGGTTAGGAGAATGTATGCAGGGTATAAACTCTTCTTTACACACTCTGTACGAACCAAAGCGTCGGAAATTGTACCTTCAGACATATGCATCCAGGGAAGACACGGATCGCAACCACACAGTCTTATCAGTCTTCTATAAGCACCCCTTTGGCAGCCAAGGGTCAAATGATTCTTCAGACCATTACGAAAACTTGCCTAATCAAATATACTGAAAATTTTACCACCAAAACATGAAAATTTTTAGATAAAAAATTCTGATATTTTTTCATATTTCTGCTCAAAACATAGATTGTGGGTACTCGTTAGAACCGCCTCGACGAGGCGGTTCTAACGAGTACCACAATATATGTTTTTGAGCAGAAACAAGAAAAATAATGTATACCCCTGTAAATCCCAGTTTTACTATATAAAAGTGGGGTAAGGGGGTCAAAATTATATAGGCATGTTTTCGTGATGCGAACAAGGAGGACTCTGATCAGACTGCGCGCATAGGCAGGCTGGTCTGAGTCTTCGATGGGTTCTCATGTAAGAAGAATAATATGATTAGGCATGAAATGACTATGATAAACAACCTGTTTGGGTTGCACTCACTGATCGCAAACGTTTTGCCCTGGGTCCCCGCACCAAACGTCGAGCGCCAACAGGAACAGGGTCCAGGGCAAAAAAAAAAAAAAAAAAAAAAAAAACAACAAAGCGTTTGCGTGTGAGTTGCACTTTTAACGCAGCCCTAGTCTTATGTTCTTCTATAATAATAGGATGAGAATTCTAGCGTGACTCAGATGATCACATTCAATACACTTTCTACCATAAATTTTCACACACCTTAACTTCTTATAACACTTGCCCTAACACTGGTACAAATTATTTTACTACATCTTGATGTGTCTGAAAATTTCTAGGTGAGCGGCAAACAGTGTAGACTATGATCAGACGCCACAGAACGCGGCGTTTGATCTGGGTCTTCACTTTTTGCTCATGGTAGACTGGCTGAATACTAAAGTGAATACGGTAGTATCTGTAATATTATACACTCTAGATCATGAATGAGTGTCAGGTGTTTAGTCTGTATTTATAGAAATGCGCTGCGCCGATCCAATGAGGAAGTACTTACAAAGAGGAGGGAATGGAAAGACGGAATAAATTCTCACAAATATGATAGATGTCCGACACCACACTGTAAAATGTCTATGCTTAATTTGTATTATACTATTCTTGTTTTGGTGGAAATAACCACTTGCCAAGGTAAGGCCTTTAAACAAATTGTCAGATAGTTAACCCTTAAACGCCAAAAAAAAAAAAAAAAAAAAAAAAAATAACAGACGCTATTCTAGTTTTTTTTACCCTGCCACACGATAGTGGTGAGGTATCATGATTTCCATCAGACTGTCCCTCCGCCTGTCCGTCTGTCTCCGTCCGCGATCGGTTCCCGCTCTTTAGATTGAACAGTTTTTGATGGATTTTATTCAAATTTTGCATAAACGTCGATGTCAGAGGTGAATGGTTTGGGATTGTCAATGGGCAAATTTCGTCAAGTTTCGACCGAGTAATCTGCCCGCCGCCTGTCCGTATTTTCGTTTCCAGACAATAACTTACATGTACTGAATTTTCCCGCAGTCTCAGCAAACAGTGTGGATTCAGAGCAGAACGCGGAGTCCGATTAGAGACCTTACTGAATGTCGCTCATGCAGCAATTTTAGATACATCAACAGGTAGTTAAATGGCATTGTTAACATTTTAGGGCAAGTATGGTAAGGTACCAGAATATTTAAGGAGATCGTGATATTTTTTTTCTTTCTTCTTTCGTTTATCTTGTGATAATACGCAACACGATTTTATGTCGGTACCTCAACACTTATCAATCAGTCTGATCAGAACTTTGCCCACTTACAAAATAATGGATGCTGTAGAGTATATAAGTGGACAGAAATAATCTAGAGAAGCTCCAGATGAGATGAGGCTGAACTTAATCTTCGCTATTCGAATGAAACAACAGCTCATTGTTACAAACGTAAAACGTTTCTTTTTGTATTAACGTTTAGCATGCTGGCTTAACATTTCAGTAGACAACATTTTAAAATATTTTCCTTATTTCCGCTTCCCCCTCCTCCCCCCACCCCCCACCAAGAAAAAAAAAATCGACAATTCATTCAAATTGACTCCGAGACTGAGTCCTGTTTTCTGGGAAAAATAAGAAAATCACATTAATTTTTCGACTTCTGAATCTGCCCATAACGTGGTAAGTGTTAACATATCACGAGAGTGTTCATATCGCAGTGATTTAGATGAAAACAAGACTGAGGAAAATTAAAGAAAACACGCACAAAAGAGATAAAAATACCACGAGTAAAACAAAAACTGTTACAGAGCTAGAACCTACGATGGTTGATTTAGTTATTTGAGTTCATAGACTTGATATAACTGAATGGGTGAACCGGAAAGTATTATTTCCGTAACTACCTGCTAAAAAAGTTGAATTTCTTAAGTACACTGACACGACAGTTAAAAGTCACCGATGTATACTAAACACTTAACATAATTAACAGTTGCTAGACAAAAATCGGAAACAGTACCATGCAAAATGCATGTCTTTCGCCAAAGTACAAAACATCGGCTGTATATCTCTCCGATAGTATGGTTGTGTATGTTTGCAAATATGAGAAATGAGAAAGCTGACAATTGCTTTTGACAGCAGACAAACAATCTTTCAGAGTATGAATGAAAAAAAAAAAAAAAAAAAAAAAAAAAAAGAAAGACACACACACACACACACACAAAAAACCAACAAAAAACAACAACAAAAAAAAACACAAAAAAAAAAAACAAAAAAAAAAAAAACAAACCCAAGACAAAATATTTAGAAGTAGACGTCTAAGTACCGGCGCAAATTTTGTTAATGTTCCCTTAGAGAGATGGGACAAGGGTATACTAAAATCTAATAAATTTTTAATGTAATAGGTAAAACAAAGAACTACATGTGATACTTTAATGTATGCTTTTATTAAGTTTTATGAAATTTCTTGATTGAAATGAAAATAAAATAGACATAATCTGTTTATAACAGTTTGCTATAAGATGGTTTTTGGAAAGGTCCCTCGGGACCTTTACATAGTTTTCACTTTGAAATTGGGTAGCATTACACTAAATAATGGAAGTGCCGGGTTTTATCACTTTTGGACCGAGATTTCAGTTGCATCTAAATACCAGACATGCTTCCATTGGATATATATCCCAGGTTTTATTTCAATGTGAGAAAAGGATAGTTATAAGGAAAAAAATGATGTGTGTTTTATAATTATATCTGCAAGCTCAAAGAAATTGTTGCTGATTTTATATGGTCACCCCTCCATTAAAAAGTCCGTTTGTTATTCGCTACGAAGCTGCAGGTAAACAATCATGGTGGACCGTAACTTGAAAAGCAGTAGGGCAACCTGTGGATTTTTTTTCTCAGAAACTTGCTGCGCTAGGGTGGCTCTATAAACAAGTAAGGCTTGAAAAGTCTTGTATGTGTAGTTTTTGTGGCAGCATGTAAAAGATTACTATTGTCGCCTATGGAAAATATTTAGTGTTTAGCTCCCATAGAGGTTTTCGCTCCAGTGCAGGCTACTTCATACAATTTACTATTAACGTTCATTCTTGGCTTGAGAAAATAACGTGAACCGGTCCAAAATTGGCAGGTATATTCATAATTTTCCGACTGTCTCTTCAATGTGTATATGTTAGCCGAAATTTGCTGAAATGAACCCAAACGCAAGTAACTATCCAATAAGTATTAGTTTTCAAAAAGTGTTATATTAAGCGCGAAAGTTTAAGCTTTTCGAAAACCATTAAAATCAACAATTACAGATATGCTACAAATGCATGCCTCTGATAGGGGAAGTTAAATGAAGGATTTGAACGGTTGTCAGAGGTCTTGCTTCCCAACAGGTTTCGCACCTTTCCGGAAGCTGTTTCACTACTCGGTAGTTATCGCATCTGCATGTTTAGTGCTGGAGATTACGCCGCCCACAAGAATTTGCATCTTTCCGGCTCAATGGGCATTTTCAGCTTTGACTGTTTATATAAATAAAGCGTGCCAAGCGTAGCGGTGTCGTGTAAACTTGTATGTTCCGTAATTACCGTTAATGGTCGGACAAACATGTCTGAACAAAAAGCGTTGATCCAGATCAGAGCAGAATGTTTTCTTCTTAAAGTGTGATACCATTGTCGCCCCAGATCAGATTAAAACACGCTTTACCATAAATAATCGTAGAAGCAGGCCTCAGTAAACATTATGTACCAAGATCAGACGATACCGTATTCTTCGCATACTCTGTATGATATTGTCGATCCAGGTCAGATCAGGAGCAGTATTTACATAAATCATTGTAAATGTTTTTGAAAACTATTCTGATAAAAATTTAAACCTATGTGAAGAACTCGGCCAGATCAGACAGTTTTTTTTTGCTATTTATAACAGTATAGATTAGATCTAAATCAGATCAAAAGTGCTTTTTTATGCAGTGCCCAACAATAAAGACCCAGATCACTTAGACGCATTCTGATCAACGCCTCAACTGTTGCTGTTTCATCAGATCAACACGCTTTTAACAATAGCTATTCACATAGCCAACTGTATTTACCCTAAATTAAAATAAAACACGTCTTGATCATGTACAATTCACAACTTACAAAATTTCTCCAAATGCCACGCATAAACTGTTTTACATCTTTTAGTTTTTCTTATATCTGTTTTGACTGGGAATTTTGAGTCTTCTCAGTGTCAGCAGAAGTGAGATAATTAAGATTAACTTTCCATATAGGTTGTCGTGCACAATAAAGTGGTGTAGCAGGTGGTGTGCAAACTATAGATATTAAATTCCCATGTAAAATTTCTTCATGTGCTAAAATAAAGTTTATGACTGAACATGACTTTAAAAGTAATTTAGCATGCCAATATCGTACTATAATGCACAGTCATATTGGTAAAATAATGCAATCCAGTAAATTTTGATTTTTTCCATAAACTTTACATACTTACGTGGCCGTTTGGGTATCAGTAATTGGGGCCTATTTGGCCTGTGGCAGTTTTAGTTTAGGACAAGTTTAGTCGAGGGCCATTTCGTCTGTAATTCTTAAATATGTTTTAGATACTCGTATCTTATAATATGCTTTTCTAATACATATAGTTTATATTAAACATTTGAATCTGCTCATCCAAGTACATTTTAAAACTACTTTTATCATAATGAGTGGTGAAAACATTCAGGTAGCTAACTTACAAGCAGCGAAAGCGAACATTGTATATGTAACAAAGTGTATGAGGTGAGAAACTGCACAGATGGCGAACTTGCAATTCGCAAAACCTCCTTAAAGCTTTTGAATAGCTCAATAATTTGAAAAGCAACCACAGGAGACACATTATATTCATTTCGGTCAGTTTCAATAAACTTGTTTCGTTTCTGTCCGTTTGCATAAATCAGAACCACGTTGGGTAAAATAACCGTGTTGTATCCAACCAAAAATGTACAAAAGATATAGAAATAGCCCTTTTATGGTTACTTTCTATATGATCTACACATTTTTATTTGGATACAATATTGTGGATTTTTTGTGTATCTTATATCCACAAACCTGCTGTGACGAACCCTATTATCAAAGCGTTCTAGTGTGTTTGTTTATCAATGTTTAGCGGGTTGGGTAGTCATATTAGCACACACCATTTTGTAATATTTTCTTATTTTCCCCAGAAAACAGTGTTTGGCTTTTCATGCAAATGAACGTAGCCTATTTTCTGGGAAAATAAGAAAAAATATCATCATTTTGTCGTCTGCTGTTTATCCTTAGGTAGTGCTTAAATGATATTGTTTGTCACATTATGTCAGTTATTTTGTAGCTGCATACCACATTTTATATTGTTTCATATTGTATTGCAGTAATTACATACTAAAAAGAGCAGTTCACTTTTTCAATTTGCTCTGTTCAAAAGAAAGCAGAGACCTTTCATTTGGATTCTTTTTAAAGAAGCCAACATGTAGATATAGCATTCGAAAAAAAATGTGTAGATTATATCAAGTGCGAAAATAAAACCCAGGACCAAATCTTTCAAGCGGGATATTTTAAAACCCGGAATTAAATTTCGGGAGTCGGGATCAAAATTTGGACAGTCGAATAATGCCACTAAGCATGCACCTGTCGGGATAAAGTTCGGAGCATGTGGAGAATATAGTCTCTTTTTTATACGCATATAATTGTAGTCTTACTATTAAATTATTTTCCCGTTCTCCACCAAAATATATACGACCATGCCACACGATTCGGGGTCGGGATCGGGACCAAATTTTGCGATATTGACGATGTCAAGGAATATCCTTAGAACGGCCGAGGGTTTTGAAAAATGCAGCCAAAATGAGGGTAAGGTTGGATATTTACCTCCGGAATCCAACATAACTAACTAATCAAACACAACTTACTTGAAAACGAAAGTAGATATGATATTCTTCACAATCAAGCACTGCCAATTTTTTACACTCACGAAAGGTCATGGCGCAGGGGTTACGGTGGGAAAATGTATGCGCATGGAGATTTTTTTTTTATTATTACTATTATTTTTTGTTTTATTTTTGCGATTTGATCCCGCATTTCTCCTCCTTTCTCTCTCTCTTTCTCTCCTTTTTTTCTTTTTTTGTCTTTTCTTGCGCATTTCGTATGCTAAGCCATTTGAGCCACGCTTGATTGGTGTTGACAAAGGTACAACGGTAAACCGAACTTTTTTGGTTCGAAAATTTTACCATTTTTTCTTACTTCGAAATCCTTTCGCGCCTTTTTTTACCTGCTAGACAGCTCATGTTGATACTATTATCACCCCGAATACTACCGTATCAAATTATACTGGAACTGTAAGATCGATTGCATAAATCTCGCCGTGAGGGTCGTTCAAAAAGTATTGGACAGCAATTACGCATAAATACGCTACCGCCGTTGAAAGGATTTGCAAATCCTAGTAATTTTGGGATATCCACGAGATTTATTATATACATTATTATTTTAAAAACACACCAAAACAAATAAATTACCAGCTCATATCTAGAAGCTTATTTTAGCATGCGTCAGATATGAATATGAATGTGTCCTTTTTCTTTTTCAAAGTCCAAGTGTATGAATGGGATGTGTTTTCAGATTTTAGCATAAAAATCTATAAGTAAATCACCGACAGATACTCCCCACCACCCGAGGCGTGAGTCTTAAACACGCACTTTGCTTATCAGTTTTGTACGCTTTTTCTTTAGGCTCATAACATTGAAATGCATATCACGCGGTCTTATTTTATTTCTGCCATATTTTTCCGATATAGATGCGTTTAATTAGACCCAAGTCTGCTGCAGTAAAACCTGAAAATGAAATAAATCACCAACAACATAAACACACAACAGTAATAAACCACAACCAAAGAACCGACTTTTTTGAAACGGTCAGTTATAATCCTCGCTCTCAACTTTCACTGTGGCTCAAAACACTTATTTGTGCGGCTCGTTGAGCGATTTTCTAACTCGTTGTACGATTGTGCAACCTCGCCAGAACCTTAGCTATTGCTCATACGAGCATCACAGCCAAACAACCAGGTGTTAGTCCCTCTGAGTGTCTCAACATGCGCATTCAAAATAAGACATTACCGAAATCAACAAATTTTTAGCTTGGATGAAAAGTCAGACACTGGTATTCCCGACAGATACAAACACTTAAATACATAGGTGAAACGTCACAGACCGACGATCCCGGCAAATATATAAAAGTCCTCTGTAAACTAATCGAACACTCTACCATGTATAAAATCCAAATCTATATTAAGGTAGTACTAAAGTCAGAGGAAAATCGTATTCTGTTCTGTTCATGGGAGGTAACACCATGTCGTAATGCAAAAAAACATCTGATATTTGAAGTAATTTAATTATTTTTCAATTACAATTTAGCACGTTATCTTGAGAAATGAAGTATAGACTTGCATTTTTATCTTAAATATGGAAATAAATTTTGATAATTGGCACACTGATCTCTGAAAGTTTCTTGGGTATTTTTGATGGTTTTTTTTGGCTGTATTTTCCAATTCATAATGTTAAGACTGGCAAAAAATAAAAATTGAAAGATAGAATTTTGTTCTCTAGAAAAATTCTGAAGCAGTAAATGCATCTCCGGTATGCGAACGACTGAGTATTGTCACTCGGGTATTTATTACCGGCATACACATATTATCGGGTAATGAGACATCAAGGCCCCCGCCCATCGGGAATGGCAAAACTGATGGCTGCCTGACGCCTCCAAGGCAGAGCTCCGGGTAAAAGTCCTACAAATTTGGAGGCATTTTCACTTTATGTTAAACCGCAACTCAATCAAATATCAAGTGTAGTCAAAAGTCATTCTCAGTAAGGTCTGAGAGCAGAGAGAGAGAAAAAAAAAAAAAAAAAAAAAAAAAAAAAAAATTCAAGGACTATGTGTGTACTCCTTTGAATAGATAAGTGCTTAACATTCTGTATTTGTGCCCATTCAAAATGTCAGGACAATTCATGAGCTACAATAATAACAAGGAAATTAATTTTGAATCCCACCATCTCGGTGCTACCTCATACCTCTCTCTCTCTTACACACACACACACACACACACACACACACACACACACACACACACACACACACACACACACACACACACATAATTTCATGAAACTGCACACACAACACACATACTTACCACCAGTCTGACAACTTTTAACCAGCCTAAACATTGGAAGGCAGTGAATGTACTTGTCTATTGATAGTTTAAAATGGTATGATCAAATTATTCACATGACAATTCTGTATGGTTATTTCTTTGGAAAAGACATTATCTTAATCCTGATCTGGATAATTGTGCACTCCAATGTGTTAACATTTATATAGTATTTTGCCCACTTTCACTACTTTGAATAACTCTGTCCACTTATTTGAGGTAACCAAACCTTAAGTTTTAAAGAGATGTTTTGAATTTTGTTTTTATTTATTGGTGGCTATATAATGGTTACTCGTAAGTTTAATTCCAAAGAAAACAACCATACAGAAACCTAAGATGGATAACTGTCACATTACATAATATTGTGTCCAGATTTATCAATTTGAGTGACCCTGCCCACTTATCTAAGGTAACCAAAGTTTGCATTTTGAAGCATAACCCTGTATTTTGATATTATTTATTCATATTTATGCAGAACATAACTCTCCAAATCAAATGAAAACACGAAATCCTCAAAATGATTGTTTGTCTATAATGGAAAATAAGCCAGAATATTCCATATCACAATACAGCTACCATGATACAGCTGTATTTAGTCCGTGTCATGAGATTTTCTTACATGTATTTAGCCACCTATAGTGTAAGTATATTAATTTAACCCAGTACGTTCTTCTTATAAAGTTATATGGGTTACTTTATAAAATGAAATACTACCAGTAATATTCAGCTGAATAGGTTATCTTCTAATAAATATTCCTCAAAAATGTAGCTTTTCAAGATAAGATTATATTTGTCTTTTGATGTCCACTCATTAACACACTAAAGCCACTCGGTGTACATTTTCTAAAATAGTTCAGCAGTTTGTTTCTTTTTCTTGCCAAGTAAATAAATGAATGCAAAGAATGTATAGATAAGTTGTCTGATAGGAATTACTCAGAAAAATATTCTAATTTTCAAGAAAAGGCTACATTTGTTTTCTAGTATTAAGTCATTTTAGCTACAGTATTACTTTCAAATAAGGCCCAGTATTTTTTTTCTTGCTAGATACATAGGTGTAATATTTTGAAATGGAATGGATACAAACAATACTCAAATGTATGGTGCAGCAGAGCGGAATTAAATTGAATTCTGCAGCATGTGATTTGTGCCTACTCTGTGTGCGCTGGCCCATCTAGCCAAATAAGTAAGGTACAAATGATATTCAGTGCAAAAAAAAAAAAAAAAAAAAAGAAAGAAAAGATGAAATAAAAAAAACTAACACAAGTTTGCAAAGAAACTGAACTAAGCTTATAATCAGAAGCTCCATGAAATGCGCCTTATAATGTGTACCTTCATGTACCCCAGTTACTACATATATCATGGGGTGACAGGGAATAAACAATGTACAGGCTTATAGTTAATGATTTTAAAATGATTATTATATTGACTAAAGCAGGGCTTACCTATGGCATGCATCATGTGACTCAAGTATTTTGAAAAATGATACAGAACTTTGTGGTCATCTAACTTTTTCCCTAGTTTTGAAAAACTCAGATGATCAATAGAAGGCTCTACAAAAGTTTAAACACTGAGATGTTTCCTACTTTAAGGTTCAGAACTCTTCAAGGATTAATATGTTATGGCAAGTTTAAGAAAGTGCAAAAACTTTGGCCTGTCTAACATTTTTTACCAATTTGACTTAAATCAGATAATAAATACGACTTAAGTGTGTACAGTATCTAAACATTATTATTATTATTTTTCCTTCATAGTTTCAGGGGCCATAACTCATATATATATTATAGAGTATGGTTGGTACAAGAGATGAAACCAGATGTTTTGATTATTTAAAAATATACTTGGTGCACTTTGATGAAGTCAAAATATACTTGAAGCCTTTATATACCAAGCCGGTACAAATTGAATAAGAAATAATGACTGGTGCACACATGTTAAAATTATTGATTTTTCACCATTTCAGGAGGTCGTAACTCTTGTATGTGTAATACAACATGGCTGATGCAAGAGCTAAAACTATTTCTTTTGATTATCCAATACTTGGTTCAGTTGGATAAAAATCAGACAGTGCATAGAGACTATACGGCCACTCAGGCTAAAAATCTGTGATTTTTGTGCTTTTTTTCCTTTTTTGGTCAATGGAGGTAATTCTAAAACAAAAATAACCTATAATATTCAATAGCGACCTTTCAATTTCTTTTCAGTTTTTGATAGATAATAAAATGTTCTATCATCTGAAGGAATATAAGAAAAAGTTAGATTTTAGAAATAGATTTTTTTTTCTTTTTTTTTTTTAATTATTAGGTTCTGAATTATTTTTGAATCTGTCTGCTGCGTTATATGGATCCGGGTAAGAGTCAAAAGAACACTATTTTTTTCCCCTTAAACGTGATCAAATTGTTGATATTTCTGGTTTGCTATATTGAAATATGATCAAAGATCTGATAACCCAACATATTGCCAACTTTCTTTTCATCTGAGGCTTAATGAAGGAAAACTTGCCTTTTTTCATGTAATAAAATAATCGAAATTTGTGCACGTGAACAGCCTTCTTTTTGGGGCGCTGCCGCAAAATTTTACACAGCGACATATACTCTTTTAATCATTTTCTTATTTGCCACATAGCCTACTTTCAAATAAAACATATTAGAAAAAAAAAGTTAGATGTTTTGAAAAATCGACCCTTGACTTAAGTACCACCTTAAGAGAGCGACGCGATTCCAACTATAAGGTCGAATAAAAATACGGCAAAAGAAAATGATGTATTCAACAGTTGATCAACATACTGTATTACTGTATTATCTTACTTTGTCCCAATTCTTTCTTTGAGTTCATTATTATGTCCCCCACCATAGTGGGGAGGGGGTCGGCGGGAGGGGGTGCGGGATTGTTTTTAGTGCAGATCCTGTCTGCGTCGGCGCAGCCTCTTGTCTGAACTCTATCTCCTTAATGAATGGATGGATTTTGGCCAAACTGACAGAAATGTATCATTGGGTGGAGGAAAGTCCTGATTAAATTTTGATGACCTTGACCCCATTTTCAAGGTCACACGGGGACTTATACTGTTGGAAAAAGCTGGAAAATTGCTTGTCTACACCCTATCTCCTGAAGGTACAAATGGATTTTGACCATACCTTCACATCTAGAGTGCTGGGACATTTAAAAGAACTGATAAGATTTTGGTGACCTTGACCTCACTTTCAAGGTCACATGATGGCTTAGATTGTTGGAAAATGGTTTTTTGCACCTTATCTCCTCAATGAATGGATGGATTTTTACCAAACTTGTACAACTACATTGTGGAGACATGGAAAAGAACAGATTAGATTTTGGTGACCTTGACCCCATTTTCAAGGTCACAGGAGGGCTCTGATTGTTGGAAAATGAAATCAGTACCCTATCTTTAGAATTAATGGGTGGATTTTGACTAAACTTGTACATCTATATTGTTGTGACATGGAAAAGAACTGAGTAGATTTTGGTGACCTTGACCCCATTTTCAAGCTCAAACAAGGGCTTAGATTGTTGAAAAATGGCTTGTCTGCACCCTATATCATGAAGGAATGGATGGATTTTGACCAAACTTTCACAACTATATTGTTGTGACATGAAAAAGAACTGATTGGATTTTGGTGACCTTGATTTTATTTTCAAGGTCACAGTAGGGCTCAGATTGTTGGAAATAGTATTTCTGCATCATGCCTCCAGAATGAATGGACGGATTTTGACCAAACTTGTGCAGCTATATTGTTGCGACAGGGAAAAGTACTAATAAGATTTTGGTGACCTTGACCCTTTTTTTAAGGGGTAGACGGAAAAGGAGCACTGCTACAGGGCTCATGAATATTATAAGAGGTCCGCCCTTCTTGTTTCGGATATGTTCGGATAGAGGAGCTGTTTTACAGGTTGAAGAGCACCAGTAGGGGTATATCTTGTCTTTTACTATGAACAGCACTTCGGAGGAGCTCTTTTAGAGGTTGAAGAGCATCAGTAGGGGTACATCTTGCCTTTACTATATAATAGTACCAGGGGAGCTCTTGCATATGTTGAAGAGCATCCGTAGGAGTATATGTTGCCTTTGCGATATAAAAGCGCTTCAGGGGAGCTCTTCTACAGGTTGAAGAGCACCAGTAGTGGTACATATTTCTTTTACTGTAAAACAGCTTCAGAGGAGCTATTTTACAGGTTGAAGAGCACCAGTAGGGGTATTTCTTGTTGTAACTGTAAAAACAGCACTTCAGAGGAGCTATTGTACAGGTAGAAGAACACAAGTAGGAGTATATCTTGCCTTTACAATACAACAGCACTTCAGAGGAGCTCATGTACAAATTGAAGAACACCAGTAGGGGTATATCTAGTCTTAACTGTAAAACAGCACTTCAGAGGAGCTCTTGTACAGGTTGAAGAGTACCAGTAAGAGTTTTATAGTCTTAACTGTACAAAACACTTCAGAGGAACTCTTTTACAGGTTGAAGAGCACAGTAAGTGTATATCTAGTCTTAACTGTAAAACACACTTCAGAGGAGGTCTTGTACAGGTTGAAGTGCACCAGTAGGTGTATATCTTGCCTTTACAATATAACAGTACTTCAGAGGAGCTCATGTACAGGTTTAAGAGCACCATTAGGGGAATATCTAGTCTTAACTGTAAAACAGCACTTCAGTGGAACGCTTGTACAAGTTGAAGTGCACCAGTAGGGGTATATCTTGCCTTTACAATATAACAGCACTTCAGAGGAGCTCTTTTACAGGTTGAAGAGCACCAATAAGGGTATATCTAGTCTTTATTGTAAAATAGCACTTCAGAGGAGCTCTTTGTACAGGTTGAAAAGCTCCAGTAGGAGTGTAAAACAGCCCTTCAGGTTAGGGATATATCTTAACAATAAAACGGCACTGCAGAGGAGCTTGCGTACTGGTTGAAGAACACTAGTAGGGGTATATCTTGTCTTAACTGTTAAACAGCACTTCAGAGAAGCGATTTTACAGGTTGAAGAGCACCACTAAGGGTATATCTAGTCTTATCTGTAAAACAGTACTTTAGAGGAGCTCTTTTACTGGTTGAATAGCACCAGTCGGGGTATATCTTGTCTTAACTGTAAGGCAGCACTATAGAGAAGTTCTTTTACAAACTGAAGCTCATTAGTAGGGGTGTCTTTGATTTAGGTAGTACTACAAAGGAGCTCTTTTATAGATTGAAGAGCACCAGTAGGAGTTTATCTTGTCTTTGTTGTATGACAGCACTACAGAGGCGCTATTTTACATGTTAAAGAGCACCAGTAGGGGTATATCCTGTCTTTGCTGTATGACAGCACTACAGAGGCGCTATTTTACATGTTGAAGAGCACCAATAGGGGTATATCCTGTTTTTGCTGTAAGATAGCACTACAGAGACGCTAATGTACAGGTTGAAGAGCACAGGTAGGGTTATATCTTGCCTTTGCAGTAGGATAGCACTACAAAAGAGCTCTTTTACTACAGGTTGATGAATACCAAAACGGGTATATCTTGTCTTTGCTGTATGATACCACTACGGAAGAGCTCTTGTACGGGTTGAAGAGCACCAGATGCTGGTACCACTGGTGCTGCTAGTGGTGCTCCTTATCATGTAGAGGACCGCTTCTGATGCACTACCACAAACAACAGAGAAGATATACCACTACTGGAGCTCATTAACATGTAGAAGAGCCCCTCTGTAGTACAACCATATACAACAGACAAGATACACTCCTAGTGGTGCTACTTATCCTGTAGAGGGGCTCCACTGTAGTACAGCCATATATAGCAGACAAGATATGCTCCTACTGGTGCTCCTTACCATGTAGAGGAGCTCCTTTCTAGTACAGAAGAATACCCAGACAATATATACTCCTACTGGTACTCCTTAATGTGTATAGTAGCTCTTTTCTAGTACAACCACATACAGCAGACAATATATACATTTAGCTCTTTTAGTTGTGCTCCTTATGCTATATGACTGGCAGTACAAGAGCTCCTCTAAAGTGCTGTTTTACAGTTAAGACTAGATATAACCCTACTGGTGCTCTTCAACCTGTAAACTAGCTCCTCTGAAATGCTGTTTTACAGTTAAGAAAAGAAATACCATTCCTGCTGCTCTTCAACCTGTACAAGAGATCCTCTGTAGAGTTGTTTGATAGTTAAGACTAGATATACACTCACTTACACTTCAATCTGTACATGAGCTCCTCTGAAGTGTGTTTTACAGTTAAGACTAGATATTCCCTTACTGAAGCTCTTCAATTTTCAAAGAGCTCCTCTGAAGTGTGTTTTACAGTTAAGACAAGATATAGCCAAACTGGTGCTTCTCAACCTGTAAAAGAGTTCCTCTGAAGTGATGTTGTACAGTATAGTGAACCCCAACGGGTGCTCTTCAACTTGTACAAGAGCTCCTCTGAAGTGTTTGTCTTTTTTTCTTTTTACAATTGAGAAATGATTTACCCCTGCTGGTGCTCTTCAACTTGTACAAGAGCTCCTCTGAAGTACTGTTTTACAGTTAAGACTAGATATACACCTGCTGGTGCTCTTCAACCTGTAACTAGCTCCTCTGAAGTGCTGTTTTACAGTCAAGACAAGCAATACCGTTACTGATGCTCTTCAGCCTGTATAAGAGCTCCTCTGTAGTGTTGTGTTACAGTTAAGACGAGACATACCCTTAATAGTGCTCTTCAACCTGTACAAGAGCTCCTCTGAAGTGCTGTTTTACAGTTAAGACAAGACATTCCCCTACTAGTGCTCTTCAACCGGTACAAGAGCTCCTCTGAAGTGCTGTTTTACAGTTAAGACAAGACATACCCCTGCTGGTGCTCTTCAAACTGTACAAGAGCTCCTCTGAAGTGTGTTGTACAATTAAGACTAGATATTCCCTTACTGGTGCTCTTCAACCTGTACAAGAGCTCCTCTGAAATGCTTTTTTGCAGTTAAGACAAGAAATACTCCTACTGGTGCTCTTCAACCTGTACAAGAGCTCCTTTGAAGTGCTGTTTTACAGTTAAGACTAGATATACCCCTACTGGTGCTCTTCAACCTGTAAATGAGCTCCTCTGAAGTGCTGTTATATTGTAAAGGCAAAATATACTCCTATTGGTGCTCTTCAACCTGTACAAGAGCTCCTCTGAAGTGTGTTTTACAGTTAAGACTAGATATACCCCTACTGGTGTTTAACCTGTACATGTGCTCCTCTGAAGTGCTGTTATATTTTAAAGGCAAGATATACTCAAACTGGTGCTTTTCAACCTGTAACAGAGTTCCTCTGAAGTGCTGTTATATTGTAAAGGCAAAATATACTCCCACTGGTGCTCTTCAACCTGTACAAGAGCTCCTCTGAAGTGTGTTTTACAGTTAAGACTAGATATACCCCTACTGGTGTTTTACCTGTACATGAGCTCCTCTGAAGTGCTGTTATATTGTAAAGGCAAGATATACCCAACGGGTGCTCTTCAACCTGTAACAGAGTTCCTTTGAAGTGCTGTTTTACAGTTAAGACAAGAAATACCACTACCGGTGCTCTTGAACCTCTCACAGAGATCCTCTGCAGTGCTGTTTTACAGTTAAGACAAGAAATACCCCTAAAGGTGCTCTTCAACCTGCAAAAGAGCTCCTTGGACGTGCTGTTTTACAGTTAAGACTAGATATACCACTACTGGCGCTCTTAAACTTGTACAAGCCTTCCATTGAAGTGCTATTTTACAGTTAAGACTAGATATAATCTTACTGGTGCTCTTCAACCTGTAAAAGAGCTCCTCTGAAGTGTTATTTTACAGTTGATAGATATACCCTTACTGGTGCTTTCTAACCTGCAAAAAAAAACACTCCTCTGAAGTGCTGTTTTACAGTTAAGACAAGAAGTACGCCTACTGGTGCTCTTCAACCTGTAACAGAGCTCCTCTGAAGAGCTGTTTTACAGTTAAGACAAGACATATCCCTACTGGTGCTCTTCAACCTATATAAGAGCTCCTCTGAAATGCTGTTTTACAGTTAAGACAAGAAATACCCCTACTGGTGCTCTTCAACCTGTAAAAGAGCTCTTCTGAAGTGTTTTTACAGTAAAGGCAAGAGGTACCCCTACAGGTGCTCTTCAACCTGTAACAGAGCTTCTCTGAAGTGCTGTTTTACAGTAAATGCAAGATGTACCCCTACTTATGCTCTTCCACCTGTACAAGAGCTCCCCTGAAGTGCTATTATATAGTAAAGGCAAGATCTACCCCAACTGATGCTCTTGTACCTCTAAAATAGCTCCTCTGATGTACTGTTTTATAGTAAAAGGCAAGATGTACCCCTTCTGGTGCTTTTCAACCTGTAAAAGATCTCCCCTGAAGTGTTATTACACAGTAAAGTCAAGATGTACCCCTACTGGTGCTCTTCAACTTGTAAAAGAGCTCCTCTGAAGAGTTGTTTTATAGTAAAAGGCATGATGTACCCCTTATGATGTTCTTCAACCTGTAAAAGAGCTCCCCTGAAGTGCTATGATATAGTAAAGGCAAGATGTACCCCTACTGGAGCTCTTCCACCTGTAAGAGAGCTCCTCTGAAGTGCTGTTTTGTCGTTAAAGGCAAGATGTACCCTTATGATGCTCTTCAACCTGTAAAAGAGCTCTTCTGAAATGCTTTTATATAGTAAAACCAAGATGCAAAAGACAAAATGTACCCTTACTGGTGCTCTTCAACCTGTAAAAGAGCTCTTCTGAAGTGCTTTTATATAGTAAAACCAAGATGTATCCTACTGGTGCTCTTCAACCTGTAAATGAGCTCCTCTGAAGTGCTGTTTTATGGTAAAAGGCAAGATGTACCCCTACTGGTATTCTTTTACCTGTAAAAGAGCTCCTCTGAAGTGCTGTTCTATAGTAAAAGGCAAGATGTACCCTACTGGTGTTCTTCAACTTGTAAAATAGCTCCCCTGGAATGCTATTATATAGTAAAGATGTACCTCCACTGATGCTCTTCAACCTCTAAAAGAGCACCTCTGAATTGCTGTTTTATAGTAAAAGGCAAGATGTACCCCTACTTGTGTTCTTCAACTTGTAAAAGAGCTGCCCCGGAGAGCTATTATATAATAAAAGTGTACACCCACTGATGCTCTTAAAACCTGTAAAAGAGCTCCTTTGAAGTGCTGTTTATAGTAAAAGGCAAGATGTATCCCTACCGGTGCTCTTCAACTTGTAAAAGAGCTCCTCTGAAGTGCTGTTTTATAGTAAAAGGCATGACGTACCCCTTATGATGTTCTTCAACCTGTAAAAAAGCTCCCCTGAAGTGTTATTATATAGTAAAGGCAAGATGTACCACTTCTACCTGTAAAAGAGCTCCTCTGAAGTGCTGTTTTATAGTAAAAGACAAGATATACCCCTAACGGCGCTCTTCAACCTGTAAAAGAGCTCCTCTCTCCGAACATATCCGACACAAGAAGGGCGGACCTCTTAAATAGTCATGAACCCTGTAGCAGTGCTCTTTTTCCGACTACCTTTTCAAGGTCACAGGGGGTTCAGAATGTTGGAAAATTACTCCATATCTCCAGAAGGAATGGATGGATTTTGAATAAACTTGTACATCTATATTGTTGTGACATGGAAAAGAACTGTTAAGATTTTGGTCCCCTTGGCCCCATTTTCAAGGTCACACAAGGGCTTAGGTTGTTGAAAAATGGCTTATCTGCACCCTATTTCAAGACGGATTAGATGGATTTTGACCAAACTTGCACAACTATGTTGTTGTAACAGGAACTAAGAAAAAAAAAAAAAAAAAAAAAAAAAAAAAAAATGATAAGATTTTGGTGACCTTGACCCCATTTGCAAGGCCACTGAAGGGCTCAGATTGTTGGGAAATGGTTTTTCTGCACCCTATCTCCAGAATGAAATGATGGATTTTGATGAAACTTGTACAGCTATATAGTTGAGACAGGGACAAGAACAGATTAGATTTGGTGACCGTGACCCATTTTCAAGGTCACAGGAGGGCTCAGATTGTTGGAAAATGTTTTTTCTGCACCCTATCTCCAGAATGAAATGATAGATGTTGACCAAACTTGTACAACTATATTGTTGGGACAACAACTGATTAGATTTGGTGACCTTGACTCCATTCTCAAGGTCACACTAGGGCTTAGATTTTGAGAAATGGCCCTCATTGACCACACACATACACGAAAGAAGATAAATTATAGATACAACCTTTTTTCAACTATAGGTCTCTTCAAACTGGTGGGGGACATGTTTTCCTCCGAAAAGACTGTTCTAGTTTATTAATACTTTTTATGTCACGTGTTAACAGAACTTTTATGCTACGGGTGATCAGTGCGCTAATCTATGCAGTCTAAAAAAGAATTTAATTGTTCTTAAATAGAGGTTATAGTATTCATTTTTTTTCTGTAAGTGTTGATCGAGACAGGTGAGGCCGGGCGTTTGTTGTCCGCCCATACCCATCGGGCCAGGATCATCCCACGCATCCGTGCAGCTTAAAAAGGACTTAAGGGGAATCGATGCACATTCAAAAGAGGTAGCTCCGTCAAAACTGATTTCATCTCATTTTAAAAAGGAACGTACTCTTTAAGGAAATAATTTGCTCCATATAGAGTAGACCCTTTGGTGCACAGGAAGGCAAACAAGAAATCCAAAAGTAGTCTTGTAAATTTGCAGAAAAATCACCCTGTGCATCTAGTCATATTTGTTTTACTGATACGTGGCCAAATGAGTTTAGTACAAAGGAAAGCCACTGAACAGGAAATCATGATTGTCTCCCTCGTACATGTTCTTTTTTGCAATGTGATAGAAAGAGAATCACATATACTTCTTACTGTTCTTAATACAATGACATAAGAGCTGAGTTATTTAGAAATAGATTGTTTGCTAACTATGTCATGATATGTTGCAAAATTGGATTGTTTTTAATGTTTCCTTTCAGTTTCTCTTTTTAACCCATTTAAGCCTAGCGTCCCATAAATGGAACATAGACAAACAGTATAGACCTAGATTAGACGCCGCAGACTGCGACGTCTTATCAGGGTCTACACTGTTTACACTAAGTTCAGAAATTTCTACAAAAAAATGATAATAGTAGAAACTAACCAGACACCCCCTGTTAAGCAAATCGACTTGTCCAAAGACTTGAGGTAGACGAATCCTTTCGGCACAAATGTGTTAATATTGTATATTTATATATAATTGTAATTGCAATTTATGTATTTCTGTTGCCTACGTAGCATTTCTATTGTATATTTGATCATTTGTTTTCAATGTTTTTTATTCATATTGTATACATTTTAATTGTTGTCCTACGATTTGAATTTGAATTTTATACCGTTTAATTTATATGCAATACGTTATCGTTTCTATATTATATTTCTCCATTTTTATGCCAGACGCTTGAAGACTTGTATTTTTAATCAAGTAACAATGACGAAATTTTAAATTCAAATATAACGGACAGCGAAATTTTAAGATGTATCAGGTCACTGAAAAATAATAAAGCGTGCTCCAATGATAATATAAACAATGAATATATCAAAAGTACATCAGACAAAATGTTACCACTATACAAAGGTTTCTTTAATTTGGTTCTTAAATCGGGCATTTTACCAGATTCATGGCTTGAGGGCGTCATTAAACCTATTTTCAAGAACAAAGGTGATCCCAGCCAACCTGAAAACTACAGACCGATAACGATTTTAAGCTGTTTTGGAAAACTTTTCACTTCTGTCCTAAATTCAAGGCTTAACAAATTCCTTAATGAACACAATATTTTAGAAGAAAACCAGGCAGGCTTCAGATCTGGGTATTCTACTACGGATCATATATTCGTCCTTCATGCTCTTCTTGAAATCCTTAAGTCTAAAAAGACCAAACTCTTCTGCTCATTTATTTTTAGTAAAGCTTTTGATTCAGTTTGGCGAGTCGGTTTATGGACTAAAATTTTGAAATATAATATTAATGGTAATTACTTTCGTATTATTTATAACATGTATCAAGGAATAAAGTCCTGTGTCTCTCACGGTGGGGTACAGTCTACTTTCTTCCGAAGTTTCAGAGGGGTTCGTCAAGGGGAAAATTTGTCACCAGTTTTATTTGCATTATTTTTGAATGACTTAGAAACATTCCTCGAAGAGAAAAAATGTACTGGCATTAATCTAGAAATGCCCACTGATAATATCAGCACATACATAAAATTGTTCGTTTTGCTATATGCAGATGATACTGTTATTTTTGGAACAGACGAAGTTAGCTTTCAGTATAATTTGAATGTTTTCTATGAGTATTCAAAAGCATGGAAACTTGATGTCAATTTTGATAAAACTAAGATAATGATTTTCGGAACCCGTAACGATGAAAAGTATAACTTCAAACTTGGCGAGAATATCTCAATATGTAAAGAGTTTAAATATTTGGGTGTAATTTTCTCTAAAAACAGAAGCTTTTATAAGGCGAGGAAGCATAATGTTGACCACGCAAAAAAAAAAAAAAAGGCAATGCACTTCCTTTATAAAAGAATACGTAATTTGAACTTGCCCCTTGATTTACAATTACATTTATTTGATCATACCATCTTACCCATAGCATTATTTGGTTGTGAACTGTGGGGGTTTGAAAATATTAAACTTATCGAAAATCTTCAAAATTAATTTTTAAGGCGAATTACTAATTTGAAAAGAGTACGCCTATTTACATGCTATATGCTGAACTTGGACGAATGCCAGTGGAAGTGACTGTAAAGAGCCGAATCATTGGATATTGGTTGTCACTGGTAAACGGAAAAGAAACGAAACTATCCACATTATTATACAAAAAACTGTTACACGAATACAATGCTGGTTGTGAGCATAAATGGGTAAGCTATATAAAAGATATACTTGTTTCAGTTGGTCAAATTGACCTTTTGAACAAAAAAGTCATTGATAATCCCAGGTCAGTCAAGCTGTCAATATCAAGGGTTCTATTTGATTTACAATCATTAAAAGCCTCAGGTAAATTCAAGAATGGGTCCAGAAGGTTAATTCTTCATCAAAAGGTAGAATTTTTTATAGTTTTAAACAAGACCTTAATTTCGAAAAGTATTTGATAAAACTTGAATGTAAACATTATTTGCCTCTCATAAAGTTCAGAACAAGTAATCACAGACTTCCGATTGAGACAGGCCGTTGGGAAAATGTACCCTTCGACGATAGAAAGTTTCAACTTTGTCACAAAGACGAATTAGGTGATGAATTTCATTATCTGTTTTGTTGTAACTATTTTGAAACAGAGAGAAAATGCCATTTGAAACCTTATTTTTATAAAAGGCCCAATATAATAAAACAGAAAGAGCTACTTGCCTCAGATAATTTAGCGACACTTAAAAAGCTTTCCGAGTTTGTTCAGATAATAATGAACAGATGTGCGACTACATTTTCCACATAGTCTGTATATGTCTTATTATTGTAACATTGCCTGTTCCTTTGTTTATTGTCTGTTTGCTTGTATTTTCTCTTACGCCACCTGTGAGTGGCCTGAAAATTTGTTCTTAAATAAAGTTCTGTTCTGTTCTGTTCTGTTCTGGTAGCACTGGATTCAGAAAGGATGCTGAAATGATAGGCGTTAAGCTATATGTTGAGAATTAATCATTAACAATGCAAATGATTTGTTTACCTGAGGCCTTTTGGCTTTAGCCTTCTTCAGAGGTTTTCTATTAAAAAAAAAACAAAAAAAAAAACAATGATATAAAAATGTAAAATTTACAAATAAAAGTTGCATAAGTTGAAAAATAGATAATGCCCTTTTCGGGCGCATGTTATCTGGCCCGCTGCGACTCGATAAAAGCCTCAGGTAAACAAATCATTTTTATTGTTAATGATAAACTCTCAACATATATATATATTTTAATTGTATTATGTGTGTTTTTAAATTTACGCCAAGTTTCTTTTCTTTCTACAATTGGCAGGTTCTGTGTGATTTTATTTTTCGATTTGACAAGGGTTTTCTTTTTTACTTTTTTTTTCTTATATGACGTCGTCAAAAGTAACTGATGCAGAGAAATAGTGGGTTAGATGTATTTGTTTCGTTCCTTTCTTTTCATTTATACTTGGGCCGCGACAAAAGGAAACGTACCTTTTGATTACATGTATGTGATATGTGTGAACAACAGAGATATAAATTAACCTCAATATCCGCGCAGTAAGTTCATATACTTTGTTATCCATATGAAAAAAAAAAAAACAAAAAAAAAAAACAAAACAAAAAAACAATGCAGCCTAAGCCATCTAAATATGCACCTGAGAAGATTCTGATCAGACTGCGCGAATGCGCAGGCTGATCTGAACCTTCGCTGGGCGCACATGTCGGATGTAAATTTTCTGCAGCTGAGGCTCATTTGTTGCATGAATTTACAGCGTGTACTGTATCAGTCAGTTATAGCGTAAATGGAGATGTACAGTTCGTAGATTTTACTGCCATTTCCTACAAGAGGGACAACTTATGTGACTTCATGTTTACTGTCTTACACATCGAGCACCTCCTGAAAAGGGGTCTGCTTTAAATGGAAAGAAAGTGATTCCAAGGTGGGGAGGAGCGGGGGAGGGACCGGGGGGGGGTGGTGGCGGGGGGGGGGGGGGGGCTTATTCTTTTCTTTTAGATTAGGCCCCTTTTTCAAAACGGACTCAAATCCATTTTTATAAGATTGCCTCCCCTGACATTGTTATGGAATCCCCTTCAGACAATTTATATTGTAGACGAAGAGTCGATTTTATCCATCTCGCTACTAACATAACTAGAGTGTTGACTAAATGAGACAAATATTGTGTAGATTATTTTAAACAGTATTTTATTTGTATAATTCTTTACAGAAGATACAATTAGAACATAAAATATACGTTTTATTTACAAAACGGATCTAGAAGAAAGTCATCTGACTTATTTAGATCTGTTGTTGTTGTTGCGCGGATTTTTAACGCTACCAGGCACCCGAGGCACATAGAGGCAGCGGCGGTTTTTATGTACATGTATTTGTACAGCCTTGCTTTCATGGAACACCCATGCACACTTGGTGCCGCTGTCTGTCACCAAGCGCCGCCCTGTCCGCTTTATATTCAACCCAGGGCACGTCGAGTATGGTCTGAAAATTGTCTCGACCCGAGCGGAATTCGAACCCACCGATATCCCGCTTGAAAGTCAAGTGCGCTAACCACTAGGCCACCAAGCCCACATTTACATCTGTATCACAACTACAATAAATAAGGTAAACTAAAAGTATGTGATTTACATAATCAGAAACGTAAGAATCAGACATAATACATGGACATACTGTTGTTAATTTCCTGATAGGTAATACATACCAATAACTGATTGATCAATTCGCTCCACGGGGATGGGAGCTTATGTCTATTTTTTTTGCACATGTGCGTAGGGTTTTAAACATCACTCCCACAAGTCTTACCACAAGTCCACAATTGGAGTCAAAGGACCCAAAAATAAACGACAGGCAAATTAAAAAAAAGTGCTATCACACAGTGTATTTTGACGAAGAAAGAATTTTGTTGTGAATGCATTACAAAAAAGGTAAGAGAAAAGTCCAGGGAGTGCCACAATCACAAACCGCAGCCCTTCCCAGACCCCAAGAGGAAGGGGAAACCGACAAATCTAAACAAGCACAAACCGAACAAACCAAGGCATAAACAGAAGCGTTTAGTTCCTAGTATGAATGTATGAATAGCAATGAATACTGATATGTTTGTTTCATTTGAAAGGGTAGGATTCCCATTAAGGAGAACGTCTAGCCCTGGGTTACTAAACCGAGAATCTCGCAGAAAACTCGTTACGGTGTCAAATCGATAATTCCTATACTGTCTGTGAATTAAGCCTGTGGCTAAAAATGTACTTTTCTCCCTTGGTACTGTTATTGGCTACCTGTACGATTAAGTGATAATGATTGTTTATGTAACAATTTACACTGATTCCAATCGAACATATTTTGACCATCTTTATTTGTTTGAATAGCTGTACAGTAATAAAAATTTGAACATCGTTTGAACTTACTGAAGTCAACTTTATATCCGCCGATAAATTCATTCACTCACTCGTTCACTCACACAATCAGTCAGACACCCACTCACTCCCTCGCTCACTCGATCGTTCGTTCGCTCGCTCGTTCGTTCATTCATTCATTCATTCATTCATTCATTCATTCATTCATTCATTCATCCCTCCCTCCCTTGCTCGCTCGCTCGCTCGTTCTTTCGTTCGTTCGTTCGTTCGTTCGTTCATTCTTTCATTCATTTGTTCATTCATTCTCACTTTGTGTTGAAAATCATGCAATGGGGAAAAAATAAATAAATAAGTTAATTTAGATTAATAAATAAATAAATAAAATAAGTAAATAAAATTTCGCATGAAACAAGTTGCTGGTGTCAAGTATATGATCGCATGCTTAGAATGTCTTAAAGAATTATATAGAGAACTAAGAAAATTTTCGGCCATACTAATAGTTCGACTTTCGGGTTAAACGTACATATAAGCAAAATTAGGCGTATATGGAATAAATTTCCCGTTTAGCTGTATATGAAAAAATTATATTATTATAATTAATGGAATGCTAATTTTTTGCTCATACGTTATAATAGATTCACAAATGCTAATTTATGTATGATTTTAGGCCCAAAAACAAAGATTCGCGTAATTTGAATAAAAATCTTTGAGAAAATTAGGATTAGAAGGAAGAATACTATGGGCTCAGATGGAAGAAACTTCTCATTGACGTATTTCTGTGATTTTTATACCAGATTAAAAAGCTTGAAAAAATGCTCTTTCATCCTAGACGTTATAATTTAATCACGGAAAATACATGAAATAAGGAAAAAAAAATTGTGTGTATTTCTAGACATTTTCCTATTAAACTGATGATCGGATACAGGTATCCCCGGAGCGCTCGGAAATTATTAGAAAATCCCGTGTGTGACTATAACGACTATCCTTCCATATGAAATAGCAGTCAGCATGTCATGTCTTATATTGTTATAGAGATTGCATTCTAGGATAAAAAAAAAAAAAAAAATCAAATGTTAAGAATCTTCAACTTCCCCGCATATACATAGAGGGCTCTGAGTGATGTTTTTTGGAGAAGAGGTGTTGACTTAGTGAGCTGCATCTTGTTCTTAAGCGAGTGTGGTATATTTGGCCTAATCATTTACCTGCATTATAATATTAATCAGGTGGGAGGCCGATATTAGCTTTAAGGTGCCTTTTAAATGAAGCTATGTTGTACGAGTTTCGTGTTTCTTGCGGTAGTTCGTTCCAGCTTCGAATAACAGATGGAAGGAAAGAATTGTAGAATAGTTGAGAATTCGCTAGTAGAATACGAGCTGCAGCGTCTGGTTCATCAATCAGGGTATTATACAAAAGAGGCCAGGGTATTATTCAGCGTATGGTTCAGGATTCAGGGTATTATTCAAAACACGACCTGCAGCGTCTGATTCAGGATTCAGCATATTATTCAAAATACGAGCTACAACGTTTGGTTCATTATTCAGGGTACTATTCAAAATACGAACTGCAGCGTGTGGTTCAGGATTCAGCGTGTTATTCAAAATACGAGCTGCAGCGTCTGGTTCATCATTCAGGGTATTATTCAAAAGAGGCCAGGGTATTATTCAGCGTATGGTTCAGGATTCAGGGTATTATTCAAAACACGACCTGCAGCGTCTGGTTCAGGATTCAGCGTATTATCCAAAATACGAGCTGCAGCGTCTGGTTCATTATTCAGGGTATTATTCAAAACACGACCTGCAGTGTCTGGTTCAGGATTCAGCGTATTATTCAAAATACGAGCTGCAGCGTCTGGTTCATTATTCAGGATATTATTCAAAACACGACCTGCAGCGTCTGGTTCAGGTTTCAGCGTATTATTCAAAATACGAGATGCAGCGTCTGGTTCATCATTCAGGGTATTATTCAAAAAGAGGCTAGGGTATTATTCAGCGTATGGTTCAGGATTCAGGGTATTATTGAAAACACGGCTTGCAGCGTCTGGTTCAGAATTCAGCGTATTATTCAAAATACGAGCGGCAGCGTCTGGTTCATTATTCAGGGTATAATTAAAAAATGGTCAGGATATTATTCAGCGTATGGTTCAGTATTCAGAGTATTTTTGAAAATACGACCTGCAGCTTCTGGTTCAGGATTCAGCGTATTATTCAAAATACGAGCTGCAGCGTCTAGTTCATCATTCAGGGTATTATTCAAAAGAGGC
The DNA here is from genome assembly GCA_964016985.1 of Anodontia alba. Taxonomy (NCBI): domain Eukaryota; kingdom Metazoa; phylum Mollusca; class Bivalvia; order Lucinida; family Lucinidae; genus Anodontia; species Anodontia alba. The sequence continues at coordinate 16,133,868 of OZ024826.1, forward strand.
TAGGTTGTTATTCGGCGTATGGTTCAAGATTCAGTGTATTATTCAAAACACGACCTAGAGCGTCTGGTTCAAGATTCAGGGTTTTATTCAAAATACGAGCTGCAGCGTCTGGTTTATTATTCAGGTATTATTAAAAAATGGTCAAGATATTATTCAGCGTATGGTTCAGTGTTCAGGGTATTATTGAAAATACGACCTGCAGCGTCTGGTTCAGGATTCAGGGTATTATTCAAAATAAGAACTGCAGCGTCTGGTTCATCATATAGGGTGTTATTCAAGAGAGGCCAAGGTATTATTTAGCGTATGGTTCAGGATTCAGGGTATTATTCAAAACACGACCTGCAGCGTCTGGTTCAGTATTCAGCGTATTATTCAAAATACGAGCTGCAGCGTCTGGTTCATTATTCAGGGTATTATTCAAAACACGACCTGCAGCGTCTGGTTCAGGGTTCAGCGTATTATTCAAAATACGAGCTGCAGCATGTGTTCCATCATTCAGGGTATTATTCAAAAGACGCCAGGATATTATTCAGCGTATGGTTCAGGATTCAGGGTATTATTCAAAACACGACCTGCAGCATCTGGCTCAGGATTTAGCGTATTATTCAAAATACGAGCTGCAGCGTCTGGTTCATCATTCAGGGTATTCTTCAAAAGACGCCAGGGTATTATTCAGCGTATGGTTCATGATTCAGGGTATTATTCAAAACACGACCTGCAGCGTCTGATTCAGGATTCAGCATATTATTCAAATTACGAGCTGCTGCGTCTGGTTTATTATTCAGGGTATTATTCAAAACACGATCTGCAGTGTCTGGTTCAGGATTCAGCGTAGTATTCAAAATACGAGCTGCAGCGTCTGGTTCATCATTCAGGGTATTATTCAAAAGAGGCCAGGGTATTATTCAGCGTATGGGTCAGGGTTCAGGGTATTATTCAAAACACGACCTGCAGCGTCTGGTTCAGGATTCAGCGTATTATTCAAAATACGAGCTGCAGCGTCTGGTTCATTATTCAGGGTATTGTTCAAAAACGACCTGCAGCGTTTAGTTTATGATTCAGCGTAATATTCAAAATACGAGCTGCAGCGTCTGGTTCATTATTCAGGGTATTATTCAAAACACGACCTGCAGCGTCTGGTTCAGGATTCAGCGTATTATTCAAAATACGAGCTGCAGCATGTGTTTCATCATTCAGGGTATTATTCAAAAGACGCCAGGATATTATTCAGCGTATGGTTCAGGATTCAGGGTATTATTCAAAACACGACCTGCAGCTTCTGGCTCAGGATTCAGCGTATTATTCAAAATACGAGCTGCAGCGTCTGGTTCATCATTCAGGGTATTATTCAAAAGACGCCAGGGTATTATTCAGCGTATGGTTCAGGATTCAGGGTATTATTCAAAACACGACCTGCAGCGTCTGATTCAGGATTCAGCATATTATTCAAAATACAAGCTGCTGCATCTGGTTCATTATTCAGGGTATTATTCGAAACACGATCTGCAGCGTCTGGTTCAGGATTCACCTTATTATTCAAAATACGAGCTGCAGCGTCTGGTTAATCATTCAGGGTATTATTCAAAAGAGGCCAGGGTATTATTCAGCGTATGATTCAGGATTCAGGGTATTATTCAAAACACGACCTGCAGCGTCTTGTGCAGAATTCAGCGTATTATTCAAAATACGAGCTGCAGCGTCTGGTTCATTATTCAGGTTATTTTTCAAAACACGACCTGCAGCGTCTGGTTTATGATTCAGCGTATTATTCTAAATACGAGCTGTAGCGTCTGGTTCATCATTCAGGGTATTATTCAAAAGAGGCCAGGTATTTTTCAGCGTATTGCTCAGGATTAAGCGTATTATTCAAAAACACGACCTGCAGCAGTCTTGATCAGGATTCATCGTATTATTCAAAATACGAGCTGCAGCGTCTTGTTCATTATTCGGGGTATTATTCAAGACACGACCTGCAGCGTCTGGTTCAGGATTCAGCGTATTATTCACAATACGAGCTGCAGCGTCTTTTTATCATTCAGGGTAGTATAAGAAAATAGTCAGGATATTATTCAGCGTATGGTTCAGTATTCATAGTATTATTGAAAATACGACATGCAGCGTCTGGTTTAGGATTCAGGGTATTATTCAAAATACGAACTGCAGCGTCTGGTTCATCATACAGGGTGTTATTCAAAATAGGCCAGGGTATTATTCAGCGTATGGTTCAGGATTCAGGGTATTATTCCAAACACGACCTGCAGCGTCTGGTTCAGGATTCAGCGTATTATTCAAAATACGAGCTGCAGCGTCTGGTTCATTATTCAGGGTATTATTCAAAACACGACCTGCAGCGTCTGGTTCAGGATTCAGCGTATTATTCAAAATACGAGCTGCAGCGTCTGTTTCATCATTCAGGGTATTATTCAAAAGAGGCCAGGATATTATTCAGCGTATGGTTCAGGATTCAGCGTATTATTCAAAATACGAGCTGCAGCGTCTGGTTCATCATTCAGGGTATTATTCAAAAGAGGCCAGGGTATTATTCAGCGTATGGTTCAGGATTCAGGGTGTTATTCAAAACACGACCTGCAGCGTCTGATTCAGGATTCAGAATATTATTCAAAATACGAGCTGCAGCGTCTGGTTCATTATTCAGGGTATTATTCAAAACACGATCTGCAGCGTCTGGTTCAGGATTCAGCGTATTATTCAAAATACGAGCTGCAGCGTCTGGTTTATCATTCAGGGTATTATTCAAAAGAGGCCAGGGTATTATTCAGCGTATGGTTCAGGATTCAGGGTATTATTCAAAACACGACCTGCAGCGTCTGGTTCAGGATTCAGGGTATTATTCAAAATACGAACTGCAGCGTCTGGTTCATTATTCAGGGTATTATTGAAAAATGGTCAGGATATTATTCAACGTATGGTTCAGTATTCAGAGTATTTTTGAAAATACGACCTGCAGCGTCTGGTTAAGGATTCAGGGTATTATTCAAAATACGAACTGCAGCTTCTGGTTCATTATTCACGGTATTATTCAAAAGAGGCCAGGGTATTATTCAGCGTATGGTTCAGGATTCAGGGTATTATTCAAAACAGGACCTGCAGCGTCTGGTTCAGGATTCTGCGTATTATTCAAAATACGAGCTGCATTGTCTGGTTCTTTATTTAGGGTATTATTCAAAACACGACCTGCAGCGTCTGGTTCAGGATTCAGCGTATTATTCAAAATACGAGCTGCAGCGTCTGGTTCATCATTCAGGGTGTTATTAAAAAAAGGCCAGTCTATTATGCAGCGTATGGTTAAGGATTCAGGGTATTATTCAAGACACGACCAGCAGCGTCTGGTTCAGGATTCAGCGTATTATTCAAAATACGAGGTGCAGCGTCTGGTTCATCATTCAGGGTATTATTCAGGATATTATTAAAAAATGGTCAGGATATTATTCAGCGTATGGTTTAATATTCAGGGTATTATTGAAAATACGACCTGCAGCGTCTGGTTCAGGATTCAGGGTATTATTCATTTTAACTAGGCCCTGGCCTTTTTCTTGGCTGTTCGCAGTAAGGAATTATTCCCTATTGTGGCTCTAGATGTCAGCGACCAGGTTCATTCAAGCTGATTCGATGCATCTCCACGTGAGCCTACTTTGTCAAGAAAGTTATTACCTCTCTTCTGATAAAGGACTACTCTAAATGGAAGGAACATATTTCTGATCAGAATAGCACGGGTTTATAAACCAAGAAAGGATCTGCAATGGTCTCCCTTTGAAAGGGAAGAGAGTGTTGAGAAGTATCTCTGTTCACCGTAACTTTTTCATCCCTTCAGATCTAAACAGATACTGTGCAAACTGGGCAGATCCAGATGAGACAGCTTCTGATTAACCACCTCATCAGGATCTGTACTATTTGCTGTTTTGTTTTTGATTTTAGACTAAAACCCTAATTTGTATCAATAGACATGTCCAAATTCAGTGACAGAAGGGCCCACTTCAGAAACTGGAGGATGAAAGGATTAATTTTTAAGTTTCTGACATCATAACTGAAGTAATAGTATTTTTTTTTCTTTTTTCATTTAAATATATTTTTTGTTTTTGCTTTTTGTTTTGGGCATTCATTACAGCAGTCATATCGGTCAGAATACTTATACTTTACTCGCTCTTTCCCAGAACATATGATTTGGAATCTCACCTAAATTGTCTTTTAAGGAGACAATCAACAAGAAGTGTCAAGCCTCATTTTCTTAAATGTTTAAGTGCAAAAGGGTATAAGGTTAAACTATCATTTTAACCTTTCTTTACCACTCTCTCTGGACTAAATTTAGCAGACGATAAATTCTGAGTTTTCATAGAAACAAGATTTGGCATTTCATGCAAATCGTCTGGACACAATTTGCATGAAATGCCAAAGCCTTTTTTTCTGGTAAATATAAGTAAAATATTTCAAAACTTCATCTGAAGATTTAACTTAGCATGCTAAGCGTTGAAGCTTAACTACTCGACTGCAACTTATTTGGTAGACAATGGCAGCTATGTTGCAACTTTAGAACACTGACACAACCATGGAAACCAGGACAGAACAAGATCTATGAAATCTATAGCTGTGATATATTCATAGATTATCTAATATTTTGACAGAAAAAAAGCACACAACAGTTTGTTAACCTTTGAGGCACTATCAGAATTGTTCTTTATATTTCTTGATATTTCATGTAAATTGTCTGCTTAATAGAGGATTTACATGTAGTGTTGGGCCTTGTTTTCTCTGAAAAAAAAATCTTAGAATGTCATCTGAAGCCGTTGTGACAGGCTATACTAGTGTAAGGAAGTTACCAATTTTTCCAAGGGAGGCAATTATGATGAATTGTCCCCCCACGCCCCCCCCCCCCCCCCACACACACACACAAACACACTTCCGTTACAGTATTTATAACTTCCTGACATTCAAAATTTAAGTAAATCTTGTGTCCCATACTTTTTCAGTCCAAAATTATGATTAATATAGCCTTTACCACTCTATAGGCAAATTCAGCAGATGACAATTTGATGATATTTTGATTTTTACCTGAAAACGAAATTTGACATTTTGTACAAACTCAGGCTGCAGTGAATCTCTGTGCTGGTTTGCTGTAAGTATGAGTTTAGAGTTTTAACCCTTGGCCTTCTGATTAAATTTAGATGCCATACCTTTTTTCAAATTTTCAGCCAATCGGATTACTTCATCCAGATTGTTGATATAAAGTCCATCCGTCTGTCTGTCTGTCTGTTTTACGTATGTCTGTTATGTACACTACAATAGTTTGCGGTTTGTCAAAAGAAAGGTAAATAACCACCAATAGTTCTTGTTTACTTTGATCCTTAGTATTTCCATGGCTGGTGGCTGGCAGATTCCACTAGCTGTCAAACAAGAGTAATATAAGCGTAACTCTATAAAATTTAGTGACAAAGAGGCCCAAAGTTTGTAACCGAACTGGCAAGACCCGGCAAGCGAAGCACATCCACCCTCCGAGCACACATCAATCGACGTAAATTATGATAAAGTCCAACCGCAGACATCCGGTAAGAGACGCCTACCGATCGATTAAAAAGCGTCACCCACCGTGCCACCTCAGCCAGCATTGCCAACGCACGACGGCAATCCCAAGCATCAGGAAGGAGATGTCCCAGGCAGCGAGACCTGCAATGGCGACCAAATCTGCTAAGATACATATTACTATGACAAGTCAAGCTTAGTTTTAGAAGAATTTAGAATTTGTACTACTGCAAATATTAAGGTATAATATAGTAATTTAATTCAGTACTTACGTGCTGACGTTAACACAACAGTATCAACATCAGCACTTCGGAACTGATTCTGAGCAGGTGATATCCTAGGGGACGAAGAAAACATCCACTGGCAGAGATACCGACAGAGTGGTTTGCAATAAAAGCGTAACTATACCAAGTTTAAGGCTTTCTTTTATTAAAACGTCATCAGTGTATCATCTTACGACATGAAAGTCGCAACAAAGGAAAGAAGCATAGCTGAAAAAATTTCTCGCCGATCGTGGGAATCGAACCCGGTCCTCCTGGTTAAAAATCCAATGCTCTAACCACTGAGCCAAAGAGTCGACTCTCTGACGCAGTTGTCAGAGACTGAATATATATTTAGAAGCTATGCGTAATCTGCCAAGGCAGGTAATCGAAGGTAGGAGTGCTCGGTCGTAACACTCCCCCTTTTCAAGGAAGTCATCATTTATGATGACGTGAAGCCATTTTCGGCGTATAAAGTCCTATCCCGGACGAGCCCCCATCTTACGACATGATAGTCATAACAAAGGAATGAGGCATAGCTGAAAAAAATTCCACGCCTGTCGTGGGAATCGAACCCGGTCCTCCAGGTTTAAAATCCAATGCTCTAACCACTGAGCCAAAGAGTCGACTCTTTGGCTCCGTGGTTAGAGCATTGGATTTTTAACCGGGAGGACCGGGTTCGAATCCCACGATCGGCGGGAAAGTTTTTCAGCTATGCTTCATTCCTTTGTTACGACTTTTATATCGTAAGAATCTAAACCTCAAAAGCGTGAAACCGAAACAGTTGGTTGGCAAACCGCGGCAAGCGAAGCACGTCCGTCTCCGAGCACACATCAACCGACGTAGATCAAGAGACAGGGAGCAAACAATTCGGGGAAATGAGGAACTTGGTCTACAATATTGAATCGTGAAAGGACGACTTGCATAAAACTATATTAACTGAGCTATTATCTGATTACGTTTGCAGCTTAAAGTGAACATCTGAACTTTATCCCAAGCCGCGAACCGAATCTTGAACTGATTAATCCTGCTCCGTAGACTAAATCAAGAACTACACTAAATTTAGAATCTTGTAGTGTTTCCTTAATCATGGACTGAACTCTGATTTTGTTCAGTTTGAATCCTAATTTCAACTATGCATCGTGACCTGAAACTTGAACTGGCCTATATTGAAATCCGGAACTAAATTTTGAACCTTTGATTTAGTTCTGAGTCAATAAAAATTATCGGAAATCGTTACGTTTGATTTTTTTCAAAGTTCATATATCGAGCACGGGTTTTCAAAACATTATCAAGCTATGCTTATAAAAACATAAGCGTTTGGCAAAAATGGCTTTTACGGATGCACCATTTACGGATGAATTATCACTATAAATTTTATAACAATACTTTTCGCTTAGGCACATACCTGTAACTATACTTATACCTATATACGAAGGTAATTCAAGAATTATAGCTATTGCCAAAAAAGACAGAACATGTAGCATAAACACCAGTTTTAACTGCGTACGCTGAAACCTTTAACATGTTAACATGTTGAATACTGAACCAGACGCCGAATAATACCCTAACCATTTTAGAATAATACGCTGAATACTGAACCAGTCGTAAAATATTTCCCTGGATATTTTTAAACAATGCGCTGAATCGTGAACCAGACTCCGAATAGTACCCGGGACATTTTTATAATAATACGCTGAATACTGAATCATACGCTGAAAAATAGACTGGACATTTTTTAATAGTACGCAGAATCCTGAAACAGACAATGAATAATACCCTGGGCCTTTTTTTATAATACGCTGAATACTAAACCACACTCTGAATAATACCCTGGCCATTTTTTAATTATACGCTGAATCCTGAACCAGACGCTGCTGGTCGTATTTTGAATAATACCCTGAATACTGAATCATACGCTAAAAATTACCCTGGCCATTTTTGAATAATACCCAGAATCCTGAACCAGACGCTGCAGGCTGTATTTTGAATAAAACATTGAATATTGAACCATACTATGAATAATACCCTGGCCATTTTTTAATAATACACTGAATGGTGTACCACACGCTGAAGGTCGTATTTTGAATAATACCCTGAATCCTGAACAAGACGCTGCACGTTGTATTTTGAATAATACCCTGAATAATTAACCAGACGCTGCAGGTCGTATTTTGAATAATACGCTGAATCCTGAACCAGACGCTGCAGGTCATTTTTTGAATAACTACCTGAATCCTGAACCATACGCTGAATAAAACCTTGGCCACTTTTGAATAATACCCTGAATGATGAACCAGACGCTGCAGCTCGTATTTTGAATAATACGCCGAATCCTGAACCAGACGCTGCAGGTCGTGTTTTAAATAATACCCTGATTCCTGAACCATACGCTGAATAATACCCTGGCATCTTTTGAATAATACCCTGAATGATGAACCAGACGCTGCATTTCGTATTTTGAATAATACCCTGAATCCTGAACTAGACGCTACAGGTCGTACTTTCAATAATACCCTGAATACTAAACCATACGCTGAATAATATCCTGACCATTTTTGAATAATACGCTGAATAATGAACCAGACGCTGCAGCTCGTATTTTGAATAATACGCTGAACCCTGAACCAGACGCTGCAGGTCGTGTTTTGAATAATACCCTGAATCCTGAACCATACGCTGAAAAATACCCTGGCCTCTTTTGAATAATACCCTGAAAGATGAACCAGACGCTGCAGTTCGTATTTCGAATAATACTCTGAATCCTGATCCAGAAGCTGCAGGTCGTATTTTCAATAATACCCTGAATACTGAACCATACGCTGAATAATATCCAGACCATTTTTGAATAATATCCTGAATAATGAACCAGACGCTGCAGCTCGTATTTTGAATAATACGCTGAATCCTGAACCAGACGCTGCAGGTCGAGTTTTAAATAATACCCTGAATAAAGAACAAGACGCTGCAGCTCGTATTTTGAATAATACGCTGAATCCTGAACCAGACGCTGAAGGTTGTGTTTTGAATAATACCCTGAATCCTGAACCATACGCTGAATAATACCCTGGCATCTTTTGAATAATACCCTGAATGATGAACTAGAAACTGCAGCTCGTATTTTGAATAATACGCTGAATCCTGAACCAGACGCTGCAGGTCGTGTTTTAAATATGACCCTGAATAATGAACCAAACGCTGCAGCTCGTATTTTGAATAATACGCTAAATCCTGAACCAGACGCTGCAGGTCGTGTTTTGAATAATACCCTGAATCCTGAACCATACGCTGAATAATACCCTGACGTCTTTCTAATAATACCCTGAATGATGAACCAGACGCTGCAGTTCGTATTTTGAATAATACCCTGAATCCTGAACCAGACGCTGCAGGTCGTATTTTCAATAATACCCTGAATACTAAATCATACGCTGAATAATATCCTGACCATTTTTTAATAATACCCTGAATAATGAACCAGACGCTGCAGCTCGTATTTTGAATAATACGCTGAATCTTGAACCAGACGCTGCAGGTCGTGTTTTGAATACTACCCTGAATTCTGAACCAAACGCTGAATAATACCCTAGCCTCTTTTGAATAATACCCTGAATGATAAACCAGACGCTGCAGCTCGTATTTTGAATAATACGCTGAATTCTGAACCAGACGCTGCGGAACCAGACACTGCAGGTCGTGTTTTGAATAATACCCTGAATAATAAACCAGAGTCTGCAGCTCGTATTTTGAATAACACGCTGAATCCTGAACCAGATGCTGCAGGTTGTGTTTTGAATAATACACTGAATCCTGAACCATACGCTGAATAATACCCTGGCCACTTTTGAATAATACCCTGAATGATAAACAAGACGCTGCAGTTCGTATTTAGCATAATACCCTGAATCCTAAACCAGACGCTGCAGGTCGTATTTTCAATAATACCCTGAATACTGAACCATACGCTGAATAATATCCTGACCATTTTTGAAGAATACCCTGAATAATGAACCAGACGCTGCAGCTCGTATTTTGAATAAAACGCTGAATCCTGAACAAGCGCTGTGGGTCGTGTTTTAAATAATACCCTGAATAATGAACCAGACGTTGCAGCTCGTATTTTGAATAATACGCTGAATCCTGAACCAGACGCTGCAGGTCGTGTTTTGAATAATACCCTGAATCCTGAACCATACGCTGAAAATTACCCTGGCATCTTTTGAATAATACCCTGAATGATGAACCAGACGCTGCAGCCCGTATTTTGAATAATACGCTGAATCCTGAACCAGACGCTGCAGGTCGTGTTTTAAATAATACCCTGAATAATGAACCAGACGCTGCAACTCGTATTTTGAATAATACGCTGAATGCTGAACCAGACGCTGCAGGTCGTGTTTTGAATAATACCCTGAATCCTGAACCATTCGCTGAATAATACCCTTGCCTTTTTTGAATAATACCATGAATGATGAACCAGACGCTGCAGTTCGTATTTTGATTGATACCCTGAATCCTGAACAAGAAGCTGCAGGTCGTATTTTCAATAATTCCCGGTATACTAAATCATACGCTGAATAATATCCTGACCATTTTTTAATAATACCCTGAATAAACCAGATGCAGCAGCTAGTATTTTGAATTATACGCTGAATCTTGAACCAGACGCTGCAGGTCGTGTTTTGAATACTACCCTAAATCATCAACCATACGCTGAATAATACCCTAGCCTCTTTTGAATAATACCCTAAATGATAAAGCAGACACTGCAGCTCGGATTTTGAATAATACGCTGAATCCTGGACCAGACGCCTCAGGTCGTGTTTTGAATAATACCCTGAATAATGAACCAGAGTCTGCAGCTCGTATTTTGAATAATACGCTGAATCCAGAACCAGACGCTGCAGGTTGTGTTTTTGAATAATACCCTGAATACTGAACCATACGCTGAATAATACCCTCGCCTCTTTTGAATAATACCCTGAATGATAAACCAGACGCTGCAGTTCGTATTTTGAATAATACGCTGAATCTTGAACCAGACGCTGCAGGTCGTGTTTTGAATACTACCCTGAATTCTGAACCAAACGCTGAATAATACCCTAGCCTCTTTTGAATAATACCCTGAATGATAAACCAGACGCTGCAGCTCGTATTTTGAATAATACGCTGAATTCTGAACCAGACGCTGCGGAACCAGACACTGCAGGTCGTGTTTTGAATAATACCCTGAATAATAAACCAGAGTCTGCAGCTCGTATTTTGAATAACACGCTGAATCCTGAACCAGACGCTGCAGGTTGTGTTTTGAATAATACACTGAATCCTGAACCATACGCTGAATAATACCCTGGCCACTTTTGAATAATACCCTGAATGATAAACAAGACGCTGCAGTTCGTATTTAGCATAATACCCTGAATCCTAAACCAGACGCTGCAGGTCGTATTTTCAATAATACCCTGAATACTGAACCATACGCTGAATAATATCCTGACCATTTTTGAAGAATACCCTGAATAATGAACCAGACGCTGCAGCTCGTATTTTGAATAAAACGCTGAATCCTGAACAAGCGCTGTGGGTCGTGTTTTAAATAATACCCTGAATAATGAACCAGACGTTGCAGCTCGTATTTTGAATAATACGCTGAATCCTGAACCAGACGCTGCAGGTCGTGTTTTGAATAATACCCTGAATCCTGAACCATACGCTGAAAATTACCCTGGCATCTTTTGAATAATACCCTGAATGATGAACCAGACGCTGCAGCCCGTATTTTGAATAATACGCTGAATCCTGAACCAGACGCTGCAGGTCGTGTTTTAAATAATACCCTGAATAATGAACCAGACGCTGCAACTCGTATTTTGAATAATACGCTGAATGCTGAACCAGACGCTGCAGGTCGTGTTTTGAATAATACCCTGAATCCTGAACCATTCGCTGAATAATACCCTTGCCTTTTTTGAATAATACCATGAATGATGAACCAGACGCTGCAGTTCGTATTTTGATTGATACCCTGAATCCTGAACAAGAAGCTGCAGGTCGTATTTTCAATAATTCCCGGTATACTAAATCATACGCTGAATAATATCCTGACCATTTTTTAATAATACCCTGAATAAACCAGATGCAGCAGCTAGTATTTTGAATTATACGCTGAATCTTGAACCAGACGCTGCAGGTCGTGTTTTGAATACTACCCTAAATCATCAACCATACGCTGAATAATACCCTAGCCTTTTTTGAATAATACACTAAATGATAAAGCAGACACTGCAGCTCGGATTTTGAATAATACGCTGAATCCTGGACCAGACGCCTCAGGTCGTGTTTTGAATAATACCCTGAATAATGAACCAGAGTCTGCAGCTCGTATTTTGAATAATACGCTGAATCCAGAACCAGACGCTGCAGGTTGTGTTTTTGAATAATACCCTGAATACTGAACCATACGCTGAATAATACCCTCGCCTCTTTTGAATAATACCCTGAATGATAAACCAGACGCTGCAGTTCGTATTTTGAATAATACGCTGAATCTTGAACCAGACGCTGCAGGTCGTGTTTTGAATACTACCCTGAATTCTGAACCAAACGCTGAATAATACCCTAGCCTCTTTTGAATAATACCCTGAATGATAAACCAGACGCTGCAGCTCGTATTTTGAATAATACGCTGAATTCTGAACCAGACGCTGCGGAACCAGACACTGCAGGTCGTGTTTTGAATAATACCCTGAATAATAAACCAGAGTCTGCAGCTCGTATTTTGAATAACACGCTGAATCCTGAACCAGACGCTGCAGGTTTTGTTTTGAATAATACACTGAATCCTGAACCATACGCTGAATAATACCCTGGCCACTTTTGAATAATACCCTGAATGATAAACAAGACGCTGCAGTTCGTATTTAGCATAATACCCTGAATCCTAAACCAGACGCTGCAGGTCGTATTTTCAATAATACCCTGAATACTGAACCATACGCTGAATAATATCCTGACCATTTTTGAAGAATACCCTGAATAATGAACCAGACGCTGCAGCTCGTATTTTGAATAAAACGCTGAATCCTGAACAAGCGCTGTGGGTCGTGTTTTAAATAATACCCTGAATAATGAACCAGACGTTGCAGCTCGTATTTTGAATAATACGCTGAATCCTGAACCAGACGCTGCAGGTCGTGTTTTGAATAATACCCTGAATCCTGAACCATACGCTGAAAATTACCCTGGCATCTTTTGAATAATACCCTGAATGATGAACCAGACGCTGCAGCCCGTATTTTGAATAATACGCTGAATCCTGAACCAGACGCTGCAGGTCGTGTTTTAAATAATACCCTGAATAATGAACCAGACGCTGCAACTCGTATTTTGAATAATACGCTGAATGCTGAACCAGACGCTGCAGGTCGTGTTTTGAATAATACCCTGAATCTTGAACCATTCGCTGAATAATACCCTTGCCTTTTTTGAATAATACCATGAATGATGAACCAGACGCTGCAGTTCGTATTTTGATTGATACCCTGAATCCTGAACAAGAAGCTGCAGGTCGTATTTTCAATAATTCCCGGTATACTAAATCATACGCTGAATAATATCCTGACCATTTTTTAATAATACCCTGAATAAACCAGATGCAGCAGCTAGTATTTTGAATTATACGCTGAATCTTGAACCAGACGCTGCAGGTCGTGTTTTGAATACTACCCTAAATCATCAACCATACGCTGAATAATACCCTAGCCTCTTTTGAATAATACCCTAAATGATAAAGCAGACACTGCAGCTCGGATTTTGAATAATACGCTGAATCCTGGACCAGACGCCTCAGGTCGTGTTTTGAATAATACCCTGAATAATGAACCAGAGTCTGCAGCTCGTATTTTGAATAATACGCTGAATCCAGAACCAGACGCTGCAGGTTGTGTTTTTGAATAATACCCTGAATACTGAACCATACGCTGAATAATACCCTCGCCTCTTTTGAATAATACCCTGAATGATAAACCAGACGCTGCAGTTCGTATTTTGAATATTACCATTAATCCTGAACCAGACGCTGCAGTTCGTATTTTCAATAATACCCTGAATACTGAACCATACGCTGAAGAATATCCTGACCATTTTTGAATAATAGTCTGAAGAATGAACCAGACTCTGCAGCTCGTATTTTGAATAATACGCTGAATCCTGAACCAGCGCTGCAGGTGGGGTTTTGAATAATACCCTGAATCCTGAACCATACGCTGAAAATTACCCTGGCATCTTTTGAATAATACCCTGAATGATGAACCAGACGCTGCAGCCCGTATTTTGAATAATACGCTGAATCCTGAACCAGACGCTGCAGGTCGTGTTTTAAATAATACCCTGAATAATGAACCAGACGCTGCAACTCGTATTTTGAATAATACGCTGAATGCTGAACCAGACGCTGCAGGTCGTGTTTTGAATAATACCCTGAATCTTGAACCATTCGCTGAATAATACCCTTGCCTTTTTTGAATAATACCATGAATGATGAACCAGACGCTGCAGTTCGTATTTTGATTGATACCCTGAATCCTGAACAAGAAGCTGCAGGTCGTATTTTCAATAATTCCCGGTATACTAAATCATACGCTGAATAATATCCTGACCATTTTTTAATAATACCCTGAATAAACCAGATGCAGCAGCTAGTATTTTGAATTATACGCTGAATCTTGAACCAGACGCTGCAGGTCGTGTTTTGAATACTACCCTAAATCATCAACCATACGCTGAATAATACCCTAGCCTCTTTTGAATAATACCCTAAATGATAAAGCAGACACTGCAGCTCGGATTTTGAATAATACGCTGAATCCTGGACCAGACGCCTCAGGTCGTGTTTTGAATAATACCCTGAATAATGAACCAGAGTCTGCAGCTCGTATTTTGAATAATACGCTGAATCCAGAACCAGACGCTGCAGGTTGTGTTTTTGAATAATACCCTGAATACTGAACCATACGCTGAATAATACCCTCGCCTCTTTTGAATAATACCCTGAATGATAAACCAGACGCTGCAGTTCGTATTTTGAATATTACCATTAATCCTGAACCAGACGCTGCAGTTCGTATTTTCAATAATACCCTGAATACTGAACCATACGCTGAAGAATATCCTGACCATTTTTGAATAATAGTCTGAAGAATGAACCAGACTCTGCAGCTCGTATTTTGAATAATACGCTGAATCCTGAACCAGCGCTGCAGGTGGGGTTTCGAATAATACCCTGAATCCTGAACCATACGCTGAATAATACCCTGGCCTTTTTTCGACAAATACCCTGATTGATGAACCAGAACCTGCAGCTCGTATTTTGAATAATACGCTGAATCCTGAACCAGACGCTGCAGGTCGTGTTTTGAATAATACCCTGAATCCTGAATCGTATGATGAATAATACCCTGGCCTCTTTTGAATAATACCCTGAATGATGAATCAGACGCTGCAGTTCGAATTTTGAAAAATAAGCTGAATCCTGAACCAGACGTTGCAGGTCGTGATTTGAATAATAACCTGAGTCCTGAACCATACGCTGAATATTACCCTGGCCTCTTTTGAATAATACATTAAAAAAGTGAACCAGACGCTGCAGCTCGTATTTTCAATAATACGCTGAATCCTGAAACAGACGCTGCAGGTCGTGTTTTGAATAATACCCTGAATAATGAACCATACACTGAATAATACCCTGGCCTCTTTTGAATAATACCCTGAATAATGCACCAGACGCTGCAGTTCCTATTTTGAATAATACCCTGAATCCTGATCAAGACGCTGCAGGTCGTATTACCAAAAATACTCTGAATACTGAAACATACGCTGAATAATATCCTGACCATTTTTGAATAATACCCTGAATAATGAACCAGACGCTGCAGCTCGTATTTTGAATTATACGCTGAATCCTGAACCAGACGCTACAGGTCGTGTTTTGAATAATACGCTGAATTCTGAACCAGCGCTGCGGGTCGTGTTTTGAATAATACCCAGAATCCTGAACCATACGCTGAATAATACCCTGGCTTTTTTTGAATAATACCATGATTGATGAACCAGACGCTGCAGCTCGTATTTTGAATAATAGGCTGAATCCTGAACCAGACGCTGCAGGTCGTGTTTTTAAATATTACCCTGAATCCTGAACCGGATGCTGAATAATAACCTGGCCTCTTTTGAATAATACCCTGAATGATGAACGAGACGCTGCCGCTCGTATTTTGAAAAATACGCTGAATCCTGAACCAGACGCTGCAGGTCGTGTTTTGAATAATACCCTGATTCCTGAACCATACGCTGAATAATACCCTGGCCTCTTGAGAATAATACCCTGAATGATGAACCAGACGCTGCAGTTCGTATTTTGAATAATACCCTGAATCCTGAACCAGACGCTGCAGGTCGTACTTTCAATAATATCCTGAATTCTAAACCATACGCTGAATAGTATCCTGACCATTTTTGAATAATACCCTGAATAATGAACCAGACGCTGCAGCTCGTATTTTGAATAATACGCTGAATACTGAACCAGACGCTGCAGGTCGTGTTTTGAATAATACCCTGAATCCTGATCGATACGCTGAATAATACCATCGTCGCTTTTGAATAATACCCTGAAAGATAAACCAGACGCAGCAGTTCGTATTTTGAATAATACCCTGAATCCTTATCCAGACGCTGAAGGTCGTATTTTCAATAATGCCCTGAATACTGAACCATACGCTGAATAATATCCTGACCATTTTTGAATAATACCCTGAATAATGAACCAGACGCTGCAGCTCGTATTTTGAAATATACGCTGAATCCTGAACCAGACGCTGCAGGTCGTGTTTTAAATAAAACCCTGAATAATGAACCAGACGCTGCAGCTCGTATTTTGAAATATACGCTGAATCCTGAACCAGACGCTGCAGGTCGTGTTTTAAATAATACCCTGAATAATGAACCAGACGCTGCAGCTCGTATTTTGAATAATACCCTGAATCCTGAACCAGACGATGCAGGTCGTGTTTTGAATAATACCCTGAAATCCTGAACCATACGCTGAAAAATACCCTGGCATTTTTTGAATAATACCCTGAATGATGAACCAGACGCTGCAGCTCGTATTTTGAATAACTACCTGAATCCTGAACCAGACGCTGCAAGTCGTGTTTTAAAAAATACCCTGAATAATGAACCAGACGCTGCAACTCGTATTTTGAATAATACGCTGAATCCTGAACCAGACGCTGCAGGTCGTGTTTTGAATAATACCCTGAATCCTGAACCATACGCTGAATAATACCCTGGCATCCTTTGAATAATACCATGAATGATGAACCAGACGCTGCAGTTCGTATTTTGATTGATACCCTGAATCCTGAACAAGAAGCTGCAGGTCGTATTTTCAATAATTCCCTGAATACTAAATCATAAGCTGAATAATATCCTGACCATTTTTTAATAATACCCTGAATAATAAACCAGACGCAGCAGCTCGTATTTTGAATAATAGGCTGAATCGTGAACCAGACGCTGCAGGTTGTGTTTTGAATACTATCCTGAATTCTGAACCATACGCTGAATAATAACCTAGTCTCTTTTGAATAATACCCTGAATGATAAAGCAGACGCTGCAGCTCGGATTTTGAATAATACGCCGAATCCTGAACCAGGCGCTGCAGGTCGTGTTTTGAATAATACCCTGAAGAATGAACCAGTGTCTGCAGCTCGTATTTTGAATAATACGCTGAATCCAGAACCAGACGCTGCAGGTTGTGTTTTGAATAATACCCTGAATCCTGAACCATACGCTGAATAATACCCTGACCTCTTTTGAATAATACCCTGAATGATAAACCAGACGCTGCAGTTTGTATTTTGAATAATACCATGAATCCTGAACCAGACGCTGCAGTTCGTATTTTCAATAATACCCTGAATACTGAACCATACGCTGAATAATATCCCAACCATTTTTTAATTATACCCTGATAATGAACCAGACGCTGCAGCACGTATTTTGAATAATACACTGAATCCTGAACCTGCAGGTCGTGTTTTGAATAATACCCTGAATCCTGATCCATACGCTGAATAATACCCTGGCCTTTTTTTGAAAAATACCCTGATTGATGAACCAGACGCTGCAGTTCGTATTTTGAATAATACGCTGAATCCTGAACCAGACGCTGCAGGTCGTGTTTTGAATAATACCCTGAATTCTGAAACCGTATGCTGAATAATACCCTGGGCTATTTTGAATAATACCCTGAATGACGAATTTGACGCTGCAGTTCGTATTTCGATAAATACGCTGAATCCTGAACCAGACGCTGCAGGTCGTGTTTTGAATAATACCCTGAATCCTGAACCATACGCTGAATAATACCCTGGCCTCTTTTGAATTATACCCTGAACCAGATGCTGCAGTTCGTATTTTGAATAATACCCTGAATAATACCCTGAATCCTGAACCAGACGCTGCAGGTCGTATTTTCAAAAATACTCTGAATACTGAACCATACGCTGAATAATATCCTGACCATTTTTTTAATAATACCCTGAATAATGAACAAGACGCTGCAGTTCGTATTTTGAATAATACGCTGAATCCTCGACCAGACGCTGCAGGTCGTGTTTTGAATAATATCCTGAATAATGATCCAGACGCTGCAGCTCGTATTTTGAATAATACCCTGAATCCTGAACCAGACGCTGCAGGTAGTGTTTTCAATAAAACCCTGAATCCTGAACCATACGCTGAAAAATACCCTGGCGTCTTTTGAATAATACCCTGAATGATGAACCAGACGCTGCAGTTCGTATTTTGAATAATACCCTGAATCCTGAAGCAGACGCTGCAGGTCGCATTTTAAAAGAAACTCTGAATACTGAAACATACGCTGAATAATATCCTGACCATTTTTATTAAATAATACCCTGAATGATGAAGCAGACGCTGCAGCTCATATTTTGAATAATACGCTGAATCCTGAACCAGACGCTGCAGGTCGTGTTTTGAATAATACCCTGAATCCTGAACCATACGCTGAATAATACCCTGGCCTCTTTTGAATATTACCCTTAATAATAAAGCAGACGCTGCAGTTCGTATTTTAAATAATACCATGAATCCTGAACCAGACGCTGCAGGTCGTATTTTCAAAAATATTCTGAATACTCAACCATACGCTGAATAATATGCTGACTATTTTTTTAATAATATACTGAATGATGAACCAGACTCTGCAGCTCATATTTTAAATAATAAGCTAAACCCTGAACCAGACGCTGCTGGTCGTTTTTTGAATAATACCCTGATTAATGAACCAGACGCTGCAGCTAGTATTTTGAATAATACGCTGAATCCTGAACCAGACGCGACAGGTCGTGATTTGAATAATACCCTGAATCCTGAGCCATACGCTGAATAATACCCTGGCCTCTTTTGAATAATACCCTGAATGATGAACCAGACGCTACAACTCGTATATTGAATAATACGCTGAATCCTGAACCAGACGCTGCAGGTGGTGTTTTGAATAATACCCTGAATCCTGATCCATATGCTGAATAATACCCTGGCCTCTTTTGAATACTACCCTGAATGATGAACCAGACGCTGCAGCTCGTATTTTGAATAATACGCTGAAACCTGAACCAGACGCTGCAGGTCGTGTTTTGAATAATACCCTGCATAATGATCCCGACGCTGCAGCTCGTATTTTGAATAATACGCAGAATCCTGAACCAGACGCTGCAGGTCGTGTTTTGAATAATACCCTGAATCCTGAACCATACGCTGAATAAACCCTGGCCTCTTTTGAATAATACCCTGAATAATGAGCCAGACGCTGGAGTTCGTATTTTGAATAATACCCTGAATCCTGAACCAGACGCTGCAGGTCGTATTTTCAAAACTACTCTGAATACTGAAACATATGCTGAATAATATCCTGACTATTTTTTAATAATATCCTGAATAATGAACCAGACGCTGCAGCTCGTATTTTGAATAATACGCTGAATTCTGAACCAGACGCTGCAGGTTGTGTTTTGAATAATACCCTGAATCCTGAACCATACGCTGAATAATACCCTAGCTTCTTTTGAATAATACCCTGAATGATGAACCAGACGCTGCAGCTCGTATTTTGAATAATACGCTGCAGGTCGTGTTTTGAATAATACCCTGAATAATGAACCAGACGCTGTCGCTCGTATTTTGAATAATACGCTGAATCCTGAACCAGACGCTGCAGGTCGTGTTTTGAATAATACCCTGAATCCTGAACCATACGCTGAATAATACCCTGGCCTCTTTTGAATAATACCCTGAATGGTGAACCAGACGCTGCAGTTCGTATTTTGAATAATACCCTGAATCCTGAACCAGACGCTGCAGGTCTTATTTTCAATAATACCCTAAATACTAAACCATACGCTGAATAATATCCTGACCATTTTTTGAATAATACCCTGAATAATGAACCAGACGCTGCAGCTCCTATTTTGAATAATACGCTGAATTCTGAATCAGACGCTGCAGGTCGTGTTTTGAATAATACCCTGAATAATGAACCAGACGCTGCAGCTCGTATTTTGAATAATACGCTGAATTCTGAAACAGACGCTGTAGGTCGTGTTTTGAATAATACTCTGAATAATGAACCAGACGGTGCAGGTCGTATTTTGAATAATATCCTGAATACTGAAGCATACGCTGAATAATATCCTGTCCATTTTTTGAATAATACCCTGAATAAGGATCCAGACGCTGCAGGTCGTAAATTTGAATAATATCCTGAATACTGAACCATACGCTGAATCCTGAACCGTGAATAATGAACCGTGAACCAGATGCTAACTTTACGCTCATGCATACGGCGTTTACGTTTCGCAGTTAATCCATTATGCCAGAGCCTTTTCAAATTATCAGGACTTCATGGAGCGTGGGAAAGTGCTCACTACAAAGTTGTTGAGCCAGGGGTATCAAAACACCAAACTGGTATCAACACTTAAGAAGTTCTATGGGAGACATCATGATCTGGTCAATCCCTACAATGTGGCAGTTTCCAGAATTGTTTCTGATGTGTTTGCCACTGACGCGCGATATGTAGACTTCCAAAATCCCGGACATACGCTTCTACCGATATTTCCTTCGTTCAGGCCTATTGGCATGGTGGGCGAAGCTTGCTTACCAAGTAATACTTACTATCCGCGGACGCCTTTATTCTGGGGCCCATGTCTGTAGGTCTGAACATTCTGATTCGTCATTCGTTTACGGATTTATGAGTTTGGATTACGGCTTAGGTACCAAGACCGCAACTACCTTATCCGATCTTATGTGTGTTCTTCGTTTCCAAAGGCAACTATTTTTATTCTTACTCTAAATCTATGTTCTATAACTCTATATTCTGTAACTGTGTGGTGCATCAAGATATATTATACACTAACTTTCTTAAGACACGTAAACGAGTTCGTGAAGTAATGAAGGGAACCTGTGTTTTACTCTACAACTTGTGGTTAACTAACGAACGAACTAACCAACTAGCTCGAAAGTTTATTGTCTAATTTTGTTTGTTTTACAGAAGTAAATATTGCTTTAGGCAAACCAGCAAGCCAGTCTGATACACTTACATATGGAGATTTTACTTGGACAGCTGACAAAGCCGTGGATGGTTGTTTACAGCGCAATAACCCGGATCAACAAGAATGTTGTAGCTGTTCTTTAAACAAAAGTCAGGAGGTTGACTGGAGACTGAATCTTACAAAAATGTATCGAGTTGAGAGAATTATTATCTATGGAAGAACAGACCAAGGTGAGTGAGTTGTTTTAATATAAAATAAAAATATTTGTTTGAGTCGCGTATCCTGGCGAAAGGCATAGAAACTAATTCGTATAATATTGCGAATAATTTTGATGTAAATTATGCCTTTAAGGTAAACTTCTTTTTGGGGTTCAAAGCGCTGTTATCAGTTTGAAGAGGACTAGATAAACTTGGTAGAATTTATGCCATATAAACAAGGGAGACAACTGAAATGACGTAATGTTTAAAGGAGATAGTAAGCGTGTCACGTGAGCGAAATTTGACTTCTGCTGTCACTTTTGAGTAGATGCTGGCATCGGTGCTTATTAATGTTGCAAAAGCTTACTGCTGACGATGAGGGTGAATGCCAAGCTTTATTTTGCTTCCAAGTAAGTCAACGGTCACATGAGTGAAACAGTGCTTGTTTTGGTATTTACTGACATTATATGTAAGATTTATTGCTACAAACTTATTTTAAAACATAGTTTTAATTCATTTTAACATTCTAAAAGACTTTTGCTGAGATGTTTGGATAATTGTATTTTTCATGGGGTTTAGATTTCGAAAGAAAGAAATGTGAAATAAGCATAATTTTCTTCTGTTTGTCGGCATTTTAGTTAATGTAATCTGGGCATGTAGGCCGCTGGCCAGCTATGGTTTACCTGCACCTCAAGGGGAATTACGTAGACCATGTTTTCCTTAAAACCTATTATCTTGCAAATATTTTGCATCCTATTAGTCTCCTGACGATAGCAGCTTTACCTAGTTACGGCCTGCTACATTCGTTACACAATCAAAACGTATAATACCATATGAAACTATTAAAACTGTGAGACTAGGAGCAAGAGAAATTATATGTACAAACTAAATATACATGAAGTTACAGAACAGTCCACTTGCTACTAAATATGAAAGTTCTCTCTGGCCTTAAATGGCGTTACTCGTGTTAAATTTCTACTCCACCCATTAGAAATGAGTATTTTAGCTCAAATTGTCCATTTTCTTAGATTGTACACTGTCCATATGATATAAACGTCAATTTTTGATAACGTATTAGCCACCCTTTCCAAAGCTGCAAAAAAGTATTTCTGACTTCTATACTTTGTGAAAGTTTGGTGTTAAGCAAAGTCAACCCACTGTAAAGATAATATAGAAATAAATCACTTTCACATAATAACAGGTCAAATGCAGTTTAGAATAAAATAAAGTGAAGATTAATCATAGTTTTATATCTGAGTAACCTGAGATACATATGTGTATTAAAACCTGTGATTGTTTTATCATTCTGACCATAATAACGTAAGCAACAACTAAATTGTGTGGGCTTTGGTTTTCTGTTTTGTATCCTGCATCAGTATTTAGTGCCTCGATTTTGTAGTGTCTAAAAATTCTTTGGTAAAAGCACTTCTAAAACTGCAGATGTAATGTATTTATCATTTGTCAGTTATATACATAAATACTGATCACATAAATTTGCTATCTGCATAAAGAACCCGTTTGTATAAAATATTGAATACTGTCCTGAAGTTTTCAAGGTATTGTAAATGCTTACTATTTCTTTATGTCTAAATAAAATGACATCTACAGATAATAAGTATGCCAGTACCCCGAATGTCTTTACTTAATATTTTATCCATGGTAACATATGTAACACCTGAATGTCTTAATTTGAACGAAATTATTGTGTCTATAGAGTTCTTTACCTTCATCTTTACCGTCATCTTTTGTATTTCTATCCAATTTTAGGTTTATATATTTCAGAATAAAAAGACAAACATGACACTTTAGCCTCATCTGTTGTGTTACATTGTCAGATATGTTGCGTAGATTATCCATTCATCTGCAATTTAGCTTACCACTTCATATTAAATCAAGAATTTTATTGGTATATTTAATAGTAGTATTTATATGTAGTCCTTAATATAACAAAAGGTTGACTATCATACATTCAGTGTTGGCGTGATAGTTTGGCTATAAAATCAAGTTTGATTTCCAGTCGTAACAATGCTCTATGCGCTGATGTACAATTCTAACGAAATTTAAAGTAAGCTGCTGCATGACATATAAGGCCTGAGAACCCAGCTATCACTGGTCAATAATTTCACTGTGCGCTCAATGAACTGCTAAGGATCCCATTTTTTTTTTCATGCATGTAGCAAAGACTGGTCTGACTGAGTGGACGCCCAGGCTGGTCTGAATCTCCGCTGTGTGCACAGACCATTGTCTTAGTCTTGTCATGCTATGGCTAAAATAATAAGTTAACATAATATAAATAATATAATATAATACTTGCCTTATAATTATATGATTTTCCCCAGAACTAGTGGTTTTGCTTTCTAAATATACGGAAAAAGATATTCTGTAAAGATAAGTATGTAGCATTAGGCAAATTTGATAACATACATATCACAATGAAGTTAAGACTTGTTACAATTCAGTGACTTTAGTACCCTTAGAAATTACCTCCACTCATAAATAGAAAACAAAAATGGTATGAAACTTTTCGTCTGTTTTCAATGTCCTATGCATATCCTTGTACATTTTTTTCTATTAAATATAGTAAGCTACTGAACTAAACCTCATGAACAAAAATATTAGGCATCATACGTTTAATATTGTTTGATAATTAGCTATAATTACACATGAATTTGAAATTAAGACTGTAAAAGGAACCAGATAAACTATTCTTAGTGTCAGAATATGCATTTTGAGCAGCAAATCTTGTATTCTTAGTACCAGGGAGGGTTTTTAAAAGCACAATATAAGTTCTAACAATCTAAGGGTAGATATGCAGGAGTCTGATTTGGAATAGCAATTACAATTCCGTTACAACGATTACCAAACATTTTAGGTAAAGGTTAATGTCTGGTATTGGTGGTTTATTTTGCTAGTAAAATATTAACCTAAAGAAAATCATTGAACATCAGGTACTAGATCATTGTCATGTCTGCTATTGAACTGGAAATAAAAGAAGATAATAAAATGCCTTAGCTTATCTTAGCACAAGAGTAATCTATAATTAAATAGTGCATCAGGGATAGAGTACTTTTTTTTATCTCATTATACCTTCTTGGCAGCTAAATCTAATTCAGACTCTGCCTTAATGAATATAAGGCCCAGAGACACAACCAATCCTACCAGTTACTTTAATACTTTCATCCCATTTTGACTATCGAGTGCACATTTCAGAGGTTCCTTATAAAATACCAAAGCAAATGGAAACAACTGTTAAGATTAAAGCTGTTTTGTGTTACTCTCAATACTTACACAACAAGACTTTTGTATAATTTTATACTTATAATGGATTTCGTATCAATATGTATATATAATATATAATAGCAAACATTTGTATGTCCTCATATTCTGTTATGTATGAATTATCTATATGTGTTGTTTGGTACATGATATTTCATCAAACGCTAAGATTAGCTCTCTTTCCCCAAGCGAGGTAATCGCAATGCTCAAAGGACTGAAAAAACACAATAACCAAAAAAAAAAAAAAAAAAAAAAAAAAAAAAAAAAAAAACACCAGGCAAGACTTAAAACAAATCGCCTAGTAGAATTAATCACAAATCAACAAAGAGTACGACTAACATCGGGACCACCGCCTTAGAACGATCAGTAGAATAAGATACGAAGAGCTGAGAAAAAGGGATATTTCTGTATTTATTATAGGGTACATCTTACTCTTTTAAAGATAAATTTATCAATCCTGTGTCCTAACAGATGTTTGACGAGTTTTTTCAGTGTATAGAGTTAACCGAGAAATAATTCACTGTTATGTTTCTAAAAAAATGAATAAAATTGATTTTTATTTATATTTATGTACACACTATAAACATCCATTTATATAATGTAGACAAAGAAGGAATCAAGAAGAAATATACGTAAAATAAGGAAAGGCATAAAACATCTGTTAAAAACAATCATGATGGTTGAATATATTAAACTAAGAAGATTGAAATAACGATACTTTACTGAAAGGACGTTAAAGCTGTTTTACTGTAACTATCACTCCTTATATCATTTGCTTAGTCAAGTTTGTTTGTTTTCATTTTTTATGTACGAATGGGTATCTACAGATTTTTCTTTATTGTAAAACGGCATAAGATTAAATGTCTAGTCACTGACCTGTTATAGTATTTCAAGAAGTTGTCTCATGAAACTTATCTGTAAGGTAACAGGTTTATGACTATTGGTAACTTGAGTAACAGTCATATTACAAGCCATTGTCAGTTCAACACGTTTAGATAGCTATTTGCATAAAACAAACATGCATTAATAGCATATAGCATGCTGGTAAGTGAGAATATGGATACTTTAGAATTTAGCCCAATGTATTTTCTTGCTTTGAGGGTAACGTTGGTAACATGGATGTTATATGCAAAAGCTGGCATTACCAGAGGGCTAACATGTGTCGTTTTATTTGTAGTATAATGCAGTTTTATAAAATGATAGTGTACAAAATTCACCATGGGGGTCTATAGTCGGCCAAAGGTTTATTGGTTTATCCGACAGGATTATTTTATTTATTTTTATTTGTTTGTTTTAGCCATGTTGGACGGACAGACGAACGATGACAAACGTATAAACGTACAACACACACACACACACACACACACACACACACACACACACACACAATATATATATATATATATATATATATATATATATATATATATATATAACATCTTACCATGAAATATTGTTCAATTCGGAACACCAGAGTTCATAAAATGTACTCAAAAGTAATTAACTGCAAACAAATATAAAAGTGTGCACTCATTGACCTAAATTCTGACATTTTAAGGTAAAAAACAAAAAAACGCGATTGTTTCCGGCGATGGCAAAAACGGTGATCAGGACATATTTCCGCCTATGCTGGCAGGAATGAGACACTTCTACTAAAAAGTACCATCAACTCGAAAAAATAAGCATCTTTTTCTGTTAACTAAAAGAATTAGCACCCACGAAAATCACTTTTGTCTACAGTAGTGCCTTTACAGAAGGGGCTCCAAGGAGTCTGACAGGTGGCTTTGAATGCTTATTTGTTATTTTGTTTGTGTCGAGGTTTTACTGCCATGTAAACCCAGTTGGGTCATGTCAAGCGCGGTCAGTTTACCTATCCACACTTTTGCTGGGCAGGCTTATCCCTCTAGGCAGTTAACCAGTTTTGTACACATTCTGTCGCCAGAAACTGACAACTGCCCTTCTTGAATCAGCGGAAGGGAGCAAATGACGCGCATCCAACTGAACCACCGAGGAGGCTGAATGATAAAGCGTTTCATTTAAAATATAAGGTTAAATAGTTACATTGTTTATTCAAAACATATAAATAAATAAATAAATACATAAAAAGGGAGCATTGTATTGGCGTTTTCGGAAATACATTAAATCAAATTTGAACCGCATCATGGACAAAGGTACCAAAACTTATTCAGCAAGAAATTTCTGAAACCAAGTTTTATTATGACTAACCCTAAAAGGAGTATTGTTCTGGCAAACTAAATATGGAGACACCCAGAAAAGATCAGATCACGGAAAACACCCTTTCGAAAGCACCGAAAAAGGGTTACATGAAATGGCTATAAAAAGCAGCACTTTGTTGAAATATAACAGAGCGTCGCTAGACATTCGGGTTCTTCACTGGTACCAAATTAATAGCTAATACAATTGATGATGAAACTCCTTTAATGACCTTTGATGCTGGCTGATGAAATCACGTAATGGGTACATGCGCATCTGAAAAGACATACTCAAAATATGCAAATACCTTTACTGATTACCCTAAATAATTGTAAGTAAACAAGGCTAATGATTTATATGACATAGCGGTAAGAGGTCAGTAGAGGATACAATTGTATTCAACAAGAAAAACACGCCCGATAACCTGTTAAGGGCAAAACAAGGGAAAAGAATGCAAATAAACCAAAAGTTACAATCTGCGGTGAACTAAGACAAAATAGTACGATTTTATTGTACATAAGAAAATATTGCTAAATGGTGATATTTTGATATTTCTGTATGTCTATAAAAAGTACATTACATTCTGAAACAAAGAACAAATATAAGAACAAAGAATAAAAGGAAAGCAACAAAAGAGAGACAACACAAGCTTTCATCGTTAACCAGGTCAGTGAATCAGAAATTTGTTACGGTAGCATTCTCAAATAGTTTCGATGGTCTAAAACACAATATCGTACATCAAAATCGCTTCGTTTCTTCGTTTCTTTATTAACTTTGGACGTTTTCAAATATTATTTCATTTCTTTTTAAAGCTAGGTTTTAGTCTTTTTGTAAGAAAAGATGTAAATATGGGGTGTGATACAAAGATATTAAGTGTTTGTTACGCTGAGCTTGGTATTAATGACAATGAAAGAAGAAATACTTGGCATCTTCTACACTACCACAAATACGTAGAGGAAAGTCAGTAATGTTTTACATAAAAAAAAAAAATCTAAATTTAGAGAACTTCAGCTTGTGCTTAAGCGAGTATGCAGGACTGCGCTTTTCTGCTATGTAAAATATTAAGGGACTTGTGCTTTGTCTTTATTTAAGTAGTTTTAAAGGAATTTAATATATTATGCTGGGGAGTGTCAACAGACAAATAAATCCAGCTTCAAACTGTGGATGGTGAGCATGATTGTTGATACTGACTTGTTCTTGTGTTTTATGGCTCTAAAATTGTTCGAGTTACGTAGGCTGTAACTGGAAATATTACTTATGGTTCCGCAACGAGAAATGATAAATATTCAGGTGTCAAGTCAAGGGTCATCTTGCAAATTAAGATAAGTTTATGACTATTTCGTCTATGCTGGAAAAATTCCCATCGTACCATGAATCACGTTCAATGTGTTACCAGATATAACCTCCTGTAATAGGGTGTAACAAACTCAAAGTGTCCGAATTTCTGGTGTTGCTTGATACAGTAGTTATTATTATCTTTGGCTTAAGATCAGATTTTTATCGTTTTTTAAATCCCTGACTCAAGACGGCGTCACTGCTTTTCGAAGGGGACGCTGCAACTTTATAATATTGTTCTACTTGCTACATTATGCCTATTTTGTTACATTTGTCATCAAACATATAACCCTTTTCCCAAAATCTTAGCCTCCTGCTGATCTTTATTCTCGTAAACCAAGGCACTGCAAACAACGCTAGAAGAAATTCCCAACGTTCTTAGAAACATTATCTTAAAGTACATCATAGAACCCGGCAGGCCATACTGGCCTCAGCTAGACGCATTTATTTGTACCGAAAAATGTACTTTGACATGTTTTGAGATTTGTGTGTGATCAAAAGTCACGGAGAAATTCGAAATCGACAAAAGAAATTATTTATTTAATTACGAAAACACGCCTATTCAAGTATATTGAATATTTTACCACCAAAAAATACTGAAAGTTTCCAGATAGAAATTCTGATATTTTTCATATTTCTGTTCAAAACCAAGATTTTGGGTACTTGTTAGAGCATCCTTGCCCAGGCGGTTCTACCGAGTGCCCAAAGTTGATGGTTTTGAGCAGAATAAAGAAAAAAAGTGTGTACTCCTGTGAATCCCAGTTTTACAATACAAAAGTGGGGTTTAAGGGGGTCAAATAAAAGTCAAAAAAAAGGATTGCCTTTGGAAACAAAGAACACACAAAATAACGGAAAAATCGGAGACTCGGTTTAATTGAGTCTTTTCATACGCAACACTGTAGTGTTCGAGGCTGCATACGCCCCGCTAGTGTCGGATTAAGCGGTACTCGGTTTTCAAAATAACCAGGATGGACTCAATGATCCCAAAGGAAATAAAATATGACCTACACTATGATGTACGGGGGAATTTTATAAGGTATCATGTATTTTCGTGATGTAAGCCAGATAGGATTGTTACGATGTTTATCCCTACGCTTAAAAAAAGAAAAAAAAAAAGCCAAAAAAAAAAAAAAAAAAAAAAAAAAAACGATGAGGATATTGTTTACGCCTCCATCCCTTCGCCATTCCGTCCTTCTGTCCGTCACGCTATTTCCTCCTAAACCGCTGGGCATTATTCTATCAAACTTCTACATCCCCTTTTCCCACATGAAAGGGGTGTGCGAGAGAAACATTACTTTTCCTTGTGTCCGTCCGTGCGTCCATCCGTCGTCCGTCAATTTGTCTGTCACGCGATCTCCTCCTTAACCACTAGGTGGAATTCAATCAAACTTGCTACATCACTTCCCCTCATGGTAAGAGTATGTGAAAAAAATATTATTTTTCCGTGCTTCCATCCTTGCATCGTCGTCCGTCTATCTGTCCGTCACGCTGTCTCCTCCTAAACGAGAAACATTATTTTTTCCGTGCGTCTGTCCGTGTATCGTCCGCCCGTCTGTCCATCACACTATCCCCTACTAGGACACTGGATGGAATTCAACCAAACTTGCTACATCACTTACTCTCATGGTAAAGGTGTGTCAGAGCAACATACTTTTCCGTTCTTCCATCCGTCCGTGCGTCCGCTGTCCGTCCATCTATCTGCCACGCTATCTCATTAACCACCATGCATGCGGAACTTAACCAAACTAGCTACATCTCTTTTCCTAATGATAAGGGTGTGGGAGAGCAACATTATTCTGTGTATTTGTCCGTCGGTACGTCCTTTGTCTGTCCATCTATCTGCCCGTTATCTCTTAAAACACCAGGCGGAATTCAACAAAACTTAATACATCTTTCCCCTCATGGTAAAGGTGCGCGAAAGCAACATTAGTTTTTCGTGCGTTTGTCCTTCCGTGCGTCAGTCGATCGTGTATCTATCCGTCACACTATCTCCTCATATGCCATAAGGCGGAGTTCAGCCAAACTTGCTACATCACTTTCCCTTTGGTATGGTGTACGAGAGCAACATGTTTTTTCCATGCGTCTATTCATCCATGCGTCCGTCCATCTGTCCGTCACGCTTTTTCCTCCTAAACTATTTGGCGGAACTTAATCAAACTTGATTCATGACCTACGCACATGGTAAGGGTGTGCAAGAGCAGGTACCACGAGCCATCCGTCCGTCCTTCAGTCATGCTATTAGTATTATAGCAACTAGTGTGGGGATTTGCGATGGCTCACCATCGACTGCGAATTCGAGCTTTTCTTTTATTTGTTTTTCAATTACGCTGAGGAAAAATGTCTTTTCAAATGTTGTCAGAATGTAAATTTTCAACAGGCGGAATAGACTCAGTGACCACAAGACACCAACAAATATAAACTACACGATAATGAATTGCGGTGAGACGTCATACGTCCGCCTCACGCCACTTACACCAGCCATACTAAGGATAAATAGATTCTAAAAGGAATGACCCTTGAGAGCAATTGACACAATCATAAAATAGAAAATACTTAGTGTCAACTTTTTATGGCCAGATCTATTATTGTTTGGCCCATTAGACCTCATCAGTTACCCTAATATAATTTTTCAAAACATCCAGAATGGGCCCATAGATCAAAAAGGACAAGAAGGAATAAACGGCAGTATAGTGAAGTATACGAAGACGCTGTCTGCCGCCACTCAGCACTAACAGTAGTTGTAGTCAAGTTAAATAGATTTTAAAAAATAAATGAACTTGTAGTGCAATGATCATACATATAAAACTGTAAATACCGGAAGTGTCAGTTGACTCTTGACCAGACTAGCTAGTCACGGCCAATTAGGCCTAATCTTAACCCTCATTATTTTCAAAACTCAGGAAAAGAGCTCAATGATGACAAAAGACCAGCAAATATACACTGCACTGTCAAGAAGTGCGGGGAGACGTTTTACAATAACACCTCATGAATATATACTCGGACCACTATATGTGAATATTTTGCTTTTTATTTGGATGCTACGGAGATGTTAGATGGACTTTATGTAAGATGTGTTTTTTATTTTACTTAAATTCTTCTAATGTTAAGTCCCCTATCGTGGACGTAAAACATTTCCCCGTACTTCACCATAGTGTAGATTTTGAGTCATTAAGCCCATTCTAGTGACTTTGAAAATCGAAAACATCTTCAGGCGGTGCTACACGTGTGGAATGGGGGCTGGGTGTTGGGGGCAGGGTGGGTGGGCATATGCAGCCTCGCAAACTACATTGTTGCATATCACGAAACATAAAATAACTGAGTCTTAGATTTTCCTTCTTTTGTGTGTCCTTTGTTTCAAATATAACCAAAGTTTTTCAAATATATGTATATATATATATATAGTCTGAAACTGTTACTATAACATTTCGTGAAAATGGGCTTCTGTGACGGTACTGCATGGTTCTTTAAAATCTGCTGTTGTATTTTATCATTGTGTTGTTCTTATCTCATCTTCTTTCGACGTCCCTAGAAGTCTGTGCTTCATGACTGTGGCTTTCCTTGGACTTCATAAATAGCTTAGAGCATGAATTGAAGTGTCAATATAATTTACAGCACTCATGTTTCACCATTTTATTATCCTTTCTTCTGATGCTCAGTATACAAAGCTTGTGACACTTTATCACATGCTTATTAAAGTATAGCTATGCCAGTACAAATTCATTATTTTACCAACACAGGCGACCAGATTTTAGGCTTTAAAGTCTACATTGCGAAGTACTTTGGTGGACAACAAGAAGAAGTATCTAAAATTCAGGCTCAGGGAGACGCCATATACAAGATATCGGTTAAGGAGAATGTAACAGACGTTATCATTAAACGTAAAAGTATCCTTACACTATGTGAAGTTGAAGTATTTGCTGGTAAGTTGCATTTTTTGTCTGCATCCAAGTTTCGCTCCTCTTTTATTATACTAGAAATGACATTTTTCCTAGACCCAAATGCCGCACCGCATTTATTACTAGTAAAGAAACTGTATTTACTCAACGTATCATGAAAGACAAGCCTGCGCAAACAGTGAAGACCCTGATGAGACGCCGCGAAACAGCGTCTGATCACGGTCCATACTGTCTGGCGCTCAGTGAGTACTTTGAGGAAGACTATCAGCTAGGGCAATGGGCTTGCTTTATGTTCAGGATAAGTATATTCAGGATAAGTAAGGTGGATTGATATCTCCGAATGATTAATAAAGTTAGTACGATGCACATCAAATTGCGAAGTCGCTGTTTGAACTTGGTTATTTGGTCACATCAACAGAAAAGTAGTAAGCTATATAACAGTAGTAAGCTATTATAACTGCAAACACGGCAGAGTCTTTATGACGGCTTTCGTATATTTGGTGCAACTTACATAGCGACGATATTCATCAAAGTACCGTTAGGAAAGTTAAGGCACCCTGCATTTGAAATACAGAAAACATTTCTCGATAAAAAAAAACTAGTTCATTAGCACGAGTTTGTTTATGATAGGCAAGTCTCGGGGACAATACTCCTGTATTTAAAACTCAAGGTTTATTAACATTTGTTTTACATATCATAAAACTGACTTTTTCTTCAGAGTTTCGACGTTTTCAAATGACAGGCAGACAACCGGGAATAGCAACTCTGTAATTGATAATTGCACCTATGTTAAAACAATTAACATACTAAGTACTGTTAGTATAAATAATAATAATAATAATAATAATAATAATAATAAATAGCTCAGGATGAAGTTGAACATATGTTGAGAAATGCAGAGGTCAATAAAGGGAAATAATTTATAAACTAAGTATACTAGAGCTACTATTCTTGGTCCTAATGTATTCCCTTGGCAATATACACACCATCATAAAATTTCGTAAATCTTTAAAACGGTTGAGAAATTAGAGAAGGAAAAGAAAATTTAGTTATAGGGCAAATAATTCAGGACATACGTAAGCCAGAGTTGTGGCTCTTGCTCACTATAAGTGCTCTATTATTATTTTATATATTCCTTCAAACGTTGTCTTTTGCTTGGCCCGCCGTGGTTCAACTATTGGTTTTCATTTACTCTGGCATACAGTAGAATTAGCCATGAGTACTCGTCTTTGTTTATTATAGTGATTAATTTGATTTTTATATTTTCGCTTTGATGCATTGACTGAGTTGGGAGCCTTTCTGCGAACCGAATTTTTATGTATTTCTGTATTAAGAGCAGCGTCGGGACTCAGGGTGGTTAGCTAGCTGTAAAAGTGCTTTAAACCCGCCGGTGGTTTACTCTACTGACCGTTCCAAGGCGGTGGTTCCGGTGTTAGTCTTACTCTTTGTTGCTTTGTGGTTTATTTTACGAGGCGATTTCTTGTATGTCTTACCATGTGTCATTTTGTTCTTGTGTTTTTTAGTCCTTTTAGTATTGCGATTACCTCGCTTGGGGAAGAGAGAGCTAATCTTAGTGCTTTTCGTACGTTTGTTCGATTTGTGCTTGTTTGGATTCGGCGGTTTCCTCTTCCTCTTGGCGTCTGGGAAGGGCTGTGGTTTGTGATTGTGGCACTCCCTGGACTTTTCTCTTACCTTTTTTTTCATTAAGATATTTCAAAGGGTTATAGCATTATGGATTGAATAAGAATATCCTAAACAATTAATTTGCATATGGGTAGTAATGGAATAATAATTAACAGCTCTGACCACTGGCAACTAGTAAGGGGGAGCAATCATTCTTGAACGCGTCAACGGTTGCTTAGTTATGGCGCGTACAATAGTGTTTGTAAAACAATCAAAGGGGCATAACTTGAAAACTAAAAAGGGAGAGTAATCATTTTAGTACGCGAAAGGTTGTTCTCACGTAAAACGTGTTCCTATAAAATTGCATGAAGATATCCTGAACGGTTAGTGACTTATGGCGCGTACAAGAATGTCTGAAAAAATAATCAAAGGGGAATGAAAACTAAATAAAGGGGGTACGATCATTCTTGTGCGCGACACGTCGTCATAACCAAATACATATTCTTATAAAGTTGCATGAAGATATCCCTAATTGTTACTGAATTATGTCGCTTACAAGAATTCTGAAAAAAATAATCAAAGCGGCATAACTTTGAAACTAACAAAGGGAAAACAATCATTCTCGTGCGCGACACATTGTCCTGACCTAATACACATTCCTGTAAAATTGCATGAATATATTCTGAATTGTTACTGAATTATGGCGCGTACGAGACTATTTGGAAATATTACTCAAAGGAACATAAGTTTGAAAAGAACAAAGGGAGAACAGATATTCTTATGCTTGACACATCGTCTTGACCTAATGTATATTTCTATACAGTTGCATTACGGTATCTCTAACGGTTACTCAGTTATGGCGCATACAAGAATATTTGAAAAAAAAAAAAAATAAATAAATAAAATAAAAGGGATATAACTTGGAAACTAGGAGACTAGGAGGGACATTCATTCTTGTGCACGACATGTTGTCCTGACCTAATACATATCCCTATAAAATTGCATGATGATATTCTGCCTGGTTACTGAGAAGTGGACCGTACAAGAATGTTGACGAACAGACACAAAATTTACATGAAAACAATCAAAGGAACATAACTCTGAAAGAGAGTAACCGAAAGCAGCCTTTACTATACGCAACACGTTGCCCTGACCTAATACACAGTCCTGTTAAGATGCATGAAGATATCCTTAACGGTAACTGAGTTATGGCGCGTACAAAAAATGTTTGAAGAAAAATAATCAAAGGGGCATTACTTGGAAACAACGAAAGGATAGA
Organism: Anodontia alba; assembly: GCA_964016985.1. NCBI lineage: Eukaryota > Metazoa > Mollusca > Bivalvia > Lucinida > Lucinidae > Anodontia > Anodontia alba. Next base: position 16,169,116 of record OZ024826.1, read on the forward strand.
CTATCATTCTTATGCGCGACACGTTGTCGTGACCTAATACATACTCTTATAAAGCTGCGTGGAGATATTCCTAAAGGTTACTAAGTTATGTTGTGTTCAAGAATGTTAAACAAGGCCATAACTTGGATACTAAAAAAGGGGGAACAATCATTCTTGTGCGCGACACACAGTCCTGACCTAATACATCTTCCTGTAAAATTGCATGAAGATATTCTGAACTGTTACTGAATAATGGAGTGTACAAGCATGTTTGGAAAAATTAATCAAAGGCATAACTTGGAAAATAAGAAAGGGAGAACAACCATTCTAGTGCACAACACTTTGTCGTTACCTAATATACATTTCTATAAAGTTGCATGAAAATATTCCTAAAAGTTACTGAGATATTGCACATAAAAGAATGTTTGAAAAAAAAAAATCATCAAAAAGGCATAAGTTGAAAACTAAGAAAGATGGAACAATCATTCTTGTGCGCGACACATCGTCCTGACCTATTACATATTCCTATCAAATTGCATGAAGTTATGCTGAATGGTTACTGAGTTATGGAGCGTACAAGAATGTTGACGGACGGACAGGCAAACGGAAAGCGCCATGCCATAATACGTCCGTTATTATTATTTTTATTTTCAAAACGGGCATACAAAAATGTAAATGTAAACCTGGTCGCATAACAGCTACACTAGAATGAGAAATATAAAATATTATGTATTGTCAATAAGCATGTTTGCCTAGACCTAATGTATGAATACAGTAATGGAGACCAAGAATGAAGTGACTATTGCGTGCAAAAAAAACAAAACAAAAATAACACAAAAAAAAAAAAAAAAAAAAAAAAAAAAAAACACGCGGAACAAAACATAGGTGAAACGACCATTTTCTTGGCCGGACTAGCTTGTTTCGGCCTACTTATTCTCATCAGTGACCCTCGTTTAAAACTTGTACATACAACCACTATATAACAGATCCACATGAAGTATTTGAAATAAAACGCGCATGTTTCTATGGGGGACTAGATGAAACATATTTAATTTACAGCACGCAAAATCTATTCTTACTATAACCATTATGAATAAGGAAACACATGCTCAGACTGATAAAAAAACGATAACAAACAAACAATAGTACATTAATTTTCCGCTATTAAGACCACCCTCCGGAATTTCAAAAAGTGGTCTTATAGCGGAGTGGTCTTATTTATGGATGTGGTAAGCTATAAGAAATTATGTTGGCAGGAATATAGAAATTTTATTTTAAAGGTTTTATGTGCACTTTGCCCATAGATGCATCAAGTAGCTAACTTTATGCTTCAGACTATAATGCGCTTGTATTTACTGATTCTAGCTATATATGATTTTTATACCATTCCTGAGTTTAACTTCAAAACTCTGTTCTACTTTTTCGGGTCAATTCTTTGCATTTTTGTTTCTATCAGTTGAAGCCAATTCAAATGTCTGTAAAGAACAATAATAATCTCCAAAATTTTATGCTGTTTTATTATATCATTTTAGTAACTTGTAGAATAAATTTTTTATATAGCTTAAAACGTCAGTTACAAAGTACCATAATGGTGAAAATGTTTATTTTAGTTTATTTTACTTAACAATTATTTAATGAACTTTAACTGTGAACTTTGTTTCTCTGATTGTTTGTCTGCAATTTATGACAAAGACCAATCCTTATCAAATGCGTGAAGTGGTACTGTTTGTGTGTTCGTTCTAAGATGGCTGATAAAACCAATCTTGGCTCTAAACTGCCATGTCTGGGAAAATGACATGTCTAGAAAAGAAACCTCTGTTTGTCATGCCACAGCTGTAGCTTTTCGCTGATGAAACCAATCTTAGCTCTAAACTGCCATGTCTGAGAAAATGATACGTCTGGGAAAAGAAGCTTTGTTGGTAATGCCATAGCTCTAGCTTTTCGCTTTCGCTCAAATGAATCCAAATCTGATGTCTGTATAGAGCAGTAAAAATATCCAAAACTTTATGCTGTTTTATTATATCGTTTTTAATAACTTCTAGAATAAATTTCTTATATAGCTTAAGAAGGTCAGCTACAAAGTACAATAATAATGAAAATGCTTACTTACGTTTATTTTACTTAACAATTATTTAATAAACTTTAATTGTGAACTTTATTTCTCTGATAGTTTATCTGCAATTTCTGACAAAGACCAATCCTTATCAAATGGGTGGTGGTACTGTTTGTGTGTTCTTTCTGAGATTGCTGATGAAACCAATCTTAGCTCTAAACTACCATGTCTGGAAAAAATGACATTTCTGGGACAGAAACCTCTGTTTGTCATGCCACAGCTCTAGCTTTTCGTTGATGTAACTAATCTTAGCTCTAAACTGCCATGTCTGGGAACAAATGACGTCTGGGAAAGAAAGCTCTGTTGGTAATGCCATAGTTCTAGCTTTTCGCTGACCCGAGCAAGCATACTATCGTGGAACTGCCGTACCATTGCTAAGAACTTGGCCGGACAGTCAAACTTTGCCATAAATTTTAAAGACCCTCATGTAGAGGTGCACATACTGTTCTTGACATTTCTCTTGAAATTGTCTTGCTGTGAAGATCGTGTCAATTGTTCCTTTGTCCTTCCTGAATCCACACTGGCTTTTTTTTTTTTTGCTATATTTTTTTCAAAGTCCCTCATGTAGAGGTGCACATGCTGTTCTTGACATTTCTCTTGAAATTGTCTTGCTGTGAAGATCATGTAAGTTGTTCCTCTGTCCTTCCTGAATCCACATTGGCGCTCTGTAAAACCTGGCTGTTCATGATGTTCATTCAGTCGGTTCAGTAGGATACTCTTGCAAGGACCTTACCAGCAATCGACAATAAAGAGATACTCCCATGATTGTCACAAACTTGAGGATTTCCTTTCCGTTTGAATAGGTTGATGCATCCTTGAACTCTTAAGGGATGGCTTCTTTTCTCCGCATAATGTGAAATAACTGTCAGTTGCTCTGTAACTGGAGTACTCCCTGCAGGTATTGCATCTAGTTCTGGCGCCTTGTCAGATGACAGGAGACTTATAGCTTTTACTGTTTCCGAGATGTTTGAGAACTCATCAAGCAGCGGATTACATTCAAACTGTGGCAGTTTGTTGATACTGTATACATAATATTACTCGACACAGGCTAGTAAACTGTTGTTTTCACACATACTATTGTATAGTGTAAATGTTTTTATCTCCCCCTGATTATACTTCGAAGTCGAGTGTAATGTCAGTGACATTTAGGATTGCGACATTTGCAATGTCATACACCTGGTTGCCATACAGACATTATAATTAGTATTAAGACGTATGTATGTGCCATAACTCTTTACCCCTATCCGTCCGACCGTGCGGGTGTGAGTACGCGCGTGACAAAATATTGTGTCCGGGACATAACTCAGAATAAGATAAAAGTCCAGGGAGTGCTACAATTACAAACCGCAGCCCTTCCCAGACACCAAGAGGAAGAGACAAGAGGACCATGATGGCCCTGTAACGCTCACCTGAGTATCATAGCACTTTGAGAACTTGACTTAGAACTGATCAAGGCAAACATTCTGATCAAAATTCAAAATGACTATATTAACAAGTAAGACAATGTAGCATGTCTAATGGACTGTGAAATAGAGATCAAGGTCAAATATGGATGACTGCACTCAAGAGGCCATGCTAAGATGTATGCATGTACTAAGTATCACTGGCTGTAATAGCAATAGTTACTGAGAAACTGACCTAAACACAAACACTTCACAAATACCAAATATCACTCTGTAGGACCAATAATTACTGAGAAACTGACCTAAACGGAAAAAAAAAACTTAAGAAAGTCAATGAACAGGAAAATATATGTCACATAGAAATCACCAAGACAAACATTTTGAGCAAGATTTATGATGATCACTTCAAAAAATGTGACCTGTAGAGCATCAACAAGGTTTTCCTTTGATTTGGTCTGGTGACCTATTTTCTTATATCAAGTGACCCAGTTTTAAACTAGATCTAGAAAACATCAAGACAAACATTTTGAGCAATATTTATGATGATTATTTAGAAAATGTGACCTCTGGAGTGTTATCAAGGTTTTCTGCTGATTTGGCCCGGTGGGTGACCTAGTTTCTGACCACAAGTGACCCAGTTTAAAAACTGATCTAGAACTCATCAAGACAAAGATTTTGAGCAAAATTTATGATGATTGCTTCAAAAATGTGACAATCTATCACAGTACGCAGTTGATACATCTGTCATTTTAGATGGATCAGAGAATTCACTAAGGGAAACATTAAATGTGTTGCATGATTTCTCTATAATTTCAGGTTTAAAAGTAAACTTTGACAAAAACGCAAGTTGTTTGGATAGGGAAGGAAAAATTCAGTTCTGCAACTATTAAAACTAGATGGAAATTATCATGGGATAAAACTGATTTTAAGCTCCTTGGTATTAAATTCCATGTAGATTTAGAAAAAATCACTGATATCAATTTCAAGGAAAAAATACAAAAGATAAAGTCACTCATACAAATCTGGAAGCGAAGATACCTAACACCACTTGGAAAAATAACAGTAATTAAATCTCTCATTTGCAACTTTTAAACCATCTCTTCACTTCTTTACCAAACCCTAGTAATCGTGTTGTTAATGAATTAAATACACTATTTTATGGCTTTTTGTGGGAGGGCCCAACAAAAATAAAGCAAACAGTTATTACCAAACAGTATTCTGATGGCGGTCTAAAGATGATAAATCTTCAAGCTTTCATCAGCAGCATGAAGCAACATGGTTAAGAAGATGGATTCAAACTGACAGTGAATGGAAAGATCTTAATAGTAATATTAACTTTAAAAAACTATTTGATTTTGGGAAAACATATGCAGACCCATAATTAAACAAATCAGTAATCCGTATTGGGAAGATGTTATTAAAGCTTACTCAAATGTTCTTGAATTAAATCAACAAAGCACAGAAGATTTTGCCCAATCAAGTCCTATATTTTTTAATCATAACATTCTCATAGGGGGTAAACCAGTCTTCTTCAGTCAGTGGTACATGAAAGGAATAATTTACATTAACGACATTATAAATAACAGTGGTGAATTTCACTCTGAGCAAAAGTTGAAAACTTAATATAGTAAAAAAACAAAGTTTCTTCAAGTCAATGGAATAATACTGTCTGTTAAAGAGTTTCTAAAAACTAAAACTGAAAACTGATATAAAAACTTTCACTAAAAAGTTACAACAGCCAATACTTCCCACAAACCTGACAGTGTTTGTCATACCTAATAAAGGTTGCAAGGAGTTTTATACTATATTGAATAAAAATAATGATAAACCTACATCCCAAAGTAAATGGGAAAATATATATGATATAGAAGAAGATACATGGAAAGATATATACGCTTCTCCATTCAAATTAAATGTAGGCACAAATCTTCAGTGGTTTCAGACAAGAATAAACCACAGATTATTACCTACTAAGAAATATCTTTATACAATAAACGCTACACAAAGCCCATTATGCAATTCTTGTCAGGTGGAAGAAGATATAATATATATGCTTTGGACATGTAGAGACACAAAGTCTTTAATTGCCCAATTAAAAACATGGTTATTAACATATAATATCAATATAACACTTAGTGAGGAACTGTTTATTTTTAATATAGGTAAAAATCTTACACAAGCAGATTTACAAATTATAATTACCACGAATTACTATATTTATTTATCCAAACATCTTAATTCAGCCCTATCCATTGTCGCTTTGAAACACTAATTAAGAGCAGGATACATAATTGATAAACACATTGCTACATAAAAACAACAGAATGAATGCCTTTGAGACAAAATGGCAAAAATATAGGGAACTTTTTGAACATTTTAATAGAAATGAACGGCTTGATGAGAGATCCTGACACACTTAATTGAAAATAGTATTACGGTAAGTCCCTTTATCTGGGTTAGTTGGGGAGATGTCCAGAACAGAATTATTTCCTTTCTTTTTCAAAATCATCTATCTTAATTTCTTATTGTTTTTTTTTCTGTTTTTTTTTTCTTTTTTAGAAAACAAATTAATTCCCCATCATTCCTAGAATTTATTTTTGTATATGCTAATAGGCCAGCTTTGAACCTGAAGAGCTAGTAACTGCTGCAATCACCTCCAGTGTATTGGGAAAGTTAAACCTGGGCAGACATATGGACCAACATCAGAATGCAAGATCTTTCTTTGGCTCCAATGTTAGCCACTCATCCTACATATTTCGGGTGCATCAGTGAGTGGTGAGGAGGACTGTTTGTTGAAGAATGGGTGTGTTTGAGATATTGTAGTATGAAAAATGTGACCAGAGAATGTTAACAAGGTTTTCAGCTGATTTGGCCAGGTGACCTAGTTTTTGACCCCCACGCGACACAGTTTCAAACCTAACCTAGAAATCATCAAGACAAACATTTTTAGCAAGATTTATGATGATTGCTTCTAAAATGTGACCGCTAGAGTGTTAACAAGGTTTTCTGCTGATTAGGCCTGGTGACCTAGTTCTTGAACCCAAGTGACCCAGTTTCAAAATTGACCTAAAACTCATCAAGACAAACATTTGAGCAAGATTCATAATGATTGTTTCAAAAATGTGACCACTAGAGTGTTAACAATGTTTTCTACTGATTTGGTCTAGTGACCTAGTTTTTGACCCCAAGTGACCCAGTTTCAAACCTGACCTAGAAATCATCAAGACAAACATTTTGAGCAAAATTCATGATGATTGCTTAAAAAATGCGATCGTAGTGTTAACAAGGTTTTCCGCTGATTTGGCAAAGTGACCTTGTTTTTGATTCCATGCGACCTCGTTTCAAACTCGACCTAGAAATTATCAAGACAAACATTTTGAGCAAGATTCATGATGATTGCTTCAAAAATGTGACCGCTAGAGTGTTAACAAGGCTTTCTGCTGATTTGGCCAAGTGACTTGGGTTTTTACCCCTTAGTGACCAAGTTTCGAACCTGATCTAGAAATCATCAAGACAAACATTTTGAGCAAGATTCATGATGATTGCTTCAAAAATGTGACCGCTAGAGTGTTAGCAATGTTTTCTGCTGAATTGGTCTGGTGACCTAGTTTTTGACCACAAGTGACCCAGTTTCAAACCTGACCTAGAAATCATCAAGACAAACATTTTGAGCAAGATCATGATGATTGCTTGAAAAAATGTGACCGTTAGATTGTTGACACGGTTTTCAGCTGATTTGTCCTGGTGACCTAGTTTTTGACCCCACGCGTTCCAGTTTCGAACTTGGCCTTGAAATTAACAAGACAAACATTTTGAGCGAGATTCATGATGATTCCTTAAAAAATGTGACTGCTAGAGTATTAATAAGGTTTTTATACTGATTTGGTCCGGTGACCTTGTTTTTGACCCCAAGTGACCCAGTTTCGAACGATGTAGAAATCATCAAGACAAATATTTTGAGCAAGATTCATGATGAGTGCTTCAAAACTGTGACTGCTAGAGTGTTAACAAATTTTTCTGCTGATTTTGCCCGGTGACCTAGTTTTTTTTACCCCAAGTAACTCAGTTTCGAATCTGACCTACAACTCATCAAGACAAACATTTTGAGCAAGATTCATGATGATTGCTTCAAAAATGTGAAAGCTAGAGTGTTAACAATGTTTTCCTTTGATTTGGCCTGGTGACCTAGTTTTTTACCCCAAGTGACCCAGTTTTGAACTTGAACTAGAAACCATCAAGGCAAACATTTTGAGACATATTCATGATGATTGCTTCAAAAATGTGACATCTAGAGTGTTAACAAGTTTTTCCTTTGATTTGACCTGGTGACCTAGTTTTTGACCCCAAGTGGCGCAATATCAAGCTTGACCTAGATTTGATAAGGGCAAATATTCTGGGCAAGTTTCATCAAGATTGGAGTAAAACTGTGACCTCTAGATTGTTAACAAACTAATTGTTGACGACGAACGATGGACGACGGACAGAGCGTGATCACAATAGCTCACCTTGAGCTTTAGCTCAGGTGAGCTAAAAACCAACAACACCAAACAAGCACAAATCAAAGAAAGGCACGAAAAGCATTCAGATAAGCTCTCTCTTCCCCAAGCGAGGTAATCACAATGCTAAAAGGACTCAAAAACACAAGAACAAAATAACACAAGGCAATACATAAAACAAATCGTCTCGTAGAATAAACCATAAAGCAACAAAGAGTAAGCTCAACACCAGGACCACCGCCTTAGATCGGTTAGCAGAGTAAACACCGGGGAGGGGGAATTTGTGGAGGGGGAGGGGAGTAAAAGCATTTTTACAGCTAGCCAACTTCACCCTGGGCCCCGGTGCTACTCTCAATACAGAAATACATTAAATTTGGTTCGCTTTAAGGCCCCCATCTCAGTCACAGTCAATGCGAAAACATAAAAATCAAAGTAATCTCTATAATAAACAAATACGAGTACTGATGGGTAATTCTACTGTATGCCATGGTAAATGAAAACCAATAGTTGAACCACGGCGGGCCAAGCAAAAGACATATCGTCAAGCCCCAACCCACTGGTTAAGTTTTACGAAGAGGCAGTAATTGAGTCTGAGGCCCGAACCGCCGTCGTGCAATTAAAAAGTGAAGCATAGCCATCAACAATGATTGGGTTGACAACCAGGCATGCAGTCTGCTGCATAATATCCAGGCTATACCAATTCTTTGATAATGGTTAATACGTTTTCTGAATTGCTCCGAAAAGTTAGATTTTCCTACAATTTTTCTAAATCTGTACATTAAGTCACCGTAAAATTCTGATTCCGATATTCCGATATACCGTGTTGAAGAAGTGTTTTCAGACTGACGCTATATTTTTTCTACCAAGGCACTGTGTCTGTAATAAAATTTTGAAAACGCCTCACGAAGTTTAAAATAAAATGCCTAAGAAGTTTGGCAATAAGGGCTGTTTAGATGATGTGGTTTATTACCTGAATCAACTTGTCGACAATCCCAACTTTGCTGAACAATTTAAGGCATTTATTAATCGACCAAAGGATAAGATATCATATAGATTTTATGCTTAATGGGCAATAAAATAGAAGTTAACAAATATTGCGGCCTTCTTTGAGTGAACAAGGATCGGACTGCAGACTTATTGACGGCTCTACACATGACCCGGGTGTGACCTTAATTCGTCTGTATTTGAGATTGCCATGGTGCTAGTAGTAATTTTCTTTTCTATGACTTTCAGTTTCTAGTTTGGCGTTCATCTGTAGTTCATCACAGTTTTCAGAAGTTAATTTATATGGTTTCTGTGTTCTTCTACTATATTGTTGAAACAGGAAGATGATTAAACAATAATATGTAATTATACCTGTATCAGGACTACGAGCAATGGTTTAGCGCTCGTAAAAATAGGTTAGTGTAAATGCCGTGTGGCGACCGTAGAATGTCTCTCCATACTTCATTATAATGAAGGTTATATTTCATTACCTTTGAGTTCATTGGACCCAAGGTCGTATTTGAAAATGGAGTTCTGGGGATGTTTACACAATAGGGCGCAATCAGTGTTGCAAACTTCATTACTGCATATAAAGAGACTCAATAAAACTGAGAGTCCCATTTTAATCTGTAATGTTTTTTTTTTGTTGTTGTTTCCAAGGCAATCGTTTAGACTTTGTTTAATTCTATCTTCGTCACGGTATTGTTTGGTGATGTCGTTTCGTGTGATTCTTATCTTATTCGGTGCATTAGGAGGTATGTGTTTTATCATATTAGTTTTTCCTGGTCATCCCTATATTAATTTATTTACTAACCTGTGTTAGTTTCTCTAATTTTCCAGAAATTGTTTACATGTTATTCTTGACATTTCTCAACTTGGTTTTTCATAACGTCGCATTAAGTCTTCCTGCATTCAACTAACCTGGATTGTTATCTCTACATTGACAATGGAAAGCTTACTATTAGGCTGTACGACAAACGGGATGACTTCAATTTTCCCATTGTTAACTTTCTATTACTGAGCACTAATGTCCCTTCTGCACCAACATACGGCGTTTACGTTTCATAGTTAATCCGTTATGCCAGAACTGTTCAAATTATTAGGACTTCATGGAGCGTGGGAAAGTGCTCACTACAAAGTTGTTGAGCCAAGGGTATCAAAAAACCAAACTGATAGCAACACTTAAGAAGTTCTATGGGAGACATCATGTTCTGGTCAATTCCTACAATTTGGAAGTTTCCAGAATTGTTTCTGATGTTTTTGCCAGTGACGCGCCGTAAGTAGACTTCCCAAATCCCAGAAATACGCTTCTACCGATATTTCCTTCGTTCAGGCCAATGGGGATGGTGGGCGAAGCTTGTTTACCAAGTAATGCTTGCTATCCGCGGACGCCTGATTACACCCTTTATTCTGGAGTCCATGCCTGTTGGTCTGAACATTCTGATTCGTCATTCGTTTATGGATTTATGAGTTTGGAATACGGCTTAGGTACCATGACCGCAAATACTCCTGTCGTTTTGTACTGAAAGGGTATGCGCTATCAAGTTGTTCATCGAAGAAGATACAATGTTAAAACAAAAGACAAAAAACTTGGAGCTATTTAATGTACAACGCATTTTTCTTGGGTACCCCATGTCTCAGTTTTGGATGAACAACAACCGTAACATTCTGAAAAGTCGATATGTATGCACTCGTCTGTATGAACGTAGCTTGCAAATGCACGTTTGTAACCGTCAACACCAACATACAGCAGAACAAATATACTGTTTACAGTTCTTCTGTTGCAGTTGTGGGTGATGAGACACTCAGTAAGAATAAAACGCCATTTAACTTCTTTTCTGTATGTATTGAATACAGCTTTTGAAGAATTACAATGTTGATACATGTACAGACAATAAGATAATGCGAAGTGGCTGCTTATCCAAATAGCACTATGAAGAAGCTTTTGTGTTGATGCATAGAATAGGTATAAAGCTTTACCATTATACTGGATCTGCGTTTTTTAAGTTTAAAGGTAACAAAATCAAAAAGAAAAACAACTCATAAATTTTATTTTGCAAACGTTTGGAATACTCCGGCTAGTCTAACCCGAAATGTTTTAGTTATTTCCTAAAACATATTCTCACACAGTTTCTGTTTGCACATCAGATTATCCATTAAGTGTTTGTTTATTTGATGCAGGATCCTAAAACCATGAGTCTGGATCCGGAATACAAATATAAATATACACTTAGCCATTACTACAAAACATATTTTTGTACCTATCATAATCTTCTTGAGCTTTCCTCTACTCTATTTACATAAAAATAACAACAAAACATTGAATTAGCAGGGTGTTGCTGATTTTCCCAAGCTTTATTGATTTTGCTATCAAGTATAACTGTATGACTCTGTTTTGGCAAAATTTTTACCCTTGTAACTTTGGCGGTAAAGTTTCAAATTGTATCCATTAAACTGGCTGGTTTCGCAAGAATTTTTATTGGATACTATGTTGATATTGACTAGATATAACATGCCATGCAATACATTTTGGAACGAAATCTTCATGCTACTTTTAAACATAGGGTGAATATTATGGAAAGCTTTCATAAAAATGTTTCGATTTTGGGTAAAATTCACATTTCCCGAGTTTATTATCAAACTACCCAGGGCATAAATGACTTGGTACGTTCTACTGTAACAAGTAACTTGAAGCTTAATATTTTTATCGTAATATTCTCTATGTCAGTTTGATATTTATGGTTGTGGAATGCTGTTAGTTCTTTGTGTAGCAAGTATTGTGGTTGCTCGCTGCAGAATTGCTTTCATATTTTGTTCTGTTTGCTTGTCTTGCTGTGAATGGCAAAATTTACCTGGCATTGAGGCTACCTCTTTGGTAAGACGAAGCTAATTGATTTAAATTTTCTTGGTATGTTGTATACTATGTGCGATAGTATATTTGATATTCACCTTGGGCTATTATGTGTGACTGTAGCTTTATCGCACATCTTCTTTACAAGTTTTGTCTTATCACTAATATCGTCGGTCCATACCTAAAAAAAAAAGATAAGAAAAAGTCCAGGGAGTACTACAATCACAAACCGCAGCCCTTCCCAGACGCCAAGAGGAAAAGGAAACAAACACAACCAAACAAGCACAAATCGCACAAACGTACGAAAAGCTCTAAGATTAGCTCTCTCTTCCCAAAGCGAGGTAATCGCAATGCTAAAAGGACTGAAAAACACAAGAACAAAATAACACAAGGTAAGACATAAAACAAATCGCCTCGCAGAATAAACCACAAAGCAACAAAGAGTAAGACCAACACCGGGACCACCGCCTTAGAACGGTCAGTAGAGTAAATCACCGGGGGCGGGGGGGGGGTTAAAGCACTTTTACAGCTAGCCAACTTCACCCTGAGTCCCGATGCTACTCTTAATACAGAAATACATAAAATTTGGTTCGCATAAAAACTCCCAACTTAGTCAGTGCATCAAAGCAAAAACATAAAAAAAATCAAACCTAGGCCATAATTCTGGTGGCTGCTACCTCAGAAAATCTTGAACTACATTTCTTCATTTCTGTTGGCTGTCTTAAGACAGTATTTCTGTTACAGTTACTCTTCGTTTTATTTCATCTTCGTCGGGGTATTGTTTTGTGATGTCGTTTCATGTAAATCTAGCCTTATTCGTTGTCTTGCCTTGCCTTGCAACAGTGTAAGATTCCATGCATGCGAGTGCTGTCGGTTTGTACTTTGAGGTATATATACTGTTAAGGTGTTTTTGAAGAAGATACAGTGTCAGTAGAAAGGAGGGAAATGATCAGGAATCAATAAATTTGCCTAAAAAATTCCGTGCAACACACCAAAGTGAAAAAAAGACACAATTAAAGCAACGGCGCCACAATTAAAACACTACCAGCAGAAAGCCAAAAGGACAGTTTTGTTCCCATAAATAGGCCAAATAGCTATTCAAAACGCACACACACACACACACACACACACTCACACACACACACACACACATGTATATATATATATATATATATATATATATATATATATATATATATATATATATATATATACAAAACAACATACTATGACAGAAATAGAAAACCAAAGCAGAGGCACCGGGTTGGAATGGTCAGAAAAAAAATATTACAACATAAAAATAAAACGAATACAGCGATGAAACAACGATGATGATCCAAAAGTAAGTAATCACTAAAATGCTGAAGCAAAAGAAAACCAACAGTTGGACTCCGAAAGGCCCAACCATCGCCAGAGCAACAGGCACCAGCCGATCACACATAGACGTTTATCATGCTCCTTTATGTCTTTTTCCCAGATCAGAATATCGTCAGCGTTTACTTCACAACCTTCCATATTTTATCGAATCAGTGAATTATATTTTTTTGAAAAACTTCACTTGAGGACTTTTGTTTCCAAAAAGCAATCTTAAGTATTTATATCTTCGAAATAGTGCATAAAATATTGTACACGTTGGACTGACTTTTTATAACTTAATTTGCCAATTATAACATAGTTAGGATCTACCCAGGTTGCTATATGAATAAAACGATGTTTAGGGGTCGTAAAAGAAGAAATTTAGGGATGACCTGAAAGTTGTGAATAGGACCGTAATAACTGTATGAATCTTTTACAGTTATTCTGAGTCGATTTTGATGTTGCAGAAATTTTAAACCTATTTTGTAGCTAAAATGCTAAAATGTACTTAAACCTCCTAGTATACATATAATTGTTTAGGTTAGACTCCATTCAAATCCACTTGTTGAAAGGTTAAAACCAATTGTTTTGGCACAGAGCTCTTATGACATTTTGTAACATGTGATGACTGAATAGCAGGTGCTGTTTGTATGGCGTCCCATGCATTTTATGCACTGGTTATAAAGGACCTAAAGACTGCTGTAGTAACAAATTGTGAATCAAGAGATATAGGCATAAAGTATTATTGGTTAGTATTGTTGAAACAATTTTGTAGAAAGAACATATATAAAATGTTCTGAAGTTGATCCTTTTATGTTCGGATAACAGTTAATCGAGATTGGGTGGAATTCATGTGAATTGTCTATGTACAACTACAGCATTCTTTTGGTGACTAGCACTTTTACTGACATATTGCGAAATACCCTCGTGATGGTCATACGACATTTAATATTGCGTAGTTAGCTGTTTTGGCCGGGAGCAACCCTGGAAATGACATTTTGAAGAATGCTCTGAAGCATATAAATAGTCGTGGCCGGATCACGCTCTTCAGTTCGGTTCTGTTAAGTTTTGGTTGCAGTCCGAGCTCAATTCGTTGAGTCTGAGGCTTTTCAGCCTATTGCAGGGAACTGTGTTCTCTTGTTAAGGGTTGTCATAAATAAAAAGATGTAAAAGTTTTACTACGGACTTGAATTTTATTTTTGAGAGAAAAACACAACGCACTTTCTGGCAGAGAATCACTATATGATCACTGGTTAAAGACACATTTTTTTCCTTCTTTGGCTAGACACCCCCTTTCATGATCACCCCCAATATACAGTCCTGATAACAGAGCGCACATCAAAAGCTTATCTTATCTAAGTGATTATGAAGCCATTATAAGGATGTTAAGTCTCCTAAGGTAGGGCCCTATAAGGGTTAATTCATGTAACTGAGCAGTATTCAATACGTTACATTAGAACTAAATAAATTCATTTGCAAATTTTGCATTTAATTTGTTGATTTGTACTGTATCACTTTTTTTTATTTTTGATAGTTTTTTTTTCCAAAACACAAAGTGTTGGGGTTTTTTTTCTTGCATTGTGAAAAAATACAAATAAACTGAAATAGAAATATAAAATAAAAAGTTTTATTTATTACTTATTTATTTATTTTCTAAAGTAAATAAGAACACTGCGCAATTATTCTATAGTTGCCTAAAATCTAAATATTTTATCTTCAGTGAAATTGAATCTGCAAATATTTTCTACACTAGGAAAGAAGAACAAAGGAATACTAAATAATATTTATTCATGAAAGTAAAACATAATGGAATTATCAGAAAGTTTTCTTCAAGAGCCTATAAGATGTTTTTTTTTTTTTTCAAAGTATTGATATTTTTCTTATTTTTCCATGTCAGAAAGTTCTTAGACAGTTTAGAATGTGTATTTTATGCTATAAAGCTTCTCTTTATTGAATAAATAAATACTATCTATCTTATTAATTTTCTGTATTTGATCCAAAGAAACAGAGAAAGAGGGCATTTAATGATAAATTAGCATATATGCATAAATATCTGTATTTCTCCATAAAACCTATTGTGGGTATTCATTAGAACTGCCTGGGAGAGGCAATTCTAATGAATATCAACCAGCTATATTTTATTGAATAAACAGAAAAAAATCATCAAATTATCACCAAATTATCTGCCTTATCTGTTTCTCTGTCTTCATCATTAACTTTGCTGATATCAGATCTAATTTCCCCTTATCAGGCCCCTACCTGTAAGGGTGGCCAAAGTCACCAAGACTTTCTTATCTTAATCTCCTTATGGTCATTAGCGTGTTATGCAATCCAAAATGTGTCTTTAAAAAGACTTGTGGCCACTACGTCACAGGCTTTGATTTGGTGCCGCTTCGACGGATCTGATAGCAGTAAGTCCAGAAGCCAACAATTTAGAAATTTTTAGCAGTGGAACCAAAGCTTGATTTTGCAATAAACATTGTTTGAATGTCTATTTTTATTTATTTATTTATTTAGTATTTATTTTTGGTTTTTGTAAAGTTTAGGCAACTAATATAACGTAGAAAGCTTTTCTTGGCCTTCTTTAACACTTACAGCAAACTTTGTGACTAAATATTAGGTATGACCCTTAGCCAAACTGTAAACGAAAGCCTGGAACTATTCAGAGTATAAAACATTTTCAAGGGTATACCAAGTCTTTTATTTGGACAAACAACAACCGCAGTTATATTCTTGGTCGAGATGTATGCACTCTCCTGTATGAGCGTTTTATTTTCAATGTAGTGTTTGCAACTGTCAATACAAACATACAGAACAAAATGTTATTAAATAGAGTTTTTGTTACGTCACTAATTGCAATGCCTAATGCAAAATTAGACATAAATATAAGACGTATTTGCTGGTTCATAATAGAATTGTCTAGTATTTTATTACAGAATGCGACGAAGGGTTTTATGGCTACAACTGTAATCGGACATGTGGTAACTGTTTCCAAACTACATGCAATAAAACATCAGGCATTTGTCCGGCTGGATGTGATGCTGGATCTAAAGGAGATCAGTGTAATGAAGGTATAGATACAAGTTCAGGAAAGATTAATCTGTCATAATTGTTTTTGTCTGGCTTTGCGTATGCATGTGTGTGTGTACATGTCTGTATGTTCGTGCGTATGTTTGCATGTTGCCTTTGCGTATGTTCCGGCCTACGCGATTCTTATGGTACAGAGCATTTTATAGTGGCTATTTCTGTCCTGCACTGTTTTTATTTGTATAGATTAAATCACATCTTGCGCCTGCTGCATCAAAAAGACTGGCCAGTCCGCACATGCCAGCGCGGCCTGCTCAATGTCCCCGATAGCAGTTATAATTCTCGCAACCTGAGAAATTCCGACCAGACTGCAAAACCTAGCATAGCCTGCTCAGCATTCCTGTAATAACCTATGTAACATATACAGAACCGGACAAGCATGCGCTGCAATATATAGTTTATGGGTTTACTATTCAGACTCGGACGTTTTCCTGCTACTGAAATTTGAACTGAAAAACCTACACACAATTAAATAATATTTATTCAAATTTACGACTCATCGAACTATCCAGTTAGGATTTTAACGGATCTATTTTGTTGTCTAATTGTCCTTCGAATTGGACGTATCGGTGGGTTTTTATATAGTAAGGCTTTACCCTTGCAAGGCATTACTTTCACACTATGTGCGGCAGTTTGCAAACATTTCGCAGTTTTCTTGTTTTCTGCGTTTAGCAACCAGGTTAGCCAAACTAAAGTTGCGTATCTTTTAAATCACGCTACTATTATTAACCAATGGTCCGACTGTAGAAAATGGACCCTACTTATATTAGACTTGGTCAGCTTGCACTGCAGTCTGCTCTGTGTCTTTACAAATGTACGGGCGTTCGGGCGTTCCGGCATCGTCCGAGGTTTACCTTTTGTTTAAAAAAGGTAAGAGAAAAGTCCAGGGAGTGCCACAATCACAAACCGCCGCCCTTCCCAGACCCCAAGAGGAAGAGGAAACCGACAAATCTAAACAAGCACAAACCGAACAAACGTACGAAAAGCACTAAGATTTGCTCTCTCTTCCCCAAAAGAGGTAATCGCAATACTAAAAGGACTGAAAAACACAAGAACAAAATGATACACGGAAAGACATACAACAAATCGCCTCGTAGAATAAACCCCAAAGCAACAAAGAGTAAGACTAACACCGGGACCACCGCCTTAGAACGGTCGGTAGAGCAAACCACCGCGGGGTTTAAAGCTCTTTTACAGCTAACTAACTTCACCCTGGGTCCCGATGCTACTCTTAATACAGAAATACATAAAAATTCGCTTCGCATAAAGGCTTCCAACACAGTCAATGCATCAAAGCGAAAACATGAAAATCAAATTAAACACTATAATAAACAAAGACGAGTACTCATGGCTAATTCGACTGTATGCCAGAGTAAATGAAAACCAATAGTAGAACAACGGCGGGCCAAGCAAAAGACATATCATCAAGCCCCAACCCACTGGTTAAAGTTTTTCGAAGAGGCCGTCATTGAGTCTGAGGCCCGAACTGCCGTCGTGCAATTAAAGAGTGAAGCATAGCTATCAACAATGATTGGGTTGACAATTAGGCACGCAGTCTGCCGCATAATATCCAGGCTGTAGCCAATTCTTTTATAACGGTTAATAAGTTTTCTGAATTGCTCCGAAAAGTTAGATTTGCCTACAATTTTTCTAGATCTGTACACTAAGTCACCGTCAAATTCGGGTTCCGATATACCTTGTTGCAGAGGTGTTTTCAGACTGACGCTATATTTTTTTAACAAGGCAGTGTGTCTGCGATAAAGTTTCGAAAACGCCTTACGAAGTTTGAAATAAGGATAGCCCTGCCTAAGAAGTTTGGCAGTAAGGGCTTTATTATGGTAGTTAAAGTCATAAAGATTTGAAGAAGCTCTGGCAAATCTTATAAGTTGAGATATGTATACCCCATATGAGGTACGCCGGGGGACATCGCCATCCAGAAAAGGGAAATTGACTATATCAAAATCAAAATCGTCCCGTTTATCATTAATTTTGGTGGAAACTGTACCATTAGATATACATACAAATCCAAAAAAGGTGCCTCGGTATCGGAAGAATTTTCTCTATTTAATTGGAGTTTTCTAGGGTATATCCGGTCCACCATTTGGTCAAAGTAAATATTGTCAATATTTAATAAATCGTCAAGGTATCTTAAAGTTGAATTGAAAGCCTCAATAATGTCAGCCTGATTTTCACGTGAGAGAGACTTCATGAAATTTCCCTCATAATAAAAAAGAAACAAATCTGCAACAAGAGGAGCACAATTAGTTCCCATCGGAATACCAATAGTTTGTCTATAAAGTTTAGTTCCAAATCTAATAAAAATATTATCCAAAAGATAAACAAGGGCATCACAGATGTTTTGACACGACCATAAATTGTGATTATTATATACATCAGAAGTGAAAAAAGCACATTCTTCGTTGCAAGCCAAATATTGGGTATTCTCTCGAATAAACAGTCGGTTAATTAAATCAATAAATTTATCTTTTATAAGATGATGAGGTAACGTAGTATACAGAGTCGAAAAATCATATGTAGACAATTTAGAAGCTTGAAAGTTTTTAGATTTAAATTTATTGAGAACATCATTAGAATTTTTAATTGACCAAAAATAGTTAATTCCGTCCCATTCGTAAACAGTATCATAATATCTAATCCAATGTTTTTTAACAGCAGTAAGGCATGAAGTTAGCAGTTTGGACAAAACAGTAGTCGTACAAGAACTAGAA
The DNA here is from genome assembly GCA_964016985.1 of Anodontia alba. NCBI lineage: Eukaryota > Metazoa > Mollusca > Bivalvia > Lucinida > Lucinidae > Anodontia > Anodontia alba. The sequence goes on from OZ024826.1 coordinate 16,188,114, forward strand.
TTAGCAATGAAATGTGCTTTATAAGGTCGTTTATGAAGTTTCGGTAAACAGTATAACGTAGGAAGTCTGTCTTGCTATTCTTTAATACTCACTGCAAACTTAGCAGTAATATCGATAGAATGGGTATTGACAATAGATCTCTCGTCAGTAAAAATCCGTTCATATGTTTTGGTACTACCAAGTTCTTGTTTTAGAGTATTGATATAATAAAGTCGTCACACAACAACATTATTAGCAGCTTTATCAGCTGGAACCAAAACATAATTCCTATGAAATTCTTGGATACCTTGTTTCAAATATCGAAAAGATAATTTAGGCTTAGGAGGGAGAAGATCAAGGTTATTAGAGTAAAATAACACACGTTCATCAATGATCTTAAAAATCTTTAATTTCCAATTATTTAAAGCATTAGACTCAACATGCTCTCGTTTACACCAACGCGTACAATAATCATTTAAAGCACTGGCAATTGTTTCCCGACATTTATTGAAATCAATGTGGGCTGGGAATCTATATTTAGGTCCTTTTGAAATAACTGAACGGATTCGTGAATCAGTTATAATCTTCAAGTTACCAGTGACAATATGACCCGCTGGTTGATAACAACATTTAAAATCTTTACAATCTCAAGAATCAGTGGAACTAATTTCAATATCAAGATCAGAAACTAATTTATTGAAATTCAGTATAGCATTACGGATAGGTTTGTTATATTTATAACAAATAATAGGAGATTCCGTGTTTTCGAAATATGAAGGTATAGCTGATATAACATTATTATCTCGAAATATGCTAGGTAAATTTATAAATTTAATACCTTTATTAATGAATGGAATTTTGATGAAGTGTCTAATGTGGTTAATTTCAGAATCAATGTAAGGACGAAGAGCATGTTGAGTATAACATCTAGTAAGGAGAGCTGCTTCTTACAAATTATGTCTTCTATCATAAGATTTATTCGCCTCATCATCTAACTCACGTAATAAAGAAACAGACATTGAAGCTAGTTTAGAAAGCATTTGATGACGTCCAGAATTTAAGAGAATATTTAAATCAAAAAGAGACAAAACAGTTTGATGTTTTCGTTTAAAATTGCCATTTTTGCGCTTACCATGGGATCGTTTATTACTTTTTTTAATATCTAAAAGGGAAAAAGCATCAAAATCCGGCATTTTAGAAATATTTCCTTCATGGTAAATATTATCATTAAATCCAAGTGGAAAAGGGGTTTGTAAACGTTTAATCCATTTAAGTTCAAGTTCATGTCTTAAAATATTTTTGAATCTTTCGGTAGAATTGGACTTGTGTATAATTTTTTCAACAGATTGAACCAAAACTTTACTAGATGATCATGAATGACCAGTACTCCGGAAATGTTGATAAAGAAACGTATCAATTTTCTTTGCTTTTTCGATTTTAAGCAAATGTTCCTTAAACCTTGTTTTAAGGGCCCGTTTGGTCTGTCCAACATACTGCATTCCTCAGCCTCCTTCGCTGCAAGTGAGGACATATATAACATCCTCTGGTTTTCAGTCTAAATCAGAGTTGTTTACAACTGAAAATTGTCTATGATTAACTGAGAAAATTGCAGTTGACCGACAAATTAAATGATTGCAGCAGGTGCAATTCTTGGCATTGCACTTAGAAATATTAGGGTACATACTGTTCCTTTTATACGGACTCTTATAATTTAGAAGTACAGGAGATTTAATTTGAGAAAGTCTAATTCTAAGGTGATTATTGAAAATATTATAATTGGAAGCGCCATATAAATTAATAGATGATACAGACTGAAGTTTCAAAGGTGAAACGTTAACAGTAGGTAACAGAGAGTTAAATCTGGCAGTAGAACGTGGAATCTGTAAAGAAGAAGCAGATTGTAGCCTAATAGGAGAAATAGTAATTTTTAATCTGTTAGTGATACTCATATAGTTGTATAGGAAGTAATACATTAGATAAAAAGCAGTATTCGTACCGGCTATTATAGGCATAATTAGCGATGCAAACAGGTGGTAGGACCGATGGATACAGAGTATAGCAACAACCGACAATACATAACAAAGTCTAATACAAGTCCAAAGAAACGTAAAGTAAGAAATTGCAATAAACGGGATACGAATACCGGTAAATATCTAACCTTCAATGAGGTATAAATTAGAATCATGAGGAAGAGGAATACGAAAGGTGATTGTAAAGTGCAAACTCTGGCACTTGAAATAATAACACCATTAAATGAATGTACGGGGAGATTTTCTAGGGTTTCCACACGGCACAAACTCAACAGGCGTGGTATGCAAAAAAGGTAAGAGAAAAGTCCAGGGAGTGCCACAATCACAAACCGCAGCCCTTCATAGACCCCAAGAGGAAGAGGAAACCGACAAATCTAAACAAGCACAAACCGAACAAACGTACGAAAAGCACTAAGATTTGCTCTCTCTTCCCCAAGCGAGGTAATCGCAATACTAAAAGGACTGAAAAACACAAGAACAAAATGACACACGGAAAGACATACAACAAATCGCCTCGTAGAATAAACCCCAAAGCAACAGAGTATAAGACTAACACCGGGAACACCGCCTTAGAACGGTCGGTAGAGCAAACCACCGCGGGGTTTAAAGCACATTTACAGCTAGCTAACTTCACCCTGGGTACCGATGCTACCCCTATTACAGAAATACATAAAAATTCGCTTCGCATAAAGGCTCCCAACTCAGTCAATGCATCAAAGCGAAAACATAAAAATCAAATTAATCACTATAATAAACAAAGACGAGTACTCATGGCTAATTCTACTGTATGCCAGAGTAAATGAAAACCAATAGAAGAACCACGGCGGGCCAAGCAAAAGACATATCGTCAAGCCCCAACCCACTGGTTAAAGTTTTACGAAGAGGCCGTCATTGAGTCTGAGGCCCGAACTGCCGTCGTGCAATTAAAGATTGAATCATAGCCATCAACAATGATTGGGTTGACAACTAGGCATGCAGTCTGCCGCATAATATCCAGGCTATAGGCAATTCTTTTATAACGGTTAATAAGTTTTCTGAATTGCTCCGAAAAGTTAGATTTGCCTACAATTTTTCTAGATCTGTACACTAAGTCTCCATAAAATTCGGGTTCCGATATACCTTGTTGCAGAAGTGTTTTCAGACTGACGCTATATTTTTCTAACAGGGCACTGTGTCTGCGATAAAATTTCGAAAACGCCTTACGAAGTTTAAAATAACGATAGCCCTGCCTAAGAAGTTTGGCAGTAAGGGCTTTATTACGATAGTTAAAGTCATTAAGATTTGAAGAAGCTCTGGCGAATCTTATGTTGAGATATGTATACCCTATATGAGGTACGCCGGGGGACATCGCCATCCAGAAAAGGGAAATTGACTATATCAAAATCAAAATCGTCCCGTTTATCGTAAATTTTGGTGGAAACTGTACCATTACATATTAATAGATTCAAATCCAAAAAAGGTGCCTTGGTATCGGAAGAATTTGCTCTATTTAATTGGAGTTCTGTAGGATATATCCGGTCCACCATTTGGTCAAAGTAAATATTGTCAATATTTAATAAATCGTCAAGGTATCTTGAAGTTGCTTTGAAAGCCTTAATAATGTCAGCCTTATTTTCACGTGAGAGAGACTTCATGAAATCTCTCTCATAACAAAAAAGAAACAAATCTGCAACAAGAGGAGCACAATTAGTTCCCATCGGAATACCAATAGTTTGTCTATAAAGTTTAGTTCCAAATCTAATAAAAATATTATCCAAAAGATAAACAAGGGCATCACAGACTTTTTGACACGACCATAAATTGTGATTATTATATACATCAGAAGTGAAAAAGCACATTCTTCGTTGCAAGCCAAATATTGGGTATTCTCCCGAATAAACGTTGGTTAATTAAATCAATAAGTTTATCTTTTATAAGATGATGAGGTAACGTAGTATACAGTGTGGAAAAATCATATGTAGACAATTTAGAAGCCTGAAAGTTTTTAGATTTAAATTTATTGAGAACATCATTAGAATTTTTAATTGACCAAAAATAGTTAATTCCGTCCCTTTCGTAAACAGTATCATAGTATCTAATCCAATGTTTTTTAACAGCAGTAAGGCATGAAGTTAGCAGTTTGGACAAAACAGCAGTTGTACAAGATCTAGAATTAGCAATGAAACGTGCTTTATAAGGTCGTTTATGAAGTTTGGTAACCAGTATTACGTAGGAAGTCTGTCTTGCTTTTCTTTAATACTCACTGCAAACTTAGCAGTAATATCGATAGAATGGGTATTGACAATAGATCTCTCGTCAGTAGAAATCCGTTCATATGTTTTGGTACTACCAAGTTCTTGTTTTAGAGTATTGATATAATAAAGTCGTCACACAACAACATTATTAGCAGCTTTATCAGCTGGAGCCAAAACATACTTCCTATGAAATTCTTGGATACCTTGTTTCAAATATCGAAAAGATAATTTAGGCTTAGGAGGGAGAAGATCAAGGTTTTTACAGTAAAATAACACACGTTCATCAATGATCTTAAAAATCTTTAATTTCCAATTATTTAAAGCATTAGACTCAACATGCTCTCATTTACACCAACGCGTACAATAATCATTTAAAGCACTGGCAATTGTTTCCCGACATTTCCCGAAAACAATTTTCAAAGCGATAGGTTGCCTAAATTCTTCTGTGGAAAAACCCATCCATATTGCCGTTAGGACTTTTTCTTGTTTACTTTGTAATACTGGCGGAAAGTCTTCGCATTGGCTCTATTCAGCTTTTATTCCCCCTCCCCGCCCCCGCCACACTCCCCCCCCCCTACACCCCCCCCCCAAAAAAAAAAAAAAAAAAAAAAAAAAAAAAGGTTTTGAAACTAAGCTGATATTGACTAGGCGTTATGTACCATGCATAACGCTTTGGTTCAAAACTCACATGCTACATTTTAATATAGGTGAAGATGACATAAAGCTTTAATGAAAAATGTTACGCCACTCGCTGGGTAAATTTCCCCAAACTTACAGAAAATGGTGTATACCCAGAAAATAAACAACAATCGAGCAGAGTTTATTATCAATCTAACCAGGGTTAAAGCGACTACTGGAAAAAAAAAAACATATATCTATATACATTTATTCTGATATTGTCTACGTCAAGTTCATATTTATTGTTCTGTTATCTTTTGTGTGTATGTGGAACTGTAGTTGCTCGCTGCGAAGCTGCGTTCATGTTTTTTTGTTGTTTTTTTTTTTTTTTTTTTTTTTTTTTTTCGTTTTCTTTGTCTTGTTGTGATTATTAATCCTATCTGGCATCGTATTTACCTCGTTAGAAAAACGAAGCTAATTGCTCCAATTTTCCCCTGTTTGTTGTGTACTGTATGTAGTGGAAAGCCTATCGCTCGGGGATATATTGTCTGACTGTTAATTTATTGCATATATTCTATACTACTTATTATCGCAAAGATATCTTCGGTCCATACCTAGGTTCTGATTTCTATGCAAGTGGTGATTACTACCTTAGAAAATTCAAAACTGCACATTTCCAATACCTTTTCAGCATTCAAAGACAGTATTTCTGTTACAGTCACTCTTCGTTTCATTCTGTATTCGTCGGAGTATTTATTTGTGATGTAGTTTCATGTAATACTTACTTTATTCGGTGCCTTGAAAGAGAAGTGTTCCGTTATATTTGCCTTTCTCAGTTATTCCTATATTTATCATATTTACTAGATCATATTAGTTTCTCTGATTTTCAAGATTTTGTTCACTTTTTTATCTGTATATTTTGCAACTCGGTGTTTCTTAACATCCCTATAAGAGTCCATGCCTGCGTGTGCTGTCGCTTAGTACTGTAATGAATATGTACTGTTTTAGTTGTTTTTCTAAGCTAATACAGCGTCAAAACCGAAAATAAAAGCCAAGAGCTATTAAATACAATTCTTTTTTCTGGATATTGGATATCCGAAGTCTTCCATTTGGCGTTTACATATCACACTTAATCCGTTATGCCAGAGCATGTTCAAATTATCAGGACTTCATGGAACGTGGGAAAGTGCTCACTACAAAGCTGTTGAGTCAGGGATATAAAAAAAAAAAACAAAAAAAAAAAAAAAAAAAAAAAAAAAAAAAAAAAAAAAAAAAAACTGAAAAAAAAAAAAATGAAAAATAAAAAACAACAACAGAAAACAAAACAAAAAGAACAACAACACACAAACAAACAAACAAAAATAAATAAATAAATAAATAAAAAAAAAAAAAAAAAAAAAAAAAACGGTAGCAACACTTAAGAAGTTCTATGGGAAACATCACGATCTGGTCAACCCTTACAAAATAGCAGTTTCCAGAGTTGTTTCTGATGTTTTTGCCAATGACAAGCCATAAGTAGACTTAAAAAAATCTCGGATATACGCTTCTACCTACATTTCCTTCGTTCAGGCCAGTGGGCATGGTGTGCGAAGCTTGCTTACCAAGTAATGCTTACTATCCGCGGACGCCTGTTTACACCCGTTATTCTGGGGTCCATGCCTGTTGGTCTGAACTGTCTGATTCATTATTCGTTTACGGATTTATGAGATTGATTTATGGCTTGGGTACCATGACCACAACTACTTGGACAGAAACAACCGCAATCACATTCTGGAAGGTCGAGATGTATGCATTCTCCTGTGCGAGCGTATGTTGCAGTAAATCATTTGCAACTCTCAACTCCAACATATGGAACAAATGGTTATTTAATGGAGTGCTATTACCCCGCAAAATGTATTTTTAGGACATTTTTTTAAATCCGTCCTTTAAAATAGCGATGTCCGGGCGAGCGGGCGTCGGGCGTCGTCCCAGGTTAACCTTTCGGTTAACCTTTTTACAAAGATGTATGTTACCTTTATTCTTCAGTGGATTGGTTTCATATTTGGTAGGGATAAAGAGAAGGACCAGCAGATATGTCTCATGCAAGAGACAACTCTCACTTTGTTCGTTGTGTACTTATCTCCCCTGACGTCCGGACGCCCCAGGTTTACCTTTTGGTTAACCTTTTTTCAAAGTTGTATGTTACCTTTATTCTTCAGCCGATTGCTTTCATATTTAGTAGAGATGAAGAGGACAACCAGCAGGTGTGTCACGTGTAAGAGAGACAACTCTAGCTGACTCCGTTTTGGAGTTACCTCCCATAGTTGTTAAATCTTGTGCGGAACATAACTCTAAAACTCTTTAAGGTATTTTCATGATATTTCACCATTAGGTAGAGGACATTGAGTAGGCGTGCCGCGTACAGGAAAGACAACTCTAACTGACAGCGTTCTTGAGTTATCTCCATAGTTATAAAATCTTATCCAGGCCATAACTCAATAACCCTTTGAGATATTTTCATGATACTTGAACAAGTTGTAGAGGATATTGAATAGGTATGTCATATACAAGAACAACAACTCTAACTGACTCCGTTTTGGAACTTATCTCCCATAGTTGTTATGCGGGCCATAAATTTAAAACCCTATAAGTTATTTTCATGATACTTCACCAATAGGTAAAGACATTGAGTAGGGGTGTCGCATACAAGAATGTCAACTCTAACTGACTGCATTCTGGAGTTATCTCCCGTAGTTATGAAATCTTGTGCAGGCCATAACTCAATTACCCTTTGAGGTATTATCATGATACTTGATCAAGTTGTAGAGGAGACTGAGTAGGTATGTCACATAACAAGAACAACAACTCTGACTCAATTCTGGAGTTATCTCCCATAGTTGTTAATCTTGTGCAGGCCATAACTCTTCAACATCTTGAGATATTTTTATGATACTTCATCAAGTTGTAGCGGACATTGAGTAGGCATGTCATGTACACAAAAGACAAGTCTGACTCCATTTTTGAGTTATTGCCCATAGTTGTTAAATTTGCTGACGGTCATAACTTCTCTACATTAAGAAGGAGAGTTGCATTTAAAACATGTAACTATTGGTTACTCATTACTCCATTTATTTTCAGTTATCTCCCCTGGTTGTAAAATATTGTGCAGGCAATAACTCTTTAACCAGTGGAGACATTTTAATGATAGTTAGTAGAGATGCTAAGAACATATACTAGGTGTTTCACAATATGTAAGGACAACTCTGACCTACGGATTGTTGGAGTTATCTCCCTTACTTATAATGCGGATGCAGATTTATCAGCAATGCATGCATCAGGCTCTATTTTCCTCATTATTGTTGGATTCTTTGTTGAAAATCACATACTAGCGAACACAAAATTATGTTTTCTCAGACTAAAGATTTACAGGCCTTGCATTGAAACTAGTTCCACTGATTCTTGAGATTGTAAAGATTCTAAATTTTGTTATCAACCAGCGGGTCATATTGTCACTGGTAACTTGAAGATTATAACTGACTCACGAATCCGTTCAGTTATTTCAAAAGGACCTAAATGTAGATTCCCAGCCCACATTGATTTCAATAAATGTCGGGAAACAATTGCCAGTGCTTTAAATAATTATTGTACACGTTGGTGTAAACGAGAGCATGTTGAGTCTAATGCTTTAAATAATTGGAAATTAAAGATTTTTAAGATCATTGATGAACGTATGTTATTTTACTCTAATAACCTTGATCTTCTCCCTCCTAAGCCTAAATTTTCTTTTCGATATTTGAAACAAGGTATCCAAGAATTTCATAGGAAGTATGGTTTGGCTCCAGCTGATAAAGCTGCTAATAATGGTGTTGTTGTGTGACGACTTATTATATCAATACTCTAATACAAGAACTTGGTAGTACCAAAACATATGAACGGATTTTTACTGACGAGAGATCTATTGTCCATACCCATTCTATCGATATATTTCTGCTAAGTTTGCAGTGAGTATTAGTAAGTAAGTAAGTAAGTAAATTCTTTATTTTACGAGGGTAGCCCAATTGGTTTTACCAATCTTCCTTGGGGCCCTCAACAAAACTACATACATACAAATACATACAACAAGTTATTTAAAACAATGATTAAAATGGAGCGGTGCACGAGATAATGGTACTTATGGTATATGCGACCAGCAAAGGCCCAAGGAGTAACTGCCTGCTCGCAGACACGAAGCAAGTTGACCAGACAACGAAGGTAATCAGACATCTAGCTCCACTAGATTATTTATTTATTTTTTTTTTTTAATTGGGCCCTTTCAAGAATATTTCACTTATATCGAGCCGATCGTTCATCAAATGTGAGCGTAAACCGGAGAACCCGGGAAAAAACCACCTGACCTTCCGTAAGCAGAACTTGGGTTTCCCACATGTCACCCGAGCGAGGCTCGAACCACAACGGTGAGAGATAATGGATTAAGAGTCAACTGTGCTACGGGGGCCCGCCTCCGCTAGATGAATAGGAATGCGTATTTGACAACGTTCTCACAGGGGAAAAACGTATCTTTATCTCATGTCACTATTCCAATAGAAAACTATGCCAGGGCACATGGTTTTATGCATAAATGTAGTAGCTATGACTAATTAAGGACAGCATGTTACATATACATACAACATGACAACAAGCAAGAGAGAGAGAGAGAGAGAGAGATAGAGAGACAGAGAGAAAGAGATTCATTATAAAAAAAAAGCAAATACAATATACGTATTCGAAGTTCTGAATTACTGACGGCGGAGGCCTAAGTATTGTATATGTTATAAAATTATTATGAACCTTTAATCCAATCAGTACACGTCTTTATAAAAATGTTCAGTGATTTTGTATTTTTTATGCCATGGGGATGCTGTTCCAAACCACAACGCCTGAGTATGATATACTACCTTTGAATAAATTGCATTTTGGTTGTGCAGTAAGTAATTCTTGTGAGTCACAGATCTTAAATTAGACGCAGTATTATCGAGATTCACAACGCGCATTTGGAATAACTCCTGTAAATAGGTTGGTGCCAAATTGCTATAAATTTTGTACATACTTTTAGCTTTGTTAAGAAATACAGTTTGTTCAAATGACAGAATATCTAACCTTTGAAGCGCTTCGTGAAAACCATTATAAGTTTGCGACAAGATTAATTTACAAGCCCGTCTTTGTAATGTATTTATTTTACTTATATTGCTATTCGACGTATTAGACCAAACCGTACTGCAATACTCTAGATGCGGCTTAATGTAAGCATTATAAAATAACAGTCTATGCTCTTTGGATAAATACTGCCGTATAGTAGAACGGCTAAGAGCCACATTTTCAAAGGATTGTGCTATTCCGGATACAAGCATGGTTTTTGGCACAGTTGTAGACCATGACCGACTAAGCATTTTTAGATATAGAACTACCTTGACAAATGTTCACTGCGCATGCGCAGTGCATTTTCGTGCCCGTTTTTGGTATAAACACGAAAATTGTGTAAGATACAACACCATGGCCTACCTTTTTATAAGAATGATGAAACTTGGTACAGTTGCATAGCTTGACTGACAAAGCGTTTCCAGATATACAGCTCACTTGGAAAATGTATATTGCGCAAGCGCAGTCCATTTTTTGTTGAATGCGCGGTCCATTTTTGCTTGTTTTGGTCTGTTACCGAACATGCGTTGAATTGTAATAGGTGCAGTTAAACTATGATTTAAGCGGAAACGTTGTACCGTTCTTGAAACATTTTCATAAATAAACAACTGCATTAGAAATTATTAATTGCGCATGCGCAATGCCTTTTTGGCTGTTTACTATAAATAACATCGCTATAAATGGTCATAAATGCAATAAATATGTTTTGCGTAGATCTATAATTGCGGAACTTATCCAATTTGAGTGACTAAGAAAAGCCTGTCCAGGCAAAGGTTTATTTGTTTGTTTTCATGTAGGCTTGACGTCCCCGTCAAATTCTTATTTTAGGTCTCTTTGGAGACGTTGCTCCAGAAATGTGGGACTTTTACCCGACTAAAGGATGAAATGACATCCCAAGCCCTACCGTCCACAAACACCGCTTACGGAACTGCTGTGATCTACGGTCGGTCCGACTCTCATCACTTTAGCTGGGCAGGCGCTGGGTCGTACCATACCTGCATATTAATTTTGTTTATAGAGACGGCTGTTGGGACATACTACAGGAGTAGGGTGGTCCCTCATCCCAAGCCGGGAAAGAATCCAAAACAAATAATTGGAGGCAACGTCTCTTTAATGTACTTGACCGGGTCGTATCTCCTCAACACAGGCTACACGAAAGCCGATATGTTAACATTGTATTTACCACTGATGACGTCATGCCATTTCGCATTGGGAAAACGAAATTAGATTGAAATTTTACCGTGACGTCATCAATACGGTTACATCGTAGACGATACAGCCACGTGTTCAATCTTTCGTTTGAGGTTTTTTCCACAAACTGAATTAGTAGAATCAATATGGCTAAACGCATTAAATTAGCTGAGGCGGCCTCACTTTCGCCGCCTGCTTCTTTCAGTGATTCGCATTCTAGTTCTGGCTGGACAAAATGCATTATTTGTCAAGATGTGACAGATGAGCGCCTCGAGTGTCCAGCAGACTCAAAGAGAAAAGACGCAGGTGCGGGTTACAAGTCTTTTACAGAAAATCTAATGAGATTTTCGGATATTGACGACTTTCCAGTCAAGATCTCGTTAGAAAGACTTGATGATGGCGATGGTATAGAAGCAACCCTGCGTTGTCGAAAACCTTCATGGCACAAATCCTGTCGCTGCAAGTTTAATGCAACTAAATTGGAAAGGGCAGAAAAGCGCAGGTCTGACAATTTCAAGGAGTTGGACTCCGTTGGCGGGAAATATACACGGTCTCAGAAAAAAAGCAAAAGTAGACATAAAAGTTGCATGTCTGTTTCTCGAAGACGAGGCTTTGCTTGCAAAGTTGAGTGCAAGTGATGTGATGGCACAGGAAGTTAAGTACCACCCGAAATGCCTTACTGGTCTTTATAACCGTGTTAGAAGTCTTGAGCGCAGCAAACGCGCAGCAGTAAGCAATGAAGATATGATTAGCAGCTTGGCACTGGCAGAACTTGTTTCATATATAGAAGATGCTCGTACAGAGTCTTCAATAGCTCATGTTTTTCAGCTGTCTGATCTGGTAACTCTTCATACATCTCGCATCAAAGAACTTGGTTTGAATGTAGAAAAACGAGTGCATTCTACCAAACTTAAAGAGAGAATCTTAGCCAGCATTCCTGATCTAAAAGCTCATCCACAAGGAAAACAGGTTAGGTTAGCATTTGAATCCGACATAGGACATGTGTTGAGTGCTGCATGCGATATGGATTACGATAATGATGCTGTGGTTCTGGCAAAAGCAGCAAGGATTATCCGAAGGGATTTGTTTGATTTAAGGTCTTCCACAGATGAATTCAGTGGTAGTTTTGATGATGACTGTCAAACATCTTCTGTTCCCGTGTCTTTGTTAGGCTTAGTGCGCATGATACATGAAGGTCCGAATATCAAAGATCAGAACGCTCAATCAAACAATGCGCTTGCCATATCACAGCTTATTGCTTTCAACACAATAAAACGAAAACGAAAACAGACACATGAACGCCATACGCGATCCTCCGAAACGCCCCTTTCTATTTACCTTGGCCTGCTTTTGCATGCACATACACGAAAAAAAGACCTTGTCGACAAACTCTCTCACCTAGGTCTCTGTATTTCATATGATAGAGTACTTCGGTTGTCTGGAGACCTTGCAAATAGTGTTTGTAGACGTTTTGAGCAGGAGCAAGTTGTATGCCCACCGAAACTCAGAACAAGCCTCTTCACAACAGCGGCTGTTGACAATATAGACCATAATTCGAGTTAAACAACAGCCACAGACTCGTTTCATGGAACTGGCATATCAATGTTTCAGCACCCAACAGCTGAAAATAAGGGCCAATCTCGTGATGTCGTAGTCATTGAAACATCCTCAACCAGCAAGGCCATTAACACATTACAAGAATCGTACACAACTGTACCGCTTTTGATTCTCCCATCATCTACTCCCGTGGTACCGCCCCAAAATGGCGATCTTATAGGAAACGGCATGTCTTTACCAAATGCCTTCAATGCGAAAAAAGCTGGCTAGAAAATGTTTTCGAAAAACTGACGCAGGGCGACGTACAAAAGGATGAATACATATCTTGGGCAGCTTACCATGCCAGTTTACATAATGAGCTGTCTCAAAGTATTTCTCTTGGAGCTATGCTCCCCTTGTTCAAGAACAAGCTCTCTCCTGCAATGATAAGGCACTCAATGAGTGTTGTTAGAAAGGCAGTCAAATTTCTCAACCCCGGCCAAATTCCAGTTGTTACTTTTGATCAACCCCTCTATGTCATTGCCAAACAAGTACAATGGAACTGGCCAGAGCAATTTGGTGAAGACCAATTTGTGGTGATGTTAGGAGGTCTTCATATCGAGATGGCAGCTTTCAAAGCCCTCGGTGGATGGCTGGATGGCAGTGGTTGGACAGACTGTCTTGTACAAGCAGGGGTTGCTAAAGTTGGTATGGCAGATTCTTTTCTTAAAGCCAGCCACATAACTAGGACTAGGCATGCTCAACAACAGCCGCTGCATTGTTTATTTTACAAAAAAAAAAAACAAGCATATGAAGAGTACAAGACTGCAGCCAGCCCCGATGACATGTTAGACTTTGATGGCTGGTGTTTGCAGCAGCAACAGGCTATCCCACAGTTTAAATACTCACTCCCGAATTGATACTCACCATCTTGATTTTCGTCAGATCTCTCCGGACGTCCGATTTCGGTCTATACATCGACTCACTGACACAGCTTGCACCTTGGCTGTCAGCATTGGATCACATCAATTATGCAAGGTATTTACCAGTTCATATACGGGATATGATTGGTCTTGAATCAAAACATCCAGAAATCGCAAACGAGTTTAAGGCTGGCAAGTTTACGATTCAGAAAAGTCAGAGATTCTTTTCCGCAATCGCGATAGATCACGCACATGAACAAAACAACGCGTATGTCAAGGAGGATGGAGGAGCTGTGGGTTTAACAGAAAATCCCGTCGCACTCCGTCGATGGATGCTGGCGGGTCCAGAGATCACAAGAATAATTGCTGAAATTTGAAGACCAGCTAACGACCGAAGATGGCGATGAAACACGTCACCATGAATTACAGGGAGCCGTTCATAAAACATTCTTTGAACAATTGACTGCTTTGGTATCCTACTTCGAAGAATCTGGTGATCCATTTCTGGAAGCAAGTAGTGATATAATATCTCTTGACACGAAAGATATTGCTGACTCAGCCATGCGGAAAACTGTAGATGAAATCAAACGAATCGGCCAGGAGCAGTTTGATACATTTGTTGAGGAGAGGCTCTTTCACAGAACGACGCCACTGTATGACAGTGTACTGTGAAATAAGTTGGTACTATTTAACAGTCAGGATAAGAAGGCGCAACCGAAAGGCAAAACTGAGCTTGCCCTTGCCAAGAATGACACTGCTCTATTTTTCAAACTATACATCGGATGTCAGCATAGAGGTGGTGATGTTGATGAATTCTTCAAACACGAGAACCAAGCCTTTCCACCGTCTTTGTCTGACTCTGGAAAATTACGATTCTCTGCAAAATCGGATTTACTTGTCTGTTTTGAGACACTTGTCCCTTTTGTGACAGAATCTCCTCAGGAAATAAGTGCAATCATTTTAGATGGGGCCGCAATTGTTCAGATGCTCAAACCTATTGGAGTTACCACATTTGAACAGTACGCCCAAGATATTTTCAAACCATATATCATGTCGCAACTAAATGCAGTTGACCGAGTAGATATCGTCTGGGACACATATAAAGTTGACAGTTTGAAGTCCTCAACACGAGAGAAGCGTGGAAAAGGGATCCGTCGGAGGGTTACCCCGTCAACAGCCGTTCCAAAGAACTAGCAAGATTTCTTGCGCGTTGATGACAATAAAGAAGAATTATTCCACTATCTCTCACAGGTTTCTTCTGCTTGGGCGTCCGATTCAAACACGGAGATCGTGGTCACAGACGGTATTGAAGTGTTAGTTTCTCCAGTTCGAGATACAACATCGCTTGCTCCATGTTTGCATGAAGAGGCAGACACAAGGATGTTTGTTCATGCTGCAGATGCAGCGAGCAGAGGGCATAAGAAAATGATTGTTCGCACTGTTGATACAGATGTTGTAGTGCTAGCTGTGTCTGTCTTTGAACAACTTGGAATAGATGAACTTTGGCTTGACTTTGGTGTTGGAAAACATCGAAAATACATTGCATATCATTTAGTGGCACAAGCGATAGGAAGAAGGAAATCTAGCTGTCTTCCATTCTTCCACGCGCTAACAGGCTGTGACCCGACCTCTTCCTTCCTTGGCCATGGTAAACGGAGTGCTTGGGAAACTTGGGTAAGCTTTCCTGAAGTATCAGAAAGCTTTGAGCAACTATGCAAAGCTCCAGAAAGGCCATCTACAGCTTGTTTATCAAGCATTGAATGTTTCGTTATACTACTGTATGACGGAACAAGTTCTTGCACAAGTATTGACTTTGCTAGAAAGCAATTATTTACAAAGAAGGGTCGATCAATGGAAAGGCTTCCTTCTACGCAAGCAGCATTGCACCAACATATTCTGAGAGCAGCGTATCAGGGAGGCCATATCTGGGGACAAGTGCTGAATCTCTCGCCAGCATTACCAAGTCCAGATGAGTGGGGTTGGATGAAACAGGAAACTGGATTGTTTTGTCCACTATGGACCACAATTCCACAGGCATCATTAACTTCACTTGAATTAGTAAGGTGTGGCTGTCTCCAGGATTGCAAAACTAAGCGTTGTAAGTGCAACAAAGCAGCCCTGCAATGCAC
Source organism: Anodontia alba (assembly GCA_964016985.1). Lineage (NCBI taxonomy): Eukaryota > Metazoa > Mollusca > Bivalvia > Lucinida > Lucinidae > Anodontia > Anodontia alba. The sequence goes on from OZ024826.1 coordinate 16,203,908, forward strand.
GGCTCTTTGTGCCTGTGACGGTGGCTGTGATAGTTAAGGTAACTGCCATTAGGTCGTTGCCTTTCTGTGGTACTATGTCTATCAAAATCAAAAACAGTTTCTGAAGCGCAAAACAAATTTCAGAAGTTTCATGTACTTTTTTTCTGCGCATGCGCACCCCAAAAACGTCGTGGGACCAAACTAAGTGTGTGTTTATTCGTGTTGTTGTAAATGATCTCCAAAAATATAACAGGCACAATTTTATGAAATGATCAAATCAGATATTCTTAGACATTAGGAAGTTCAAAGTCGCGAGTTTAGGTGCAAAATTTGATGAAACCTTTGGTGATTGAAATGTAATGTTTTGCGCATGCGCATACATACATTGTTAGTCAGTGTCCTGTTTCCATTTTCCATCTACTGTAACTCGTAAAGCTGTAAGGATGGGCATCATGTAAAACATGTATATCTGTTTAAAGGAAGGTACGCATTTGTCACATTGATCAGTAAAGGAGAAATTATACACTAAACCGGGTTTTGCGCATGCGCAGAACTATCCATTATTGTCCGGGAAATAATTATAAGGTATATGAAGGCATAATGCACCCTTTGAGTCAAATTTATTGACACCAGTTGCAAGTATTTACCAGTTTACTCAAATTTGGTGCAAATTGTATACACCGGAAGTGAATTTTACTTCGCGCATGCGCAGAGGAAATTTGTCAAGGTGGTTCTATATCAGAAAATCATCGGCTTAGCAACCTTAACAATTGTGGAAAGTTTCATGCTTGTATCCGGAATAGCACAATCTTGGCTCTTAGCCGCTCAGCTAGTATTTTGCCAAGTAGCCAAAAATAAGAAGATACCTTTTTGGAAACGTGGAGAAGCTAATTATTCCACAACAAATTTTCATCAACTTGTACACCCAGTATTTTGCTGATAGTTGTCATTTTGATGTCAATGTCATTGTATCTCAGAGATAAATTGGGATTTTGTAAGTTGCTTCTTCTCTGTCTGCTAATAATCAACATAACATTTGTTTTCTCGGTATTTAAAACCATGCCATTTTGTCTACACCAAACATGAAGTGCATTTAATGAAAATTGTAGATTAGATTCAAGCTGATCTGTATTACATTGCACATCATAAATAGTGGTGTCCTCAGCATATAGGTCAACATTTGCTGAGTTCTTTAACACTAATGGCAAATCATTAATAAAAAGTAAGAATAATAAAGGTCCTAATATAGAACCTTGAGGAACACCACATGTTACCTGTTCAGGTTCAGATACATTATTATTTAATGAAACGCGTTGCGTTCTGTTTGTTAGCTAGGACTAGAACCATTTTAGACACTTTTCACTACACTTGTAACACTGCAATTTTTTAGTAGAATTTTATGGTCGACCAGATCGAATGCCTTTCGGAAATCTACCAAAACACAACCGATACGTTTTCCGTCGTTAATGGCTTTTAACCAGGAATCAACCATAAGAGTAAATGCAGATTCTATAGAATGTTTAGGACGAAAACCACTTTGAGATTTATGAAGCAAAGTATAAGTATTCAAATATGTCATAAATTGATTATCAATCCATTTTTCAATTAGTTTTGATATAGTAGGGAGAATAGAGATTGACCGATAATTGTTTACATCATCTTTAGCCCCGGATTTAAAAAGGGGTTTAACTTTTGCTTCCTTCCACGAACATGGAAATTCACCTGAGAGTATGCTTTTATTCACAATGAAAGTAAGGCTAGGTGCTAAAACATTTGCTGCAATCGTAAGAACTCTTGGACCTGTATTATCTAGACCAGTTGATTTCTTCACATTTAAATTGGTTAGAAATTTAAGAAAAGCAAGACAGACTTCCTACGTTATATTGTTTACAGAAACTTCATAAAAGACCTTATATAGCACGTTTCATTGCTAATTCTAGTTCATGTACAACTACTGTTTTGTCCAAACTGCTAACTTCATGCCTTACTGTTGTTAAAAAACATTGGATTAGATACTATGATACTGTTTACGAAAGGGACGGAATTAACTATTTTTGGTCAAATAAAAATTCTAATGATGTTCTCAATAAATTTAAATCTAAAAACTTTAGATACTATGATACTGTTTACGAAAGGGACGGAATTAACTATTTTTGGTCAATTAAAAATTCTAATGATGTTCTCAATAAATTTAAATCTAAAAACTTTCAGACTTCTAAATTGTCTACATATGATTTTTCGACACTGTATACTACGTTACATCATCATCTTATAAAATATAAACTTATTGATTTAATTAACCGAACGTTTATTCGGGAGAATACCCAATATTTGGCTTGCAACGAAGAATGTGCTTTTTTCACTTCTGATGTATATAGTAATCACAATTTATGGTCGTGTCAAAAAGTTAGTGATGCCCTTGTTTATCTTTTGGATAATATTTGTATTAGATTTGGAACTAAACTTTATAGACCAACTATTGATATTCCGATGGGAACTAATGTTCCTCTTGTTGCAGATTTGTTTCTTTTTTGTTATGAGAGAGATTTCATGAAGTCTCTCTCACGTGAAAATCAGGCTGACATTATTGAGGCTTTTAATTCAACTTCAAGGTACCTTAGGCATCACAGACTTTTTGACACGACCATAAATTGTGATTATTATATACATCAGAAGTGAAAACAACACATTCTTCGTTGCAATCGATATATTGGGTATTCTCCGAAATAAACGTTCTGTTAATTAAATCAATAAGTTTATCTTTTATAAGATGATGAGGTAACGTAGTATACAGTGTAGAAAAATCATATGTAGACAATTTAGAAGCCTGAAAGTTTTTAGATTTAAATTTATTGAGAACATCATTAGAATTTTCAATTGACCAAAAATAGTTAATTCCTTTCGTAAAAAATATGATAGTATCTAATCCAATGTTTTTTTAACAGCAGTAAGGCATGAAGTTAGCAGCTTGGACAAAACAGTAGTTGTACAAGAACTAGAATTAGCAATTAAACATGCTTTATAAGGTCGTTTATGAAGTTTCGGTAACCAGTATAACGTAGGAAGTCTGTCTTGCTTTTCTTTAATACTCACTGCAAACTTAGCAGTAATATCGATAGAATGGGTATTGACAATAGATCTCTCGTCAGTAGAAATCCGTTCATATGTTTTGGTACTACCAAGTTCTTGTTTTAGAGTATTGATATAATAAAGTCGTCACACAACAACAATATTATTAGCAGCTTTATCAGCTGGAGCCAAAGCATACTTCCTATGAAATTCTTGGATACATTGTTTCAAATATCGAAAAGATAATTTAGGCTTAGGAGGGAGAAGATCAAGGTTATTAGAGTAAAATAACACACGTTCATCAATGATCTTAAAATTCTTTAATTTCCAATTATTTAAAGCATTAGACTCAAAATGCTCTCACTGCTTCCTTCCACGAACATGGAAATTCACCTGAGAGTATGCTTTTATTCACAATAAAAGTAAGTCTAGGTGATAAAACATTTGCTGCAATCGTTAGAACTCAAGGACCTATATTATCTAGACCAGTTGTTTTCTTCACGTTTAAATTGGTTAGAAATTTAAGAAAAGGAAGACAGACTTCCTACGATATATTGTTTACCGAAACTTCATAAACGCCCTTATAAAGCACGTTTCATTGCTAATTCTAGTTCATGTACAACTACTGTTTTGTCCAAACTGCTAACTTTATGCCTTACTGCTTTTAAAAAACATTGGATTAGATACTATGATACTGTTTACGAAAGGGACGGAATTAACTATTTTTGGTCAATTAAAAATTCTAATGATGTTCTCAATAAATTTAAATCTAAAAACTTTCAGGCTTCTAAATTGTCTACATATGATTTTTCGACACTGTATACTACGTTACATCATCATCTTATAAAAGATAAACTTATTGATTTAATTAACCGAACATTTATTCGGGAGAATACCCAATATTTGGCTTCAGCGAAGAATGTGCTTTTTTCACTTCTGATGTTTATAGTAATCACAATTTATGGTCGTGTCAAAAAGTTTGTGATGTCCTTGTTTATCTTTTGGATAATATTTTTATTAGATTTGGAACTAAACTTTATAGACCAACTATTGGTATTCCGATGGGAACTAATTATGCTCCTCTTGTTGCAGATTTGTTTCTTTTTTTGTTATGAGAGAGATTTCATGAAGTTTCTCACGTGATAATCAGGCTGACATTATTGAGGCTTTTAATTCAACTTCAAGGTACCTTGGCGATTTATTAAATATTGACTATATTTACTTTGACCAAATGGTGGACCGGATATACCCTACAGAACTCCAATTAAATAGAGAAAATTCTTCCGATACAGAGGCACCTTTTTTGGATTTGAATCTATGTATATCTAATGGTACAGTTTCCACCAAAATTTATGATAAACGGGACGATTTTGATTTTGATATACATGTAGTCAATTTCCCTTTTCTGGATGGCGATGTCCTCCGGCGTACCTCGTATGGGGTATACATATATCAAATTAGATTCGCCAGAGCTTCTTCAAATCTTAATGACTTTAACTAGCGTGATAAAGCCCTTACTGCCAAACTTCTTAGGCAGGGCTATCGTTATTTTAAACTTCGTAAGGCGTTTTCGAAATGTTATCGCAGACACAGTGCCTTGTTAGAAAAAGTTAGAATTTTACGGTGACTTAGTGTACAGATTTAAAAAAGATTGTAGGTAAATCTAACTTTTCGGAGCAATTCAGAAAACTTATTAACCGTTATAAAAGAATTGGCTATAGCCTGGATATTATGCGGCAGACTGCATGCCTGGTTGTCAACCCAATCATTGTTGATGGCTATGCTTCACTCTTTAATTGCACGACGGCGGTTTGGGACTCAGACTCAATGACGGTCTCTTCGTAAAACTTTAACCAGTGGGTTGGGGTTTGACGATATGTCTTTGGCTTGGTCCGCCGTGGTTCAACTACTGGTTTTCATTTACTCTGGCATACTGTAGAATTAGCCATGAGTACTCGTCTTTGTTTATTATAGTGATTAATTTGATTTTTATATTTTCGCTTTGATACATTGACTGAGTTGGGAGCTTTTATGCGAACCGAATTTGTATGTGTTTCTGTATTAAGAGTAGCATCGGGACCTAGGGTGAAGTTAGCTAGCTGTAAAAGTGCTTTAAACCCCGCCCCCTCCCATGTGGTTTGCTCTACTGACCGTTCTAAGGCGGTGGTCCCGATGTTAGTCTTACTCTTTGTTGCTTTGTGGTTTATTCAACGAGGCGATTTGTTGTATGTCGTTCCGTGTGTCATTTTGTTCTTGTGATTTTCAGTCCTTTTAGTATTGCGATTACCTCGCTTGGAGAAGAGAGAGCTAATCTGAGTGCTTTTCGTACGATTGTTCGGTTTATGTTTGTTTGGATTTGTCGGTTTCCTCTTTCTCTTGGGGTCTGGGAAGGGCTGCGGTTTGTGATTGTGGCACTCCCTGGACTTATCTCTTACCTTTTCTTGCAGGCAAAGGGCCTTATCTTTCTCATTATTTTCGGATTCTTTGTTGAAAATCACTTACTAACGAACACAAAATCCGGTTTCTACGACTTATAGTTTTGGAGGTATAATCTTTGCAGGCAACAGGACTTATTTTTCTCATTTGTTTTCGGATTCTTTGTTGAAAATCACTTACTAGCAAACAAAAAATCCAGTTTCCATGACTTACGGTTTGAGAGTTATAACCATTGCAGGCAACGGGCCTTATTTTTCTCATTATTTTCAGTTTCTTTGTTCAAAAACACAAAATCCAGTTTCCACAACTTATGGTTTTAGAGTTCTGTGTCTGATTCACAGTTGTGGAGTTATCACCCACTGCAGGGTTGTTTAGAGTTGTCGGTTTCCTATTCCTCTTGTGGTCTGGGAAGAGCTGCGGTTTGTGATTGTGGCACTCCCTGGACTTTTCTCTTACTTTTTTTATGTACACAAAAAACAAGTCTGACTCCTTTTATGAGTTATCTCCCATAGTTGTTAAATTTGCTTACGGCCATAACTTCTCTACCAGTTGAGATTTTTTCTTGATAATTAATAGGGATGCTTAGAACATTAAGAACGAGAGTTGCATTTAAAAATTGTAACTATGGGTTACGTTATATTGGTTACCGAAACTTCATAAACGACCTTATAAAGCACGTTTAATTGCTAATTCTAGTTCTTGTACGACTACTGTTTTGTCCAAACTGATATTCATACCTTACTGTTTTTAAAAAACATTGGATTAGATACTACGATACTGTTTACGAAAGGGACGGTATTAACTATTTTGGTCAATTAAAAATTCTAATGATGTTCTCAATAAATTTAAATCTAAAAACTTTTAGGCTTCTAAATTGTCTACATATGATTTTTCGACACTGTATACTACGTTACCTCATCATCTTATAAAAGATAAACTTATTAATTTAATTAACCGAACGTTTATTCGGGAGAATACCCAATATTTGGCTTGCAACGAAAAATGTGCTTTTTTCACTTCTGATGTATATAATAATCACAATTTATGGTCGTGTCAAAAAGTTAGTGATGCCCTTGTTTATCTTTTGGATAATATTTTTATTAGATTTGGAACTAAACTTTATAGACAAACTATTGGTATTCCGTTGGGAACTAATTGTGTTCCTCTTGTTGCAGATTTGTTTCTTTTTTTTTTTGTTATGAGAGAGATTTCATGAAATCTCTCTCATGTGAAAATCAGGCTGACATTATTGAGGCTTTCAATTCAACTTCAAGATACCTTGACGATTTATTTAATATTGACAATATTTACTTTGACCGAATGCTGGACCGGATATACCCTACAGAACTTCAATTGAATAGAGAAAATTCTTCCGATACAGAGGCACCTTTTTTTAGATTTGAATCTATGTATATCTAATGGTACAGTTTCCACCAAAATTTATGATAAACGGGACGATTTTGATTTTGATATAGTCAATTTCCCTTTTCTGGATGGCGATGTCCCCCGGCGTACCTCATATGGGGTATACATATCTCAACTTATAAGTTTCGCAAGAGCTTCTACAAATCTTAGTGACTTTAACTACCGTAATAAAGCCCTTACTGCCAAATTTCTTAGGCAGGGCTATCGTTATTTTAATCTTCGTAAGGCGTTTTCGAAATTTTATCGCAGACACAATGCCTTGTTAGAAAATATAGCGTCAGTCTGAAAACACTTCTGCTAGAAGGTATATCGGAACCAGAATTTTACGGTGACTTAGTGTACAGATTTAGAAAAAATGTAGTTAAATCTAACTTTTCGGAGCAATTCAGAAAACTTATTAACCGTTATAAAAGAATTGGCTATAGCCTGGATATTTTGCGACAGACTGCATGCCTAGTTGTCAACCCAATAATTGCTGATGGCTATGCTTCACTCTTTAATTGCACGACGGCGGTTCGGGCCTCAGACTCAATGAGGGCCTCTTCGTAAAACTTTAACCAGTGGGTTGGGGCTTGACGATATGTCTTTGGCTTGGCCTGCCGTGGTTCAACTATTGGTTTTTATTTACTCTGGCATACAGTAGAATTAGCCATGAGTACTCGTCTTTGTTTATTATAGTGATTAATTTGATTTTTATGTTTTCGCTTTGATGCATTGACCGAGTTGGGAGCCTTTATGCGAACCGAAGTTTTATGTATTTCTGTATTAAGAGTAGCATTGGGACCTAGGGTGAAGTTAGCTAGCTGTAAAAGTGCTTTAAACCCCTCCCCCCCCCCCCCCCGCCCGCCCCGGTGGTTTGCTCTACCGACCGTTCTAAGGCGGTGGTCCCGGTGTTAGTCTTACTCTTTGTTGCTTTGTGGTTTATTCTACGAGGCGATTTTTTATATGTCTTTCCGTGTGTCATTTTGTTCTTGTGTTTTTCAGTCCTTTTAGTATTGTGATAACCTCGCTTGGGGAAGAGAGAGCTAATCTTGGTGTTTTTCGTACGTTTGTTCGGTTTGTGCTTGTTTAGATTTGTCGGTTTCCTCTTCCTCTTGGGGTCTGGGAAGGGCTGCGGTTTGTGATTGCGGCACTCCCTGGACTTTTCTCTTACCTTTTTTACTCATTACTCCATTTATTTTCGGTTATCACCCCTGGTTGTAAAATCTTCTGCAGGCCATAACTCTTTAACCAGTGGAGACATTTTAATGATAGTTAGTAGAGATGCTAAAAACATAAACTAGTAGTGTCACAATATGTAAGGACAACTCTGACCTACGGAGTGTTGGAGTTATCTCCCTTACTTACACTGCGGATGCAGATTTATCAGCAATGCATACAGCAGGCTTTACATTTCTCATTGTTGTTGGATTCTTTGTTGAAAATCACTTACTAGCAAACACAAAATTGAGTTTCTGAGAATAACGGTTGAGGAGTTACAGGCCTTGCAGGCAAAGGGCCTTATATTTCTCATTATTTTTGTTCTTTGTTGAAAATCACTTACTAGCGAACACAAAATCCAGTTTCTACGACTTACAGTTTGAGAGTTATAATCTTTGCAGGCAAAGGCCTTATTTTTCTTATTATTTTCGGATTCTTTGTTGAAAATCACTTACTAGCAAACACAAAATCCAGTTTCCATGACTTACGGTTTGACAGTTATAATCATTGCAGCAACGGGCTTTATGTTTTACATTATTTTCAGTTTCTTTGTTGAAAAACACAAAAAACAGTTTCCACAACTTATGGCTTTAAAGTTCTTTGTCTGATTCACAGTTGTGGAGTTATCACCCACTGCAGGGTTATGTACACAAAAAACGTCTGACTCCGTTTTTGAGTTATGTCCCATAGTTTTTAAATTTGCTGACGGCCATTACTTCTCTACCAGTTGAGATTTTTTTCTTGATAATTAATAGAGATTCTTAGGACATTAAGAACGAGAGTTGCATTTAAAAACTGTAACTATGGATTACTCATTACTCCATATATTTTCAGTTATCTCCCCTGGTTGTAAAATCTTCTGCAGGCCATAGCTCTTTAACCAGTGGAGACATTTTAATGATAGTAGAGATGCTAAAAACATAAACTAGGTTTGTCACAATATGTAAGGACAACTCTGACCTATGGGGTGTTGGAGTTATCTCCCTTACTTACACTGCGGATGCAGATTTATCAGCAATGCATGCAGCAAGCTCTATTTTCCTCATTATTGTTGGATTCTTTGTTGAAAATCACTTACTAGCGAACACAAAATTGAGTTTTTCAGACTATCGGTTGATGAGTTACAGGCCTTGCAGGCAAAGGGCCTTATATTTCTCATTATTTTTGGATTCTTTGTTGAAAATCACTTACTAGCGAACCCAAATCCAGTTTCTGCGACTTACAGTTTGAGAATTATAATCTTTGCAGGCAACAGGCCTTACTTTTCTTATTATTTTCGTATTTTTTGTTGACAATCGCTTACTAGCAAACAAAAAATCCAGTTTCCATGACTTACGGTTTGAGAGTTATAATCATTGCAGGCAACGGGCCTTATTTTTCTCATTATTTTCAGTTTCTTTGTTGAAAAACACAAAATCCAGTTTTCACAACTTATGGTTTTAGAGTTCTGTGTCTGATTCACAGTTGTGGAGATATAACCCACTGCAGGTTTAAACAAGTGTATCCTTTGATAAAATTACATCTCTGATGCCCTAGATCTCTTCTTCAAGTTCACTCCCCCAAATGAATTTCCGAGCCAAATTCTTGTGCACTTCATATCTTCTAAATGTTTGAAATATTTTGATTATATTTGGTAGAGGCATAGATAAGGACCAGTCGGCATGCCCTATATAAGAGAGACAACGCTGACTTTCCTTGTTAGGTTCCTGAAGCCGAAAGCTTGTGCGGCCAAAATTGAATTTTGGACGGATTTTTCATAAATCTGTCCTTTAAAATAGCGATATCATGGCCGGCGGGCATTGGGTCTTCCGAGGTTTACCTTTTCATTGATCTTTCGAAAAACCCATCCATAATAACGTTAGGCATTTTTCTAGTCCGTGTGTCATTTTGTTCTTATGTCTTTTAGTCCTTTTAGTATTGCGATTACCTCGCTTGGGGAAGAGAGAGCTAATCTTTGTGCTTTTCGTACGTTTGTTCGGTTTGTGCTTGTTTAGATTTGTCGGTTTCCTCTTCCTCTTGGGGTCTGGGAAGGGCTGCAATTTGTGATTGTGGCACTCCCTGGACTTTTCTCTTACCTTTTTTTAAAGTAAAATTGACATAAGTAAGAGCAGCATTTACTGATTTAGCATAGAATAATCTAGTATTTATTAAAGAATGTGACGAAGGATCTTATGGTTCTATATGTAATGAGACGTGTGGTAATTGTTTCCAAACTACATGCAATAAATCATCAGACCATTGCCCGTATGGATGTGATCCTGGATGGAAAGGAGACCTGTGTAACGAAGGTATGAATACAACTTCAGAAGAGACAAATCTATAATAATTGTTTTTGTCTCTCTTCTACAAAGAGCAGAATTTTCTTATAAAATAAACCACTTTGGTCTGGAATTGGTGTGCAAAAACATATTTTAGCTTACCTGGGCCGAAGGCTCCTACGCAGCTTATAGGAAAGTGATCCGTCCGTCGTCCGCTAGCATATTTGACCAGTTATACCTTTAGAGTTTGCAGGCTGATCAGTCATTTCTCATCAGTAGCATGCCTCTGGTAGGGGATTTACGGCATAAGCTTTTCATGAAAATCCAACGAAGGCCTTGGTTGCTAAGCTAACCACACGGTTTCATATATTTACAATGTGAAGATGTTCATAATCAACATCTTCTGTTTTTTAAGATGGTCCTGAAACGTGCAGATAAGGTGGATATTTATAAAATCTCGAATTAGTTCGACAACTGGCCAAATCGATTCATTAATCTTAGAATTACGTCCCCTTGATTGTTGGAAAAGCTTCTGTTTGACGTTACCATTTGTGTAACTCATTCAGTTTTTATTGGATGTTCCTGAAAAATGAAAGTAAGTTGAACGTGAATAAAATCTCGGACAACTTCTACAACTGGCCAGATCGAATTATCAGTCTTGGAGTTATGTCCTATTTATTGTTAAAAAGCTTTTGTTTGACTTGGCCGGATCGGATCATTTGTCTTAGCTTATGTCCATTTGTTTGTTGAAAAAGTCCTATATTTGACTTTATCATCAGCATAACTCATTCAGTTCTGATCGGATCATCCTGACACTTGCTAATTAGGAATGAATTTGAAACTGTCAAATTATTTATTCTAGAGTTACGTCCACCTTAGAGCTGAAAACGCCTATTTTAACCTTGTCATCGGCACAACTCCTTAGAAAATTTTAAACTGCACATTTCAAATACAGGTTTGCGCTTAAAGACAGTATCCTGTTACAGATACTCTTCATTTTATTCTGTGTGCGTCTACGTATTGATTTGCGATGTCGTTTCGTGTAATTCTTACCTTATTCGGTGCCTCGGAAAAGATGTGTTCCATTTTATTGGCATTTTCTTAGTTATGTTACCCCTATATTTATCTTAAGTAATAACTTATTTTAGATTCTTTGATTTCCCAGACTTGTTTTTTACTTTTTATTTGTATATTTCTTTGTTTTATTTTCAACTTGCTATTCCCTAACAATACCATAAGTGTCCATGCATGCGAGTGCTGTCGGTTTGTACCGTAAAGCACTGTAACTATATGTAGTGCTTAGTTGATTTTTGAAGAAGGCGCAATGTCTAAACTGAAAACAATAGCCTCGAGCTATTGAATGTCAAACAGTTTTGTAAAGCCGGCCTCGGTGGCTCAGTTGGATGCGCCGTCCAACTGGACACCAGGAGGTCGCGGGTTCAACCCACGCCGAGGTCGGCAACATTCTTTCGTGGTTATCATGAAATATTTTCTACGGTCATTCTCTACCTTCCGCTGATTCTAGAAGGGCAATTGTCAGGTTTGTGGCGAAAGAATGATCAAATACTAGTTAACCGCTTAGAGGACTAAGCCTGCCCAGTAAACGTGTGGTTAGGTAAACTGACCGCGCTCGACATGACCCCAATGGGTTTGCTTGGCCTTAAAACCTCAACACAAACAAACAAACAGTTTTGTGGGTATCCCTAGTCGGAGCGAAACAACCGTAATCACACCATGGAAGGTGCAGATGGATGCATTCTCCTGTGTGAGCGTAGATTGCGACGAAGCGCCTGCAACTGTCAAAGCCAACACACAGGAAAAATGGTTATTAAATGGAGAGCCTGATAATTCATTAAATGAAAATGATTGTGCAAAATAAACATGTGAGAGCAGTATTGGCTGATTTGGGAGGAAGAGAGAGCTAATCTTAGTGCTTTTCCTAGTTCATTTGATTTGCGCTTGTTTGGTTTTGTCTGTTTCCGCTTCCTCTTGGTGTCTGAGATGGTAGAAGGCTTGTGCTTGTGGTCCTCCCTGGACTTTTCTCTAACCTCTTTTAGCATAGTCTAGCATCTATTACAGAATGCGACGAAGGATCTTATGGCTACAACTGTAATGAGACGTGTGATAACTGTTTCCAAACTGCGTGCAATAAATCATCAGGCCATTGCCCGGAGGGATGCGATGCTGGTTGGAAAGGAAGCCTGTGTAATGAAGGTATGAATACAATTTCAGGAGAAACAAATCCATCATAACTGTTTTTGTCTGGCCTCTGTAAAAGGCATAGGTATTTTTTAGAATAAAAAAAAGGTAAGAGAGAAGTCCAGGGAGTGCCACAATCACAAAACGCAGTCCTTCCCAGACCCCAAGCGGAAGAGGAAACCGACAAATCCAAACAAGCACTAATCGAACAGACGTACGAAAAGCACTAAGATTAGCTCTCTCTTCCCCAGGCGAGGTAATCGCAATACTAAAAGGACTAAAAAACACAAGAACAAAATGACACATAGAACGAAATACAACAAATCGCCTCGTAGAATAAACCAAAAAGCAACAAAGAGTAAGACTAACACAGGGTCCCCCGCCTTAGAACGGTCAGTAGAGTAAACCACCGGGGGGGGGGGGGAGGGGTTTAAAGCACTTTTACAGCTCACTAACTTCACCCTGGGTCCCGATGCTACTCTTAATACAGAAACACATAAAAATTCGGTTCGCATAAAGTCTCCCAACTCAGTCAATGCATCAAAGCGAAAACACAAAAATCAAATTAATCACTATAATAAACAAAGACGAGTACTCATGGCTAATTCTACTATATGCCAGAGTAAATGAAAACCAATAGTTGAACCACGTTAAACCGCATTTCGGACTGGACTTAGGGTGCATGTGAACAAGTTTGATCTCCTTGTTATAATGAACGAAACTCTTTAATTGTGTGCATTCAGCTGTTTTCTTTTGTATGGTATTGCAGTGCTGCTTTTATGTTTTGCTTAGTTTCTTTGTTTTGTTGTGATTGGTTAATCCTGCCTGGCATTGCGATTACCTCGTTAGAAAGACGAAGCTAATTGCTTCAATTTTGCTTGGTTGTTTGTGTACTGTATGCAGTGGTATGATTGCATATCTCTTTAAGCTTTGTTGTGATTCTGTTACTTTATCGCATATATTCTATATTATTGTTGTCGCCACAGATGTATTCGGTCTATACTGGGTTATGATTTCTATGCAACTGGCGATTACTACCTTAGAAAATCCTATACTACACATTTCCAATACATTTGATCGCCCGCAGGCAGTATTTCTGTTACAGACATTCTTCATTTATTATATGTTTGTCGGGGTATTGGTTTGTGATGTCATTTCGTGTAATTCTTACTTTATTTGGTGCCTTGGAAAGGATGTGTTCCCTTAGATTGGCCTTTCATGGTCATGATATCTCTAGTTTTATCTTATGTACTAGCTTATGTTAGAGTCTCTGATTTTCCAGATTTTGTTTACCTTTTTATCTGTATATTTTGCAACTTGGTGTTTCTTCATATCACTATAAGTCCATGCACGCGAGTTTCGTCGTTTTGTACAGTAGGGTATATGTGGTGGTTAGCTGTTTTACGAAGGAGATAAGTGTCAGAACTGAAAATAATAGCCTGTAAATATCGAACGTATAATAGTATTTTTATGTATCCTAATTATCTTATTTGGTTAACAATAACCGTAATCACATCATGGAATGTCAAAATGCTTGCATTCTCCTGTGTGAGCGTATTTGCGATAAAACCTTTGCAACTGTCAACGCCAACACACAGAAACAATGGCTATTGCATTGAGAGTCTGTTAATTCCTTTCGTGTATTTTTTTGTTCAAAATAGACCTGAATCAGAACAGTATTTGCTGATATAGTACAGAATAGTCTAGTATTTTATTACAGAATGCGACAAAGATTCTTATGGCTACAATTGTAATGGGACGTGTGGTAACTGTTTCCAAACTATATGCAATAAATCATCAGGCCATTGCCCGTATGGATGTGATCCTGGGTGGAAAGGAAACCTGTGTAATGAAGGTATGAATACAACTTCAGGAGAGACAAATCTATCATAATTGTTTTTGTCTCTCTTCTACAAAGAGCAGAATTTGTTTATAAAATAAATCACTTTGGTCTGGAATTGGTATGCAAAAACATTTTTAGCTTACCTGGGCCAAAGGCCCCTGTGCAGCTTATAGGAGAGTGATCCGTCCGTCGTCCGCTAGCATATTTGACCAGTTATACCTTTAGACTGCAGGTTGATCAGAGTCATTTCTCATCTGTAGCATGCCTCTGGTAGGGGATTTATGGCATAAGCTTTTCATGAAAATCCAACGAAGACCTTGGTTGCTAAGGTAACCACACAGTTTCATATACTTACAAAGTGAAGATGTTCATCATGATCATAATCTGATTTTAAGGTGGTTCTGAAACGTGCAGATAAGGTGGATATGTATAAAATCTCGGATAAGTTCGACAACTGGCCAAATCGAATCATTAATCTTAGAGTTACGTCCCCTTGATTGTTTGAAAAGCTTCTGTTTGACGTTGCCATTGGCGTAACTCATCCAGTTTTGATTGGATGTTCCTGAAAAATGAAAATAAGTTGAATGTGAATAAAATATCGGACAAGTTCTACAACTGGCCAGATCGAATTATCAATCTTTGAGTTATGTCCCCTTTATTGTTAAAAAGCCTTTGTTTGACTTGGCCGGATCGGATCATTTGTCTTAGCTTATGTGCATTTGTTTGTTGAAAAACTCCTATATTTGACATTATCATCAGCATAACTCATTCAGTTCTGATCGGATCATCCTGACACTTGCAAATTAGGAATGAATTTGAACATCTCAAATTATTTATTTTAGAGTTACGTGCATCTTAGAGCTGAAAATGCCTATTTTAACCTTGTCATCTGCACACCTTCTTAGAAAATCCTCAACATGCACATTTTAAATACAAGTTATTGCTCAAAGACAGTATTCTGTTACAGATGCTCTTTATTTTATTCTGTGTGCGTCTAGGTATACCGGTGTTAGTCTTACTCCTTGTCGCTTTGTGGTTTATTCTACGAGGCGATTTGCAGTATGTCTTTCCGTGTGTCATTTTGATCTTGTCTTTTTCAGTCCTTTTAGAATGGCGATTACCTCGCTTGGGGAAGAGAGAGCTAATCTTAGTGCTTTTCGTACGTTTGTTCGGTTTGTGCTTGTTTAGATTTGTCGGTTTCCTCTTCCTCTTGGGGTCTGGGAAGGGCTGCGGTTTGTGATTGTGGCACTCCCTGGACTTTTCTCTTACCTTTTTTTTTTGATTTGTGATGTCGTTTCGTGTTATTCTGACCTTATTCGGTGCCTCGGAAAAGATGTGTTCCATTTTTTTGGCATTTCTTAATTATGTTATCCCTATATTAAGTAAGAACTTATTTTAGATTCTTTGATTTCCCAGACTTCTTTTACTTTTTATTCTATGTTTTATTTCCAACTTGCTATTTCCTAACAATACCATAAGTGTCCATGCATGCGAGTGCTGTCGGTTTGTACCGTAAAACACTGTAAGTATATGTAGTGCTTAGTTGTTGTTTGAAGAAGGCGCAATGTCAAAACTGAAAACAATAGCCTGGAGCTATTGAATGTGAAACAGTTTGGAAAAGCCGGCCCCGGTGGCTCAGTTGGATGCGCCGTACGACTGGAGACCAGGAGGTCGCGGGTTCAACCCCCGCCGAGGTCGGCAACATTCTTTCGTGGAGATCATTAAATATTTTCTACGGTCATACTCTCCCTTCCGCTAACTCAAGAAGGGCAGTTGTCAGCTTCTGGCGAAAGTATGAGCACAATACTAGTTAACCGCTTAGAGGACTAAGCCTGCCCAGTAAACGTGCGGTTAGGTAAACTGACCGCGCTCGACATGACCCCATTGGGTTGGCTGGGTCGTAAAACCTCAACACAAACAAACAAATAGTTTTGTGGGTATCCCAATTCGGACAGAAACAACCGTAATCACACCATGGAAGGTCGAGATGCATGCATTCTCATGTGTGAGCGTAGTTTGCGACAAAGCGTCTGCAACTGTCAACGCCAACACACAGAATAAAATGGTTATTAAATGGAGAGCCTGTTAATTCACTAAATGAAATTGTTTATGCAAAATAAATATGTGAGAGCAGTATTGGCTGATTTGGGAGGAAGAGAGAGCTAATCTTAGTGCTTTTCCTAGTTCGTTTGATTTGCGCTTGTTTGGTTTTGTCTGTTTCCGCTTCCTGTTTTTGTCTGAGATGGTAGAAGGCTTGTGCTTGTGGTCCTCCCTGGACTTTTCTCTAACCTCTTTTAGCATAGTCTAGCATCTATTACAGAATGCGACGAAGGATCTTATGGCTACAATTGTAATGAGACGTGTGATAACTGTTTCCAAACTGCGTGCAATAAATCATCAGGCCATTGCCCGGAGGGATGCGATGCTGGATGGAAAGGAAACCTGTGTAATGAAGGTATGAATACAATTTCAGGAGAAACAAATCCATCATAACAGTTTTTGTCTGGCCTCTGTAAAAGGCAGAGGTATTTTTTAGAATAAAAAAAAGGTAAGATAAGTCCAGGGAGTACCACAATCACAAAACGCAGCCCTTCCCAGACTCCAAGAGGAAGAGGAAACCGACAAATCCAAACAAGCACAAATCGAACAGACGTACGAAAAGTACTAAGATTAGCTCTCTCTTCCCCAAGCGAGTTAATCGCAATACTAAAAGGAATAAAAAACACAAGAACAAAATGACACATAGAAAGAAATACAACAAATCGCCTCGTAGAATCAACCAAAAAGCAACAAAGAGTAAGACTAACACCGGGACCACCGCCTTAGAACGGTCAGTAGAGTAAACCACCGGGGGGGGGGGGGGGGGTTTAAAGCACTTTTACAGCTAGCTAACTTCACCCTGGGTCCCGATGCTACTCTTAATACAGAAACACATAAAAATTCGGTTCGCATAAAGGCTCCCAACTCAGTCAATGCATCAAAGCGAAAATACAAAAATCAAATTAATCACTATAATAAACAAAGACGAGTACTCATGGCTAATTCTACTATATGCCAGAGTAAATGAAAACCAATAGTTGAACCACGTTAAACCGCATTTCGGACTGGACTTAGGGTACATGTGAACAAGTTTGATCTCCTTGTTATACTGACCGAAACTATTTAATTGTGTGCCTTCAGCTGTTTGGTTTTCGCAAGAACTGGTATTGGAAATTATGCTGATATTGACCAGGCGTAACATTCAATGCTTAAAAATTTAGCTTTTAATTCACATGCTACATTTAATCATAGGGTGAATATTTCAAGGAAGCGTTCATGAAGAAAACGTTTCGGCACTCGTTGTTTAATTTGCAGTTTACTCGAATTTACAGTACACGGTGTTTACCCAGAAAGTAAACAAGAATCGAGCAAAATATATTACCAAACTGCCAAGGTCATAAGCGAATCGGTATGTGCTACTGCAACAAATGACAGATAGCTATATATTTTCATCGTAACATTAGCTTTGTCAGTTTATATTTATCATTCTGAAATGCTGTTCGTCTTTTGTGTGGTATTGCAGTAGCTCGCTGCGGCGCTGCTTTAATGTTTTGCTTAGTTTCTTTGTTTTGTTGTGATTGGTTAATCCTGTCTGGCATTGCGATTACCTCGTTAGAAAGACGAAGCTAATTGCTTCAATTTTGCTTGGTTGTTTGTGCACTGTATGCAGTGGTATGATTGCATATCTCTCTGGGCTTTGTTGTGATTCTGTTACTTTATCGCATATATTCTATATTATTGTTGTCGCCAGAGATGTATTCGGTCCATACTTGGGTTCTGATTTCTATGCAACTGGTGATTACTACCTTAGAAAATCCTATACTACACATTTCCAATACATTTGATCGCCCGCAGGCAGTATTTCTGTTACAGACATTCTTCATTTATTATATGTTTGCCGCGGTATTGGTTTGTGATGTCATTTCATGTAATTCTTACTTTATTTGGTGCCTTGGAAAGGATGTGTTCCCTTAGATTGGCCTTTCATGGTTATGCTATCTCTAGTTTTATCTTATGTACTAGCTTATGTTAGAGTCTCTGATTTTCCAAATTTTGTTTACCTTTTTATCTGTATATTTTGCAACTTGGTGTTTCTTCATATCACTATATGTCCATGCACGCGAATTTCGTCGTTTTGTACAGTAAAGTATATGTTGTGGTTAGCTGTTTTACGAAGGAGATAAGTGTCAGAACTGAAAATAATAGCCTGTAGATATCGAACGTATAATAGTATTTGTATGTATCTTAAGTATGTTATTTGGTTAACAATAACCGTAATCACATCCTGGAATGTCAAAATGCTTGCATTCTCCTGTGTGAGCGTATTTGCGATAAAACCTTTGCAACTGTCAACGCCAACACACAGAACCAATGGCTATTGTATTGAGAGTCTGTTAATTCCTTTCGTTCAAAATAGACCTGAATCAGAGCAGTATTTGCTGATATAGTATAGAATAGTCTAGTATTTTATTACAGAATGCGACAAAGATTCTTATGGCTACAATTGTAATGGGACGTGTGGTAACTGTTTCCAAACTATATGCAATAAATCATCAGGCCATTGCCCGTATGGATGTGATCCTGGGTGGAAAGGAAACCTGTGTACTGAAGGTATGAATACAACTTCAGGAGAGACAAATCTATCATAATTGCTTTTGTCTCTCTTCTACAAAGAGCAGAATGAATTTTTTTTTATAAAATAAATCACTTTGGTCTGGAATTGGTATGCAAAAACATTTTTAGCTTACCTGGGCCAAAGGCTCCTGTGCAGCTTATAGGAAAGTGATTCGTCCGTCGTCCGCTAGCATATTTGACCAGTTATACCTTTAGAGTTTGCAGGCTGATCAGAGTCATTTCTCATCTGTAGCATGCCTCTGGTAGGGTATTTATGGCATAAGCTTTTCATGAAAATCCAACGAAGACCTTGGTTCTTAAAGGTAACCACACAGTTTCATATACTTACAATGTAAAGATGTTCATCATCAATATCTTTTGTTTTTAAGGTGGTCCTGAAACGTGCAGATAAGATGGATATGTATAAAATCTCGGATAAGTTCGACAACTGGCCAAATCTATTAATTAATCTTAGAGTTACGTCCCCTTGATTGTTGGAAAAGCTTCTGTTTGACGTTGTCATTTGTGTAACTCATTCAGTTTTGATTGGATGTTCCTGAAAAATGAAAATATGTTGAACGTGAATAAAATCTCGAATAAGTTCTACAACTGGCCAGATCGAATTATCAGTCTTGGAGTTATATCCCCTTTATTGTTAAAAAGCCTTTGTTTGACTTGGCCGGATCGGATCATTTGTCTTAGCTTATGTCCATTTGTTTGTTTAAAGAGTCGTATATTTGACTTTATCTTCAGCATAACTCATTCAGTTCGGATCATCCTGACACTTGCAAATTAGGAATGAATTTGAACATGTCAAATTATTTATTTTAGACTTACGTCCACCTTAGAGCTGAAAATGCCTATTTTTACCTTGTCATCGGCACACCTCCTTAGAAAATCCTAAACTGCACATTTCTAATACAAGTTAGCGCTCAAAGACAGTATTCTGTTACAGATACTCTTCATTGTATTCTGTGTGCATCTAGATATTGATTTGTGATGTCGTTTCGTGTAATTCTTACCTTATTCGGTACCTCGGAAAAGATGTGTTCCATTTTATTGGCATTTCTTAGTTATGTTATCCCTACATTTATCTTAAGTAATAACTTATTTTAGATTCTTTGATTCTCCAGACTTTTTATTCTATGTTTTATTTGCAACTTGCTATTTCCTTACAATACAGTAAATGTCCGTGCATGCGAGTGCTTTCCGTTTGTACAGTAAAGCACTGTAAGTATATGTAGTGCTTATTTGTTTTTTGTAGAAGGCGCACTGTCTAAACTGAAAACAATAGCCTGGAGCTTTTGAGTGTCAAACAGTTTTGTAAAGCCGGCCTCAGTGGCGCATTTGGATGCGCCGTCCGACTGGAGACCAGGAGGTCGCGGGTTCAACCCCCGCTTAGGTCGGCAACATTATTTCGTGGAGATCATGGAATATTTTCTACGGTCATTCTCTCCCTTCCACTGATTCAAGAATGGCAGTTGTCAGTTTCTGGCGAAAGAATGTGCACAATACTAGTTAACCGCTTAAAGGACTAAGCCAGCCCAGTAAACGTATGGTTAGGTAAACTGACCGCGCTCGACATGACCCCATTGGGTTGGCTGGGCCGTAAAACCTCAACACAAACAAACAAAAGGTTTTGTGGATATCCCAAGTCGGACAGAAATAACCGTATTCACATCATGGACGGTCCAGATGCATGCATTCTCATGGGTGAGCGTAGTTTGCGACAAAGCGTCTGCAGCTGTCAACGCCAACACACAGAAAAAATGGTTATTAAATGGAGAGCCTGTTAATTCATTAAATGAAATTGATTGTGCAAAATAAATATGTGAGAGCAGTATTGGTTGATTTGGGAGGAAGAGAGAGCTAATCTTAGTGCTTTTCCTAGTTCGTTTGATTTGCGCTTGTTTTGTGTTGTCTGTTACCGCTTCCTCTTGTTGTCTGAGATGGTAGAAAACTTGTGCTTGTGGTCCTCCCTGGACTTTTCTCTAACCTCTTTTAGCATAGTCTAGCAGCTATTACAGAATGCAACGACGGATCTTATGGCTACAACTGTAATGAGACGTGTGATAAATGTTTCCAAACTGTGTGCAATAAATCATCAGGCCATTGCCCGGAGGGATGCGATGCTGGATGGAAAGGAAACCTGTGTAATGAAAGTATGAATACAATTTCAGAAGAAACAAATCCATCATAATTGTTTTTGTCTGGCCTTTGAAAAAGGCAGAGGTATCTTTTAGAATAAACCGCATTTCGGACTGGACTTAGGGTGCATGTGAACAAGTTCGATCTTGTTATAAATAACCGAAGCTATTTAATTGTGTCCATTCAGCTGTTTGGTTTTTGCAAGAACTGGTATTGGGAATTATCTGATTTTGTCCAGGCGTAACATGCAAAACATAACAATTTAGCTCTTGATTCACATGCTACATTTAATCATAGGGTGAATATTTCAAGGAAGCGTTCATGAAGAAAACGTTTCGGCACTCGCTGTTTAAATTGCAATTTTCTTGAACTTACAGTACACGGTGTTTACCCAGAAACTAAACAAGAATCGAGCAAAATATATTATCAACTGCCAAGGTCATAAGCGATTCGGTATGTTCTACTGCAACAAATAACAGGTAGCTATATACTTCCATCGTAACATTAGCTTTGTCAGTTTTATATTTATCGTTCTGAAATGCTGTTCGTCTTTTGTGTGGTATTGCGGTAGCTCGCTGCGGCGCTGCTTTTATGTTTTGCTTAGTTTCTTTGTCTTGTTGTGATTGTTTAATCCTGTCTGGCATTGCAATTACCTCGTTAGAAAGACGAAGCTAATTGCCTCAATTTTGCTTGGTTATTTATGTACTGTATGCAGTGGTATGATTGCATATCTCTCTGGGCTTTGTTGTGACACTGTTACTTTATCGCATATATTCTATACTATTTTTGTCGCCACAGATGAATTCGGTCCATACCTTGGTTCTGATTTCTCTGCAACTTGTGATTACTTACTTAGAAAATCGTATACTACACATTTCCAATGCATTTGATCGCCCGCAGGCAGTATTTCTGTTACCGACATTCTTCATTTATTATATGTTTGTCGGGGTATTGGTATGTGATGTCATTTCATGTAATTCTTACTTTATTTGGTGCCTTGGAAAGGATGTGTTCCCTTAGATTGGCCTTTCATGGTTATGCTATCTCAGGTTTCATCTTATGTACTAGCTTATGTTAGAGTCTCTGATTTTCCAGATTTTGTTTACCTTTTAATCTGTATATTTTGCAACTTGGTGTTTCTTCATATCACTATAAGTCCATGCACGCGAATTTCGTCGTTTTGTACAGTAAGGTATATGTTGTGGTTATCTGTTTTACGAAGGAGATAAGTGTCAGAACTGAAAATAATAGCCTGTAAATATCGAACGTATAGTAGTATTTTTATGTATCCTAAGTATCTTATTTGGTTAACAATAACCGTAATCACATCCTGGAATGTCAAAATGCTTGCATCCTCCTGTGTGAGCGTATTTGCGATAAAACCTTTGCAACTGTCAACGCCAACACACAGAAACAATGGCTATTGCATTGAGAGTCTGTTAATTCCTTTCGTGTATTTTTTTTGTTCAAAATAGACCTGAATCAGAACAGTATTTGCTGATATAGTATCGAATAGTCTAGTATTTTATTACAGAATGCGACGAAGGTTCTTATGGCTACAATTGTAATGGGACGTGTGGTAACTGTTTCCAATCTATATGCAATAAATCATCAGGCCATTGCCCGTATGGATGTGATCCTGGGTGGAAAGGAAACCTGTGTAATGAAGGTATGAGTACAACTTTAGAAGAGACAAATCTATCATAATTGTTTTGTCTTTTTACTACAAAGAGCAGATATTTTTTTTTTATAAAATAAACCACTTTCATCTGGAATTGGTGTGCAAAAACATTTTTAGCTTACCTGGACCAAAGGCTCCTGTGCAGCTTATAGGAAAGTGATCCGTCCGTCGTCCGCTAGCATATTTGACCAGTTATACCTTTAGACTTTGCAGGCTGATCAGAGTCATTTCTCATCTGTAGCATGTCTCTGGTAGGGGATTTATTGCATAAGCTTTTCATGAAAATCCAACGAAGACCTTGGTTGCTAAGGTAACCACACAGTTTCATATACTTACAATGTGAAGATGTTCATCATGAACATCTTCTGATTTTAAGGTGGTTCTGAAACGTGCAGATAAGGTGGATGTGTATAAAATCTCGGATAAGTTCGACAACTGGCCAAATAGAATCATTAATCTTAGTTACGTCCCCTTGATTGTTTGAAAAGCTTCTGTTTGACGTTGCCATTTGCGTAACTCATCCAGTTTTGATTGGATGTTCCTGAAACATGAAAATAAGTTGAACGTGAATAAAATCTCGGACAAGTTCTACAACTGGCCAGATCGAATTATCAATCTTGGAGTTGTGTCCACTTTATTGTTAAAAAGCCTTTGTTTGACTTGGCCGGATCGGATCATTTGTTTTAGCTTATGTCCATTTGTTTCTATATTTGACATTATCATCAGCATAACTCATTCAGTTCTGATCGGATCATCCTGACACTTGCAAATTAGGAATGAATTTGAACATCTCAAATTATTTATTTTAGAGTTACGTCCACCTTAGGGCTGAAAATACCTATTTTAACCTTGTCATCGGTACACCTTCTTAGAAAATCCTAAACTGCACATTTCAAATACAAGTTATCGCTCAAAGATGTTACAGATGCTCTTCATTTTATTCTGTGTGCGTCTAGGTATACCGCTGTTAGTCTTACTCCTTGTCGCTTTGTGGTTTATTCTACGAGGCGATTTGTTGTATGTCTTTCCGTGTGTCATTTTGTTCTTGTGTTTTTCAGTCCTTTTAGTATTGCGATTACCACGCTTGGGGAAGAGAGAGCTAATCTTAGTGCTTTTTGTATGTTTGTTCGGCTTGTGCTTGTTTAGATTTGTCGGTTTTCTCTTCCTCTTGGGGTCTGGGAAGGGCTGCGGTTTGTGATTGTGGCACTCCTTGGACTTTTCTCTTACCTTTTTTTTATTTGTGATGTCGTTTCGTGTTATTCTTACCTTATTCGGTGCCTCGGAAAAGATGTGTTCCATTTTTTTGGCATTTCTTAATTATGTTATCCCTATATTTATCTTAAGTAATAACTTATTTTAGATTCTTTGATTTCCCAGACTTCTTTTACTTTTTATTCTATGTTTAATTTCCAACTTGCTATTTCCTAACAATACCATAAGTGTCCATGCATGCGAGTGCTGTCGGTTTGTACCGTAAAACACTGTAAGTATATGTAGTGCTTAGTTGTTGTTTGAAGAAGGCGCAATGTCAAAACTGAAAACAATAGCCTGCAGCTAATGAGTGTCAAACAGTTTCGAAAAGCCGGCCCCGATGGCTCAGTTGGATGCGTCGTACGACTGGAGACCAGGAGGTCGCGGGTTCAACCCCCGCCGAGGTCGGCAACATTCTTTCGTGAAGATCATTAAATATTTTCTACGGTCATACTCTCCCTTCCGCTAACTCAAGAAGGGCAGTTGTCAGTTTCTGGCGAAAGTATGAGCACAATACTAGTTAACCGCTGAGAGGACTAAGCCTGCCCAGTAAACGTGCGGTTAGGTAAACTGACCGCGCTCGACATGACCCTATTGGGTTGGCTGGGTCGTAAAACATCAACACAAACAAACAAATAGCTTTGTGGGTATCATAATACGTACAGAAACAACCGTAATCACACCATGGAAGGTCGAGATGCATGCATTCTCATGTATGAGCGTAGTTTGCGACAAAGCGTCTGCAACTGTCAACGCCAACACACAGAAAAAAATGGTTATTAAATGGAGAGTCTGTTAATCCATTAAATGAAATTGTTTGTGCAAAGTAAATATGTGAGAGCAATATTGGCAGATTTTGGAGGAAGAGAGAGCTAATCTTAGTGCTTTTCCTAGTTCGTTTGATTTGCGCTTGTTTGTTTTTGTCTGTTTTCGCTTCCTTTTTTTGTCTGAGATGGTAGAAGGCTTGTGCTTGTGGTCCTCCCTTGACTTTTCTCTAACATCTTTTAGCACAGTTTAGCATCTATTACAGAATGCGACGAAGGATTTTATGGCTACAACTGTAATGAGACGTGTGATAACTGTTTCCAAACTGCGTGCAATAAATCATCAGGCCATTGCCCGGAGGGATGCGATGCTGGATGGAAAGGAAACCTGTGTAATGAAGGTATGAATACAATTTCAGGACAAAACAAATCCATCATAATTGTTTTTGTCTGGCCTTTGAAAAAGACAGACATATCTTTTAGAATAAACCGAATTTCGGACTGGACTTAGGGTGCACGTGAACAAGTTTGATCTCCTTGTTATAATGACCGAAACTATTTAATTGTGTCCATTCAGCTGTTTGTTTTCGCAAGAACTGGTATTGGAAATTATGCTGATTCTGACCAGACGTAACATGCACTGCATAACAATTTAGCTCTTAATTCACATGCTACATTTAATCATAGGGTGAATATTTCTAGGAAGCGTTCATGATTAAAACGTTTCGGCACTCGATGTTTAAATTGCAATTTTCTTGAACTTACAGTTCACGGTGTTTACCCAGAAACTAAACAAGAATCGAGCAAAATATATTATCAACTGCCAAGGTCATAAGCGATTCGGTATGTGCTACTGCAACAAATAACAGATAGCTATATACTTTCATCGTAACATTAGCTTTGTCAGTTTTATATTTATCGTTCTGAAATGCTGTTCGTCTTTTGTGTGGTATTGCGGTAGCTCGCTGCGGCGCTGCTTTTATGTTTTGCTTAGTTTCTTTGTTTTGTTCTGATTGGTTAATCCTGTCTGGCATTACGATTACCTTGTTAGAAAGACGAAGCTAATTGCCTCAATTTTGCTTGGTTATTTATGTACTGTATGCAGTGGTATGATTGCATACCTCTTTGGGCTTTGTTGTGACACTGTTACTTTACCGCATATATTCTATACTATTTTTGTCGCCACAGATGTATTCGGTCCATACCTTGGTTCTGATCTCTATGCAACTGGTGATTACTACCTTAGAAAATCCTATACTACACATTTCCAATACATTTGATCGCCCGCAGGCAGTACTTCTGTTACAGACACTCTTCATTTATTATATGTTTGTCGGGGTTTTGGTTTGTGATGTCATTTCGTGTAATTCTTACTTTATTTGGTGCCTTGGAAAGGATGTGTTCCCTTAGATTGGCCTTTCATTGATATGTTATCTCTAGTTTTATCTTATGTACTTGTCTATGTTAGAGTCTCTGATTTTCCAGATTTTGTTTACCTTTTTATCTGTATATTTGGCAACATGGTGTTTCTTCATATCGCTATAAGTTCATGCATACGAGTTTTGTACAGTAAGGTATATGTTGTGGTTAGCTGTTTTACGAAGGAGATATGTGTCAGAACTGAAAATAATAGCCTGTAGATATCGAAAGTATAATAGTATTTTTATGTATCCTAAGTATCTTATTTGGTTAACAATAACCGTAATCACATCCTGGAATGTCAAAATGCTTGCATTCTCCTGTGTGAGCGTATTTGCGATAAAACCTTTGCAACTGTCAACGCCAACACACAGAACCAATGGCTATTATATTGAGAGTCTATTAATTCCTTTCGTGCATTTTTTGTTCAAAATAGACCTGAATCAGAACATTATTTGCTGATATATCATAAAATAGTCTTGTATTTTATTACAGAATGCGACGAAGGTTCTTATGGCTACAATTGTAACGGTACGTGTGGTAACTGTTTCCAAACTATATGCAATAAATCATCAGGCCATTGCCCGTATGGATGTGATCCTGGGTGGAAAGGAAATCTGTGTAATGAAGGTATAAATACAACTTCAGAAGAGACAAATCTTTCATAATTGTTTTTGTCTCTCTTCTACAAAGAGCAGAATTTTCTTTATAAAAAAACACCACTTTGGTCTGGAATTGGTGTGCAAAAACATTTTGTAGCTTATCTGGGCCAAAGGCTCCTGTGCAGCTTATATGAAAGTGATCCGTCCGTCGTCCGCTAGCATATTTGACCAGTTATACCTTTAGAGTTTGCAGGCTGATCAGAGTCATTTCTCATCTGTAGCATGCCTCTGGTAGGGGATTAATGGCATAAGCTTTTCATGAAAATCCAACGAAGACCTTGGTCGCTAAGGTAACAACACGGTTTTATAGACTTACAATGTGAAGATGTTCATCATGAACATCTTCTAATTTTAAGGTGGTTCTGAAACGTGCAGATAAGGTGGATATGTATAAAATATCGGATAAGTTCGACAACTGGCCAAATCGAATCATTAATCTTAGAGTTATGTCCCCTTGATTGTTGGAAAAGCTTCTGTTTGACGTTGCCATTTGTGTATTTCATCCAGTTTTGATTGGCTGTTCCTGAAAAATGAAAATAAGTTGAACGTGAATAAAATCTCGGACAAGTTCTACAACTGGCCAGATCGAATTATCAATATTGGAGTTATGTCCCCTTTATTGTTAAAAAGCCTTTGTTTGACTTTGCCGGATCGGATCATTTGTCTTAGCTTATGTGCATTTGTTTTTTGAAAAAGTCCTATATTTGACTTTATCATCAGCATAACTCATTCAGTTCTGATCGGATCATCCTGACACTTGCAAATTAGGAATAAATTTGAACATGTCAAATTATCTATTTTATAGTTACGTCCACCTTAGAGCTGAAAATGCCTATTTTAACCTTGTCATCGGCACACCTTCTTAGAAAATCCTAAACTGCACATTTCAAATACAAGTAAGCGCTCAAAGACAATATTCTGTTACAGATACTCTTCATTTTATTCTATGTGCGTGTAGGTATTGATTTATGATGTCGTTTCGTGTAATTCTTACCTTATTTGGTGCCTCGGAAAAGATGTTCTATTTTTTTTGGCATTTCTTAATTATGTTATCCCTATATTTATCTTAAGTAATAACTTATTTAAGATTCTTTGATTTCCCAGACTTCGTTTACTTTTTATTCTCTGTTTTATTTCCAACTTGCTATTTCCTAAATACCATAAGTGTCCATGCATGCGAGTGCTGTCGGTTTGTACCGTAAAGCACTGTAAGTATATGTAGTGCTTAGTTGTTTTTTGAAGAAGGCGCAATGTCAAAACTGAAAACAATAGCCTCGAGCTATTGAGTGTCAAACAGTTTCGTAAAGCCGGCCCCGGTGGGTCAGTTGGATGCGCCGTCCGACTGGAGACCAGGAGGTCGCGGGTTCAACTCCCGCCGAGGTCGACAACATTCTTTCGTGGAGATCATTAAATATTTTCTACGATCATTCTCTTCCTTCCGCTGATTCAAGAAGGGCAGTTGTCAGTTTCTAGTTGTGCTCAATACTAGTTAACCGCTTAGAGGACTAAGCCTGCCCAGTAAACGTGTGGTTAGGTAAGCTTACCGCGCTCGACATGACCCCATTGGGTTGCTGAGCAGTAAAACCTCAACACAAACAAACAAATAGTTTTGTGGGTATCCCAATTCGGACAGAAACAACCGTAATCACACCATGAAAGGTCGAGATGCATGCATTCACATGTGTGAGCGTAGTTTGCGACAAAGCGTCTGCAGCAGTCAACGCCAACACACAGAAAAAATGGTTATTAAATGGAGAGCCTGTTAATTCATTAAATGAAATTGATTGTTCAAAATAAACATGTGAGAGCAGTATTGGCTGATTTGGGAGGAAGAGAGGGCTAATCTAAGTGCCTTTCCTGGTTCGTTTGATTTGTGCTTGTTTGGTTTTGTCTGTTTCCGCTTACTTTTGTTGTCTGAGATGGTAGAAGGCTTGTGCTTGTGGTCCTCCCTTGACTTTTCTCTAACCTCTTTTAGCATAGTCTAGCATCTATTACAGAATGTGACGAAGGATCTTATGGCTACAACTGTAATGAGACGTGTGATAACTGTTTCCAAACTGCGTGCAATAAATCATCAGGCCATTGCCCGGAGGGATGCGATGCTGCATGGAAAGGAAACCTGTGTAATGAAGGTATGAATACAATTTCAGGAGAAACAAATACATCATAATTGTTTTTGTCTGGCCTTTGAAAAAGGCAGAGGTATCTTTTAGAATAAACCGCGTTTCGGACTGGACTTAGGGTGCATGTGATCAAGTTTGATCTCCTTGTAATAATGACCGAAGCTATTTAATTGTGTCCATTCAGCTGTTTGGTTTTCGCAATAACTGGTATTGGAAATTATGCTGATTTTGACCAGGCGTAACATGCAGTGCATAACAATTTAGCTCTTAATTCACATGCTACATTTAATCATAGGGTGAATATTTCAAGGAAGCGTTCATGAAGAAAACGTTTCGGCACTCGCTGTTTAAATTGCAATTTTCTTGAACTTACAGTACACGGTGTTTACCCAGAAACTAAACAAGAATCGAGCAAAATATATTATCAACTGCCAAGGTCATAAGCGATTCGGTATTTGCTACTGCAACAAATAACAGATAGCTATATACTTTCATCGTAACATTAGCTTTGTCAGTTTTATATTTATCGTTCTGAAATGCTGTTCGTCTTTTGTGTGGTATTGCGGTAGCTCGCTGCGGCGCTGCTCTTATGTTTAGCTTAGTCTCTTTGTTTTGTTGTGATTGGTTAATCCTGTCTGGCATTGCGATTACCTCGTTAGAAAGACGAAGCTAATTGCTTCAATTTTGCTTGGTTATTTATGTACTATATGCAGTGGTATGATTGCATCTCTTTGGGCTTTGTTGTGACACTGTTACTTTATCGCATATATTCTATACTATTTTTGTCGCCAAAGATGTATTCGGTCCATACCTTGGTTCTGATTTATATGCAACTGGTGATTACTACCTTAGAAAATCCTATACTACACATTTCCAATACATTTGATCGCCCGCTGGCAGTATTTCTGTTACAGACACTCTTCATGTATTATATGTTTGTCGGGGTATTGGTTTGTGATGTCATTTCGTGTAATTCTTACTTTATCTGGTGCCTTGGAAAGGATGTGTTCCCTTAGACTGGCCTTTCATGGTTATGCTATCTCTAGTTTTATTTTATGTACTATCTTATGTTAGATTCTCTGATTTTCGAGATTTTGTTTACCATTTTATCAATATATTTTGCAACTCGGTGTTTCTTAACATTTCTAGAAGAGTCATACGAGTGCTGTTGTTTTGTACCGTAATATATATGTAGTGCTTAGCTGGTTTTCGAAGAAGATACAGCCAAAACTGAAAACAATAGCCTGGAGCTTCCAAATGTACAACAGTTTCTCCTGGGTGTCCTTGGTATCTTATTTGGAGAGAAACAATCGCTATCACATCCTGGAAGGTCGAGTTGCATGTATTCTCCTGTGTAAGCGTATTTTACAATAAAACGTTTGCAACTGTCAACGGCAACACACAGAACCAATGATTATTTAATAAAAAGTGTAAATTCATTAAATACAATTGATAGTGAGTGAAAGCAGTATTTGCTGATTTTGCATAGACTAGTCTAGTATTTTATTATAGAATGCGACGAAGGATCATTTGGTTACAACTGCAATGAGACGTGTGGTAACTGTTTCCAAACTACATGCAATAAATCATCAGGCAATTGCCCGGACGGATGTGATGATGGATGGAAAGGAAACCAGTGTAATGAAGGTATGTATAAATTTCAGAAGACACAAATCTATTATATTTATTTTGTCTCGCTTTTGAAAAGGGCTGAATTTCCTTTTAGAATGAACCTGATTTCGGACTTGACCTTGTGTGCAGATGAACAAGTTTTTTTTCTGCTTGTAATAAAGACAGAAAATATTCAATTTGTATCAGTTCAACTGTTTCATTTTCGCAAGAATTAGTACTGGAAACTATGCTGATATTGACCAAGCTAAACATGCCATGCATAAAGATTTAAGATCAAAATTCACATGCTACATTTAAACACAGGGTAAACATTACAGAAAGCTTTCATTTTCGCAGACACAGTAGAAAAATATAGCGTCAGTCTGAAAGCACTTCTGCAACAAGGTATACGGAACCTGAATTTTACGGTGACTGCCGGTGGTTACTGACCGTTCTAAGGCGGTGGTCCCGGTGATAGTCTTAATCTTTGTTGCTTGGTGGTTTATTCTACGAGGCGATTTGTTTTATGTCTTACCTTGTGTTATTTTGTTCTTGTGTTTTTCAGTCCTTTTAGCATTGTGATTACATCGTTTGGGGAAGAGAAGGCTAATCTTAGTGCTTTTCGTACGTTTTTTCGATTTGTGGGAGTTGTCGGTTTCCTCTTCCTCTAGGTGTCTGGGAAGGGCTGCGGTTTATGATTGTGGCCTTACCTAGACTTTTCTCGAACTCTTTTTAGTGTACAGATTTAGAAAAAAATGTACGGAAATCTAACTTTTCGGAGCAATTCAGAAAACTTATTAATCGTTATAAAAGAATTGGCTATAACCTGGACATTATGCGGCAGACTGCATGCCTAGTTGTCAACCCAATCATTGCTGATGGCTATGCTTCACTCTTTAATTGCACGACGGCGGTTCGGGCCTCAGACTCAATGACGGCCTCTTCGTAAAACTCTAACCAGTGGGTTGGGGCTTGACGATATGTCTTTGGATTGGCCCGTCGTGGTTCAACTATTGATTTTCATTTACTATGGCATACAGTAGAATTAGCCATGAGTACTCGTCTCTGTTTATTATAGTGATTAATTTGATTTTTATGTTTTCGCTTTGATGCATTGACTGAGTTGAGAGCCTTTCTGCGAACCGAATTTTTACGTATTTCTGTAATAAGAGTAGCATCGGGACCCAGGGTGAAGTTGGCTAGCTGTAAAAGTGCTTTAAACTCCCCGGTGGTTTACTGTACTGATCGTTCTAAGGCGGTGGTCCCGCTGTTAGGTTTACTCCTTGTTGCTTTGTGGTTTATTCTACGAGACTATTTGTCATTTTGTTCTTGTGTTTTTCCGTCCTTTTAGCATTGCGATTACCTCGCTTGGGGAAGTGAGAGCTAATCGTAGTGCTTAGTGTTTGTTAGATTTGTGCTTGTTTGGAGTTGCCGGTTTCCGCTTCCTCTTGGTGTCTGGGAAGGGCTGCGGTTTGTGATTGTGGCACTGCCTGGACTTTTCTCTTACCTTTTTTTTTATTACACAGTGTATACCCAGAAAGTAAACAAGAAACGAGCAGTGTTTATTATCAAATTACACAGGACATTATCGACTGCTACGCTCTAGTGTATCAAATAACTGATAGCTATATACCTTTATCGTAATATTTGTTATTTCAGTTTTATATTTATCGTTCTGAAACGCTGTTTGATCCTTGTGTGGTATTATGGCTGCTTGGTGCGAAGCTGCTTCCATGTTCTGCTTTCTTCGTTTGTCTTGTGTTCAGTTAGTTTTCCTTGTTTTGTTGTATACTGTATGCAATAGTATGTTTGTCTATCGCCTTGGGCAATGTTGTGTGACAGTTGCTTTATCACACGTCTTCTATAGTATTCATTTCTCGCCATAAATATCTTTGGTCAATAACTAGGTTCTGATTTTTATGCAGCTGGCGATTGCTACCTTAGAAAATCCAAAATTACACACTTTCAATAATGTTGAGCGTTTAAAGTATATCTATTTCCGCTACTCTTCGTTTCATTCGTCGGGGTATTGATTTTTGATGTCGTTTCGTTAATTCCTACCTATTCTGTGCCTTGGAAGGGATGTGTTCCGTTATTGTGTCCTTTCTTGGTTATCTCTGTATTCATCATATGTCATGTGTACTGGCTTATATTAGATTCTTTTATTCTTTGATTTTGTTTGTTTTTTATTTATGAATTTTGCAACTCGCTGTTTCTTAACATCATTATAAGAGAACATGCATGCGAGTGCTGTCGTTTTATCTGTAAGGTTTAGTTTCTTTTGAAGAAGATACAGTATCAAAACTGACAAAAATAGCCTGGAGCTATCAAACGTATAACAATTTTTTCTGGGTATCCCAAGTATCCTATTTGGACAGAAACAACCGTTATCACATCCTGGAAGGTCAACATGTATGCAAGCTTCTGTATGAGCGTATTTTTAGTAAGAACGTTTGTAACTGTCAATGCAAATATACAAAAGAAACGTTTATCTAATTAAGTTCCTGTTACCTTACTAAATACAAGCTATAATGCAAATTAGCAACAAGTGGCAGTAGTATTTGCGGATTTAAGTTATAGGATAGTATAGTATTTTATTACAGAATGCAAAAAAGGATTTTATTGTTACAACTATGATCAAACGTGTGGTAATTTTCTTCCATACTGCATGCAATAAATCATTAGTCCGTTGCCCGGATGGATGTGATGTGAATGGAAATGAAAGCTGTGTAATGGCGGTATGAATACAACTAAATGAGTGACAAATCTATCATTTTTTGTCTCACTCCTGAAAGAATTTTCTTTTAGAATTTACCATTTGTTTGGACTGGACTTTATGTGCAGGAGAACAAGAGTTTTTTTCTTTGCTATAATGGCGGAAAATATTTGAATCTTCTCCATTCAACTGTTTATTTTTCGCAAGAATTATAACTGGAAAATATGCCGCTGTTGACCAGACGTAACACGCTATGCATAACGTTTTAGGTCGAAATTTATATGCTTTATCTTAACATAGGCCCAAGATTATAGGAAGCTTTCATGAAAAATGTTTCGTCACTCCCTGGGTAAAATTGAGTCTTTGCGAACTTACAATACACAGTATATACTCAGAAATAAACAAGAATCTAGAAGAGTTTGTTATCAAATTACACATGGCATAAGCGACTTAGAAGGTTCTGGTGTAACGAATAACTGAGTCATGTCTTTACATAATTGTAGAGTCTGCCCAGATAGCTGAAAATCGTATCAACACTGATCTTGATACCATCAGCACCTGGGCAGCGAACTGGTTAGTTAACTTTCATGAACGAAAACTTTTCTAAATGGTTCTATCTCGTAAACGGCTTCCTCCACAGCACCCACCGTTATTCATAAATGACATAATGCTACCCGAAACAGATAGCCTTAAGCACCTTGGTCTCATCTTGTAATAGACATGCACGTGGTCCATTCATATCCAGGAAATCGCATCGAAAGCCTGGGTATGATTAACTGAAGTTTAGAGTTAGCAGAAAATCATTATAACAAATATATGTAAGTTTTATACGGCCACTGCTCGTATATTGTGATGTCGTCTGGGACAACTGCTCAGCTGAAAATAAGAAACAACTCGAATCGATCCACATAGAAGCAGCGAGAATTATAACTGGCGCCACAAGACTTTGCAGCATCGAGAAACCATCCTCAGAATTAGATTGGAAATCTCTTCAAAGCCGTAGAAACAAGTACAAACTGACAATTTTCTTTACGATTTTGAATGGTTTTACTCCAAATTATCTCGTGGCTCGTGTTCTTCCTCTGATACAGGAGACTACTAGCTACAACCTTCGAAATTCAAAACGACATCCAAACAATTCACGCTAATTCTAACCTGTTTTATAATTTTTCCCCGGCAACTATTCGAGCATGGAATAATTTGTCTGATGAAACAAAAGAAGCTACCGCTAATTCTATTGCGCATTTAAATTTCGTTTGAATAGAAACATATCAAAACCGCCAAATTACTATAGTACCGGCTCTCGAAAAGGCCAGATACTACATTCAAGAATGCGAATGTAATGCAGCTCGCTCAACTCCCATCTCTAAAGGAAGAATATCGTGGCCGATTCCTCTTGCCAGTGTGGAGCTTTGAAAGCCCGCATCACTTCTTCTTCAACTGCCTTAGGTATGCGGCCGCAAGAACAAGACACTTACCCAATAACATAAACGCTTACACATCTCATGATTTTCTTTTCGGAATTGACAACAAAACGCAAGGAGAAAATGAAGCTCTTTTCAGTCAAGGGCAAGAGTTCATTGTTAATTCCGGGCAGTTTACATGAGGAAACCGAGACTAGTACCAAACTATCGCCTCTCCAAATCTCTTTGAAATAACCTTTATGTACATGCATTAGGATACGCTCTTGCCGTGGGGAGATATAACATGACTCATCTCTCTCTCTCTCTCTCTCTCTCTCTCTCTCTCTCTCTCTCTCTCTCTCTCTCTCTCTCTCTGTTTAACACAGCCATTCATCTGTATATACTGTATGTTCCACAATGACGCAGGAAATGATCTTATTAAGCTTTGATTTACTGTCAGATCCTGCACTAAGTGTTTGTACCTCATATTACTTTTATAATATTCTTGTCAAATAAAATACTGTTTAAACCAACAAATACCTGATAGCAATATAACTTTATTGTAAAGTTCTCTGTGTCAGTGTTACAGTTATCGTTCTGAAATGCTGTTCATCTTTGTGTTGTATCGTAATTGCTCGCTGCGGAGGTCCATTTGAGTATTGTTTTGTTTCTTTGTTTTGTTGTGTTAATCCTATATTACAGTGTGTTTATCGCGTTAGAAAAACATTGTTTCATGTTTTTCTTGGTTTGTTCTGTAGTGTATGCAATGGTATGTTTCCTTATCGCCTTTGGCTATGTTGTGTGGCCGTGGCTTTATCTCACATATTCTATACTGTTTCTTTTCTCACCCAAAAAAAATAATCGGGCCATACCTTGGTTCTGACTTCTAAACAAGTGGTGATTGATTACCTTCATTATCATTTTCTATACATTTTCACTGTCCTGAAACAGTGTTTCTGTATTTCTGTTGTAATTACTATTTATGTCTTTTAATATTCGTAGGGGTATTGTTTTGTGATGTCGTTTCTAGTAATTTTTACTTTATTCCGTTATATTGACCGTCTTGGTTATCCCTTTATTTATCTGATGTACTAGGTCTCTGACTTTCCAGATTTTGTTTACTTTTTATTTGTTTATGTCTCAGCTCAATGTTTCTTAAGGACACTGTAAGATTCTATGCAAGTACTGTCATTTTCTACTGTAAGGTATCTGTACTATTAAGGTGCTTTTCGAAGCGGATACAGTGTCAAAACTGCACATTAGCCAAGAGCTATTAAATTTAAACACTTTTGCATGGATATTCCATGTCTATTGTTTGGGCAAACAACAACCGAACTAACATCCTGGAAGTTCGCGATGTTTGCAGTGTCCTGTATAAGCGTGTTTTGCAAAATAAAAAAACAATAAAAAAAAAAACAAAACAAAAAAAAACATTTACAACTGTTAGCGCAAACAGAACAAATGCAAAAATGGACATGAGTGACAGCCGCATTTGCTGGTTCAGTAAAGCATAGTATTTTATAACAGAAAGCGACGAAGAATTTTATTGCTACAATTATAATCAGACGCTCGGTAACTTTCAAAATTTCATGCAATAACACATCAGGCCATTGCCCTGATGGATGTGATGCTGTATGGAAAGAAGCTTTGTGTAATAAAGGTATTGATATAAAAAAAAGTAAGAGAAAAGTCCAGGGAGTGCCACAATCACAAACCGCAACCCTTCCCAGACCCCAAGAGGAAGAGGAAACCGACAAATCTAAACAAGCACAAACCGAACAAACGTACGAAAAGCACTAAGATTAGCTCTCTCTTCCCCAAGCGAGGTAATCGCAATACCAAAAGGACTGAAAAACACAAGAAGAAAATGACACATGGAAAGACATACAACAAATCGCCTCGTAGAATAAACCACAAAGCAACAAGGAGTAAGACTAACACCGGGACCACCGCCTTAGAACGGTCGGTAGAGCAAACCACCGGGGGGTTTAAAGCACTTTTACAGCTAGCTAACTTCACCCTGGGTCCCGATGCTACTCTTAATACATAAATACATAAAAATTCGGTTCGCATAAAGGCTCCCAACTCAGTCAATGCATCAAAGCGAAAACATAAAAATCAAATTAATCACTATAATAAACAAAGACGAGTACTCGGCTAATTCTACTGTAAGCCAGAGTAAATGAAAACCAGTGGTTGAACCACGGCGGGCCAAGCCAAAGACATATCGTCAAGCCCCAACCCACTGGTTAAAGTTTTACGAAGAGGCCGTCATTGAGTCTGACCCCCGAACCGCCGTCGTGTATAAGTTTAGGAGAGATAAATCTGTCATAACTGTTTTTGTCACATGTAGAAAAGAGTATAATTTCTTTTTAGAATAAACCACGTTTTCCCACGGGACTTGGTTTGCAGGAGAACAAGCCCTCTTCCTTGTAATTATAGCGAAAACTATTCAAATGGTATCCATACAACCATTTGTTTTTCACAAGCATAATAATTGGGAACTAAGCTGACAATACCCAGGCATTTTGACTCGAAATCCACATGCAGCATTTAAACATTGTGGAAAATTACAGAAAGCTTCATTGAAAATGTTTCGCCACTCGCGGGGTAAAGTTCCCGAACTTACCGTACAAGGTGTATACTCAGTAACCGAACAATAAACAAGCAGAGTGTATTGTCAAAGTACCAAGGGCGTTGACTGGATATGTTCTGCTGTAACAAATAACTTATATATATATATATATATATATATATATATATATATATATATATATATATATATATATATATATATATATATATATGTGTGTGTGTGTGTGTGTGTGTGTGTGTGTGTGTGTGTGTGTGTGTGTGTGTGTGTGTGTGTGTGTGTACGAAATACCTTTCCATACAACAAAATGTTTCTTAGAGATGTGAATATGAATTCATGAATTCGTATTTCACTTACATCAGATATACTGTAATTTATTATTAATTAGAGAATTATTATATACTGTACAAAAGTCCGATGGAAACTTTCATTCATTAGGTAATTTAGTTTATAAACGCGGGATATTTGTTTTTAGTCCATTTTTCATTTTTGAAAAATTATTACATATTATTATTCTATATAAAATGTAAAAAGAAATAGTATAATATATATTGTATGCGACATACTGCTTCATTATTGGTTAACTGAATCAAGATCAACAACCTTTATGTCCTCTTTACTTGAACGACGGTGGGTCGGGCCATAAACTCACTTTTGTCCTAATCCTACATCATTCATAAACATGTTCTCTTTGGTTGTCTAAGGTCTCCTATAAGGACAAAGCATTACCGCAATTACACTCTAGAAAGTCCAGACGCTTGCATAAAAGCGTTTGGTGCAATAAAATGCGTGTAACTGTCAGCACCAATATACAAAATAAGGTTAGTAAAAGCAGTAAATGCAGTAACTTTAACGCCATTTACTTCACTCATATCACTGCAAAACTATAAATGAAGATACACAGGAAGTGTCACAATTACAAAGCATAGCCTTCTCTAGGCATCGAAACAAAACGATTGCTACATGTTAAAACAACGACGCCCAAACAAAGAAATGCAACAGAGGAATCGGCTTGGAACGGCGAGACAAAAATCAAATAAAAAGTTATACATGGATACCTTCTTCGCTGGTTTACTATATAAGTGTCTAATGGTGTATTATAGAATGCGACGAAGCATTTTATGGCTACCTATTTTCTCACTACGTGTAATAAAACATCAGGCCATTGCCCGGATTGATGTGGTGCTGGATGGAAAGGTAACCTGTGTAATAAAAGGAAACTTAAGGAGAATGGATACATTTTGAGGAGACACCTATATCATAAGTGTTTTGTCCGACTTCAATATTGTGGTCTATTCTAAGCCTAATTGGTTACCCTTGATAGTAGAATTATTTCCTTTTAGAAAAGACCAATTTTAGAAAAAAAAAGGTAAGAGAAAAGTCCAGGGAGTGCCACAATCACAAACCGCAGCCCTTCCCAAACACCAGGAGGAAGCGAAAACCGGCAAATCCAAACCAAAACAAATCGTACAAACGTACGAAAAGCACTAAGATTAGCTCTCTCTTCCCCAAGCGAGGTAATGGCAATGCTGTAATGACTAAACAAAAACACAATAACAAAATGTCACAAGGTAAGACATAAAACAAATCGCCTGGTAGAATAAACCACAAAGCAACAAAGAGTAAGACTAACACCGGGACTAGCGCCTTAGAACGGATAGTTGAGTAAACCACCGGGGCACTTTTACAGCTAGCCAACTTCACCCTGGATCCCGATGCTACTCTTAATCCTCTTAATTAAGGCATTTGATGTGCAAGTGGACAAACAGAAAATCTCATTTGTTGTTTCCTTTGTAAATGATGCCGACGATTACTAAACAGAAGGAAGGCAATTATCAGGAATCGATAGGATTACCTAACGCCTTCCGTCCAAGACACCAAAAGAAAAAAAGACGCCCTTAAAGCAAGGGTACCATGATCAAACCACTACAAACAGAAAGCCAAAAGGACAACTTCTTTCCTAAAAATTGGCCTAACGGCTATTCAAAATAAAAGTAATCACCAGGACTAGTTGCCTATGTCTTTTCCGCAGTAATTTTTACTGGAAACGTAACTGATGTTAACCAGGAATGGCATGTTGTGCTTAATGGTTCGTAGTGAAATCGACAAACTCCTTGTGAACTAAGGCTGGACATTTGATGCCAGTAAATTCGATTTTACCCCTCCCACTCAATATAGATTGTATTACCGACTTTTTTATTGCGGTGATTCAAGTGTTGTTCGTTCTTTGTGTGGAATTGGGTTTGTTCGCTGCGAAGCTGCTTTCATGTTTTATCCCGTTGTTTGTTTTGTTGTGACTGGTGAATCCATTTTGGCATTGTGTTTAACTCGTTGGGCAGGCAGAGTTAATTGCTTCAGTTCTTCTTGGTTTGTGATGTACTGGTAGGTTATGGTAGCATTGGTAGGCTATGTTGTGCGACCGTGTCTTTATCGCACATCTTCTTTACCATTCAATTTCTTTTTCTCATCTCAAATATCTTCGGTACATACCCGGCCCTGATGTCTATGCAACTGGTGATTGGTACCTTCAAAAATATAAAACAAAACAGCTCTACAAAAAAAAAGTAAAATAAACTTGGAGGAACTATGACAGAAACAAACACATTGTTAAAGTCGATAGCAAACTAATCTAGGGGAGAACTGAGAGGGCTAGTTGGTTAAAGGGCGGTTAAAGAGTTTTTATACAGACAAAACAACTATCTTCGGAAAACAAAACCACAGAAAAACACAGAGAGTTGCGATCAAACGAAACAAAATATTTGAAGAATGCCCATGGAAACAAGTACAAACTAGAATCGGATCAGTGTCAAAACACGGCAGCTGTGAAGGTGCCCGCAGTACTAGTGTCGCAAAATATCACAGTGCCTAAGATGAAAAACAGAAACTCAAAACTTGCAGCTGTATATAAGATAATTCAGTGTTTGAATTACAGCAGAGAAAACCTGCATCAGATATTTCTTCTTTATACCGTCATCTGCACAATAAGCCATTCCAAATGGGCAAACTTTCACTCTTACGTTTGTTGCAGTTCAAAATCTTAAATTCTCTTAGAGGCCCGAAAAACAGCGGAACGCAATTTTAGAAATACAACATGGAAAACAGGAACCTAGAAAAGGCAAAAACGCAAAAAAAAGGTAAGAGAAAAGTCCAGGGAGTGCAACTCATTTTACAATACAACGAAGATACTAGATTTCCTAGAAACAAAGGCGCAGAACTAGTTAATGAACAATTAACACCGTAAAGAGCATAAAACAGGTCTGTAACAATATGAATTGGGCATAGAGTTGTAAATAATAATCGCTCAATCCACATAGGGGTTCTTCAATGGATCGACACAGAAAACGTGTAAGTTGATTAATCACCACTTTAATGAATCACAGATGTTACACTACAAAGTAAGTCAGAGCAAAGATATTCAATCATTGAAATCTTCGCAAAATATCTAAAATGTTCTATAATTTTAAGAAAAACAGAACAGAACTTTATTTAAGAACAAATGCTCAGGCCACTCACAGGTGGCGTAAGAGAACATAATACAAGCAAACAGGCAATAAATAAAAGAACAGGCAATATAACAA
This sequence comes from Anodontia alba, assembly GCA_964016985.1. Lineage (NCBI taxonomy): Eukaryota > Metazoa > Mollusca > Bivalvia > Lucinida > Lucinidae > Anodontia > Anodontia alba. Next base: position 16,244,919 of record OZ024826.1, read on the forward strand.
TAATTAGACATATACAGAGTATGTGGAAACTGTAGTCTCACACTTGCTCATTATTATCTGAACACTCGAAAAGCTTTTTAAGTGTCGCAAAATTATCTGAGGCAAGTAGCTCTTTCAATTTTATTATATTAAGCTTTTATAAAAATAAATTTATAAATGGCGTTTTCTCTCTGTTTCAAAATACTTACAACAAAACAGAAAATGAAACTCATCACTTAATTCGTTTTATTGCAAATTTTCTATCATAGAAAGGTATATTTTCCTAACGGCCAATCTCAATCGGAAGTCTGTGATTTCTTGTTCTGAACTTAATGAGAAGCAAGTATTGTTTAGAATCAAGTCTTATAAATTGTTTTCGAAATTAAGGTCTTGTTTAAAACTATAAAAAATCTACCTTTTGATGAAGAAATAACCTTCTGGAAGCATTCTTGAATGCGTAATTCAAATAGAACCCTAGAAATTGACAGCTTGACTGACCTGGATTTATCAATGCCTTCTTTGTTAAGAATGTCAATTTGACCAACTGAAACAAGTATATCTTTTATACGGCTTACCTATTTATGTTCACAATCAGCATTGTATTCGTGTAAAATTTTTTTTCTCCTCTTTACAATCACTTCCAATGGCATTTGTCCACGTTCAGCATATAGCATGTAAATAGGCGTACTCTTTTTCAAATTAGTAATTCGTCTTAAAAATTCATTTTGAAGATTTTCGTTAAGTTGAATATCTTCAAATCCCCACAGTTCACAACTTAATAATGCTATGGGTAAGATGGTTTGATCAAGTAAATGCAGCTGTAAATGAAGAGACAAATTCGAATTACGTGTTCTTTTTTAAAGGAGGTGAATATTTTTTTTATTTTTTTTGCTAGGTCAACATTATGCTTCCTCGCCTTATAAAAAAAAAAAAAAAAAAAAAAAAAAAAAAAATACACCCAAGTATTTGAACAATTTACATATTTGGATGCTATTCTCGCCACGTCTGAAGTTATACTTTTCATCATTGGTTCTTAAAATCATTTTCTTAATTTTATCAAAATTGATATCAAGTTTCCATGCTTTTGACTACTCATAGAAAACATTCAAATTATACTGAAAGCTAACGTCGTCTGTTCCGAAAATAACAGTATCATCTGAGTATACCAGAACAAACAATTTTATTTATGCGCTGATATTTTCAGTGGAAATTTCTAGATTAATGCCAATGCACTTTTTCTCTTGGACGAATGATTCTAAGTCATTCAGAAATAACGAAAATAAAACTGGTGACAAATTTTACCCTTGACGAATCCCTCTGAAAATTTAAAAGAAAGTAGACTGTACCCCACCAAGAGAGACACAGGACTTTATTCCTTGATACATTCTATTTATAATACGAAAGAAATTACCATTAATATTGTATTTAAAAAATTGTAGTCCATACACCGACTCGCCAAACGTAATCAAAAGCTTTACTAAAGTCAATACATGAGCAGAAAAGTTTGGTTCTTTTTTTACTTAAGGATTTCGAGTAGATGAACTTATGATTCATAGTAGAATACCCTGATCTGAAGCCTGCCTGGTTTTCTTCTATAACATTGTGTTCATTTAGGAATTTGTTAAATTCTGAATTTAGGACAGAAGTGAAAACTTTTCCAAAGCAGCTTTTAATCGTAATCGGTCTGTAGTTTTCAGATTGGCTGGGATCACCTTTGTTCTTGAAAATAGGTTTAATGACGCCCTCAAGCCATGAATCTGGTACAATGGACGATTTAAGAACCAAACTAAAGAAACATTTGTATAGTCGAAAAATTTTGTCTGATGTACGTTTAATATATTCATTGATTATATTATCATTGGAACAAGCTTTTTTATTTTTCAGTGGCCTGATACATCTTAAAATTTCGTTGTCTTTTATATTCGAATTAAAAAAAATTCATAATTGTTACGTAAAAAAAATTAAATATTCAAGCGTCTGGCAGCCGCTGGAATCATTTTGATTATTAAGATCTTTGAAAAAGTCGTATAGTGAGTCAAGCTCAATTATATTTTTTTTTCAATACTTCCCTGTCTTTTGTCAACGTCATTTAAAGAATTCCAGTAATCTTTTCGGGTTTAGATTTCGAATTTTTAAATTTCTTTTAAGTTGTTTTACTGTGTTTGGCAATAAAAAAATATCATTTATTTTTTATATGGCTTGCTAGCTTGTAAAAGATGTAATTTAGATGACCGCAAATGTAATTTGGCATGTTTTTTTTTCTTTGCAATATGATATTCGTTTCCGAGCACGTTCACACTGTTTTCCAGACAAGGGCCTCTTACTTTTCTTATATATAATGTTAGTGTTTTCATTTATGCAAAACTCTGCAGATTCTTTATATATAGTAGACAATTTTGAGCATTCGTATTTTCATTGTTTACGGACTGAACGTTTTCAATTGTTAATCGATATACTGTGTCATTTATTCGCCATTTTACAAGGTCGACAAAGTTTGTTACTTACCGTTTTCCTTCTTTGCTTACAAAGGCGCGTTTGCAAGAAGGTCTCCTTTCAGAGTGGACCCCTTTTCTAAAGGAAAGCAAGACTATTTTGAAAGAGCTGCCTCACAAGAAAATGTCTCCATTCCCCTAAGGGACATAAGCAAAATAAAGACTTACCGTATGTTATTGTGAAAAGGGCACCAATGTATTATCTGATATCCTGACATGCGTCGCTGATGTACGTTGTTAGGCCAATTTAGAGTAGACAGTAGCTAAAGATTTTGCATTATATGTGAAATAGGGGGTTCAGAACACTTGACCACAGAGGTTTATTGTGCAACACAACAGGTAGTCTGTTTCTGGAAAAAAACAGCATCCATATTCCCTGCACAAAACAAGTCATAGGCAAAGAAATATATCAAACACATTTGGTAAGATCATTAAGATTTGTTGAATACAGATCACTCTAGAAAAAACAACAACACAGTAGTCCACCAAGCAGGCGGATATTAAATGACGGTGTGATACTTGGAACCTTTGAGGAACAAAACTTCTACTGTGAATACAGTCCCGTGACTCATATATTGTACCAATAAATTAGATATTCTAAACATAACTGTTAGTGTATAGATGATTTTGTTTCTGTAGATATGAAGGTGTAGTAATTAAATTATTTCCCATTCAAGAGTGTGAAGATGGCAAATACGGGTTTAGCTGTAACAACAGCTGCGGCAACTGCCAAGACAACATACCATGTGAGAAGACTAATGGCATATGTCTTAATGGATGCAAACCTGGGTGGAGAGGGGATGATTGCCTTACAAGTAAGTTGGTTTGCAGCTTCTTTAAGGAACCACAAAGAAACCAACCTGTCTTTTGGTCCGTCCGTCTGTCTCTATTTATTTCTCATGGACATATCTACTGTACTATATGGTCTAGGCTGGGCTGATCGGAATCGGTGTACGGATACATACAGTGAATACAATATATCAAACACAATAAGTAGGTCACTGTGAACTTATATTGTTACCTCTGATCTACATATAAACACAACTCCGATGAAAATCTTATACCGTTTGGTTTAGGATTACATTATTTTGTAAAATAAAAATCTATAAGTTGCCTATGGAAAGTAACAACACACAAAAGAACGAAAATCGGAGACTCGGTTTAACTGAGTCTCTTCGTTAAATTTAGTTACTTGGGAATTAGTAAGTTCTATTTAGCATAATTGTAATGCATAGCCTAAATTTGTCACTGTGATCCGTATGTTCACTATTTACTTATATTACAAAAAAAAAAAGAAAAAAAGAAAAAAGAAAACCTTTTCGCGGATGTACCGTGTTTCTTGCATAGCGCACCCTGATCAAGTTCGGTGTGTGGCTACATCTTGATTGAGACGGCCTCGGTGGCTCCCTTGGATGCGCGTCCGACTGGAGACCAGGAGGTCGCAGGTTCAACCCCCGCCGAGGTCAGCAACATTCTTTCGTGGAGATTTAATCATGAAATATTTTCTACGGTCATTCTCTCCCTTCCGCTGATTCAAGAAGGGCAGTTGTCAGTTTCTGGTGAAAGAATGTGCACAATACTGGTTAACTGCGTAGAGGACTAAGCCTGCCCAGTAAAAGTGTGGTTAGGTAAACTGACCGCGCTCGATATAACGCGATTGGGTTGACTGAGCCGTAAAACCTCAACACAAACAAACAAATATCTTGATTGAAGGTTAAAATTGAAGTTAAACTATGCAGACACGTTTCCAATCTCTTTTTCATATTATAAGCAATACTTTGGTATTTTCAGTCATATTTTTACTTTTCACTATTCCATATATTAAAATACTTCCGTTGACCATATTTCCTTGTGCCATTTAATATTTTAATTAACATTAAAACAATATTGCAATTGTAAAATCACAGACTGGCTCAAAATATATTGCAATTGAAGACAGATACCTAAAGCATTGTTAGGTGTGCTTAAAATATACTGGCATGACCTTTGAGCATATTTTTCCATGAACTTGCCAGTGAAATATTTAATGCAGTCTGTGAGTCTAATTAAATTTATCTATTTTAATCCTGTTCTGTATTTAAATGTTAACTTCTCTACGTGTGTGTTATGTAAAGGACGAGTTGCACTTTTGCCGTTTTTGTGCCCACGATGGATTTGGGGGAAATTCATGTGTAAGATAGATTGACCTTTGCCATTTCACATGAGCACAATTTGAATTAAACGACGACATACAGAGTCACGTGACTTTCGGTTTTATTGCAAGAGAGTGTTTATAAAGGTCTGTCGACATGAATTGACATATTAGATAAAAAAAATAACAAACAAGGACTAAACAAACTTCCTGCATGATTAAATCATGCTCATGTTGCGATCCATGCATTCCTTATCATGTAAAAAAGCTAAATGATTTTCTATAGGAAAACTTTAACTATGTGTTAAAATATAAATGAAGTAGCATATTGCAAAATTTTGTTTTATTAATCTTTTTGTTTATGGTTCCGAGTAAGCAAATACAACGACTGACATGTCGTTTATTTAACATGCCCATGTACACCATCGCGCATTTGGAAGGTATGGGTGCTTGTAGTTTCAAATATATCTAAGAATACATGCAAAAATACTGACTTATATTTTACCTTGACTTTTCAATCAAATGAAGTATCTTTTTGGAGAGAATCTATCATAAGAATACCATCAGCATAAAAAAAGGAGGCCATAAACTTCCCAGTTGTCGAACCAGACTCTGTCTTCTTTGGCGGGGTTAGCCAGGGTGATCCCATTGTGTAGACTGTTAATTGGATTCTGGTATGAAATGTTGGACCCAAATTTCATCCATTGTCACACTCAAAGAAACTTGTCAGGATCTATCTCAGAAAGGTTCAGATTAACAAGCGACATATTCTGTCTTGTGTGCCTCTGATCAAATGTCTGAAATCTGGGTACCCAACGGGCTGAAGAATTTTCTCATATTTAGATCCCGATCTTCTGTAAGAATGAAATGCACGTTTCCCTGAGAAATCCCTACAGCACTAGCTATGCATCTCTTTGTAACTCACCTGTCACCCATAACCGTATCATGTGCTTTCAAGTTAGTGACTATTTCGGGAGCTGCCACAGTAAGAAGCCCTCCAGAATGGTGGTCAACCTGTAGGCTCTCCTTGCCGTGCTTAAATTCTGCTACCCTCCTTTTTAAGGTAGCATATGAAGTTACATTCTTTCTCAGTGTAGCTACAATAAGAGCATGGATAGCAAGAGATGCTAGTCCCTTTTTTTGCAAAGACTTATTATCGTGCGTTCAGCAATTTTGTCTATTTTGCAAAATTCATGTGTCCTGTTTATCGCAACCAGTTTGACATATACTGACCAAATAACACAGGCTGATGGTTACATAACTGTAACAAGGCAGCGCAGTGATACAAATCCCCTCGCATAAGACTATTTGGTTTGGGCTTTGAAAGTCAAACTTGCTAGAGATATGATCATACCCACCAATGTGTGAAGATCAAGGTCCATTTATAAATGCAGGGGCTAGAGTGATGACATTTTTTTTCTTAAAAGAAATAGCCACAGTTGCCTTGACCTTGAGCCCAGAAAGCTGAAAGTTTAATTCGCTTGAGACATTTGCTTGAAACCCAACAATTGTGTGAAGATATGTCAAATCCATTGACAAATGCAGGGGCAAGAACAATGACATTTTTTTCCAAAAAACAGCCACAGTTACCTTGACCTTGAGCCCAACATCATAAAAGTCGAATTTGCTCGAGATATTACGTACCCAACATTTATATGAAGTTTTATTAAAATCAATTGATAAATGTAAGCATCAGAGAGATGGCAAAGTTGTTTTTTTTTTCTTCTAAAAATAGCCACAATGACATTGACCCTGAAAATAGAGCTTGCTCAAGATATTATACCAAGCATTTGTATGAAGTAATATTGAAATCCATCAATAAATGTAGGCATTTTTTTTTTCTAAAACAAAAAGCCACAGTGACCTTGACTTGACCCAAACAGCCTGAAAGTCAATTTTAGTTTCCAGCATTTATACGTTGTTAATAAAAATCTATAGATAAATGATGGCACTAGAGCGATGACAAAGTTTTCTAAAAATACCAACAGTGACGTTGTCCTTGAGCCGAAGACCCTAAAAGAGTCGAACTCGCTCGAAAATATTATCATACCCAACATTCGCATGAGGTTATATTAAAATCCATTAATAAAAGTGGGAGCTAGGTGGTTTCCTCTACTGACAGTTCTAAGGCGGTGGTCCCGGTGTTAGTCTTACTCTTTGTTGCTTTGTGGTTTATTCTACGAGGCGATTTGTTGTATGTCTTTCCGTGTGTCATTTTGTTCTTGTATTTTTCAGTCCTTTTAGTATTGCGATTACCTCGCTTGGGGAAGAGTGAGCAAATCTTAGTGCTTTTCGTACGTTTGTTCGGTTTGTGTTTGTTTAGATTTGTCGGTTTCCTCTTCCTTTTGGGGTCTGGGAAGGGCTGCGGTTTGTGATTGTGGCACTCCCTGGACTTTTCTCTTACATTTTTTTAAAATGCAGCTAAGGGCCGCATGCCGCATGTTATTATAAGAAACCATCAACATGCGTTTCAAATTATCAACTTTTTAGAGAAAGGCTGCCAACTTTGCTTGTCATCTGTTCTTTTTGTGGCTGCTTTATTGAATTTGTTTGTCGTTCCCTTTGTTATTGAGAACGTGATGTCGATCTGATTGTATCAGTACCTGAGGTCACTCATTTACTTTTTATAATGTTATGATCTTTAGTAAAGTAATACGTTGTTAGTTCTGATGATGAGTTAATATAAACAATATAAAGTAGTGTGAAACTTCAAAACATTACAAGAATCTGCACTTGTATACTAGTATATAAGCTAACATAACTGAAAAATGGTTTTCTTGTCCGCCAAACATTAGCAGGGGAAAAACATAATTTCGTTCTGATATTGGTTCATTTTAAGCATGTGAGAACGATACATGGGGCTTAAAGTGCAACGAAAGATGTGGTCATTGCCGAGGGGACAAATCGTGTGACCCTTCAGAGGGATATTGCCCATCGGGCTGCATGTTAGGGTGGCGTGGAGATATCTGCTTTGAAGGTTTGTGCGGTTTGTGATTGTGGCACCCCCTGAACTTTTCTCTTACCATTTTTTGTGTACTTTAACCTAATAAGAAGATAAAATATATGCTGTAAAACACTATAGGTTTTCTTACAATTTTTTCTTATTGTCAAGAAGGTTCCGACTGCACTCGGTAAGGAAGCTTTGTTTTTTTTTCTTTTTTGATCGCTGTCTGAAACTAGCGAAAATACACCTGTGTCCGATTTTGAAGTATATTGCGCCTGTTGAAAAAAATGTCCAGGGAATGCAACAATCACAAACCCCAGCCTTTCCCAGACACAAATAGGAAGAGGAAACAGACAAAACCAAACAAGTGCACTCTTCCCCAAGCGAGGTAATCGCAGTGCTCAAAGGACTGACAACACAAGAACAAGATAACACCAGGCAAAACTTAAAACGAATCGCTAGTAGAATAAACCACAACGCAACGTAGAGTAAGACTAACACCGGAAGTTATCATATCATTTATGATAAATGAAAGTTTGAGGTAGCTCAAATAGAAATATGTCAGAAAATCAATTTGTAAACTGAGAAATACATGTTCCGTTCTAGGGGAGGGCTTGTCTTGCTGTTCCTTAATATAAACAGAAAACTTCAGGGCTAAATGGCTGCAGAGGTCATATACAATTAATTTTTTGTTTTTTCCGAAGTCTTTTTATAGGCCTTAGTACCGCTCAGTTCCTGTTTCAGTGAATTAATAGAAGGTAACCGTCAAACAACGACAAAGTTGTTTGCTGCCCTGCCAGCTAAAACCAAAATATACTTTCTATGAAATTCTTGAATACCCTGCTTCAGATTACGGAAAGTAGATTTACGTTTTGGTTTAGTTGGTATTAGATCATTATTTTGGAAATACAATTTGATACGTTAATCAATAACATTGCAATTTTTTTTTATTCTTTTATGGTATCAGGCTCAACATGTCTTGTTTACATCATCGATTACCAACACGCAAAAGCTACTTCTTCCCTACATATTAAAATCTGTATTTTTAGGAAACCTGTATTTTAGGAGCTTAGAAAATATTGTACGAATTTCTGAATCTAAAATGAATTTAATATTTAGTGTTATGATATTTCCAGCAGCAGGATTAAAGATGGAGGTTTTAGAATCTCATAAGTCAGAGGTGTTACTATGAATGTAAAGATCTGAAACGAGTTTATTAAAATTAAAAATAGTGCTTCTTATAGGCTTTATATATTTGTAACGAATAATTGGAAATTGCCTATTTTCGAAATAATCTGATACTGATGAAGTTATGTATCTGTCATTAAAGATATTAGGTAAATTAATACATTTGATTCCTTTATTTATGAAAGGAATTTAATAAAATGCCCTTCGGTAGCGATGATACATAACATGAGATGGTAGTGCATTTGAGCGTCCGCGTTACACTGCTAAACTTCTAAAAACGATGTATAGGTATCATGAACTGCGTAAACGGTTTCTAGGTTTTATAACCTCATTCTTAATTATTTTCAAACTATAATATTGGCACTCCTGCAGATAAGTACATCGGAACCCGAATTTTGCGCGATTTAATCTAAAAATTCAGAAAGGTTGTTGAGCATACTGCTTTTGCGAACAAAACCATTGTCGGACTATACAAAAAGATAGATTGCAACATGAATGTTATGCTACAAACTGCATGCAGAGTTTTTTTACCCGATTCAAATTAACGACTTTCATTATGAGATGTATGTCTTAACCGGATGCTTCACTGTTAAGTTAGAGGACCATACGCGGACCGAACACATACTTTGAGTTTTAAGCTATATGAGAATTAAAGGCGAGATTTCCATTGAGTAGATCTAGTTTAAGCATCCCTTCTGCAAGTAGTTGTTTCCACTGAACGTTCCAAGGCATTGTCACTGTTGCAGTTCGTTTTTTGTTTATATAGCAGTAATATCTCTGTGTCTTCCCAGGGTGATGTGAGTCGGCTGTAAAAGTGCTTTAACCCCCCTGCGGTGGTTTATTCTACTGACCGTTCTTAGGCGTTTGTCCCAGTGTTAGTCTTACTCTTTGTTGCTTTGTGGTTCTACGAGGCGATTTGGTTTATTTCTTGCCTTGTGTTATTTTGTTATTGTGTTTTCCAGTCCTTTTAGCGTTGCGATTATCTCGCCTGGGGAAGAGGGAGCTAATTTTAGTGCTTTTCATACGTTTGTTCGATTTGTGCTTGGTTTGGTTTTGTCTGTTCCTCTTCCACTTGGTGTCTGGGATGAACTGCGGCTTGTAAAAAGTGCTTTAAACCCCCCGGTGGTTTGCTCTACCGACCGTTCTAAGGCGGTGGTCCCGGTGTTAGTCTTACTATTTGTTGCTTTGGGGTTTATTCTACGAGGCGATTTGTTGTATGTTTTTCCGTGTGTCATTTTGTTCTTGTGTTTTTTGTCCTTTTAGTATTGCGATTACCTCGCTTGGGGAAGAGAGAGCTAATCTTAGTGCTTTTCGTACGTTTGTTCCGTTTGTGCTTGTTTAGATTTGTCGGTTTCCTCTTCCTCTTGGGGTCTGGGATGGGCTGCGGTTTGTGATTGTGGCACTCCCGGACTTTTCTCTTACCTTTTTTGTAATTGTGGCACTCTATGGACTTTTCTCTTACTTTTTTTGTTATTGTTTGGTCCTCGTCTGTTTTTCTTTCCGTGCCTCAAGACAGCTTCGATTCGTGATTTTGATCTTTGTAGAGTAATTTGAATTTTATTTGAATAGTTTAGTCGTGCTATCATATTTATTGTTGGTTTAAACATTACTTTATTTGTATAAACTGACAGACTTATATAGAGATTGAGAACTGGAAAACAAGACAAGGATAAATAAAAGGGATCCAGAAGAAAGTCTGATGACGTATAGATCTATATCCCGCATTTCAATAAGAATGCAGATATCAACAATGTGATATTTTTGTGAATATAGTTAATACCTAGATAATCCTTATGGTTTGCTTTCCATACAGCTTTGGCTCACGGTGTTACGTAAAAACTGCCGGACTAATTGCACACCCGCTGACTGTGTCCGTTTGTTTTCCCCGTAGTTTTTTGGTTTCCGTTCAATAACAAACTCATTCATGGATCATAGCTCTAGACGAGAGAGCATTACGTAAATATTTGTTTTCTTATTTCTCCATGTAAACATATCTTGTGAGTGCTCATTAAAAGCGTTTCCATGGGGCGCTTCTCATTAGTATTACAATGTATACTTTTATGGAGAAATAAGAAACATGTCAAAACTTTTTGCTTGAAAATGTGCCTTATTTAGATGAAAGTTACAAAGGATTGCCTTTGGAAACACAAAACACACAAAATCATGAAAATCAAAGACACGGTTTGATTAAGTCTCTTCATATGCAACACTGTATTTTGCGAAGCTACAGAAGTTTGTGTGGATAGACTTTTAAATTTCGAGTAACGGTTACTATGAGTAAAACAGAGATTGCGTTCGATGAGTGAGGTGTCTTGCATTTTGAACAATGATGCAGTATCTGGCAGTCTTAACAAATGCCAGATGTTTCCCTTCTACTCATCATTTGGATATTCGTGTTTGAATTTAAATCGAATTCATACCATAGATTAATAACAACAAAACGCAGTTTGAGTTCTAAAAAGAGACGTTATTCCAGCGTTATGACGATAATTATAGCCTCATTGACCTGAGAAAAACGCCAAGTTACAGCCACTAGTGACAGTGGAAATATGTCAGATGATTCGTTTTCGTTCATTAACTTGATTTATAATATTCAAAGTTCGATTTAAATGCAATTCATACCACAGCTTATATTAAGAACATAGCAAAGCTCGAATTCGGTTTCCGCTCAAAAACGTGAATGTACATAGTTGGATTTTAAATCAAATGCATATGCAGCTTATTAACAGATTCTGACAGCTTTTTCGAAAAGAGAAATAATTTGTGCATTTGTATAGGTTTTAATGCCGCTGAACATAAGCAATCGCATACATTTTGGATCCTTCTCAGTAACAGTCTGTATCAACTGACGAATTAAGATTCATAATAAACGTCAAAAAAAGTGCATTTGGAAACAAAGAACACACTACAGATTAGAAAATGGGAGTCTCGGTTTTATTGAGACTCTTCATAAGCAGTAATGAAGTTTGTAACACTACTAATGCCCTCTAGCGTATACATGAGCAGAACTCCATTTTCAAATGTAGCTTACTAATGTCTAAAAATATGTTGATGATAAAAACTGTGAGTATTCATGCATTCTTGCAGGAGTTACTACCCCTGATATACTTGCGAAATGTATTCTTTTAGTTTTTATAAATACCTTTTGCATAGATTAGTCAATTTTTTTTAAAAATTAATATTGCAGCATATTAATGATAAACGCAGGTAGAGATTGAAAAGAGAGAAAAAAACATGCACTGATTCTAACAACAATTACTTGCTCTTTGTAAATTTAAAATTGTAAAGTTTTTGGTATCCGATAGCAATTTTCCAAAGGAATAAATTGTAATCAGTAAAAGTCAGTATTTGTGCTTGCGAGGGGTAGCTTATAAAAGATCCTCGCTAAGAGTTTCACTTAGTTTTGTATTCGATTTGGGAGAAATGAAGTTAGTTTGAAAGGAACAATCAGTTGTCTCTTGCGCAGCATCGCCTGCCGGATATCTGTGGCTGTTGTTTTCTGCGAACCATAACATTTGATATCATCTCGGTGGAAATGAGCAGTATTGACCAACATCTGTACTTCAATACTTTACTTCCAGCTTCTGGGTTTGAGCCTGGCTGACTAAGATAAATTTAGATGTATGCATATCTGTCACAATAAATTAGATAAAGTTATGTTCATCTTTACAATAACATCCAGACTTATTCTGAAGTATTTAAGTTATTTATTAAACACACAGCACACTGGAGATATAATAATCGGTTAGCTATGACAAGTGAACATGCTCGTTTATGATTCTGTCTTCTGAAAGTAACCTTTTTCAGAATATATGCCAAAATGTGTAATGTTCTTCCAACTCACAACCACACACTGTTGCCGTAACCAGATATGTGTATTTCGTACTCAATTCTTGTTCTTTTAATCGTTTACAGCTATAACAGAGTATTCTAAAGGGCCTAGTGGTAGTGTTATCGGCGGTACCATTGGTGCTGTTGTCTTATTTGTATGTTTATCAGCAATAGCAATAGTCCTGTGGAGGAGAAGAACATCTAGGTAATCTGGATCGACACCATTAGAGGGTCTGTGCTTCAACATTTCACTTAACCTATGACAGTGAACTGATGATCCAACTCATTTGTTTGTTTACAACTGCAAAGCATATTAAAACGTTAAAGTCGATACCGGAGCTACTTGAGATGTAATGAAACATTACAGAAGCTTCACTTTTGTTTCAAAAAGATTTTTTCAGACTGTTGTTTTGATAATTATAGTGTCCGTAAAATTAATTAGAATAACTGTTATGATACACGTTTTAAGTAATTAGATTATAATCACTAATCACTTGAATATATTTATACCTCCCTTGACGTAGCCCTGTTCAAAAACTACACACTTAGACAATATTTTATCCTTTACTACTTTATTGCGCAGTCTTCAGAAGCATTTTACAGCAAAATACGGACAGCTTAATTTCATTTGGAAACATTTTTTTTTCAGACGACAAAATGTAAGGTTACATCATAACTAGCTCCGGTTTCAGCCTTTCAACTAAAAAGCTCTGAGTACCAAAACATTCCGTTTCAAAATAATTTCATAAAGTTTAGGATTCTCGTGTGTATTTAAAAAAGTTCATACAGAAGTCTTGTGATCATTAACTATAACCGTCAAAGTAATCCACTTGGTAGAACGTTCGCTTTGTGTCCGTGAGATTGCAGTTCGTTCCGTGGCAGAGTCGTACCAAATCATTTGTCATTAGAGCAGAAAACACTAGATGAACTCGTACCATCATGAGATGCTTTCGTAATCATTTTGAATTTCTGACGAATTGCTGTACTAGAATATTTTTTAAGAAATCACTTATTCTAAGAGAGAGAGAGAGAGAGAGAGAGAGAGAGAAAGAGAGAGAGAGAGAGAGGGAGAGAGTTGATCCAAAATAACACTAAATCTATAGATGCATCAGAGACATAGAAGAAGTATGCACCATTATATATCTTTGCCTTTGATAAAAGTGACATTAAAAAACCGTAATGATCATCGTTGGCATTGATAGCACAACGGCAAAGAAGTGTGTTGGGTAAGTTTATTAAGTAAGTAAAATTATTCAAGTTTCTGCATTTAGTGTCGAGCACGTTTTTTTTTTTTTTTTGTTTTGTTTTTTTGAGGATCTGTTACACACATAAATGTATTCTGATACAGTGAGTATTATAAATTTGAATACAAAGCTAAAAGGTGGATGCAACAGATGAAATGTTACGGAGCTCTCCTGGAAGACTGCTCCATTGTCTTCATCAGAAGATTCAAAAGTTGTTGTTATACTGACCTGTTCGTGTTTTGACTTCTGAAATGTTATTCTCCTTTCTAACCTTTTATTTGCCTGTTATGGGTGTGCTGTGTTATACAAAGTAGGCAAGTTTCACGGTATTCGTCGTTTTATTTATTATTTTTTTTTTTTATATCAGCTATTTGCATTGCGTTGACTTGTATTAGTAGGCGTATTAACCAAGTCATCAGCGTTTTCTGCGTGCAGTATATGGCATATGACAGATTTATTACATGTATATTGCTCCGCAATCGTCATGTTGTCGGATGGACAGCACGAAGTTTGCGGAGCATATACATGTAATAAATGTCCGTGACGTTTTAGTATCCGCCTCTTATCTTGAAAAATAATTTAAGAAATCTGTCCATATTTTGCATAAATGTTGAAACTGATCAGATGTTGCTGTTAGAGAAAAATAAGGGCTTAATGCTAACTCCTTTAGTACTGTTTCTCTTTGTTATTCTAAACACAATCCGTGACGGTGAAATCAGCTCGCCTCAAAGTAGTCTGAAGCAGTCTGATGCTGTTAATGACAGTTTTGTCAACACAACAGTTTTGTTTAATTTAGCCGTTTCTGGTCCGTCAGTCCGTTATGTTATAGTTTCTGCTTCCTATCTTGCTAAATAAAGGAATCTTTTCATTTCATACTTTGTATAAATTTTGATATTAATGAGATCACGTTAGAGAAAAAAGGGCCTAAGAGTTACTATTTCCATTTGTTGTTGATGTTAAATTGCTTTGGCATCGATACTCGGTGAAATCAACTCGTCTTGAAGTATTTGTTAAAGCAATCTAATTCTTTTCAGTATCAATTATAGGCATACTGAAATTGAGCAAGAAGAGGTATGATGCTGTGAAAATAATTTTCGTCAAAACGACATCTTTTTTAACTTAGCCATTGTAGATAACTTTTCACATACAGCCTGAAGCAAATGTACATTTAAATGCATCGCTTTTCACTACCCGGAAGGGTGCGTTCAGTGATTGTGTCCTTTCCGGAATATATCCGTATATTCTTGTTACGGTCTAAAATACTAAACACGGTATGTATTTCCAATAATTCTGCTGCATAGTGTACAGATTCGGCGAAAATAAGTATAACAGCTGCATGCATTTTTATTAGTGTGCAAATAATATCTGTTTGCGAAGCAGATATGCATTGGCAAA
Organism: Anodontia alba; assembly: GCA_964016985.1. NCBI lineage: Eukaryota > Metazoa > Mollusca > Bivalvia > Lucinida > Lucinidae > Anodontia > Anodontia alba. The sequence goes on from OZ024826.1 coordinate 16,260,123, forward strand.
CTATTTTTGTTTAGGGCTTTGGTACACATTACCCGTGTATTATCATGAAACATTCATATTTTTCCATGTCAATCTTGGATATGTGTATAGTCCTGGCTAAACTTTATCCTAGAAAAAAATGTCATACAACGGATTTTTACTAATATAAATCACAAAAAAATACACTACAATGTATATAATTAAATTTAGTATTTCTTTAACAGTTACGAATCAGAAAAAACAACGACTGTAGCGAGTACTAGGACAAATGATGACGAGAAGCATGTCAGTGTTATACACTATGACGCTAATAGTGAGTTTATAAAACATTGTGTTTTCTCCTTATGTTCTCGATCTGAAATGGGCACATTATACATATAAGGGTTCATATTCTCCAAGTAATTCAACACCCCAGTACAGCTACATATACAATCAAGACGCCATGTTCGTTCATGGATTAGTCCGTTAATGCATAAACATGTAGACAGAAAAGGCATTCAGAATAGCCGATGCTAGTATAAAAGAGCGTTATTTCGTTTATCGTAGGTCCAAGTGACACAAGACAAAGTAGTAAATGTAGAAAAATATAGATAATTGGACATGGAGCTTTTAAAGAGGAACTGTAGCCGTAGCACCTTGGAACGGTCAACAGTAAGATAGAAAGGAACGTAATGATCAGAAATCGATAAAATTATCCCACACCTCCAATCAGAGACATCAAAGGGAAAGAAATACAAACACGAAATAACTGGACCCTAATGAAAACATCACTAGCAGAAAGCCAAACGGACAGTTTCTTTCCCACAAAGTGGCCAAATGGCTATCCAAAACAAAAAGATGTAAGCGATACACACAGTCAAAGACGAACTATAACAAAAATAAACCATGATAGAAGAACCGCCTTGGAACGGTCAGTGAAAAGTATTTCACTGGGGGGCTTAAATCGATTTTACGTGGCCACAATCCTCGTCCTTACTTCTGCCGCGGTTTAGACACATAATTTGTTCAGTCCGCATGAAGGCTTCCTAACTCAGTGCTAAATCTCCGAGAACACAAAAAATCAACAAATTACAGAGATGAAACAACGATGAGGACTCGACAGCACGAAACAACTGAAATGCTAGAGCAAAAGAAAACCAACAGTAAGACTCCGGTGGGCTCGACCAAAGATAGAGCATCAAGTACCAACCAACATTACCCAAAATTAAATTTCAAGTAAGCCTTTACGCTTGAACCATCATAGAATCTGAGGCCTAACCCGCCGGCGTGCAATCAAAGAGGGAAGCAAAGTTATTAACCGTGATTGCTTTAACAACCATGCATGCACTCTGTCGTATAACATTTATGTTGTACCCAATCTTTTTATATCGAAGATTGGTTTTACGAAATTGGGTACTGATGTCATTGCAAGCATATATTTTTCTGAATTTACGAGTATATACTAAGTCACCATAAAATTCCGATAGGCTTTGTTGCAGAATAGATATAAGTCCAACATTGAATTTAGAACATAAATCGGAATGACGTCTATAGAAGTTAGAAAAGGCTTTACGTAGTTTATGATAACGATAACCCTGATTTAGAAGTTTAGCAGTTAACAATTTATTACGAGTTTTGAAGTCAGTTACATGACTAGACACTCTGGCAAATCGAATTAATTGTGAAATATAAACACCGTAGGATGCCGCACGAGGAACATCGCCATCCAAGAAAGGATAATTTACAATCTTAAAATCAAAATCATCGCGTTTATCATAAATTTTGCAGGGAACAAACCCATCTACAATAGATAAACGTAAATAAAAAAACGCGGCTTCAGTATCCGAAGAATTAGCTTTATTTAACTGAAGTTCTGGTGTATGTGGATTTGACTGATTAAATCGTCGAATTAGATATTGTCAATATTCAATAAACCATCCAAATATCTTGAAGTCGAGCTAAAAGCTTCAATGATTTCAGGTTGGTTTTCAACGGTAAGGGACATCATGAAGTCTTTTTCGTAACAAAACAAGAACAAATTATCCACAAGGGGTTAAAATTGTTAAGGATCTAACACACACACACACACACACACACACACACACACACACACACACACACACACACACACACACACGCGTCATTATATCAATAGAAGATATATACTTCAATTAATGCAAATAAAGTAAAATTATCGGCTTATGAAAAGTTACAGTAGTATATTCTGAGTTCCTGCACTTCTAATAGATGTATGTACCAAAATATATTTTCATGGAGACATTAATGCATTCGAAAATGCCTTATCTAGATGTATATCTAAGAAGTAAACGTGTCACATAATCGAGGTAATGTTCTGTATTGGATGGATATTAAAAGGACACAAAACAACTACTGGGCATTATAATTAGGATTCTGTCGACGACATGGACAATTTGGAGCATAACAGCTAACAAAAAAAAATATATATTTTGGTAGCATTGGATCCAGAAAGGATGCTCAAATGATAGGCGTTAAACTAACTAAATGTTGAGTGTTAATCATTAACAGTGCTAATAATGTGTTTACCTGAGACCTTTCGGCTTTTGCCTTCTTCAGAGGTGTTCTATTTAAAAAAAAGGAAATAAAAATGTTAAATTCACAAATGAAAGGTGCATGAATTGATAAGTGAAAAACAGATTATGACCTTTTAGGGCTCATGTATCTGGCCCGCTGCGACTTGATAACTGATCGTGTTTGAAAAAAAAAAAAAAAAAAAAAAAAAAAAAAAACATGTAAAATGTAAACATTACCCGTAAACACAACGTGAAAAAGGTATAAAGGTTATCTTTACTGTCAGCACTACTGTTTCCATAATCGCAATTTATACAGTGCACATAAACCTTAAACCGAAACGGATAAACGCCAAACTGAGTGTTTCTCACCAATACGTAAGGCAAATGAGCCCAACTTACGCTGTGATTCCGGAAACTCACATGAACAAAATGTTCCACATAAGCTGTCGGACGTCCTGAATAAGGAACAGTGAATCCGACAGGTCGCCCTTGTTGATACCGTATGGCCGTAAAGTGTTCAGAAGTCGGATACAATAGCTCCCTCTCGCGTTCCTGGTTCGATATGTCCACTCCAGGTTATGATCTAAGCAACAAAGCGCGGTGTGGTTAAGGAAATCATGTTCTAGTGAACGGAAGGGTTCTGCAACAGGAGACCTTTCGAACCGCTTGTGTTTCCAGTCGTCCCGGTGGACGCTCATCCGTTGGTTCACATGATCACTGTTTTCACCAACATATTGTTTTCCATACTTGGTGAATTTTATAAGGTAGACAACATTGGTCGTCTTACAACTAGTGTTGCACCTAAGTTTGATGGTTGCCCCAGACGCTTACTTCACGATCTATGTGGCGGTCATCATTTTGAAGGTCTTGCATTTTGCTTTACCGCACGGTCGTGTCTCACCAAGTGGTTTATCATCACGCATGTCTTGTTTGCGCTTGGCACATACAAGAAGATTCCGAAAACTCTTGGGCCTTCTGTAGGCTATGGTCTGTCTTTATGTGAAGATCTCGCTCGAAGTGCTAGAAGACTCAATGATGGGCCAGTGTTTGTTGACTATATTCCTCATTTTTGGTAAGTCTGGGTGATACGTCAACACGAAGGGGAGAACATTCGACTCAGATTTAGGCCTATAAGAAAGTAGGTCTTCTCTCTTCTGTTGCCGTGTTCTTTCAATGACAAGTGAAGTTACGTGTTTCTGATAAGCCAGTTTGCAGAGGTGGTCAGTCCGTTCTATTGCTCTGGATTAAAAAATGTCCGAATCGGAGCAGATACGTCTGAGGCGAAGTGCAAGTCTGTAGACCATTTTCGCAGCAGTGTTTCGGGTGGCAACTTGTAGGTAGTAGATACTGGTGTGTGTCTGCTGGTTTTGTATACAGAACAACAGATATTGTATCGCCCACAAGACTTGATTTGGTGTCCAGAACACGTGCTGCTTGTTGGAAATCACAGCCGTGAACTTCTTGTTCGGTTGGATGTTGTTTGCCTCATCAAGGAAAGTTGTCAAAGCCTTGCGGCCGTGCGACCACTTCATGTTAGTATCGTCAATTAACCTTAACCATGAAAATGTTCTCATGGCCACTGACCTCAACAGCTGTTCTTCGAGACGACCCATGGAAATGTGGGCATATGCAGGTGCCATTTTGGTATCCATAGCAATGCCTTGGACCCGGCCCGGGTTGCCGGATTGGTGCATTTTTGGGAGGAGATAGAATCTACCTGTTTTTGTTTGTTTGTGTTGAGGTTTTACGGCCCAGTCAACCCAATAGGGTCATGTCGAGCGCAGTCAGTTTACCTAACAACACGTTTACTGGGCAGGCTTAGTCCTCTAAGCGGTTAACCAGTATTGTGCACATTCTTTCGCCAGAAACTGACAAGTGCCCTTCTTGGATCAGCGGAAGGGAGAGAATGACCGTAGAAAATATTTCATGATCAATCTCCACGAAAGACTGTTGCCGAACTCGGCGGGGGTTGAACCCGCGACCTCCTGGTCTCCAGTCGGACGGCGCATCCAACTGAGCCACCGAGGCCTCTACCTGTTTTAGGTTGGTCAACAAGCAGGTAATCCCTTGTCTTCTTGCTTATATGGCCTTCATCGTGCTCGCTTCAGACACTTCTTACGCGAACTCGGGTGTGGGTCATGATCTAGAAGTTTATATGAAGTGGAGTCTCCTGGTTGTCTTTCAGCCTCTGGGAGGTAGTGATCTGTATCCATGACAACAACCACAGAACCCTTGTCAGCGGGTTTTATGATGATCTCTTTGGGCTTCGAGGGCTTGTGTGACGCTATGTCAGACTCCACACTGCAAATAAACGTTTTTTAGATCAGGACCTTGTTTGGGGGTTTGCCAGTCGCTTTTAGGTACGAAACTGTGATATTTCTCCGATGAGTGGTTATTGTCATCACGATCATTGAAGTGCAATGTGATCAGCATGCGTCTGCTGAAGACCTTAGTGTCATAGAAGTTTCCCCTGTCATAACTCTTTAGGCGGGGGCAGAAACCTAGACATTTGGATAAGAGACGGTTTTCCGATTCAGTAAGATATACGCTTGAGAGGTTGACGAATTGGGTGTAGTTGGCAGTTTTGCTAGTTTCCTCTCGTCTCTGGCGACGGAAAAGCGTCTGTTTCTAGTTTCTTGCATTTGATGGAATGACAGATTGGAGGGTCAACAATGCGATCAACACCTAAGGCTTTCAGCTTTTTTTACGCTTTTAAAGCAAGCACGTCTCCTCCTTTATGGTTTGGAGCTTGACAGAATGAAAGCACACTTTTACTTTCACCAGCACCAATTGAAATCCCCAACTGGTCCCTCAGTTTGTCTAAGGAGCAGTCTAAGTTTCCAACAGGGGATGTTGCTGAAACCGGTGATCATGTGAACCAACGGATGAACAGCCACCGGGACGATTGAAAATACAAGCGGTTCGAGAGGTCTCCTGTCGCAGGACACTTTCGTTCACCAGAACAAGACTTCCTCAACCACGCCGCGCTTTGTTGCTTAGATCATAACCCGGAGTGGACAGATCGAAACAGGAAAAGAGATATTGGACCCGACGTCTGAACACTCTAAGGCCATATGATATCAACAAGGGCGACCAGTAGAGGGAATCATCGTTCCTTTTTCAGGACATGCAACAGCTTATATGGAATGTTTTGTTCTTGTGATTTACCGGAATCACAGCGTAATTTGGGCCAATTTACCTCACGTATTGGTGAGAAACACTCAGTTTGGCATATACCCCTTTCGATCATAGGTGTATGTGCATTGTATACATTGCGTATATGGGCACAGTGGTGCTGACAGTAAAGATAACCTTTATACTTTCTTCACGTTATGTTTATGTGTAATATTTTTATTTGACAAATATCCAAACACGACAGGTTATCAAGTTGCAGCGGGCCAGATTGCATAGGCCCGAAAAGGGTATACACTTTTTTCAACTCATGTAAATTTTGTTTGTGAATTTTACATTTTTCATTTCCGTCTTTTAAAATAGAAAACCTCTGAAGAATGAAAAAGCCAAAAGGCCTCAGGTAAGCAAATTATTTGCACTGTTAACGATTAACACACACACACACACACACACACACACACACACACACACACACATATATATATATATATATATATATATATATATATATATTCCCAGAGCAACGTCCTAATTTTTCATTCTACAGATAACATATTTTCTGATATATATGATGTGCCTTCAATCACAAGTTTTATCAAAGACTGATAGCAATGGTAGGTCAATTGTCTCTGAGTGTAGGCTTGGAAAATGGTCCTGAACGGGGATTTGACTGTTTCTTTCAGTCCTTATTTTCCTGTAATTTAAGCAATCTGGGCAGACCATTATAGGACGCCGCGTTTCGTGAACTGATCTGTCTGAGCTGTTTGCCAATGCCCAAGATATTCCGGTCCAGGTTTTACAGGTAACAGCACTCTGACCTCACAGAGACGAGAAAAAGCGGCTATAAATTACCGTTACCTTGATTTCGTCTAACGCACCGTTTAATAACATTGGTCATTTATAAGCACGTGGACAACTACCTTAAGGAGATTTAGGCATTTGTTATTATGGTTCAACTGTAAACATTCGAACCGAAAAATAACAATGTATGTCTGTGTCTTTTTTGATAGAAATATAAGTGGAGATACTCAGGGGATTTTTCTATCGCAAAACAGCGACTTCCTGAGGCACCAAAAAGGCGAAGAACATACAAGGACAAAACAAATGTCGCATATGAAACCAAAGACGCATGAACAAAACCAGAGCTACAATTGTTGTCTTATCACGTCTAAAAGGGATTCACTCTTGTGGAGTAGCCAGCCCTTTTGTCAGAAAAGGATTGATTTACAGAAGTGGGGACGGGAATACACTCTTTTGTCAATAAGCTTCGTTTGTCATAAATGTCGAAAATCAACGGAGTGTATCCAGTTAGCTTATCTTACCGAAGAAGCCAAATAAACATTCTAAGTCACAGACGCATTTTTGTGCGAAATACAAAATTCATGACACTTTCGAAAAATTAAAAACATCGACTTGACTTCATCATTCATGTTTTGAAAAAAGAAGGCTTGTCGATAGTTCGTAGAAGATTCTCTGACAGGGCGCGCATACAGTTGCAGTCATCTTTGACTAAGCGAACAAGATATACCAAAAACTATCTGAACAAAATATATCGAATATGTCTAGATATTAACAGAATATGTCTATCTGAATTTAGAAGCTATATTTCTTAGGTTGCATAACCTCCTTCTTTCATTTGGAAACGGTTAGCCTTTTTCTTTCTTTCTTTTTTTTTTTTTTTTTTTTTTTTTTTTTTTTTTTGTCGTAATACGGAATGTGCTAGTCTGTTTTATGTCTGCATTAGTCAGATCGTTTGTAATTAAAAAGTACGAAAAATTCTTAACATCATTTAACAGTTAGAAACCGCTTTATTAAAGCAACAGGGCAAATGACCTGTAACCTAGTGCAGCAAAACAGCAGATATATTAAACCGTGATGTTTGCGAGATACCACCACCTACTTTCCAGGTCCAGTATTATTATCATATAAAAATATATGTAAGTTTGGTACCTGTCTTAAGTAATACACTATTCCTGTTAAATCAAATGGTAATAAAGTGAAAAATCAGCATTTTGTCAAATAGCGTTCGCACAATATTTTAAGCGATTCCGCAATTCCGGTTGAGAAATGGTTGCAAGTTTGCTTCCCAAACTTTCTGTTTTACCATTAATGTTTAAGATAAAAAAAAAAAACGGTTCATGCAATCACAACTAACACATGTCCATTTTGTAATGAGAGCCAGATCAAAATATATCATAGCTCTAGATAAAGCTCTAGATCAGTCTTTATCCCCAGAACTTCAAGTAAATAAAGCTAATTCTAGTAATACCGAAGCCGCGTTTTTGGATTACATATATCTATTGTAGAAGGGGTTCCTTCCTGCAAAATTTATGATAAACGCGATGATTTTGATTTTGAGATTGTAAATTTTCCTTTCTTGTATGATGATGTTCCTCGAGCGGCATCCTACGGTGTTTATATTTCACAATTAATTCGATTTGCCAGAGTGACTAGTCATGTAACTGACTTCAACACTTGTAATAAATTGCTAACTGCTTCACTTCTTAATCAGGGTTATCAGTATAAACCCTTTTCTAAGTTTTGTAGACGACATTACGATTTAGTTTCTAAATTCAGTGTTGGACATAAATCTCTTCTGCAACAAAGCCTATCGGAACCCGAATTGTATGGTGACTTAGTATATAAATTCAGAAAAATATATGCTTGCAATGACTTCAGTACCCTATTTCGTAAAATAAATCTTCGATATAACAAGAATGGGTACAAAATAAATGTTATACGACAGAGTGCATGCATGGTTGTCAAACCAATCACAATTAATAACTTTGCTTCCCTCTTTAATTGCGCGCCGGCGGGTTAGGCCTCAGAGTCTATGATGGTTCCAGAGTAAAGGATTACTGGAAATTTAATTTTGGGTAATGTTGGTTGGTACTTGATGCTCTATCTTTGGTCGGGCCCACCGGAGTCTTACTGTTGGTTTTCTTTTGCTCTAGTATTTCAGTTGTTTCGTGCTCTCGAGTCCTCATCGTTGTTTCATCTCTGTAATTTGTTGATGTTTTGTGTTCTCGGAGATGTAGCACTGATGAGTTAGAAAGCCTTCATGCGGACTGAACAGATTATGTGTCTAAACCGCGGCAGAAGTAAGGGCGAGGATTGTGGCCACGTAAAATCGATTTAAGCCCCCCAGTGAAATACTTTTCACTGACCGCTCCAAGGCGGTTCTTCTGTCATGGTTTCTTTTTGTTATAGTTCGTCTTTGACTGTGTGTGTCGCTTACATCTTTTTGTTTTGGATAGCCATTTGGCCACTTTGTGGGAAAGTAACTGTCCGTTTGGCTTTCTGTTAGTGATGTTTCCATTAGGGTCCAGTTATTTTGTTGTTGTGGTTCTTTCCTTTTGATGTCTCTGATGGGAGGTGTGGGATAATTGTATCGATTCCTGATCATTGCCTTCCTTTCTATTTTGGTACATATATTGGTATGAAGGATATCAGGTTTAGGATTGCTAATAGTCAAATTTCGTCAATGTTGGACAGAACTATTAGTCCACGACACGATTGGTGGGGTATTATAGTTTAACGCTTTTATTTAACAAGCAAAACTGTTTCTCACAAAAAAATGATTATTTAAAAAATGTGCGATTTATGGTATTTAATATTTAACGGTGGGTTTGGGAATCCTGCAAAAATCCTTAATAAATTTAGTGCCGGGGTGGGGTGGGGCGGAGGGCGGGGTAAATATAAGGCAGGCAACGTAAAATATAAAACATATTTTTAGGTCTTACACTACATAAAAGTATGAACAGAATGGCATTAATTCCTACAGTATTATGCATGGCCTGTACGTCGAGACCTACAATAGAATTTAGCACAAGTTCAAATGTATATTTTACAATACATTTGTACTTAAAGAGCCTGTTGGAGCCAATTACAAAAATGGATGTATGTTTTAGTGCAGCGTTCCTTCTAAAAATATTTCTGTGCTAGTGAACAATCCATTATATAAAGGCGCTAATGCCAGCAAGCATTCATTGTTAGTAATAATTTTCAATAACTTCGCAATACATTTAAGCATTTGCTGCCATAGCAACTTAAGTCTTTAAGTAACACCTGCCGCTGGGACATTTCTGGTTGATAATAATAGGACCTTTTCCACTTAAACCTCCAGTTAATCATAAAGTTATTATACCTTCTCATACTGTTACATTGAAAATAAGCCCATGTTCAAAACTTAACAGATCCTTCTTGCCAAACCGTATGTCTCCTTAGCACGGTCCCCCTTCCAGAAATATTCCCGCAATAACAAGTTTGATTGAGGCTAATTTTATAAACAATTAGTAAAGTTTTAGCTCTATTTATCTCGGAGTTTCAGGGCATTGTATTTTAAAACAAAATTTTCAAATTTAGTCTTTTTGCGGATCGTTATGGTAACTCATGAAAGTAAGAGACTACAACAAAAAGATATGTTTGGTACAATAACACCCAAGAAACAGTTTTTTTTAAAAAAATGTTCTATCAAAGAATCGAAAATGCAATTGTAGTAAATGGCAAATTTTATACCCCCCAACCCCGTTGTAAGAGAATGGCAACTACAAAAGTTGTCATAATAACAAAATTTATTATCTATTATTTGTTATATAGTGATTATATATTCAGATAAGTTTGGATAACAAAGTTCCAACCTTTATCGAAAAGAGTTGCCAACTCTGCTTGCCATCTTGCCATCTCTGCATGCATTTTGTGGCTGTTTCATGCCATGTTTTGCTCTTAGAGAATTTCACCCCCGCCTTCTTGACTATTACTATATCAAAGTCGGGTTACTACAATCGCATTTTCGATTCTTTGATAGAACATTTTTTAAAAAAAAACTGAGACCATAAAACTCTGCCCAGATGCCAGTAAAATCATGCTCTGTTATGTAGTTAGTTAAGTAATACTGATAAGACAGTTAACTAGAAACCCACACACAAAATTCCTAAATATAAAACACAATGAAGTAGCTCAAAACCGATTCTAAAATCTACATCTGCATAAAAAATAATCAAAATTCACATTTTAAACGGTTTTCTATGTTAAAAAATAAAGATTTTAAGACTATATGTTACAGTGCATGGAACCATTATTATCAGAGAAAAGTAGTCTCCCAGCTAAATCTGGTGATGCCACCTGTTGTGAACAGACTCATTAGTGTAAGAGAGCTGAGAGCAGTAGCCATAAAACATCTGGTTGAATTATCAGTTGAGCATGAATTTTTTTTCCACTTTTTGTCTAAGAGGAAAAAACTTGTAATGTATTTTATTTGTCTGCCTTCCTCTTCCCTTTTGGTGTAAGGGGTTTACTTTATCAGTTCTTTAGTTCTCATATTTACTTTACAATATAAAGACTAATAATCACAACACCTTTTGGCATTACACTTACTAATGCTGGGATATACTCCAGGCTTTATATGCCGATATCATATTTATGAAGACTAGGGTACATATAGTATTATTTGCTCAATGGAGAAACTGGAAGAAACAGTGCCAAGATTAAGAGGTGTGTTTTTGATTGAAGGCAATAATTTGGCTCTATTATAATTACAGACAGGTGTGTTGTTTTGACTAACATATGCATGATCTTTCCTTGCAGGAAATGCTGAGTATGCAAATGTTGGGCTCGGTGAATATGTGAATGAAATAACTATCAGAAGAGCTCTAATATCGTCAACAACTATTACAGTGTCTAACTTACGCGAGTTTTGCAGAACAAGATGCGTTATTGATAGCATATTAATACAGGAATATAACGTAAGTGCAATTGAGATTTATATGATTTGTAGGCTTTAACTGATGAAATATGCTTTAAACGAAATGCTTATTATTCCGTGAGTATATATAATTATATCACCAAACGAGTCTACATAAGGCATTTATCGAGTCTCACTCTACTGCCTTCATACACTTATCATGAAATGTGTGTTGCCTGATGCGGTATCTTTGATCGGGTTCTCCAGGGTTCCACATAGACTATATCGTTTTGTGGACATGCCATTCAGTTTCTTGTGCCAAAAATATGCTGTTAACAAATATCAAAGAAACGAAACAAAGACAATGAAATACATTTCTTCATAATCTACTGTCAACAGACAGAAAGTCACCAAATTATTTTAAAGTGGTATTTTCAACAATGACATTTTGCTATTTATGAATAACGCCACGTAAATCAAATGTTGGAGTCAGTGCCAGTATTCAAGTACAGTGGAACAGTAGATTAAAAAAAAAGATAGTGCCGCTTCGATAAACAATGACGTTATGTTTATGAAAGCTAAGATTGGCGTTCAACGTCGGAGGAACTGCGATGGTGTAATGGTTAGCACGTCTGTCCGGCAAGCGGGAGGTTCGTAATTCGATTCCCTGTCCCGGCGCGAACAAATTTTAAACGCTAATTTTTATTTGTTTATATTTTTCCTGCAATGTGCTTTACTTTGTTTCTCGTATAAATACTCTGATGCAGTAGAGCATTTACAGATCTAAATAATAAATAATACAATAGCAGCCGACTGTAGGTTATAAAAGGACCAAACAATGAAAGAGACACCTACGGCTGTTAAGAAAGTGCCGCTAAGATAAACAGTGACGTTAGATTTATTAATGCTAAAGTTGGCGTTCAACGAAGACCCGCAATGGTGTAGCGGTTAGCGCGTCTGCCAGGCATGTAGGAGGCCCGTGGTTCGATTCCCGGCGCCACCGATATTTGAACGCTAATTTCTATTTGTTTATATTATTTCCTGCATTGTGCTTTACATATATATATATATCACATCACGCTTAATTTATTAATATAATTTTAACATTTAGCTTATTCTATATACACGATTTGTAAGAAGCCTTTCTGAGAGCCGGACCGTATCCTTTTAAAAACATCTTTGTGTTTTTCTTTCCTTTTTTTTTTTTTTTTTTTTTTTTTTTTTTTTTTTTCGGTTTGCGTTTTGTACTCTTTGGGATATGTTTTTGAACTAGGATGGCAAATGAGGTACCAGTGAAGTCTGTCTAACTACTCCGATGTATTATACTAGTGACCGTTCATGTAATTTTTGTTGGCCTTCGTGGCTGCACATGTTGCGTCCTGGTTTATATTCAGTTGTATGTATTGGAACATGTCTGTCATTGTGTTTACTTCGTTGGGGAAGAGAGCGCTGATTGTATTTATTTCTGTGTTTCGTTTGGCTATCGTCCTAGTTTGTTTTTTTAATTCTTCTTCTTCTTGTCCTTTGTACACTTAATTCTGTGATTTTGGTACTTCGTGGACATCTTCTTTAGTTTGCTACTACTGTGACGCTTCTCGGTGCTGAAAATATGTAATTTTTTCGTTTATCATTTTCGACCAGCTAGCCAGCTGCGTTGCAATTTGATGATTCTTTCTCTTCTTATACTTATAGTACTATCGCTTTTATTTATGAAGACTTTATATATATATATATATATATATATATATATATATATATATACAGCCACAGGCTGGGTGGCATAAAAACAGTATTGCGTTTATGCAGGAACGGACTCTGAAAACGGATTTTACTAGTTTTATTTATACATTCGGTTTCCAAAGGAAGTCTCTACAGCAGCGGTTCTGATGCTGTTCGTTTGTTATTATTAATTTGCTGCCACGGGCAGCTGTTATACTACTTTCCGCCATGTTTGATGCCTTGTTCGTGCGTTTGTCATGTTCTAGCTAGCTTTGTTGTCATCTGAAAAAATGAGCAGGCCCCTTAGATATTCGTTAACCAAACATTTCTTTCTATGGTCATTTTTATTTGTTCTACCGTTTAATATCGGAGGTTGATTGTGGTAATTGGACAACTTCTTCAGTAATGTCCTGCACCTAATACCGTTTGCTAATTTCTGTTTCAAAGTGGACATGTTATATACACATTGCACTGCAACTTATCTGTAGTGTGTTCTTTGTTTCCAAAGTCAATCTTTTTGAAGTTTATTATATACGTTCACGATATCATAGTAGTTTCTGCCGGCAAGAAATGCCGCTATGCAAGTTTGTAATGGATACAGCCATTCCTTTCCGACAGAACGCAAACTGTTGTTCTTGAAGATGAAATGTCAGACACATTGCTTGTGACATCTGGGGTCCCTCAGGTTTTCCGTTATATGCCCGATACTGTTTCTAATTAATATAAACAACTTTTCCTGACAGGGCTAGACCAAAGGTACGATTGTTTACTGATGATATGGCCATTTACTTGGCAGTTTCCAGCATGCACGATGCTCAATTACTACCCTTGATCGCCTTCATAAGTGGAAAGTGCAGTTGGACATGGAGTTCAACCGGAGTAAATGTGTTGTCATACAACTGACTCAGGCTAGAACTCCAGTCTCTAGTGAGTATGCCCTGCATGGTCACTTTACGAGTCTGTTTGAATCTATATGAAAATGCAGAAATCAGTGACAATCTATCATTTAACAGCCATATCCAGAATATATGCTCTTGAGAAAGCTGGTCCCTGGGTTTCACAAAGCGAAATATCAGGGCTATCTATCTGAACACTTGGTAACTACTCCAGACAGCCGAATGTTCCAAGAATGCTGAATGCTAAACCACCTCATTTGTCGTTCTCTTGAATAGAAAGAAATGATTTCCGGCTTTGTTTGTTCTTCAAAGTCATTCGTGGAATAGTAGCCACTGACTTGCTATAGTATATTGTATATCCATTCAGGATTTCTCAGAAGAATTCACATATCTTAGTCTATCGACAGATCCACACTAAAGTGGATTATTACAAATACTCCTCCTACCCTCCTAGCTATCGTGCGACGGAATCGGCTGTCAGAATTGCAATGTTGTCTATGTTTGAGTCCTATAAATGGCAATATGCATGGTCAGTCATTCATTACCATAAATACCAGCACTTTCTTTATCTCTTAGCTCTCGTTGTCAGCCTGTCTGACTTTTAACATTTTAATCCTGTCATCTTTTATTATCATTCTTACTAACATTTCTTATAGAAACCCTTCGTTTATGTTTACAGCCCGGCTGTCAGAATTGCAATGCTGCTCGCTTTTGAGTCCTTCAAATGGCAGTATGCATGGTCAATCATTCATTACCACAAATACTAGCGCGCTTGTTTTATCTTTTAGCTCTCGTTGTCAGCCTGTCAGATTTTTAACATTTTAATCATTTGATATTTTTGTTTTATTTTTTAACTCTTATTAACACTTCTTTTAGAAACTTCCCAGACATGTTTACAATCCGGCTGTCAGAACTGCAACGCTGCTTACGCTTGAATCCTACAAATGGCAGTATGCATGGCCAATCATTCATTACCATAAATACCAGCGCGATTGTTTTATCTTTTAGCGCTTATTGTCAGCCTGTCTGACATTCATCATTTTAACCCTATCAGCTTTTATTTTCACTCTTACTAACACTTCTTAGAGAAACTCTTCGTTTATGTTTACAATCCGTAGTCTACTAATATCGCACACAGTAAATCATTTGCTAAAGCTCTGAACTATTTGTGTATACAACGTTTATAAATTTTTTTCTGGAAATACCTGACCGCTTGAGACTGTTTAAAAGACGGTTTCTTCATCAATCGATTCCCGGTGTTGTTGTCATCGAGTCCTCAACTTCGCGTCAAAATAATATATTTTGTCGACAAAGACAAAGCAAAATAAAATCACCAGGAGAACCACAACGATCTCGACTGCAGACGAGAAAGGCACAATTGGGCTAGAATAAGTTTAGGATTGGCCCGCCGTGGTTCAACTATTGGTTTTCATTTACTCGTCTTTGTTTATTATAGTGATTAATTTGATTTTTATGTTTTCGCTTTGATGCATTGACTGGGGAGCCTTTATGCGAACCGTATTTTTATATGTTTCTGTATTAAGAGTTGCATCGGGACCCTGGGTAAAGTTAGCTAGCTGTAAAAGTGCTTTAAACCCCCCCGGTGGTTTATTCTACTGACCGTTCTAAGGCGGTGGTCCCGGTGTTAGTCTTACTCTTTGTTGCTTTGTGGTTTATTCTACGATTCTACGAGGCGATTTGTTGTATGTCTTTCCGTGTGTCATTTTGTTCTTGTGTTTTTCAGTCCTTTTAGTATTGCGATTACCTCGCTTGGGGAAGAGAGAGCTAATCTTAGTGCTTTTCGTACGTTTGTCCGATGTGTGCTTGTTTGGATTTGTCGGTTTCCCCTTCCTCTTGGGGTCTGGGATGGGCTGTGTTTATTGATTGTGGCACTCCCTGGACTTTTCTCTTACTTTCTTTTTAAAATCGCCATTGAGTTTGCGGCCCGACCGCGCTGAGTTGTTAACCTTATTCTGGTTACCAATAGAAAGGAAAGCAATGATCAGGAATCGATACAGGTACTAACTTCTTCCGTCCAAAGGGAAAGAAGGACGCACTTAAATCAACTGCACCACAATCAAAACATTACAAGTAGAAAGTTCCAGAAAGCCAAAAGGACATTTTCGTTCCTAAAAATGTCCAAAAGGCTGTCCAAAATCACCAGGACATACACACAAAGATATACTATGAAATAGTAAACCACTGGAGAAGCATCGCTTTGGAACGGTAAGTAAATATCGGATGGGGTGGAAACGGGCTTAGTTCTGCCGTTGCATACTTAAGACATTTTTTCAGTCCACGTAAAAGGTTTCTAACTCATCAGTTCAACATCTCCGAGAACATAAAAATCAAACGAATAAGGAGATGAAACAACGCTAAAGACGCGACAGAAAAAGGAAACCAACAGTAGGACTCCTTGGGCCAGACCAGAGCATGCGCATCAGACAACAATTCACTTAAGAGTCTTTAGGAAGAAGCCTTCCTAGTGTCTGAGGCCCTACCCGCCAACGTGCAACCAAAGAGGAGCAAAGTTATCAACCTTGATCGGGTTAACTACCATGCATGCAGTCTGCCGTTTTACATTTATTTTGTACCCAATCTTTATATATCGAAGAATGATTTTACGAAATTGAGTGCTAAAGTAATCGCAAGCATACATGCTTTTTTTTTTTTTTTTTTCCTGAATTTATATACTAAGTCACCATAAAATTCAGGTTCCGATAGGCCTTTTTGCAGAAGAGATTTAAACTCAACATTGAATTTCGAAACTAAATCGAAATAACGTCTATAAAACTTTGAATAGGTTTTGGGGAGTATATGGTGCTGACAATCCTGATTTAAAAGTTTAGCAGTTAATAATTCATTTTGAGCGCTGAAGTCAGTCATATGACTGGACACTCTGGCGAACCGAATTAGTTGCGATATATAAACAGCTTAGGGTGCTCGACGAGGAACATTCCCATCTAAATAAGGAAAATTTACAATCTCAAAATCAAACTCATCGCGTTTATGATAAATTTTGCATCAGATGCACCAATTTAAAATAGACAAAGCAAACCGAAAACTAAGGCTTCGGTTTCAGAAGAATTTAACTGAAGCTCAGGAGGATAAATTTGACTGATCAAACCTTCGAATTAGTTATTGTCAATATTTAATAAATCGGCCGAATATCTAGAAGGATCTGAAAGCTTAAAAGACTTCCGTGAACAAATCAGCATGCTGTTTGTAACATAATCCACTGTATATCATATCCATTTTTTTTCATATATATATATATATATATCCTATTCATAAGCACGCGCAACATAACTGTCTAAAACATAAAATTCACCATGACAAAATCACTTCTCATTTGCCATAAGTTGAGAAGCAAGAAATTTACAATATAGAAAACTCGGTAGAAGTGCACGAGTTAAAATTCGCAATAAAACATACTTATTTGTTTTTATGAAGATTTAATAATAATCGTAGGAAGACTATCTTGACAATTTTTAACAATTATTGAAAGCTTGACATTATGAATAACATGACTGGTATGTCAGAGGCATCTCACCTGTGGTTGACGAAATATAGGTTTTAGTGTCGCCAATCTCTTCTTTTAATGTATTCAAATCGAACTATTTTTTTAACTTAAGGATACATCTTTGATACGTTATTACTTTTTTTCTGTTGCGAAAAGTACATTTGGGTTTATGCAGTAAAATACTTGGACTTCTAGCACGAAATATATCTAAAACTTTTTTTTTAGATATTTAACTTCAAAACTTTTAAATGATAATAATATAGTCGAATAAAAAACCTATCTATCCTAAGTGTTTTGAATTATTAAGCTCTAGTTTTCACCGGCGTTTGCTTCAGCAGTTTCTTTCCTAAAGTGTCCCCGTCTTGTAGATAAAATGTAAATGCTGAGCCTTTAACCTTATGGTGGTACCAAATCATAAATAGCATTATTATTCATAAGACCATGTTTGTTGTAATGATTGACTTCTGTGTGAGAAATTGATAATGCATGCAAACTGTACCATTATGTGCTTTGTGATATATATATATATATATATAATTTTTTTTTCAACCTTAGGCAGTCACCTCTTTTAAAGCACCCTTAGGCAGACCAAGACCAGACTTTACATTCCAGTGAGAAACATTGCAGCTGCAATTAAACAATTCTTTAAATATGCTCAGAAAAAAGTTGTTCTCGTATCAAAGTCATGCGGCTAATAGTAATAGACATACAACTTTTTTAGTCTGCCTAAATTTTGGAACATACAATTAGGCCATTAAGCAGACCATCATTATGAGGACTGTATACATATATCATTCAGTCTGCTTAATGAGGATTTTTAATACCAACTTCAGGGATGTTGTTTGATTTAAGCCCAGCACGTTTAAAAAATGTTGCTGGTCAACAGGGCCATTGCTATATGCTGGCAGGTTTCAGCTATGATGAGATAAATATATATTTTTGTGTGATCCCTTCATGATGTTGGGAATTTATCAGAAGAGGTTCATAAGTTCATAATATGAAAAAGTAAGAATTTATAAATAGAGAAATCAATTGATTTTTAATTTAACTTGAACACTACTGCTATAGTTTATAGATGAAATAAACTTTTGACAATGAGCCCTAAGCAAATTTAAGATGACTTTCTTAAATGCAAACTGTAACCTTGATCCCTTGTGGTCAAGCGAATGGACTAATATGACTTTTATACATGTAGACAAAGGACAGTTCACATGGTTCAGGCGAGCTTTCCTGTCTGGCGACAGGTCTTGTTTTTTTTTTTTTTTTTTTTTTTTTTTACTGCTTATCTAACCAAAAGATATGTGGAGTCTGATCAACAACAGATTTGCCAACCATTGGAAGTGATGTTCACCTCAACTTGGCCTGATATTGGCAAAAGCTTTTGATGCTCAGCCCTGAGTATCCTGTTATACAAGTCTATTTTGAGCCTTAGGCAGTCAAACTGGAGGCAGACCAAGACCTGACTTTGAGAGATATGTATCTGTTTCAAAAAAAGAAAAGTCCATCATACACAAATGAATGAATAAACATTTTCATACAAAATTTTATCTAAATGTTATGCTAAATGCATTACATAAAGGGTAGTGCTAGGAAGCTACAAGAAGGTTGGTAAGTGTTGGTTAAGGATATTTGTTATGTTGCAGTAAAGCTCTACAGAGCTTATGTTGTCTGTTTCAAAAATGCAACTTTCTTCCCGCTTCCTTATCGTTATCTTTTTTATACTATTGTCCATAGGTAGCAAATAGGAGATGCTAGAACCAGAATGCTTTACGTTAGTGGTCTGTTTAAATAGCCTGCGAGTGCCTTATAGCCATTTGGCCGGGTCTGGCTGAATATCCCTAATACTATGTACTATGTAACCAGACCCGGCAAAATAGCCCCTAGGTCCGGTTCAATAGCCACTCCTCTTATATCTGAATATGCCCAGGACTATTTGCCCGGACCCGGCAGGATAGCCCCTAAGGGCTATTTGAGTGGGTCCAGCTAAATAGCCACTGCCCAAGAGAAAATAAGTTAATTCATTCATTTGCTGAACATACATATATATTGTGTGTATTTCTTCCATAGGGAGACTTGGTAAAAAATAAATGTGTACAATACTACATAAGCAGACACTATACATGTATACACAATATTTTTATACATGTACAAACAATCAGCTTTAAGCAGACATTTATTGTTTAGCTTTGCCTCAGTGAACATCATGTTCAAGACATAGAATAACATGGTCTTTTCATCGGCAAACGAGTTATATCTAAATTTATCCTTTGGAACAAGACCGCTTTTAGAAAATACCATATTTTTGACTTACTAATATTAATATCTAGGCCCAACTTTTACAAAATGCATTTAGTCTATCAATTTTACTTTGCAATCCAGTTTTGGAAGTTGACAACAAAACTAAGTCGTCTGAATTTAATTGTCACCATGATTTGTTCGTTAAAATCTGGCTAAGGTTCGGTCCTGACTGCCAACCTAAGTCTCGGCTTTTATACTCTTCCGGTCATATGTTGGAATGTTTACGATTTGATCAGCCTGATCCGTTGCATAACAATAGAGAAGAAAATAAACCTGAAAGTCAGTTGTTCCCCGCAGTTACACATATTGACAGGTCTTGTGTAACTGCCAGCAAGAGACACAAGACCTGTTGATATGTGTGCATATAGTGAATGACTGACTTAAAGGAGCACTGAGGATATTTCAGTGTGCTATTTTGCAATGATACATCTTGACATGGGTTGACAGACTCATAATAAGTCACAGCAAAGGCTCAGACAGAGCTGCACATCTGAGCTTTTGCAGTCTCTGTGATAGTACCTATTTAGACTAATTGCACTTTACCGAGAGACCTATCCAGCTTTCAGATCCACCATGCTGTGGAATTTTGACAGTTGCATATAAAGTATAAACAAGATGTTGATAAATTTAATATTTATTAAATACTAAGATGTTGATATTGAAGTTTCTATTTATTAATACATCAACCAAGCATCTGGACAAAAATCTACATAGTTTTATACAGAGGACCTTAAAACAACAGCAGCATTTTTCCCTAAGATTTTGCTGTTAATAAGAATTTTCAGCTTTAAAGGACCCGAACATGTTGCAGTATAATAGGTATTACACTGTTAAAGGACTTTTTTTTTAGTTACACACAGAATATTTTTTGTGGGTATTTATAAGAAGCACCTCGGTGAGGCGATTCTAACAAATATCTGCAATATATGTTTCTCAGAGTATTAAATCAAGTATTGTTGAATAATTTCTTATTATCTGTCTCATCTTGAGCTACATGTAAGGACTGTTTCTAAGGCTGGCTAATCAGAGCTAAAAAAAAATTGATTATCAGTCCTGCCATTGTGACTGATAATCGATTAGTAATCACTGAAGATTTGGTAATAATTTTGCCTATCTGACTGAGCATGACATATTTTACTGTATGCATTTGGTCAGACAAGCATAAGCAAACAGTGTGGACCCAGATGAGACGATGCCGCAAATGTGGCGTCTCATCAGGGTCTACACTGTTTGCCACTCATCCAGCTATTCAAGACATTAAAGTGGGTAGTAAATTGTACTTGTTCAAATTTTAGACTAAGTATGGTAAAAATGTTGAGGTGTCTGAATACTAAGGGTAAATAGGGTAAAGTAACAGACACAGAAATCAAATGGTCGATTATTAGCTGTTATGATAATCATTTTTGTGGTATTTATCGATCAATTAATCGATTACCTGATTAATCGTGCCAGTCTTAACTGGTTCCAGTCATACTATCGTTATGAAGAGTTTTGCTGTCATATCAAATGTCCGGAAAGAGGGTTGACAGTATTTTAAAAAAGGATTATGTTTCTGTTGAGACTTAAACCTAGACCACTCTCCTGGAAAAAAAAAAAAAAAAGAAAACACACACAAAAAAGATATGTATGTGTTTAGGTTTCAGACTGGGAAATATTAGGTATCTTTGACTGGATTTTTAATACTTTACACATATTTTCCCATTTTTTCAGTATATTTGTCAAATTTCCACAATAAAATGTTTAGGGTCACAGCAAAAGTATGGTTGGAAAACTCGAAACACATACATGTACATATATAGTTTTATAGATCCTATAAGAAATAAGAATTGATAAACTCTTCCACATTTCCTTGAATCTTATCACTGCACATGACCAAAGGTATATTTTCTTGTATAATGAGGTCGGCTCAGTTCACTGTCTTCATGATAAATACATGTATAAGAGAGATCAATTCAATTTCTTATTTCCCCATGAAACATTTTGTGAGTACTTGTTATAATCACTTCCCCAGAGGCGATTCCAGCAAGTACCCACAACATATGTATTTATGGAAAAAAAGTATTTTCACTATATACATGAATCTGCATCTTGAATAATGACAATTCTCAGAAGCACTAAACAACATTCATATTTGGCTGTATTTCATTGCGTTAACATGCCTTCGCAATGAGGCGGTTCTAATGAGCACCCAAAATTTACGTTTTAAACAAAAATAATAAAAATAACCCATACCCCTGTATACCCCATTTTTCACTATAAAGTGGGGTTTGCGGGGTTTAAACTGCATGGGCATGTTAGCACAATGTCAAGAGCTGGTACCTGTACATGAAACATTCCATGTACATTGTGTTTTACTATCTACTAATAGGAGTCCAGTGATCTTCCCAGACCATTTAGGCATGTTGCTTCTAACATGTCTGCCTCTTCAAACTACATTTCAATGATAAAAATTTATACAAATCACTGTTATTTCACTTCTTAGTCAGTAAAGTTTTAAATGCATAAAGATGCCTCAGTAAGTTATTTATGATATACATATTTTGGCTAATATTGACAAGGTATCGATATATTAAGGATTTTAAAAATTGGTCAACATGTCAGAACATAGCTCCAGATTAGAAGGGGTATCCGCGTAATATTTTTCTTATTTCTCGAGAAAGCATTGTCTTGTAGCAAGAGCTTATTAGACAGGTCTGTCTTATATGCTACTTGCTTGTAGGTACTCATTAGAAGCGCCCTTCCAAGGCAGTTCTAATGCGTACCCACAACATGGTTTTGTAGAGAAATAAGAAAAGTATCAAAATTATCTGGCTGAAAAAAAGCGCCTTATCTGGAGCTATGTTAGAAGCTGGGTTTTTTGTTAAATAGGACATGCTTTCTGAAATTTCTGGGGAGAACATTGGGAGTCTTTGCTTCTTATTTAATTTTATCAAAATGCTCCTTTCTGTATTCAGTCACTACTTCGTTCAATATCTGACAATGTACATTTACAAAGAAGCAATAGATTTTTTTAAACAGTTTGTTGTAAATGTTGTGTTTACTTGTTAGAATCGCCTCACTGAGGCAATTCTAACAAGTACCCACAACATTTATTTTAATTTTGAAATCTGAAGAATTTAACATTTGTATTTTCTGGGTGTGTACATTTTTGGTCGGACAAGTGAAGTTTTGTTTGTGTTGAGGTTTTACGGCCCAGCCAACCCAATGGGGTCATGGCGAGCGCGGTCAGTTTACCTAACCACACATTTACTGGGTAGGCTTAGTCCTCTTAGCAGTAGGACAAGTGAATTTCCACGATTAACTTGCCCTTGCTCAGATGCTTAATATGAAATATGAGCCCAAAGGGCCAAATTCTTTCAGAGGAGATGTTGTTTGAAAGTGCAATTCTGTCATCATGTACAGTATATGGCTTAAGCTGGGGGCATACATGCCTTTAAGCATATTTTTCCTTAAAAATTTGTTTCACTGATCATGTCTTACATTTTTCAAACGAATTCCTTGAAAAATTATTAAAACAGAAATTTTTACCATTTTTTTTATAATTTTTGACAAAGTCTGTAGGGTATAGCAGGGGCATTTGTTATCCAAACCTTACGAAAAATATAAAATATGATCATCATGGCCCCTACATGCTCCATGCCAAATCTGGTCCAGAAGAAGATTTTTGAAGGGTTTTTATCATATACGGGCATGGCAGCCATCTTGAATAACGGATTTGCATAGAAACACAAACTTTAATTTCCCCTTTCCCTAGATGCTAAATATGAAATATGGCCTTGATGGGCCCAGTGGCTCAGGAGATTTATTTTAAGATGTCAAAGACAAATTAATGTTCTATGAATCAGCGGAAGGGAGAGAATGACCTAAGAAACAATTTCATAATCAATCTTTACCATAGAATTTTGCCGGACCGGAGAATCGAACCCGCGACCTCCTGATTATCAATCGAATAAGCATCTGACTAAGCTATCGGGCCCAGCACGGCTACAAGTGGCTGACCTGTTACTAGTGCTTCAAATAACACTGTAGACGGAAAGATTGATCGCGATTGTTTAATTTTGCCTCGTTTACATGACGTCGTTTTGACCAAGTCTGTAAATCTTTAGATCAAATAGTCTTTGACTTTATAGACTGTCTAAAACTTTATGACTTTCTTAGACCTCGGTATACTGATTTTCCGTCAAATACAAGGATACTGTCACAGGGCATAGGTATATAGCTGCTTAAACTGCTTTGTGGTACAAGGTGGCTTTTACAGTGACGTCGTAGGCTGTTCTTAGCATACAAGAGGTCCAGCCAGGTTGTATAAATTTTTTCACCTGCTACATTTGGCACCATTGTAAGTAAATCATATGTGCATTACATCTCCTTGAGTCTCATTTCCCACGACTCTCGGATTGAAGTTCGATAATGAATTTCAATGTGAAGGGACAGAATGTCACAGGGTATATGTAAATAGCACACTTGTACTGCCTTGTGGTGGGAGACGGCTTTTACAGCCACATGGTAGAGTCTTTGCTTAGCATACAAACAATCCCTGGTTTGATACCTGGTCAGGGCTTATGCATTTTTCACCTGCTACAATAAAACTGTAAAAAATTATGTAACTGGAACTCTTTTTATTTCTGCATGATATTACAATTCGTTTTTTTATGCACCACTAGTTAATGATGTAGAGACAGACTGAGTTATTATACTATGTGCGACCACTAGTTCTTTCCTAACTTATAAATCAAAATGAAGTATTTCGCAGCATACTGGTATTGATTCTGCTGCACACTGTTAAACAGATCATGAGATGCATGGAATTTTATGTTAGTAAGAATTTCTTACCTTCTTTTACTTTTATTCCGGTTTAATTGTAAGGATATTGATGAAATACTGGCTTTTCGCATTTATAAACCATCGGCTGCCATATTACGCATATCGCTATTAACCGCTAGAGGGCGCTGAACTGGAAAACCGCGAATTCGTGTACACAAAATGTCAATTTCCTAAATATTTTATCTTGGAAGATTTTGATCTCGATATCATAAAGTCAACACGAGTACATCAAATACTACAAAATAAAAATAACAATATATATTTATCTTTACTTGGAAATAGAGGTCTAAAAATTGTCTGCCTAAGCTGCAAACTAACATTTTTGAAGTTATATGTCAGTCAAAATATAAGACACTTAAAACCAGTCATGTTTTCAACAAATATTGAAATAACTGCTTAAACTTATCAGAAATTGCTTGAATATAAGGCGACCTCTCTAAAATTGCACCCCAATTATTTATGTTGCAAATGCCTGCCTCTCAAATATTAGGCAGACTGAGTTTAGTCTGCCTAATTCCTAGTCTGCCTGTTGCCTATATATAGTCTGCTTAACATTGAATATATATATATATATATATATATATATATATATATATATATATATATATATATATATATATATATATATATATATATATATATATATATATATATATATATATCACATAAACACACGCACACGCACACACACACACACACACACACACACACATATATATATATATATATATATATATATATGTGTGTGTGTGTGTGTGTGTGTGTGTGTGTGTGTGTGTGAGAGAGAGAGAGAGAGAGAAACTGATAATGCATGCAAACTGTACCTTTATGTGCTCTGACTTTCAGAAGCTGAAAAGAGGACTTCAGTATGAAACAGAGGTGGCTCTGAGAGATGCTAATAAGAAGAAGAATCGTTACCGGGACATGGTTGCATGTAATGTATAAATATATAGAGTATTGCATATTACGTTTTAAACTCTGAAAAGGTATTATGGCAATGATGAGGAGTTTGCTTTTTCTGAATGTACGTAACTGACTGTTATGGCAACACAAAAAAACATTTGCATTTTACCAACAATTTTGTTTTAGTTTATTTTTTATTTATTTATTTTTTATTCTAGGTTTAATTTTAAGCTAAGGGAAATAATGCAGCAATTAATTTGCATGAACATGCACATTTAACATTGAAAAAATTATAGAGAGACGTGTGAAGTTATACGAGTATTGAATACATAAGCCACAACGTCTAAAATGTACTTTGGACATCTTCATCCAATTATGATGATTAAAATTAGCCTTTTCATTCGCGCAATCTAACCGAAATTTCCACTAGGCGCAATTTAGATAGCTAAAAGAATAATAGTTGTTGTTGGTGTTGTTCTTACTCTTTGAGACTCTTTCTGTTTTTTTGTTTGTTTTTTTTTGTTTTTTTTTGTATTTCTGTATGTGTTGTGATGCTAGCATGGTGGTCACCGTCTTCAACAGCTGCCCACTTTGCTTTCTGTTTTACTAGTTGTTTTGTGATGCTAGCATTTTTGGTCACCTTCAACAGCTGCCCATTTTGCTTTTTGTTTTACTTGTTATGATTAAGAGTGGCATCAGGACCGAGGGTGAAGTTGGTGGCTGTAAAAGTGGTTTAAACCCCCCGGTGGTTTACTCTGCTGACCGTTCTAAGGCGGTGGTCCCGGTGTTAGACTTACTCTTTGATGCTTTGTGGTTTATTCAGCGAGGCGATTTGTTGTATAGCTTACCTTGTGCCATTTTATTCTTGTGTTTTTCAGTCCTTTTAGCATTACGATTACCTCGCTTGGGCAAGAGCTTATCTTAGTGCTTTTCATACGTTTGATCGATTTCTGTTTGTTTGGATTTGTCGGTTTCCTCTTCCCCTTGATGTCTGGGAAGGGCTGCGGTTTGTGATTGTGGCACTCCCTGGACTTTTCTCTTAGATTTTTTGTTCATGCGAACAACTAAGATACTGATCAGACTGCGCGGGGTGTTCACTTTGCGGCTCACATCTAAGTTTAAATACATGTAATTTAGCAGCTGTCGATACTCGATATTTTTAGAACATGAATGAATGTCATACAGGTTTGAAAAAAGACCCAGCTGATTTTCGTATAGTTAACCTTAAAAATCAACACCATTTTAAGAGAGTTGGAACATTTTGCTTTAGGTAGATTGAATACATTCTGTAGATTATCCGCCATGTTCTACAATGGAAACAACAATTGTGACCTCCGTTTCTCCTTTCTGTACACCCTGTCCATTCTTTAACAGGAAACTATTTGTTTTCAAGGAGGCCAATTGTTCTCTTTTAGAGTAGGTCATTATTCAAAATAGAGGCAAAGCAATTTTGACAGATTTGCTTGCCTGGAAGTGGAAGTGTTTTTATGTCTTCGTTATTCTTGTTATTCTACGAGGCGATTTGTTTTATGTCTTACCTTGGGTTATTTATTTCTTGTGAGTTTTTCAGTCCTTTTAGCGTTGCGATTATCTCATTTCGGGAAGTGAGAGTTAATCTTAGTGCTTTTCGTACGTTTGTGTGATTTGCACTTGTTTGGTTTTCCTCGTTTCCTCTTCATCTTGGTGTCTTTTAAGGGCTGCGAATTGCGATTGTGGCACTCCCTGGACTTTTCCTTTTTTTATAAGATTATATGTGTCCTAGGCCTGTCAGCCTCTGTATAATAGAGTGTTTGTGCCTTGAAGCAATAAAAATTCTCATTAAAAAGGGTGATGTTTGTCAAATACTTCAAATCACAACTTTCATTGTATGCATTTTAAATCACCTTTACAATATGATCTTCAAGTTCATGCCAAAGTCAATTCTTGAAAATAAAAAAAACCTCCTCTATTTAGAATAACAATTGCATTCATACTATTTATGATGAACATGGCGCAAAAGTGCTTCGTTAAAAAAAATCAGTCCGTCAAAACATACCAAATCACCGCAAACAACTCCGAAGCACCCCCAAATCACTTTATTTATTTAATGTTTCACAGCAAACCACTTATTTTATCGAATATCACTCTCAATTACGTTGTTTGTTTATTATTTCAATTAGATTGAGGTGTCAAAGGTGTTTGATAGCTCAGTATAATAAACATCCGCATAGTTTGAGCTGGGTCTTTGCAACAGATAAACATAAGTAAAATATAGACCGGTCAGGACTGTTACAAAAAAAAAAAAAAAAAAAAAAAAAAAAAATACATGAAATATAAAGTGATACCCAAGAAACATCTGGTCAGCAAAGTTGTTGATCAACATGTGCTTGCATTTGCATCTGCGCAGTCTGATCAATGTCTTTGGGTCTTTACAATAGAAAAAAATGAAATAAGGGACGGTGTTCAAGAAAACATATGACCACAAAAGTTCCAGACCAGCATGTACATGTGCATCTGGATAGTTTGAGCAGGATCTTTGCGACAAAAAAAAGAAGAAAACGTAACGTCGCTTTGTCTTCCACTGGACCTGCATTTGTCTTTTATTTATTTATTTATTTATTTTTATTATTTTTTTTCCGTAAACACATGCACTCGATGGCTTGGGCGAACAAGGAAACAAATCAATACACGAATGGAAGAATGAATAAACAATTTGCCTTGTTATACCACATCCAAAGAAGCCGACCCATTATAGATATTAATATCATACATGCTACTGAACAAACAAGAAGAGGTGCCTTAAATCATCAGACGCTAACTATATTTGATTCTCAACTGTTTGATATGTGACTTTAAGTAGTTTAACATGTGCTTTAGAGTACATGTTTACTGGGGTTTAGTGTAGTTTGGAGGCGTTTCAATGGACCCAGAAAGGATACACCATATGCCTATTTGCAGAGCCTAGCGGGAAATCAAATGAGACAAAAATAATGGCGGACCTTTAGTTGAAGTTCTCAACGTCAGAAGATAAAAATGTTTTCTCTTTTGCTAAGTTTAAGTATGTTTAGGACCCTTATTCAGAAAGAAAAAAAAAACAACAAAAAAAACCTGATGCTGTGCAAAGCGACAAGGCCTTTTTGTTGTCACCAAGAAATATGTGGTCTACGCACCCAAGCTATAGAACATCAATAAAATGTTGAACCAGTGGAAAGTCCAAATATTCAGGCAAACATACGCGGACCCCAAAAGAAAGGTGCAATCAGGTGTCCTAGGAACTTAAGGGATGCGACAGTTATTCTATAAAATATATTTTGGTATGTCTAAGTAGTAGTGGTCATGGTGCCCAAGCCGTAATGCAAACTCATCAATTAGTAAATGAATGACAAATCAGAATGTTCAGACCAACAGACATGGACCCCAGAAAAAAGGGTATAATCAGGCCTCCACGGAAAATAAGCATTACTTGGTAAGTGAAAAAAAAAAGATACATGTACTAGAAAAGTCCAAAGTGTGCCACAATCACAAACCGCAGCACTTCCAAGACACCAAGAGGAAGAGGAATTCAACAAAACCAAACAAGCACAAATCAAACATACGTACAAAAATCCCCAAGATTAGCTCTCTCTTCCCCAAGCGAGGTAAGGACTGAACAACACAAGAACAAAATGACACAAGGTAACATATAAAACAAATCGCCTCGTAGAATAAACCACAAAGCAACAAAGAGTAAGACCAACATCGGGACCGCCGCGTTAGAACGGTCAGAAGGGTAAGCAACCGGGGGTTTAAAGCACTTTTATAGCTAACCACGTTGGGTCCCGATGCTACTCTTAATACAGAAATACTTAAAAATTTGGTTCGCATAAAGGCTCCCAACTCAGTCAATGCATCAAAGCGAAAACATAAAAATCAAATTAATCACTATAATAAACAAAGACGAGTACTCATGCCTAATTCTAGTGTATACCAGAGTAAATGAAAACCAATAGTTGAACCTCGGCGGGCCAAGCCAAAGACATATCGTCAAGCCCCAACCCACTGGTTAAATTTTTACGAAGAGGCCGTCATTGCGTCTGAAGCCCGAACCGCCGTCGCGCAGTTAAAGAGTGAAGCATAGCCATCAACAATGATTGGGTTGATAACTAGGGATACAATCTGCCGCATAATATCCAGGCTATAGCCAGTTATTTTATAACGATTTATAAGTTTTCTTAATTGCTCCGAAAAGCTTCGCCTATCGTGCACATAGGCCTGAACGATGATAATGTAGGTAAGTGTATATCCGGAATTTCGGAAGTTTACTTATGGCTCGTCATGGCAAGAACATCAAAAACAATTTTGGAAACTGCCACACCATAGGGATTTACCATAAGATGATGTCTGCCATAGAACTTCTAAAGTGTTGCTACCAGTTTGAACGATGGAAATGCATGTAGGAGTGTATGTCTGGGATTTGGAGAACAACAGGAAAAACCTTTTTTCTGTCCTTTAAAGTTTTATAAGAACTGATTAAAATGACAATGAGAAGCTAGCTCTCGTACAAAGAAAGGCTCGCACGGCGGTGAAATCATATATTAGTTTGTGTCCAGTGTTACATAGAGTGGGATGTGACATTTACAAGGGAACTGTCAAAGTTTCAAGTGTGATGTCGGCTTTGCTTTAAGAACCTCTACTATAATATTGAGAAAAATGCCAAAAAGATCTGCTATTCTTCGTCGATTATCTTCATTTGTTTTGAAGATGCTTCTTGTGTTTAGTTTGTAGACTTTTACCCTGCGTCAATAGCTAAGTAACTGATCAACGTTACTGTTAAAGGTGCGTCTTTTAAAGCTGTAAACAGAGAATTCCCAGAAGAACAACAAACAAAACCTTTTCTCTGTTCTTTAAAGTTAAATAAGAAGTGATTAAAATGCAAAACTTAAACGTTTTTAAATTTGTTTAAACTTTTGAAAAAAGCAGAGGTCATCAATGACTCCATGCGGTTCTTCCCGTTGACGTCCGACGTAATAAACACTGGCATCATTGTCACGTTCTTGACGCCGTTCGTCTCTTCAACCAATTGTCAAGCTAACTGTTATCTAGCCGACCCGTAAGTCAGAATCGCGGGATAAGAATGTCAGCACTGGTAAATGTCGCGGAAAACCCGATCTGGAATGTGAGTAGTATGTTCTAACACAATTATATTTGTGTCGTGCCTAGCAAAAAGTGTCTTCAAGCATGCGTAAAATGCACATATTTGGATTCTTCCCACGCATGCGCAAAGTTTAATCTGGGCAATTGCTCTCCACTTATACATTTAAAGTATCTGACGACTCTGTTAGAAGACACCGAAGGCCTTGATACGCAGGCTGATCTGGACCTTCGCTGTCCGCAATGTTTAAAAACACATTAGACACGTTTTACACGACGCGGAACATACTGTTTTATTTTGGTCAATTACTCTTCATCGTTTAGGAACGATATTCCAAATGTATACTGATTTTCTTCCTGTCGAAAACATATACAACACGTGATAAAATAAACATTTAAAGTCCATATAGTCTAATAGTCAAGAGTTAACTGAACATATGATGTTATATTATAGACGATGCAACGAGGGTTAAGCTGCCACTACAACCGGACGACCAATCATCAGACTACTACAACGCCAGTTATATTCAAGTAAGATAAACAGTTGTACATATAAGACAGTACTGAGTGTTTAATTGCAGCTATACGAGGGTCCTGCAAAACGTTTTGTCACTGGGTTCGGATTACTTTAGTGCTACGTTTTATCAAACATACTTTTATAACAAGAAAAGTAAGAGAAAAGTCCAGGGAGTGCAACAATCACAAACCGCAGCCCTTCCCAGACCCCAAGAGGAAGAGGAAACCGACAATTCTAAACAAGCACAAACCGAACAAACGTACGAAAAGCACTAAGATTAGCTCTCTCTTCCACAAGCGAGGTAATCGCAATACTAAAAGGACTGAAAAACACAAGAACAAAATGACACATGGAAAGACATACAACAAATCGCCTCGTAGAATAAACCACAAAGCAACAAGGAGTAAGACTAACACCGGGACCACCGCCTTAGAACGGTCGGTAGAGCAAACCACCGGGGGGGGGGGGGGGGGGGTTTAAAGCACTTTTACAGCTAGCTAACTTCACCCTGGGTCCCGATGCTACTCTTAATACATAAATACATAAAAATTCGGTTCGCATAAAGGCTCCCAACTCAGTCAATGGATCAAAGCGAAAACATAAAAATCAAATTAATCACTATAATAAACAAAGACGAGTACTCATGGCTAATTCTACTGTATGCCAGAGTAAATGAAAACCAATAGTTGAACCACGGCGGGCCTAGCCAAAGACATATCGTCAAGACCCAACCCACTGGTTAAAGTTTTACGTAAAGGCCGTCATTGAGTCTGAGGCCCGAACCGCCGTCGTGCAATTAAAGAGTGAAGCATAGCCATCAACAATGATTGGGTTCACAACTAGGCATGCAATCTGCCGCATAATATCCAGGCTATAGCCAATTCTTTTATAACGGTTAATAAGTTTTCTGAATTGCTCCGAAAAGTTAGATTTACCTTCACTTTTTCTAAATCTGTACACTAAGTCACCGTAAAATTCGGGTTCCGATATACCTTGTTGCAGAAGTGTTTTCAGACTGACGCTATATTTTTCTAACAAGGCACTGTGACTGCGATAAAATTTCGAAAACGCCTTACGAAGTTTAAAATAACGATAGCCCTGCCTAAGAAGTTTGGCAGTAAGGGCTTTATTACGGTAGTTAAAGTCATTAAGATTTGAAGAAGCTCTGGCGAAACTTATAAGTTGAGATATGTATACCCCATATGAGGTACGCCGGGGGACATCGCCATCCAGAAAAGGGAAATTGACTATATCAAAATCAAAATCGTCCCGTTTATCATAAATTTTGGTGGAAACTGCACTATTAGATATACATAGATTCAAATCCAAAAAAGGTGCCTCGGTATCGGAAGAATTTGCTCTATTTCAAACCTTCAAAGTATCCCCCCTTTACTGAAACACATTTTTTGTAACCTTTTTAACCAGTCGCGAAAAGCAGATAAAGAGTCTTATTTTGGTACCTGTTGGAGACACTGATAAATAGCGCTGCCAAGAGAACTTCTAGACGTATAGTTATTTCCAGAAAGCATTTTCTTAAAAAAGAGGTAAGAGAAAAGTCCAGGGAGTGCCACAATCACAAACCGCAACCCATCCCAGACCCCAAGAGGAAGAGGAAACCGACAAATCTAAACAAGCACAAACCGAACAAACGCACGAAAAGCACTAAAATTAGCTCTCTCTACCCTGAGGTAATCGCAAATCTTAGAAAAAAAAAAGAAGTCACAGGGACTCATGGCAGGTGAATAAAGTGGATGGTTTAAAACTTTCACCTTTTCAGAAGCCAAAAAAACAACCTCAAACTTATGAGAGGAGGCGTTGTCATGTAAAACGTGGACTCCTGACCATCCTTTGCTTGGTCGTTTCTTATTGTAAAACTCTTTTACTTTCTTTAGTACTGTGTATATGACTGCATCTTTTTCAGTTTGAAATAGCTCGGTCAGTTGTAAAGCAGTTTGCACGAAATAAATGGGTATTGTTAGCTATTCAACACACCATTCAAGTGCAGTGAAGCATTTTAAAATATACCGGGGATAAAACTGAGAAAGCCTATTAGTGACAGAAATTTTTGTAGGACCCTCGTGTCTACCTCATTTGGGTTTATATTTTTTTAAAATAAGAAACTATTTCACGTGTTCAAATAAAACTTTACAGAGGAAAGAGTGATGGTGCATGTTTTCATTATCGCTCATCGACAGAGTCAGTAAAGTTGAGTATACTTTGTTTTTCATTTTTGTTGTTCTGTTTTTCCATAAGATACCTCTTTCAGATTAATATTGAATCAGAGTAGCTGCCATTTAAATTGTGTGTACAGCATTAAAACGACAGATTAATCTCGATGTATTGCTGAGATTAATCATTGGCCTTGTCCTTTGCAACTTTTGAGCTAACTACTTTTCACTCACCTGAGCCTAAGGCTCAGGATGAGCTATTGTGATCACTTGCTGTCCGTCGCCCGTCGTCCGTCGTCCGGCCGTCATCAATCCATAAACACCTTTGAACGTCTTCTCCTATGAAGCCCCTTTGCCAATTTATTCAAACTTTATGTGGAGCCTTCTGTTAAAAGGCGGATTGAAACTTGTACAAGTGATCACTGTCCGTTAATCAAAATGGCCGCCAGGCCCATATATAGCAAAAACACTTGTTTTTTTCTTCTCCAGAACCAAGAAATTTTCAAGACTGAATCTTGGTATATATCATCATGAACTCAAGAGGTCTATTAAGTTAATTCAAATCATGACTCTATCTTGACCTTTGATTTTTTTACGGCAAGGTCAAATTTGCGTCCAAATGCAATTTGTATTGGGAGAATGTTGAAAAGTCATTTTCTCAAAATGTATTAAAGACTAATGGCTGAAACTTACAATGAGTGATTTAAGTAGTTAAACATTTTACTTATGGTCAAAATGGTGTCCCCTGGGGTTATGTGCCCTTGCCCCTGGGCTGTATACATGTATAAAATTGTGTAACTTTTTAATGTCTTCTCTGAAACCGCTTGAGCAATTTCAACAGATTTCACATGGAGCCTTCTGTCAATAGTGTATTGCCAATTTGTTGAACTGCTTCCCCCCATCAAACAAGGAGGCCGCCATGCCCGTATATGGTAAAATACTAAAATGTTGTTTTTTTTTCTCTAGAATCAAGAAAGCTTTAAGGCTGAATCTTGGTATAAAGCATCGAAGACTCAAGGTCTACCAATTTTGTTCAAATGATTACCGTAGATTGACCTTTGACCTTTATACGGCAACGTTAAATTTGCGTCCGTATACATTTATATGGAGAAACTGTTGAAAAGTCATTTTCTCAAAATGTGTTTAAGACTAATGGCTGAAACTTACAATGTATGCCTAAAGTAGTAAACCATTTTTAAATTAGTTATAATCATTTTTTTCCCCTGAGGTCTATTTTACGGACAATCAACTTCACCCTAAGTACCGATGTAACTCTTAATACAGAAAAACATAAAACTTCGGTTCGCATAAAGGCTCCCAACTCAGTCAATACATCAAAGCGAAAACATAAAAAATCAAATCCATCACTATGATAAACAAAGACGGATAGTCATGGCTAATTCTACTGTGTAACAGAGTAAATGAAAACTAATAGCTGAACCACGGCGGCCGAATCAAAGACAGATCGTCAAGCCCTAACCTACTGGTTAAAGTTTTACGAAGAAGACGTCATTGAGTCTGATGCCCGAACCGCCGTGCAATTAAAGAGTGAAGCATAGCCATCAACAAGGATTGGGTTGATAACTAGGCATGCAGTATGCAGCATAATATCCAGGCTATAACGGATTCTTTTATAACGGTTTATTATTTTTCTGAATTGCTCCAAAAAGTTAGATTTTGCCACAATTTTTCTAAATCTGTACACTAAGTCACCGTAAAATTCTGGTTCCGATATACCTTGTTGCAGAAGTGTCTTCGGATTGATATTTTTTTTCTATCAAGGCGCTGTGACTGCGATAAACTTTGTATTCTGTCGAAGGGATGTTGACACTTTGTTCAAACGGTTCTGCATCATTGAACAAGATGGCTGCCATGCCCGTGTATGGTGAAAAACATAAAAAAAATCTCCAGTACTAAGAAAGCTTTGAGGCTAAATCTTGGTATAAAGCATTGGGGACTGAAAGTCTACCTAAATTGTTAAAATGATGAGACCAGGATCACCTTTTACTTGGTCAAATTTGTGTCCCAGTCGCTGTGGTAAAACTGGAAGACTGTTGCATGACACTTGCAAATATACAGAGTACCGCATAAAGCACTAGGGTGGTTGACA
The DNA here is from genome assembly GCA_964016985.1 of Anodontia alba. NCBI lineage: Eukaryota > Metazoa > Mollusca > Bivalvia > Lucinida > Lucinidae > Anodontia > Anodontia alba. Next base: position 16,295,515 of record OZ024826.1, read on the forward strand.
TTTGGGCATTACATGTGTTTTCGTCATTCCTTATGAACATACTACAAATTAACGGAAATGTGCCGCTTGTAGATTCTGATTAAACTACGTAATGCGCAGACCTATCTGATTCTTCGCTGTGTCTATGTGTGTACATGGCTCGTTTTCCGACGTTGTGGCTCATAATTTATAGTGCATTATTGCAGCAAACCAAGATGTCGTATGGTATTACTGCACGTTCACTCAGCTTAGTTACCGCTATTAAAGTTATAAGGGATATACCTACAAACCAGAAAACAAATTGTTGTATTGCCGTGCTCAAAGATAATTCGTTTCATATATTATTTTTTTATATTTGTGCATTTATAAGTTGTATTTCTTTTACAGGGCTACACGGGTGACTGTGCATACATTGCATCTCAAGGTTTGTAAACTCAGCCCTTGTCTAAAATATATATAAAAACAACTAAATATGCGAGATTATTATGCTCAGGTTTGTATAACCATCTAGAAATTCATAAAAAGACTTGACCTAGGAAGACCCACAGCCACGTAGGATAGTCTGCCCTAGGCACCAAAAGAAGATGAGATAAGACACAAACAATAAAAAAGATGCAACGGCATGATTGCAGTAACGGACATAAAACAGAGGAACTACCTTTGCTCGGTCAGCAGAAACACATACTGGATGGCTCAAAACAGCTTATATCTCTAGAAACCTCGGCCTTATCTCCAAATTATTTCGCGGGTACAGAAAACATCACGAAAACATGCCTATATGACGTTGACTGCTTTAAACCCAACTTTTATATTGTAAAACTGGGGTCAATAGGGATATACATTTTTATTCTTATTTCTGCACAAAACATAAATTGGGGGTACTCGTTAGAACCGTCTCGCCAAGGCAATTCCAACGAGTACCCACAATTTGTGATTTGAGCAGAAATTTGAAAAAAAAATCCGAGATTTTATCTGAAAATTTTCAGTTTGTGGTGGTAAAATTTTCAGTATATTTGAATAGGCTTGTTTTTGTAATGAAACTGAAAATCTTTCTTTGTAATCGTGTAGCCTAGCCTCCAGCTGCTCGCTGTCTGTGCTGTTAAAGATGTATAGTTGTAAAATGGAAATGAAGACCATCAGGAAACTTAGCCCTCTCAAAGTGCAGACAGAAAAAAGGGTATGACTTTGAGACAAAATTACAAAAAAAAAATAACGCTTTCTCGAAAACAGAACATACAAACGATTAGTAACTGCACCAAAAGCACTTTGATATAAGAACAAAAACCAGACCAATGCATATTTGGAAGACTTAGCAACGTTTGGAACATCTTCTATAAAGCAGGCCAATATATTTTAACCCCCTTAAACCCTATTTCTATATAGTAAAACTGGGGTTTATAGGGGTATACACTATTTTCCGATTTTTGCTCAAAAACATAGATTGTGGGTACCCGTTAGAGCAGCCTTGTCGAGGAGGTTCTAACGAGTACCCACAAACTATGCTTTGAAAAGAAATATGAAAAAATACCAGATTTTTTTTTCTAAAAAAAAAATTTTTTAGGTGACCGTGTGGCGGCGGTAGAACGTCTCCCTGTACATTACCATAGTGCAGATTATATTTTGTTTCCTTTGGGATCATTCGGCCTATTATGGTACATTTGAAAATGAAGTTCTACTGATGTATACGCAAGAGGGCGTAAGCAGTGTTGCAAACTTCATTACTGACATGAAGAGTCTAAATAAAACCGAGACTCCCATTTTCTAATTCGTAGTGTTTTTTTTTTTTTATCAAAGGTAGTTTTTTGGACGTTTATATATCCTCGGCAGTTGTCAAAAGTGAATGATACTTTTACAGCTTGCCTGCACGAAGTACGGAGATCCAGATGACACTTAGCTCTAAAATATCGAATTTGCATCTAAGTACTGGGTTATGCAGATTATATTGAACGCGCTGGCATCGATCCTGCTAGACTGTGCGACTGCATCCACCAGTACCTTTCTCATGTGTTCGCATTTGTGATAAAGTACATTTTAGACATGTAATAAGTTCCTTCGGAGCGAAACTGGTTCCGGAGCCTTCCATCGGTAGGCAGGTAAGACATTAGGGCAGTTAATATTAGAGTGTAGTATGCATATTAAATACACTGGAACTATCGGTGCGTATTAATTGGTAGGTTCAGGTTGAAGGGTTTCATATCGAAATACCTATACAATTATACCTTATAACATATTCGATTAACAGCACAGCTTTGCCACTATCTTTGCTGTGCATCCACACAATCCGCTAGAATACATGCAAGCTGCCAGACAGTAAAGACTTATTCCAGAATGCGTGGACACCTAGTAGGATCCTTGTTTTCCTCTTTTGATATATTCAGGAACAGTTTTTATGCGATTATTTGTTCTGTACCTTACGTCCAAAGTATCGCTTTTTCAGACTTTAGTACATCAGTAAAAAAAAGGTAAGAGAAAGGTCCAGGGAGTGCCACAATCACAAACCGCAGCCCTTCCAAGACCCCAAGAGGAAGAGGAAACCGACAAATCTAAACAAGCACAAACCGAACAAACTTACGAAAAGCACTAAGATTAGCTCTCTCTTCCCCAAGCGAGGTAATCGCAATACTAAAAGGACTGAAAAACACAAGAACAAAATGACACACGGAAAGACATACAACAAATCGCCTCGTAGAATAAACCACAAAGCAACAAAGAGTAAGACTAACATCGGGACCACCGGTCCCGGTTTTAGATATATACATAAGCATATATCAAAAACGTATTTACTGCTAGAAGCAGTATTCTAAATAAATATAGCCCTATTCATTGAAAAGAAAAAAACTTCTAGTATGAACATGTATTGCAGGGGCATATATTGCTATAAGAATATGGAAGTAAATTATATATCCGTGTAAGTAAGCATTCAGAATGTTTTGTTTTATGTAAATGTCATTACGAAAAATGCCTATTCAAATATATTACAAATTCACACATAAAAATGATATGTTTCATATTTCTGTTCAACGAGTACCCACAATCTATGTTTCTGAGCAGGTATAAGAAAAAATAATATATACCCCTGTAAACCCCAGTTTTACTATATAAAGTGGGGTTTAAGAGTGTCAATAATATACAGAAAAAAAGTAAGAGAAATGTCAAGGGAGTGTCACAATCACAAGCCGCAGCCCACTCCAGACACCAAGAGGAAGAGAAAACAAACAAAACCAAACAAGCACAAATCAAACAAACGTACGAAAATCACTAAGAAATCACTTAGTCCTCTCTTCCTCAAGCGAGGTAGAAGCAATGCTAAAAGGACTGAAAAATACAATAACAAAATAACACAAGGCAAAACTTAAAAGAAATCGCCTCGTAGAAAGCAACAAAGGGAAAGACTAACACCGGAACCACCACCTTAGAATGGTCAGTAGAATAAACGAATAAACTAGGCGGGTGGGGGAGGTTAAAGTACTTTTAAAGCCAACTGTACCCTGGGTCCCAATGGTACTCTTAATACAGAACTACATAAAATACATAGGCATGGTTTCGTGATATGAAAAATAATGTATCCTAAATTATAAAGCAGCAGACAGACAGAGCTTATGTTCCCCTAAAGACGTACATATATGCTATTATGACAAATAAGGACACATTACTAGCATATATGTAGGGAGAACTCAGTTTACTAACTAAAGAAATAGTATTACAATGTTACCTCGGTTATTAACTTACCTTGAGGTATATTAATATACGTTACATATACTCACCATATTTAGACATGAATACTGCAGAGCCGAAGTTTACTCGCAGTGTACATAGTATCATCTAAATGGGACTATAGATGTAAACGAAGTAACGCAGGCAAGGCCACTTCCACTTATTAGTGAAGTATGTACAACTAGTCAAATAACTTTATATGGTTTTTGTTTTAAAATTAAGCCAGCGCACGACACATTTTTATAAGACTTGTGCGACCAGCGAAGACTCAGACAAGCCAAGATATCCGCGTAGTATAATCAGAGTGTTCGCTTATCGCTGCCTTTTATAGCCCCCAGGATATTTTAAAGAGAAATAAACAATAACTCTTGTGATTTTGGTGGTTGTATAGGCTGATCTGAGTTTTTGCTGGTCAAACAGGTCTTATTGCAGGTTTTGCCGTGTGTTTGCTCAATTATCATATAATCGAGCATAAAATATAGAACTACCTGGGAAGACAAAGCTGCTCATATAGAACATGGTCTTTCCAAGGCACCAGATAAAAGATAAAGGTTGATTTACACCAAATAATAGCATAAGATAGCAACCCGTTGACAACAAACTGCAAAAAGAGCAACTGCAATAGAAATACCGCTAAGGAAACAAGTAAAGCGTCTGAGGCCAAATATATATATATATATATATATATATATATATATATATATATATATATATATATATATATATATATATATATATATGTTGTCTTTCGTAACAAAGAAAAGTAAGAGAAAGGTCCAGGGTGTGCCACAATCACAAACCGCAGCCCTTCCCAGACCTCAAGAGGAAGAGGAAACCGACAAATCTAAACAAGCACAAACCGAACAAACGTACGAAAAGCACTAAGATTAGCTCTCTCTTCCCCAAGCGAGGTAATCGCAATGCTAAAAGGACTGAAAAACACAAGAACAAAATGACACACGGAAAGACATACAATAAATCGCCTCGTAGAATAAACCATAAAGCAACAAGGAGTAAGACTAACACCGGGACCACCGCCTTAGAACGGTCGGTAGAGCAAGCCACTGGGGGTTTAAAGCACTTTTACAGCTAGCTAACTTCACCCTGGGTCCCGGTGCTACTCTTAATACATAAATACATAAAAATTCGGTTCGCATTAAGGCTAGAACAGACCAAAAATTGGATACTAAGCTTTATTCAGTCTCTTCACATGCAGCTATTTAGTTTGCTAAGCTGCGTTCGTGCCCCCACCCTCCCCTCCTCTCCCCGCCCCTAGCACCTGCTTGTTGCATTAGATTTTCAGATTCAACGAAATGGATTCAATTATCCCAAAGGAAATAAAATAATTTTATGCACTATGCCTGGTGTTACGGACGTCCTATTTCACCATTAGTCCTGACACAGTTACAGCCGTCCATCAGTGTTTTGTTCGCATAGGCTTCCTGTTATTCATCGGTGCATCGACAAAATTTTGTAAGAACTTGTCAGTCCTGTGAACAGACAAAGATGAGGGTTCAAATCCTATAAATGCAGTCATTCAGGAAAAGCAAATCAGAAGTCAGAACATGGAACAAGTTCTGCTAGAACCAGCTTAGATTATATTCATTCATCTTTAAGTTAAACATGTTTGTTTTCAAATCTTGTCAGAGGCCATGTTGTAAACATATCAAATGCCCTTTCGTCCCCTTTTGCAAGTATATACAGACTAAATAAATTGGCATGATAGTACATTTACATGATTTGACATGTTCCCGGGATTTTATTTTATATTACGTCAAACATAACCATGCGCACGACTGGTCTTAGCTATCATCTTTGGGACGTTCTGAAATACGTGTATCAAAACACTTAGTATAGTTCACTTAGAAAGATTTCACATACCTACATTGATAACGTCTTTCCTGGTTATTTTGAAAATCGAATATCGCTAAAGGCTTGCAAACCGAGTCTCCGAGTTTCGTGATTGTATGTGTTCTTTGTTTCCAAAGGCATTTTTTTTTTTGCTTTTATTTATGTCCAGAATACTTCAAGATGTAGATATAAAAAGTTATTTAAAAATGCATCTTGTTAAACAACATTTCTGCCTAATATTACATCTGTTGCACACAGAATTTGTACTTAACATAATGCACTTGGTTTATTCTCTATATTTTCTACATGGTGGTACAAATCAAACAAGAAGAACTAGATGTGTGATTGAAAATTCAGATTATACAACAAAAGACGATGTGCTGAGGGTACGACGGCAGAATATAAGATGTGTATTTGTTGTTTCTATATCGATATTAAAAAAATGGTTAACTTCTGTCTCAAATATAGGTATTTACAATAACTCGTGTACTTTTGTTCACTATTCCGAGCCACTTATTGAAGGAAAGCCTTCTTCCAGTTTCTTTATATAAATTGTTCTAGGTGTCATGAAACCCATACTAAATGATTTCTGGCGGATGGTGTGGAGCCATGGTGTATACAATATAGTTATGCTTACAAACTGCATAGAAAATACCAAGGTAAGAAAAACAACGTATGTGTTTTTCTATAAAGTATTGTATGTTTCTCCTTTTCAGCCAGCCTCGGTGGCTCAGTTAGATGCGCGTCCCACTGGAGACCAGGAGGTCGCGGGTTCGACACCCGCCGTGGTCTGCAACATTCTTTCGTGGAAATTGATCATGAAGTATTTTCGACGGTCATTCTCTCCCTTCCGCTGATTCAAGATAGGCAGTTGTCAGTTTCTGGCGAAAGAATATGCACACTACTGGTTAACCACTTAGAGGACTAAGCCTGCCCATTAAACGTGTGGTTAGGTAAACTGAACGCTCATCATGACCCCATTGGGTTTACTGGGCCGTAAAACCTCCACACAAACAAATTCTCCTTTCCTTTTTGTTTTAAACACATTTCTGACGGCTGCATTGGCAACATTTATGATGGGCACTTGCCCTTCTATTTAGAGACGCTGTTCTATATTTGCATGTGCAAGCAATCCTTCTGTTGCAGATGGTTTGTGCCTGCTTATCAATGTCTGTAGTCGGGCCCATCGATGTCATCTTTGTGGTTTTCTTCTATATGCCTTCAGATCGCCATTTAGTGCTTTATTTTGTTTTATCACAGTGTTCTGATTATATATGTTTCGCTGCGCTGTTTTCCACAGTCGATAGAAGACTATGCAGACTGAATTTACATTTCTAATTCGGAGCTGCATCAAATTTAAGGACGTGGGTTCATTCGAATATAACTGGCTTAAGCCAAAGTAATTTTCCTACTGACGTTTTCTAGGTTCTTTCTGTCTTGCAGTTCTTCCTTGTCTCGGCGTCGGCGGCTTTATATGTGACGTTTGTTTTGTCGTATTTTGTTTGGCATCTCTTTTTCTTTTGATACCTCGGAAAGGATGTGCTTCGTGATTATGGCATTTCACGGGAATCGTCACTTCAAGATTAATTTTTATGGCTAATAACAGAATGCTTCAATCACTTTTACAAAGGAGAAACTGTGAAAGCCATCTTTGATAAACACTGGTACTGACAATAAGTATGATAAGGCCAATGGTACATGTATATATTGAAAACTAAAATATTTGCAAAATGTACCTGAGTACCAATGAATTGTTTAAATATTAAGTTATATAATGTTTAAGATATATTGAAAAATTGCAAATCGACAAAAAAAAGAACAAATTTTGTGCTAGAGCCATCAGTTTACTATTTGTTTGGTAAGGAAACGGTTTAAGGTTGTGTG